>CM017441.1:53944217-54543383 GCA_007726485.1 Eragrostis curvula
CCGCCTTAGTTTCCTTGACTTTTGAGCTCGATCGAAAGCGTCGAACATATATCACGTGGAATGACAACGACCATCAGGTTAATGCCTGAATTATCCATCTCTTAACGTTAACAAAGGCTCCAGCAGAAAACGCCAACTAAAACAAGTAACCCGCGATCGAGTTGCCGTTCGCTCACGTCGTCTCCGACCTCCGGCATCTAAACGCCGCGGCTCTTTCAGCGACGATCCCCAGTTCAGAATGACTTTGAATGATCTTGGTCAGAACGACACGAGCGTGAAATGACAAATATCACGTGAAACACCCGTCAGCGTTGAGCGTTAACAAAGTGCCGAATGCTCCTCACGAGTTTCAGATCGAGCTTCAGCTTTGGGCTGGACCGCAGCACAAACAAACAATTTGCATCTGGGCCTTTGGCAGTCTGGGGACTTCTGAGTTCAGAGTCCACCCACCCAGCTCCTGATGACAAATTCTCCTCAAAAAAAAAAAAAAAAAAGCTCCTGATGACAAATAACCGAGCCGGAACACTTGACCATATATCACACTCATGTCAGCTGCTTTTAAATTCTTTTGACTTGAGTTTCATGATCGAGGTCTCGAGGACTTGCATCAAATATCACGTGAAAACACCACCTCAATCAGATCAGGCTACCAAGGTCAGCAGAAAACGCCAACTCAAACAAGCAAACCGCCAGTGCGAGCCAGTTTTGGTTGCAGTTGGTTCATCGTCTCCGGCTCGCGCGCCCTCCGGCGTCTTCGAAAGCAGCTGGTCTTCCAACTTACACGGCCGACGGCGAGACCCCTTCCTTTGGGACCTTGAAAGGCTGGGTCGCGAACAGAGAGTCAAAGGATGCTTCAGAGTGAAGCCTCGTTACTTCTCTTGGTCTCTTGCCTGCCGCAGCAGCCAGCAGATTAGCTAGATGCAGTGCATAGTGGCTGATGGCATCTTATGTTAACAAATAATAATTACGAAACCTCGTGCACTGATCCTTCCTAGGGGTAGTGTTCTCGGCGGGAGGACGACCGCAGATCTTGCAGCACCTGCACTTTATTTGCTGATTGTTGGTTTGTCAATCAAACGATAATGATAATTAAAAAGGGGTTTTTATCTGACGACCATGCCGCGCGCGGTTGGCATACCAACCGCAGGCCGCGCCGTGGCGGTAGATAACTGGACAGGCGGAGATCAACGAACACGGAAGGGGGTGTCGCACGGCGGCGAAGACCCGCCGCGACGGCGAGGTCAGGTGACTGGTGCGAGTCCGAGAAACGAATATGCTGTTATCAAAACAGCAAAGGAATATTCCTTGCTAAAAGGATACGTAGATCCCGTGAATTGAATGTACACTTTCTGTTTCGTTTTGTTCTTATATACATTCACGTGTGGGTGGATTCCACCGTTTCCACTCGCGGATCACATGCAACGCAATCGGATGAAACAAATGGTAGATAAAGAGGCTCAAAATTCCTCCTGCTGCTAATCTCGATAAATCTCTGAACTCCTCGCATTATCCAATGAAATCTCGTGCCGCGAGACTGCTTGCTCGATCCGTGCCCGATGTGCTTCATCGAGCTCGAGAGATCGTGTGGCCACAAGGAAGGGACCCTCGTTGTCAGTCGTCGGTACGTTCTATGGCTACAGGAGCGGCCGGACGTCGTGGAGCATTGATCGATCGAGGAGCCATTGTTCCGTCATCACAAGCCGACGCTCGTTTTCTCAAAAAGATGTCCCTTTCGACGCTGGAATGACGCCAGAAAACAACTGTGACGGCGACGACCCCAACACGAGCAAAGGGCCAGCCTTCCCATCCGTTTTATAAACTTTTGAGAAACGATTCCAAAGGCTCACACCAGACCAGTAGCAAAGTGGCCGGTAAATATCTTTAATAATATCCAGTCGTTTCCTACCCTCTTCAGACGGTCGAGATTCCTTGTGAGTGATGATCGACGGCCAATGACAATCCCCTCATCCACCAACCCACCTCACCACAAATATTCCTTCTACACCCGGTGCATGAACGAAGCCTCCAGGATGCCGCAAATGTTGCTTCTGTCAAGCTTCCGTACTAGTTTAGTTAGAAATAAACAACATTTCTGTAGCCATTATATACATCAACGAGTACAATAATTCTAATTAAATAGTTGCACTAATTTATTTTCGATATTGAAATTATACAAAAAGTACTTAAATGTGTTCAAATTATAGCACAATTTCAGCGTTGAAAGACCAAGTAATAGAATCTTGAATTATCTAATAAAATGACAAAAACTATTGGAGGCATCTCTGAATAGTAAGCGCTTCATGGAGTAGTTAACTCATGGAATCTGCATTACTCCATGAAACGCTGAAAGTTATTAGAAGTATAGAATGACTTTGAACAGTTAACTCCACAGAATTATTATGATTGGAATCTGGAAGTTGACAAATAAGAACAAAAAAGAGACACATGGGACAATATATATGATCAAGGAAGTTTAGGGCACATGTGAATAGAGAAGATCTTTTTCCCCCCATTTGATTGTTTTACGAAGGAATTTTGATGACGTCAATTTTATTATCCTATTAGTTTAACTTTGTGAATAAAATTTTGTTACTCGATTTACTTCAATTGCTTTCACATCTTGCCATACACACAAATGGTATTTCCAACCTTTAGTGTTTTTGCTTTTAATGAAAGTGTCAATAGTGTACCTTTTGTTATATATCTAAGCACCCTTTTTGGTGAGGAATGATTGAGCACCCTTAACAAATTCAGCATTTGGGGACTAAAGCACTACCAACCCCTAGCAGCCCAGGGCGGCTATTCCGTGATTGCTGTCTACAAATTCCATGATGGTCCATGGACCATGTGCACGGGGAAGTCCGTAGCCGCCTCAGCTGGTAGACCATCTTGTTGCCAACGAGTCCCCCGAAACGCACCCCGAAGTCTATACATAAGCCCTCCCATCTCCGCCTCCTACCTCGCCATCTCCGCCTCTCCGTGCACGCACTCACACCATCTATCGACATGGCCGCGCACTCCGTCGCCGCCGCGCACGCCACCATCGCCGCGCGCGCGGCCCCGCGCCTGGCGCCGCCGGCGCGGCCGCTCCATCGGAGCGCCTCGGGTTCCGCCTCAGCTCGCTCGCCGGCCGCGGCCTGCGCTCGCCGCTCCAGGCCCGCCGCGCGCCTGCGGCCACCGGTTCGCGCCGCCGCCAGAGCGTCGTGCGCGCAGCCGCCGTCGAGACGCTCGAGGGGAAGGCCGCCACCGGCGAGCTGCTCGACAAGTCGGTCAACACGATCCGGTTCCTGGCCATCGACGCCGTCGAGAAGGCAAACTCTGGCCACCCGGGGCTCCCCATGGGGTGCGCGCCCATGGGCCACATCCTCTACGATGAGGTCATGCGGTACAACCCCAAGAACCCTTACTGGTTCAACCGCGACCGCTTTGTCCTCTCCGCCGGCCACGGGTGCATGCTTCAGTACGCTCTGCTCCACCTCGCCGGATACGACAGCGTCAAGGTAAGGCTGCCACCTCACCTCTCTCTTTGTCCATGCGTTTGTATCTATCTCTTGCGTGTTGAATTCGCCGCCGGTTAGTTGGAACGGTGAAATCGGGAGTAGGTTAGTGTGTAAAAATTTGGATCTTGTTTGGTAAAACAGTGGAAAGGTTGGATCTTGGCTACTATTTTTTGGCGGCTGATTGTTTTTTCCTAGAAAAGTGCCTTTGTCCAGCTGTCAGAGACTCGGAGATCTGTCAATTGAATTTATGGTTCCTAGGAAGATTAGTTGTAAACTCAGAAATTGCACCATGGGCTCATCATTCATGTTTAGTTGACCAAACTGCTAGGCTGCTAGATGTTTAAATATGGATCAGATACATAACGTCTTATGCGATTGAACTTATTATGGTCTGTATGCTGCTGCAGGAGGAGGACTTGAAGCAATTCAGGCAATGGGGAAGCAAAACTCCGGGTCACCCTGAGAACTTTGAGACTCCCGGAGTTGAAGTTACCACTGGTCTGTATTCATGCTGAGCTGAGCTGACACTTGTTGTGACTTGCCCTTTTGAGATATGAAACTGAAAGTTTTGGCTTCTTGGTTGTTCTGCAGGACCTCTTGGCCAGGGTATCGCCAATGCAGTTGGATTGGCACTCGCTGAGAAGCACCTGGCTGCTCGCTTCAACAAACCCGACAGCGAGATCGTCGATCATTACACGTAATACTTTAATTGCTAATGCACCTCCTTTTTTTTTTTCCTTCAGTTTGTGTGGTTTCAGTTTTGATAACATGATTTGTGAATTTTGTGTAGGTACTGCATTTTGGGAGATGGATGCAATATGGAGGGTATCGCCAATGAAGCTTGTTCGCTGGCTGGACACTGGGGCCTTGGCAAGCTGATTGCCTTCTACGACGACAACCACATTTCCATTGATGGAGACACAGAGATTGCGTTCACTGAGGACGTGAGTGCTCGCTTTGAGGCTCTTGGATGGCACACCATCTGGGTTAAGAATGGCAACAACGGTTATGATGAAATCCGTGCAGCCATTAAGGAAGCAAAATCAGTAACAGACAAGCCTACAATGATCAAGGTTAGTTTCTTGGATAATTGTGCTTTTTTATGTTGTACTTGGTTTATGCTTTATCCAATGTATCTGAGACGTACTCCTTTTAGGTGACTACTACAATCGGTTTTGGATCTCCAAACAAGGCCAACTCTTACAGTGTGCACGGAAGTGCATTGGGCTCCAAAGAGGTCGAAGCAACCAGGCAGAATCTTGGATGGCCCTATGAGCCATTCTTTGTTCCTGAGGATGTCAAGAGGTTTGTCTACCAATTGTTCTAGTTGGCCAAATGAGATGATCAAAAGTGTATAACACTCACCTTACATTGACTATTACAGCCACTGGAGCCGCCACGTTCCTCAAGGTGCTGCACTTGAGGCTGATTGGGATGCTAAGTTCGCAGAGTACGAGAAGAAGTACCCAGAAGACGCAGCAACCTTGAAAAGTATCATCACAGGGGAGTTACCCGCTGGCTGGGCTGATGCTCTTCCTGTAAGTATTCTTATTTAGTTGAGATATTAGAGCTGAGATGTGGATGACAAGACTCTGATGACATGCTTGATTTTTCCAGAAATACACCCCGGAGATCCCAGGAGATGCCACCAGGAACCTCTCCCAGCAGTGCTTGAACGCACTTGCTAAAGTTGTGCCCGGTCTGATTGGAGGTAGTGCTGATCTTGCATCCTCCAACATGACATTGCTTAAGATGTTTGGCGACTTCCAGAAGGATACCCCTGAGGAGCGCAATGTCCGCTTTGGAGTCAGAGAGCATGGAATGGGAGCTATTTGCAATGGCATTGCTCTGCACAGCCCAGGGTTTGTTCCATACTGTGCTACTTTCTTTGTTTTCACTGATTACATGAGAGGTGCCATGAGGATCTCAGCTCTGTCTGAAGCTGGAGTTATCTATGTTATGACTCATGACTCTATTGGTCTTGGAGAAGATGGCCCGACCCATCAGCCCGTTGAGCACTTGGTGAGTTTCCGTGCAATGCCCAACATATTGATGCTTCGTCCTGCTGATGGCAATGAGACTGCTGGGGCATACAAAGTTGCAGTCCTCAACCGGAAGAGGCCATCTATTCTTGCTCTCTCCAGGCAAAAGCTTCCAAATCTGCCTGGTACCTCAATTGAGGGTGTTGAGAAGGGTGGGTATACCATCTCCGACAACTCAACTGGCAACAAGCCTGACATCATTCTGTTGGGTACCGGTTCAGAGCTGGAGATTGCTGCCAAGGCTGCCGATGAATTGAGGAAGGAGGGGAAGACTGTCCGTGTTGTGTCATTTGTTTCCTGGGAGCTTTTTGATGAGCAGTCAGATGAATACAAGGAGAGCGTTCTCCCTGCGGCTGTTACCTCAAGAATCAGCATTGAAGCCGGATCTACCCTCGGATGGCAGAAGTACCTCGGAGCCAGTGGCAAGGCTATTGGCATCGACAAATTCGGTGCTAGTGCTCCTGCTGGAAAGATCTACCAGGAGTACGGCATCACCGTGGAGAATGTCCTTGCGGCAGCCAAGA
Organism: Eragrostis curvula; assembly: GCA_007726485.1. Lineage (NCBI taxonomy): Eukaryota > Viridiplantae > Streptophyta > Magnoliopsida > Poales > Poaceae > Eragrostis > Eragrostis curvula. Next base: position 53,950,284 of record CM017441.1, read on the forward strand.
GCTTTTAAGATTACAGTCTGATTTTTTTTGTCATCATTGATGCAAAGGAACACCATACCTAGTGGTCTTGTGCCCAAAAGTTTGGAATAATGTGGGGGAGAGGATGCCAGCATTGGAGCGTGAGTGGTATATTAGGCCTGTAATAAACTATGCCTTTTCCATTTGCGTTTGGTTGTATTTGGTCACACTAGACGATTCATGAAGGTGAGCCTGATTAAATCGGGTACTGGTTTTTGTAACATTGGCAATGAACTGATAGTCTTGCTACCATGTTTGGTTCTGTGCGAGGTCATCCGAAAGGGTTCAAGTCGCACTATGCCCTTAGTTCTTGCATTTTGATCTTTCTTTTCTTCCCTATACAGTTCCTAATGCATGTGCCATTGCAATAAGCTTGTGATTTGTGAACCGAACTTTGTAATTTATCCTGTGGTTATTCCAACTATGATGGGGAACAATTGTCACCTTCGTTCAGTTCGAATACCTTGATTTGCAAACTGGTCTCGTCCAGCAAACAAGTGGGCAAATTAGAATCTTCTGTTTCAGTGCTTCTGCTTGCCTGATATCATGCTGCTGTCTCTTCTCTCTGGTTTGCTTGGCTGCAGCATCACCGGAGTGAGACATGTGAACAGCATGATGCAATCAGCTATTTCTCTTCACCCTTTTTTTCAATGGCCCGCATGGACTTGCTGCTCACTTGGGTACCGAGGCGATCATGGACGGCCATTGCCAGCCGGTGCGGCTAAGATAAACTCCATCCACTTCTTGCTGGTAGGTCGGTCCAGTGAACTGAAAAAGGTCCCTGTTTTCCCTGCCTCTGAAACTGGAGGACGTGAGAAACTTTTGTGGCTGGGAAGATATGCTATCCGCATTGTCATCTTTAAGGTGTTTGGAGCCTCAGGTCAGGATGCCAGCACCTCATCTCCTCTGGGGTCACTGTCTTTGCCTTTTTGTTTATCTCCCTCGCTGCGTTTGGTGTGGCCGGTGCAGAGAGGGATGGGTTGACGACTGCTTATCTCTTTGTACAGGGCTCACGGAAAATCGAACAGTGAGAGGAAAGAAGCCAAACAAAGAGCAGAGAAAGATTTGTGCTCGTAAGCCTCTATACACTGTGGTCCATTCCCCTCGTGAAGCGTGTTCAATAACTTCTGAGCTGCACAGATGGGCTGGGCAACATCAGTTTTACTCCCACTAAGTATGACCATCACCGCAGAATGCTGCAGCATGTGAAGATGGTGTGCATGACTAATTCCTGACACCATCCAATCCTATGCAACACACCATTTAGATGCATTAATCATTTCAAGTGGACGATATCCATCATCTCTATGTGCCAGTTGAATTGGGGGGTGGGTGGGGGGGGGGGGGGGGGGGGGGGAGCTTCTTATATGGGCCATGCCTGGGGCTCAATCCCAGAGCATGTGAACGGGCATTAACATCAGTTGCCCGGTTGGTGAATGTACGAATACAATTGATCTTGAGGCAGCTTCAGGTTCTGAATTTTAACGTCTTTGCTACTCCCTCAGTCCTAAAATAGTTGAGAAGGGTAAAAAACTACTATACCCTTAAATTTTAATTTAACCCACCAGCCCCTAGGCCCACTAAATTAATTGCACAGAGTTTGCCTTATCATTACATTTTAGGACAAAGTTTGAATTCTAAAAACCCTTAGTAACTTCACATGTGATGGAACAGAAACTGAATTTATGCGAACCTGACGCTCGAGTAGTGCGAAGGGCGCAAGTGTGTCAACCGCCGACCCTCACGCGCGGTGCTGGTTGTTGAAGACGAGTCGCTCTAGTCCGTGTGATGAAATCTGAAAGAAAGCACAGACTGAAACCACGCATGGCATGTGCAGCTACGACTAGCAATTTGAGTAGGTTCTTTGCTTGCTAGTTGATGCCAAGAGAATTGAGGTAAGCCGTAGATTATAGTCACAAATGGACTATAGTTGGTTGGCATTTTTTTTTTAAAAAAGTTGGATATGCACTAGTTATAATGGTTTTAATGAAATGCATTACCACTAAAACTGTTGACAGAGATAACTTGGGCTGAAATGACATCTCTGCATGAACAATGGCGATCGGCATTAGCCAAGTAATAATGGTTAGGGACGATTTGTGACCTTACAAACCTATGCCTGGTCCCAGCATCCAACTTGCCGCTTTTGCCAGCTTAGCAATTCGCTCTCTAGTGCGCGTGTTTGAGAGAGCTTTCATTGCTGTACTAGGCTGTTCTCATTGTTGCGTTCGCGCGTGCTTGCGACGAGTAGTAGTATCCTTTGCTGCAGGGATTGATTTGACCGCACTGTCTAGCTCGTCAAGCGACTCAAGCCTTGGCTGCATCCAATACGGCTCCATTTTTGCAGTCGTCCAGCTCGTGCGAGGTCACCCGTGCACGGGACAGGGGCGGGGAGACGGCGCACAAGCTAGCGACCTTGCCAGCATCTCTCCATCAAACTGGTTCTGGCACTCGAACACGCTCACAGAACGGCGAATTTTATTTCCCAACACCTTCCAATCCTACACAATAAACAATTTCCATTCTAAATGAACTTGGTCCCTCTACCATGTGAGTACCCGTTGGCCAGAAGAACTGGCAACGATGAAGCAGGAGGCTTGGAATGGAGTGCTAGTGCATACGGTGACCATTGTGGATAGGAAAGTCTGGCTTATATCGTCCAGTGTGGCATCGTCCAGTGTGGCTGGGTCAAATGCATTCCGAGAATAGTTTAATTCAATGTAACTATCCATATTAAAGGATCCAGGTGGTCCAGGTGTTTTTTCTTCTTTTATACTTACCTGAAATTTTGATCGGTTATTAAAGGGTGCTTGAATCCTCTAAAGCTAATAGCTAGTGCTAAAAATAGCTCTAGAGGTTTCAAACACTCCAACTAATTATTAACTATCTATCTCATTAGCTCCTCAAACCCAGCTAAACGTAGCTAATAGGTTGTTAAAGACCAAACATGTATACAATCACAGCTAGTTAATGGTTAGAAGGTTCAAACACCTCCCAAAAAGTGCAATAAAATTTTAAATAAGAGGCCATAAGTAACAATGAGTCATCAGCCATTTGCTATAGTTCAAACACCCCCTAATTAAGCTCATAACAATGTAAACTTATAGAATCTAAAATGGGCCGAAAGGCCTATGCAATGCAAGTATGCAGCCTCAAGGGCCTCGGACAACTGGACGGCCCGTGCCGATTGCACAGCCAAGTTGTTTTTTTTTTGAATAAGTCTATTTTACTCCCCTAAATAATTCACTTTGTCTGTTTTACGCCTTAAACAAAATGATGGCTCACTTTACTCCCTCAAATAATTCCATTCGGTCTAATGTACACCCTACTAAAGTTTATATTTATTGTTTCTCATTCTACAAATGGAATTTGAATATCAAATTTTGCATGATGTTAATTGCCACAATAATCTATGTTAAAATATTTTTTTTATATCATATTTATGCATATATCGTTAATTTCTATTGAACTATGTAAATAGTATAAAAAAATATGTCATAATTTTTTTAATATACTTTTTTGTGAGAGTTGCCATCATGCAAAATTTGAGCTTCAAATTCCATTTGTAGGCTGAGATACAAAAAAGATAAACTTTGAAAAGGTGTACATTGCACCAAATAGAATTATTTGAGGGAGTAAAATGAGTCATTATTTTGTTTAGGGGGTGAAATAAACAAAATGGATTGTTCAGGGGAGTAAAATGGACGTTTTTCTTTTTTTTTTTCTCAGTTTGGATCAAGAGGCTTGAACATTTGCATCTGAGCCGATAGAATCATGGCGTACTTGTACTTTTATATGTATCCTTATATGGCTGAAGCAGATTTTCTTGGCCATACTGCTGTACTGCTGCATAAGGATCGAAAAGCAGAGCAGACACAATGCAAAATGGTCCTATCTTAAATCTACCCACTTCTAGCCGCTTAAGGACAAAGTTGCCGAATCATAATTCCTGGTGCCTTCTAATCCGACATAATATCTCATACGGAGTGATCACTACTACTCGAGTAACGATTGTCTCGATTATCGGGCAGAGGCTTGGAAGGACCTGTATGTACACAACAATGCACCGCATTGCCTTTTATTGGTTTGAGAAGATAAGAAGTACTCCAAGAGTCAGTATCATCACGTTAGGTGCCTTTTTTTCTTGCTCAGTTTTGATTTGGCATGTATGCCCGGTTTTATGATTGTAGTATTTGCGACCACATGCGCATATCAGTGAATTTTGCATCTAACGTTTTTTATTGCTTGGTTTAATTGTACACATGGCGTACATCCCGCATTAAGTGGGTGTATACAAGTATATACGGCAATGCAACTAAATGGACAACACTGGTATGAGTTACAAATTTAAAAGAAAAAGGTAGCCCATTCGTTTTAGTTTTCAGGCATCGAATTTTTTTCTTTGCCGCCTTATCTCATTAACAATAGCAAACCGTACACGCCATATAAAAAGAAGAGAGCAAACAAGATATGAAGGAACAAGGAAGGGTCTCTGCACGAAGTGAGAAAAAGGAGAAGAAGAAAGCACGTTCAGTTGCTGTTAATTAACCTCCAGCCACTGAAGCTCAGAAGGAAACCGACGTGGAACCGCATGTACGGCCCTTCAGACTAGTGAGACAGTTTTACCTGGCTCACTGAAGACAAAGATGCGGCTAAGTTTAATTCCCAGCACCTTCCAATCCTATACAATGGACCATTTCGTCTGGTACGTACTACGGCAGTGGCTGGAAGAACCCGCACAGAAAAGCAGGAGAGACTTGCAACAGAGCAACGGAGAGGTGGTCTATGGTGGGCATCGTGGACAGAAAGCATGGAACCACGAATTACGTAACTGCAGAATCTAGCTAAAGTCTAAACAGAGCACTGCAGAATCTCTTGTTCCGCACGGGGGTCAGTGGGAATCGAGAGCGACACGTACCAGTGGATGCGCCGCCCTTCGTGAAGCTGCTGCCGTCGCTGAGGCCGATGTCCACCGGCACCAGCCAGATTCAGGCGAAAGAAAAGCTTCGGAAACTCAGCACCCAACGGCCCAAGCCAAAAAGACACAGCCAAAACGCGCGCCTCGACGGTGGGGTTTCCGCGGCTGTGTAAGGCTCGCGCCTTATCTATCTCAAGCCGCGCTCCGTGCTCTCTCCTTCTCTCGCGTCCGTGTCTTGTGTGTGTGTCTGTTTCTGCGTCGCCGCTCCAGCCAGTGCGGCCGTCTATTTGTAGGAGGCGCCAGCGATGGCACGAGGGCCACTTGCCCTGCCAAATTTGGAGGAGAGCATATGGGGCCCACTCGTCAGCGTGAAGCTTCCCTATTGTACCTTTTTTTTAAGATGTCAGAGAAAAAGAGGAATTTCAGGGAAGGGAGAAAGGATAGTGTAGTCTTAAAAAAAGGATAGTGTAGTCTTAAGACATAAGAACGCCATATAAGATTGGATCGATGTTTGGGAAGCGTAGAACCCATTAGGGGCCGCAACTTTGTTAATATAGTCCGGAAGAGCCCCGAGCGTAGCAGTTACAACAGGATCGCGCAAAGCGCGTTTTACATACGTGATGAACACGTTTGACTACAACATCTTAACTGAATACAAGTTTATCTCCTAGAACATAATCTAACCATGTTTATCTATTGGTTGTTTAACATCCTCCCTCAATCTAAACCTTTCTAGGTTGAGATTGCGCTTAAATTCTTCAACCTTCTGTGCAGTCAATGATTTCGTGAAACCATCCGCAACCTGGTCGCCTGTTGGAACAAAACCGATCTTCAACAATTGTTGTGCAACCCTTTCTCGAACAAAGTGATAATCCACCTCAATATGTTTCATCCTTGCATGAAAAACAGGATTAGAAGCAAGATAGGTTGCACCTATATTATCACACCACATTCGGGCTGCTCTTGGCGCACGAATTCTTAGCTCTTGAAGTAATCTTTGTACCCACATAACTTCTGCGGTTGCATTTGCAACTGCTTTATATTCAGCCTCTGTACTAGACCTGGAGACCGTAGCTTGTTTCTTTGCACACCAAGAAATCAAGTTAGGTCCTAAGAAAACAGCAAAACCTCCTGTAGATTTTCTATCATCTGGACAGCTCAATCTGCATAAGAGAATGCACTGACTAATAATGATGGTGATCTTCGTATATATAGTCCAGTGTCCAAACATCCTCTTAAATATCTCAAAATCCGTTTAACCGCTGACCAATGATCAATAGTAGGTGCATGTAAATATTGACACACCTTATTAACTGAGAAAGCAATGTCTGGTCTAGTAAGAGTTAAATACTGAAGAGCTCCTACAATACTCGTGTACTTAGTAGCACCTTCTGGACCTAGAGGTTCTCCAACATAGGCCGAAAGTTTTTCTGAAACAGAAAGTGGTGTACTCACAGTTTTGCAATTGGACATATTAACTCGCTTGAGTAGATCTGCTGCATATTTCTCTTGAGTCAACAGTATACCCTCTCTATGTCTGCGCACTTCAATACGAAAGTAATGAAGTTCACCAAGATCCTTCAATGCAAATTCCCCCTTGAGATCTTGGAGAAGAGCAGTTGTAGCTTCCTGAGATGAACTAGCTACAATAATATCGTCAACATAGTCAAGCAAGAAAATGGTAATACTGCCTCTAGAATAAAAGAATAGGGATATATCTGCTTTAGATGCTTGAAACCCAAGTTGTTGTAGCTTTTCACTCAACTTTGAATACCAAGCTCGTGGTGCTTGCTTCAGCCTATACAATGCCTTGTCCAACTTGCAAACAAAATTTGGTTTGCCTTTGTCAACATATCCAGGTGGTTGTCGCATAAAAACCTCCTTCTCTAGAACACCATGAAGAAACACGTTCTGTACATCCAATTGGCGAAGACTCCATCCTCGAGACACAGCAAGAGACAAAACAAGTCTTATAGTAGCAGATTTAACAACAGGACTAAAGATATCTTCATAATCTATGCCATATCTTTGCTTAAACCCTTTTGCTACTAATCTAGCCTTATATCTATCTATAGTACCATCTGACTTTCTTTTAATTTTATATACCCACTTACAATCTATTATATTTCTACCAGATGCAGTGGGACAAGATGCCATGTCTTGTTTTTCATAAGAGCTAGATATTCAGTGTCCATTGCAGCTTTCCAATTTGAATCACTAAGTGCTTCTGCTAAATTATCAGGTTCACCAAGTTCTGTTAAGAAACTATTTTTGTAATGCACAGTTCCATCAGAATATACGTTTGGCTTGCTTATGCCGTGTTGTGCGCGAGTTGAAGGACGTTGAGGTTCATTTGGTGCAGCAGCAGGAGCGGCCACAGGAACTGCAGTCACGGGAGCGTGTGCACGCACAGACGCCATATTGGATCCGGTGGATGCTCCCGAGGTGGATGCTCCTGGCGCCCGCGTCGCAGGTTGTTGGCCCCCTCGTGCGGACGGCGACACCGCGTCGTCAGGTGGGCCAGGCGCATCTCCTTCGTGCTCCGCGCCCAGGTGAGGCACCAGAAAAGGCTCAGCTATTACATCTGTTGCTGCATTATTTTCAACTGAATTTGCTGCATCATGCACACGGTTAGATGGATCATTGGGCACATGATCATGTATCAGTACATCCCCAGAATTAGAATTTGATAGAATAAGCAAAACTTCTTCAGAAAGGAGACGATGTCTAGCATTAGAATGTAATTCTGAGAAGGGAAAAATCTCTTCATCAAATACAACGTCCCGAGAAATATAAACTCGACCAGTGGGGATGTCAAGGCATTTAAACCCTTTGTGCATGTTACTATACCCCAAGAAAGCACATCGCTTAGAGCGAAATTGGAGTTTCTTTGAATTAAAAGGTCGCAAATTTGGCCAGCACGCACAACCAAATACACGAAGCCAAGAGTAGTCTGGTTTTTCACCAAATAGTTTTTCCAAAAGAGTAAGATAATCAATGACTTTGCTAGGAGTCCTATTAATGAGATATGTGGCAGCAAGAAAGGCTTCATCCCAAAATTTAAGAGGCATGGATGCATGAGCGAGAAGAGAAAGGCCAACTTCAACAATGTGTCGATGTTTTCGCTCAGCGGAGCCATTTTGTTGGTGAGCATGATGACAGGATACACGATGTGTGATGCCAATCTTTGCAAAGAAAGGACTAAGTTTTTCATACTCACCCCCCCCCCCAATCAGATTGAACAGAAATAATTTTTCGATCAAATAGCCTTTCTACAAGATTTTTGAACTCAAGGAACTTGGCAAAGACCTCAGATTTGTGTTTCAATAAATAAATCCATGTAAACTTGCTGAAATCATCAATAAAACTAACATAATATTGCTTTCTACCAACAGACTCAATTGCAGGACCCCATACATCAGAGAAAATTAACTCCAAAGGAGAGCTAGACACACTGAAAGACTTTGAATAAGGTAGTTGGTGGCTCTTGGCTTGTTGACATGCATCACAAACAGAACCTTTATTTTCTTCACTAGAACAAGGAAGATTAAAACTACTAATGACTCTTGACACAATAGGAAAAGCTGGGTGCCCTAGCCAACTATGCCATCTTGTAGCTGTCGGTTTTGATGCGAGTAAAGCTAAACTTCTGATTTTGTTGGTAGGAAGGGGATATAGGTCTCCTTCACACTTGCCTTACAGCAGAACCCTCCTCGTTGCCTGATCCTTAATGAAAAAAGCATGAGGATGAAATTCAAGGAATGCACGATTATCAACAGAAGCAAGGTTTTTAGAAGCTTGTGGAACGTGCATAACATTTTTTAAGATACAAAGGACGACTAGGGGTATGTACGATAGCATGACCAATGTGTTTAATGTCCATACCAGTCCCGCTTGCAGTTCGGATTTGCTCGTTGCCGTTGTAGCATTTGTGGACAGCCAACTTCTCGAGTTCGCTAGTTACATGGTCCGTGGCGCCCGAATCTGCATACCACATCGGGTCGACACCATATGCCGCGGACGCACTCTTGTCGCCCGACTCATCTTCCTCGTAGCGGTACCAGCAACGCTTGGCGGAGTGTCCCTCGCGCCCACAAATCTGGCACTTGGGGGCCTTCTTCCCTGAGGATCCGTTCTGGGGCCAAGTGATGTTGTTGGTGCTGCCCCGACCCCGACCAGTGGCATCTCCGCGCCCTGGACCGCCTGGTGCACGCCCACGACCACGCGCCACGCCGAAGTTCCCGCGCCCACGCATCGCGGCGTTCGCAGACGACGCCGAGGACGCGAGCGCGGCGCCGCGTTGAAGTTCCAGTCGCATCTCATAACTGAGCAACTGGGAATACAGTTCGCCAACTGTAATTGGCTCGATCCGCGCCAAGATAGCAGATACAACAGAATTGTAATCGCCATCCAGCCCGGTGATGATGTAGGAGACCAGGTCGTCGTTGTCGAGGGGCCGTCCGGACGCCGCCATGTCGTCGGCGAGCCCCTTCATCTTGACGAGGTACTCAGCCATTGGCTGAGACCCCTTCTGCGCCGTGGCGAGAGCAATTCGCGTGTTGACGGTGCGTGCTCTCGTCGTGGAGGCGTAGATCTCAGTGACGGCCGCCCATAGATCGGCCGCCGTTTTGTGCGTCGCGACTTGAGTGAGGACTTCACGCGACATCGAGGTCAGGAGGTAGCTGAGAACCTGCTGATCCTTCGCCACCCAGATGGCATACTCCGGGTTTGGCTTGGACTCGGCTTTGTCGCCGGTACCTTCTTGGATCGTCTTGGATGGAGCCGGGATGTCACGGCTGAGGAAGGCCTCAAGCTGCACACCCCGGATGGCTGGCAAGACTTGTGCCTGCCAGATGGCAAAATTGCCTTTGTTCAGCTTCTCAGAGACCGGCAGGGCTAGGAGAGGCGCTACTGCCGACGAGCTCGCCATGGATGCGGTAGAGAAGCGGCTCTGATACCATATAAGATTGGATCGATGTTTGGGAAGCGTAGAACCCCGTTAGGGGCCGCAACTTTGTTAATATAGCCCGAAAGAGCCCCGGGCGTGGCATTTACAACAGGATCGCGCAAAACGCGTTTTACATACGTGATGAACACCTTTGACTACAACATCTTAACTGAATACAAGTTTATCTCCTAGAACATAATCTAGCCACGTTTATCTATTGGTTGTTTAACACGCCATAGAAAAAAGAGGGATTGTAGGAAGAAAGGATAGTTGTAGTGAGCAAGACGAGCACTACTGGTGGACTGAAGCATGTTTTGTTGCTGTTGATCTGCCTAAACAGTGGAAATCAATTGCTCCCCAAAATCCATTAAGAGTTTGTAGATACATCAAGATACCGCTCCAGATAAGAGAGCATGCATCAACTCTTTTATGGGACGTTAGTTTTAAAATATTAATCCAATTGAAAAAAAAAAAACATTCGTTGCAAAGTTATCTTCCCCGTGTTGCTTAAAGAAACTCATCACAAGCAGGGATTGATGTTGCAATTTCTGTGTTGCAATAAACTAAACAAGATAGAAGAATTGCTGCTTATAGTACGGAAGGTTGTAACACTGCTCCACCATTCTACCCAGCTGCTTATAGCCCTAACAACTTGTTGGCCGAGTAAGGGTCGAGCCCACTTACGCGTAGAACCTCTCTTCCATTTGCCACATAGCATCATGTTAAAAGGTTAACTTAGAATGGTATGCTTGGAGTGCAACACCTTTGACTGGTATTTATCTACCCATATGCTCAAGAGCCACTACTCATAGGCAACAAGGAGGTCAGGAAGCCAAGCATGCCAGCCAAGAAATAGCTTCATAAATTCGCATGATCATTCCGCACTGCTCTTGGAAACCAACAATTTTGCAAAGTATAATTCCCAGCACCTTCCAATCCTATATGATCCCTCTGCCATGTGAGTCAGTATCCACTCATCGCACTAGAAGAAATTAGAACTCATAAGCAGCAGGAGGCTTGCGGTGGTGAGATGGAGCATACGGTGGGCATTGTGGACCGAGGTACTTTTGATGCGTACAGCAGGCGCATGGGTGTCAAGATACAGTGCCTATCAAATCTTTATGGTAGACTGAATTCAGTTCAACCAATTCCTGTGATTTAATTTGCTTATTGATCATGTCTGCGGTCAAGTTGATCCCTGAAAGCTCTGCCATAACGGGGGAAATAAAGAAACTGTCAATCCGATTAATATTTCATTCATAGCAATTGTTTTCTGCTTGTTTGATATCACTCGTAGCAGTACGTAGGGCTCACAAGGCTAAGTAACCAAACAAAGAGCCAAGCTATAGCTATGGACGCGTCAAATAAGCGGCGAACAAAGGAGTACCGTTGTTCCATGTACAGAAAGCACCTTAGCTCATGCGTACATTATTTGTTTTGCATTGTGTCGGCGGACAGCTTCACCGGCTCGTTGGTGAATCCTGGAGAAGCACAGTCCAAGTGGTTTTTGTCTATAGACGGAGCAATTCGGTCTCTGAATTGTTCCTATAAGCTTAACATGTGATGGCACATAAACTAAAATTACGCTGAGCTGAAACTCGAGTGAGACAAATGAGCGGCAGATTTGGACAGTTCTCACGTGCTCGTTGTTGAAAGACAAAATTATCTTCCTGACTACGTGTAGATTCAAACGCTCTGGCGGCCTGTGCGATGGAATCTGAACAACAACGAAGACTGCAAGTTCAGCTGCAGAACAAGTCTGCGTAGGCATGAACAAGAATTAATCTCAAGAGGGAGGAAATGTAAGACAAGTCATGTATCATGCTAATCCAATGAAGGAAGAAAGCTAACATGTTTTTTTTTCTTTTCCATATATTATCAGAACAGAGCGAATCTCAGCGAAAGGTAGAGGCTTTAATTTCCTCAAAAAGTAGCAGGGGCTCTGAACTTTCGCATTTGGCGGACTGCAAACGCCAAGTTCTGAAACGTGATACGTAAGTTGTAATGACACAGTGTGATCATACACCCTAACCCACTAAAATTCCCTGGTCTGTGTTAAACGTCTATCGACCATAGTCTACATTCATGACTACGTAAACATGTGCCTTGAGTCGACGATGTGAAGAACCTAGTTTGTCAACTACAAAAGCAGGCAAGTTTTGATTCCCGTCGCTTTCCAATCCTACTCAGTAGATAGTTCAAATGCCACGTGGGAACTCGATCTCTGCTATGTGAGTATCCATTATCTCCGTGCACAATAGGAATTTCCAACGGCTAATAACAGGGACCGGTGATGGACCTCATGCAGTCATGAGTATGGTGGGCACATGTGAAGGCATTTGTTCATTGCTGCCTTGCCATTGCCTTGTATCATCGGCAGACCGTGCGGATAGGTGCTAACCCAATGGATTCCCATCTGAATGCGCATATGCTCACTGATATCAGGAGATAATGCCACAAAAAAGCTGCTTAGGAGATGGGGGAAAGTGTTGGAACCCAGGGATTGATCACTCACGCGCACAAACGCGAGACGGAGCTCAAGCACTCGCATCATGGCGAACGTGCGCACAAACGCAAGGACTTGCCGGCTATGAACGCCGCAGCGATCGAACGCTTGTATCTTGGCATTATTTTGCTGGACTCGGCTCAAAAACAACCGACGTTTACAGGGCGTAATGTATAGCCAACGCACACGTCCACCTCCTGCAGTTCTCACACCTCCGCTTCCGTGCCCTGCCTTGACTGCTTGCCCACGTTCTGCGCGTGGCTCACAAGCGCGCACACAGACGCAACGCGACCACACGCGCTGCAACCTAAACAAACTAACGAAGCACACGTCCGCACAGACGCGATGCGCGCGACTCGGCACGACACACGACAGGAACAAACCTGAACGTGGTTTATCTCTAACAGAAAGCAACTGGGGGCACCTATAGTGATGCCAGATCCAGTGATATTGGAGCAGGTTCAGACTATGGATCATTGTATTTCCTGTTAATTTCATACTTGATGGATGATGCAGTAGTCAAATTTATGCTGGAGACGATGCTCGTGTCAAGTTTAATGCAAGAGTGGACAGCGAGAATGTGCTGATTGGTTGAAAACAAATGAATGAATACTAGTCTCGTGACAGCATACTGGCACCACGCTGATCCAACCATATTGGTCTAGCGCATTTTCCTTTTAATTTCACCAGGGAGGCCCAAAGAACGACGCGGCCAAACCACGTAAGGCTGTGCTAGTGCTGAAATGAACATTTCTTCATGAACAATGATTGGCAAATGACATTTGGAAATTGGATCTGAGGAGATATAGTACTACTTACTTTATACGTTAATACATGCACTTCGGTCACTGGACATGGATGCTAACTGCCTGTTTACCATGTTGCACTTTCTCAGTCAGACACACCAGGTATCTGACGGGAAATGCAGCATTTTTTCCACCTTCCACAGCTTTGCTGTTTCCATATCGTAGCTGTATAAATTGCCAGGGAGCTTTTTCATCTTGTCTCGGACTTGTGCTCCGTAGGAAACTGAATATTGTTTGTCAGACCTTGCTTGTAAATGTATCAAGCGCTACAAAACTCTTGGCTGCTTAAATACCGGGAAAAACAAAAGACAGTTCATGTCTTCCTGATGCCTTCCAATCCCGGATGATACTTTATCTGGGTGCCATGTGATCTCTACTACACAAACACAACTATAGGTTATCTCAAGTCACGACAAGCTTCGTTTTATCGATGAGCACTTCACAGCCTCATTGCCTTTTTATCGATGGATGGCAATGGCCCGTTATTAAATTAGTATTCGACACCGGCCTTATTAAATCAGTGTCTGTACACGAACTATTCAAGTGATCTGAAACTTCAATTAAATCAGACCGGGGGAGTAGATAGCTATTATTAAACAAATCACGGGGACGCTGTTATAATGCAGAAGTATTTCGATATTATAACACACTATGTGCATACATGCATTGAAATGATCCACACTCACGGCTACTGCTGTATTATTCATCTATTGACAACGCTGCAGATATTATAATGGTCTCCAACAACAAAAAAAAGACGCTGCAGATTGAAGAACCTGCTTCGTTTCCAGCCTTCGTTCGACAAGCTAACTGTGCGGCAGCGCAAAAAAAGGCTGCCACTCTTGTCAGAGCGTCGTTGCCTTTTAGCTAACTCTTAAAATTATTTATTAGAAAAAGAAAAGAAAAAAGAGAATGTAGCTAACTCTTACTCAAGAGACAGCCTCTAAAAAAAATAAGAGACTTAAACATAGATCCCACTCTTCTCAATTCCTTGTAAGAGTTAGCTGCTATCTCTTAGCTGCCTCTACCATTGAGGACGCTCTCACACCGCCACAGTCCTGCTACTGCTAGCAAATCGATGAAGAAAAGGCAGTGGCAGCCTAAAGTTTACTGAAACACAACTTCTCAATGACTCGCCATGGATGTCCATAGCAGCGCAGCATGTCCTGCTGAAACCTTTTAGAATAATATAACCAAGTGAATCCTTATCTCGTTGATAATATAGCTCAATAGCTCACTTCCGCATTGTCATATTGCTCAGTAGCCGTGCTGATGAAGGAACGACAATGCTTAGTTCCCAGTGCCTCCTCGTCCTAGCCAGAATGCTAAGCTCCATTGAGTGCGTGGGGTAAGCAGCAAAGTCTAATGTGAAACTGGTCCTAAGCAAACAAAGCAGCATTAGCAGCGGCTCGAAGAACCTCTACCGCACCAGCGCGAAGAGTGGAACGGTGAGGCCAAACCTCATCCCGTCCCTTTCGCTCCTTCGCCTTGTTGCAGATTGCAGCTCCTACACCGCTCGATTCATGTGCCGCGATGCTGGAATTAGTGCTCCCTAGCAGCAAGGTCTCCTTATGTCACAACTGATCTTAAGGCACTACCGTACCTCATGCCCAAAGCCCGACGCTATTGGAATGCTGTGGATGCCGCGACTCCATCAACGAATACAACCTGTGCCACAGGGCCACCCCCCGGTTCTGGCACGGAGGAGTGGAGTGGTGAGAGCGTCCCCAACCAGGTGGAGTAGTTCTTAGAATGCTCAGGTCCAGCAAAAGAACTAATAAAATATTAACACAAAAGTTATATAAAATTAGCACAGTAGCCAAAAACGTTTAGGCTCTACCTGTCATTGGTTCAGCAGGGTCAACTAGAGCATTAAACCAACGTTGGGAGTTATGAGCGACTAGCGCTTGGTCCAGCGCTAGCGACTCTTTTTTCTGCCCTCCTCTCTCTTCCGAGTCAGCAAAAATCTGAGTGAGCGGTTGACATACAGCGTGTTCGTCTCGTTGCTTTGCAGCGGCTACTTCGCAGTTATTTCTTCTATAGCTGCTACAATATTCGCAGTTATTTTTCTGCAGCTGCAGCCGCAGCTACAGCGAAACGAACAGGCTGTGATTATTACTAGTGCACTAATAACAGCGGTTGACATACTCGTTGAGGATGGAAGCATACTGTCTCTACATGGTTCATAGAGCTGTGATTATTACTAGTGCACTAATAAGAACCTTCCCTCATGCACCAGAGAACATACCAGTAATAATACAGGAATCGGATGATAATGCTTGGTTCCTGGTGCCTCCTCATCCTAACTACAATGCTATCCTTGAGTAAGTTAGCTCGAATGCTCGTGCCCATGACTGCCATGAGCTAGCTATTTATATATGACTGTTCCCATGTATATAAATATAGATATTTTTTTCCTCTGTGTGTGATTAATATGGACCGTCCATTGCCTCGATCTACGTCTAACTTTAGTCCCCCAACTGCTGTTTGTGTTTAATTTTTGTCGTCACCCGATTGAACGGGGTGTTCGGCAGATATTTGGATCGTGGGAGCAACGTGGTTAGCGAGATCGATCTAAAAACAGGCAGAGAGTTTAATACTGGTTCAGGCCTCCCGAAGGATAAAAACCCTACGTTCAGTGCGATCTTGTATAATGTGGCAGCCTTTGAGCTAGGGTTTCGCGAGGTGCCAGATAGTCTTCCCCAGAGGGGTTACATGAGTATTTATAGGTTGGTTACCGCCTATCAGAGTCCTTCCTAATTACGGTACTCCTTCTTCGTATCCAATGGGGAGATCGTATCCTTCCCGTAAACTATACCGTGCAAGGCAAGTCTTCGAAAAAACCTAAAAATAGAGTTCGGAATATCCGAAAACTAGGACTACGACAATTTTCATCCCTCATCTCTTATACTAGTTAGATGTGGTCTCTCATCTCTCAACGCCACTCACCATCAGTCCCCGAATGGTTTTGCACGTATGACTCAGCTTTAAAGTGCAGCACCTTCAATAATGCTAATATCAGTCGTAACTAGTGGAACAACAACCTTCAATAATGCTAATATGTGCGCGCCGCTCATTTATGTGGCATAACAACAACCATTTGAGCTATTCAGCCAAACATCAGAACGATTGAAAACTATTGTAAGATGCCTGTAATTTGCTCCTATTTACAAAAACATCAATTCATAGAGACTACATCGTTTGAGAATACAAAAACGAGGAACTTAAACATGGTAAAACAAACTCAAACTCAAGATTGAACAATGAACGGCGACAATGACTGTTAAAGTGGCAATGATTCATCGAGTCTCCTTAAAGTGGCAATGATTGTTAAACATTGAAACCATATCCCATCAAAATGTCAGGAGCGATTGAGAACTCTCTTTCATCGTAATGTGCATCGGTGGAGCTCCTCCGGCCACCTTCATTTCCTGCCAGGCACGACCCATGAAGCAGACTCCCTGTAAGGCAAATCTGTAACATGTTATACAAGCAAATCAAAATTGAAGGCAGCCCCCATCTAACTAAATATGATATATAACACTATATAATCCAGGACATGCAAGAAAACAAAATGGTGACAACCGCCCCCCTCATTTCGCAAATTCAATACCAAATGCTAAGTCATATTAGGAGGTACAACGAATGAAATCTTTTTTGTGGAAGAAGGTATCAGTTCAATAATGTTTGAAGTTAAAATCAGCCATTAACTACTACACAGGTGAAAAATAGAAGGTGCACATTGTAAGGTTCAGACTTTCAAACGAAAAGATGCAAATGGTCCCTTCATGTTAATTAGAAAAGCAACGTCCTGTATTATGCTGCTAAAAAACTGCATCCACTGAAGGCATAAATATATGACCAACAGATTTTCAAAAAAATATATATATGACCAACAGGATATAGATACAACGGGGACAAAAAAACCACTTTCACCGTGCTAGTTTTTTCCGTGTCGAAGGAAGCACAAGGAATGTGCACTCCTTTAGTTGTCTCACTGGATCTACTTCCCATCACAACAACACCTATGGCCTATGGGAATTGACTTACTCCTAAATTTCTTTTCACAGAACTTTGATGCAAGCTATTGCCGAGGGGTAATGAACAAAGGAAACTTGATGTGGTGTCATCAGCACAATTTAATTATCATGTTAGGAGCAGCAGGCTGTGCATGCAAAGAGACCGAACGCACATCAGATTAATGGACACTGAATTCAAACAGAGTATTTTAACAATGCAAAGAGAAGCACCAAAAAGCATGACTGAAATCCTTACATAGTATATCTCTGCATCCGCTGGGCCATTGAGCACAAAGCAAAAAAAGTTAAAAGAAAAAAATGCATACAACTGTGAACATGTGAGGATTCTTTTGGAAGTCAAAAGGAAAACATATATCTAGCAGGAAGCAACTCACCTTTTGCCTAAGCAAACCATTTTGGCTGTATGCTCCAAGTGTAACTCTTCCGCGGGGAGCACCCAGACAGCCAACCTCCAGGCAGCCCAACCAAAACGCATGAAGCAGAGCCTCCAAGTGAAAAGCTGCACAAATAAGATATATTGCCATGTTAATAAAACACAATATAAAAAAAAGATAAATTTGGAGTCTGCAAAGCGTAGCCTCATAGTAGGAATCCCAAGAACTAAAGTAGTCTTTTCTATGGATGAAGTTGTCAGGTCATTAATGTTTCAAATTTTGTGAGAAATTGTCTTATTGCTCTTGGTAGCACCTACTGAGATAAAATAATAAGTGAATTCAGTCAATGCTCAATGGATTGCCACATAAAAAGAGGAGTGATCTCAATAGGAGCCAGAGAACATTTAAAGAACATCCATTTCATATAGTAAGTAACAGGATATATTTACATATTCTGATATAGTTCTGTTGCATACATTTCCTATCACACTTAACTGAGCATCAGGGCATCTCTCAGTTTCTATCTTAAAAGAGCACCAAGCATATGATGGCACATATAACACTGCAGGAAGCGGTCAAGCTAAAAGCCAAGATTTTCGTGTGTCGCTTGCTATTAATAGTGATAAAAGGATCTGAACCAATGATCCGTGGAAGAAATGAACCTGCACACAGCATTGCCCAACAAAAGATAAAGTGGTGTATTCCAAATAGGCAAATCTTAATGACTACAATAGTTTCAAGGTCAAATGGGGAAAACACAATTTGTTTTGCTGTTGTAAAAAGCAGGATTCCTTGCTTTTTTGGAACCACAATCTTTCACTCAACGGATATTGACCATTTCTTTATAGCAGAAAATTTGCAGAAGCTGAACAAGAAGAACATATCAAACTACTTGTTTTTTCATCCAAAAAGGAAACTTTAGGGCACATTAAAAAACTCTGTACAACCACATCCCATCTCACAAAAAAAAAAGAGGGGATCATTACCCTAAAAAAACTTGTCTAGCTGAAGCCATCTCCAGAGTACATCAATACCTAGTTTTTTCTCGCAGAAAAATCAAGAGGCCTAGTGCATGCATTCAAACCTCCAATTAACATCAATAATTATTTATTCAGAAAGTCTAACAATTAATGGCCTCAAACAAACCTAGAGAAATTACTGGAACATGATCCCTAAAAATGAAATGATTAAAATAGTCCTCTTATCATGCAATGAGAAAAAAAAAAGAATTCGCACGAGAAAAAAAGAAGTCGTCTAGTCAAATCAGCACATAACTAAAGCAGGATTTGCATTTACACTGTTATATCTGGCACTAACCACTGATATAAAAGCAATAAAAGGATAATGCCTTAATAATCCATATCCATTCATCTCTATATATAAGGCTGCACACAAATAAAATAATAGTGAGATATCTGTAAGTAGGCAAACGGCATGGCTTTTTTTAAGCAAGTAAATGACATGTGATGGCCTTGTGCAAACTATTTACCCCATAACTAAAGAGAAAGCGAACTGTATATCATTTATAGATCATCATGCATCCTAATAGTGCACTGGCACTTGAATAACCTCTGACCAACCTAGAAGTGAATCTCTTGTCCTTCTTCAATAGCTGACCACAGTTTTTTTTTTTTTCAGATGCAAATACAATACACCCATGTTACTTGCATTGGCATTCAAAAAATTTAGATTAAAACCAACTGCAGCTGTAACTTTACCAGAAGAACATAGATAACTTTATTTAATGACAAACTCACTCATTATATTTAGACAAAAAAAATCCAGGGATGGAATTTGGTATGTTACATGCACCTGTTCAAACACCTTCAAGCTCACAAGGCTCATTCTTTTTTCTTCTTTCCTTCTTTTTCCTTTCCTCTCCACTTCCTGTGAACTTGAAATCAGTAACATGACCTGTCTAAACCCATGGATTCCAGCAGGTCGCAACCATCCTAGCCACCCAAAACCTCATACATTCACAGCAAGTAGTCCAAACCTCAACAGAGATGGAACAACGTCTACGCCAAAAGAACCAAAAGCGAAGTTCTTGCTTCCATTATTTGTGCCTTGTGAATACAGGAGGACAAAGGAAGTTCAATTTGTCATTTTCAATGAGCAAAGGATTATTGTTGACTCTCCATAACCTTTTTCGCATATAGCACCAGCCGAACCAAAAAATACTAATATGAAAGGAACTGCCATGTTAGCATAGCATGGGCAAGACGATGTTAACGTTTTCTAACTGAAATGTGCGTCCTGTTAGCAGAGAAGTAAACAAAATACACAAGAAAGCTTTTATTTCAAAATTTTACGTTAAAAGCAATACTAACCTCAACACAGGAAAAGGCTTCATGAAGTGCTATAAGTAGCATCCCGTTACTATAATCAGCTAAAAAGAAGAGGAACTATCAATCGACAATCTGTCTTGTGCAAAGATATAAAGAATACAAGAAAAACAACGGCATCATCATTTCATTCAGAAGAGGTAAGAACTTCAAATGTTTTGTGTATAAAATGCACTTTAGATGAGTGAAGCTCTAGCTTAACACACCTTTAATTTTTATAAAGAACTTATGGGATAAACTTGGGTTGAACATAAGAACAGCATGCCTGGTAAAAACAGTGAACGATGTAATTTAGTTAATTTAGCTGACTTCATCCCTGCCAGAAGCAATACAACAAAAAACTGTAATTCCAGTTTCAATGATATTTACTATCTTTTCTTCTCTTCTTAGAGAAGGGAGCAATGCCAATATACGATCAACTGAGATTTTTACTATCCATCACACATCATAATGCTAGGATGAAAGGGTAATCGTGACCAACAAGGACTTCACTCCAGTCAGTGCTTTCTGTAAGGTACATCATGCCACTTCATGTTAGCAAAATCAAGAGGGGTGGTGCATAAACTTCAAACCTCCAAAAATAAATATAGCCATTTGTTCTGCCCTACCTGGCAAATGGTTTTAATCTTGATAGGTTATTGGCGTATTCCCCATTCAAACTGAACTTGCACGTAACTGTCATATGGAAAATATGCTTTCATATCATATACAAAGAATCATAAAGACACACTAATGAACATATGGCTCAGAGGATTACAGGGTCTCTTTAATTTCTCTTAACCAACATGGAACTTTCCAGGATCCATAAAACCTTGAAATATGTATGATCTATCTCTAAAACTTCCCCCATACATGCAGAATATAGTGGGATAGGTACCTCTACTTCTAACTTTATTTAGTCCAACTGTCATAAGCAAGAAACAAACATACCGAGACAATATGGTCTCCATATTAATACCCTTTCATCTGTATGGACAATAACTCCACTGAATGAGATAATTAATCAACATTATCTTCTGCACACACGAAAAGGCAAGGTTATCTGTAATCAAGAAAAATGACAAGCTAATAAAGGGAGTAATACGGACCGATTAAAACTGTATACCAAGGAAACTCAGGTAAGCGCTACGTATCTAATTCTGTCATTTGGAAACTTTTTTTTTTCTCAGGACCCAAGTCTCAAGGAACATCACGGAGGCAATCAGGACTAAGCAACAGGGCAGGCGCACCTTGGCATCGGCATGGAGGCATGCATCCGAAGCACGGGCCCAAGAAACATCACGAAGGCAGCCAGCAGCAGGATGGACGCACCATGGCACCGGCGAGGAGGTGTGCGCGCAAGCCTGCCGCCATAAGCCGCCGCGCCGCATCGGTGCCAACATGGAGCAGCGTTGTGGGAGGATCATCCTCGGTGCTGTCATGCCGCGAGCCTATGAACAAAGGGACGGATCATGAAACCACCGGCAACAACATGGTGAGACAGCAAACAGTAAAAATCTACAAATTCCATGGACGAACATGACCCAAAATTCTGGATCTTTGATGAAAACCTAACCAAGCAAACTTTGAGAAGATGGAGACCTAACACACGAGGGTGTCTCAACCAGATCAGATTGAGAACACGTCGCGATCCAACAAAGCCAATCACCCAAGGAAGGAGAAGAACCAGCAAAAGAAGAGCAAGTAATGCACCACACGGCAACAAGAACCAGGAGAGAGAAACGACGGCACGGAATCACCGACGGTGCTATCCGAGGACGGCGAGCAGAGGTAGGACCAGATGCGAGAAGGCGGCGAAGTGGGGAAGGAGAAGCCGAGGAGATCGAGAGCACCGGGTAAATGCTCACCAGCCCAACAACCGCAGTAAATGGGCACTCCCACCCTCTCCACGAAGAAGAAACAGACGCGTGGAACCATCTTACGATAACTTTTTTTCACCGAGGGTTCGTTTTCACCCAACCATCGCACACGCCGAGGATGAAGATCGCACGGCGTAGAACTCCAAATCGCTGAGGAGGCGTGCTCACGGCCGTGACTAGAGAAGAAAATAAGCATGCCCATCTATTGATGTTGCACCATGAACCTGCGGCCGCTGATGACTCGCTCACTTTAAACATTATTTATGGTTCTTTTTGTCAAGTTATTCTGGATCATCGTAGTGCTAACAAACAAAAACCTAAAATGAGGTGAATTTCCATGAACAATGATACAAAATCAAAGTATTCTACATCATGCCATATTGAGCCTTCTATTTTGACATTGCCTGTCAAGCGATCCTGCAAGTCCTACGTAAATAGCGCATGCATGCATCATCGCCTACATAGTGCAGACTACTACTCCGAACAACAAGCTCGGCGTGGCCACAGGCCACCTCCTCCACGGGCCTAGCCTTATGGACTAGCAAGTGAGAGTGTTGAGGAGGCGGCCATTCTAGCATCTTCGTTGGGGCCTCCTGAATATGACAGGACCGGGGCGGACACCCATGCCTTCTCAGGTCGGCAGAACAGTACTACATCTATAAAAACGTTTTTACAACATTTTTACGAAATGTTGTTGTGATGAAACATGGCTGGTTGTATCATTTCGGATTAGAAAAATTCAAAGAAACACTTGCTATAAATTCACTCACACGTCAGCAGAATTTGCTATAAATTCAATGACGCATCGACATTTATAGGAACCTTGTAAAACTTGTTGTAAACGTAGCATTACTCGGTCCGGCACTGCAATCTGAACAAGAAAGAGCTGACGCAGCCCACTTACTGATTCAGGTTCTCAATGGTTTTCCGATGTTTCCTATTCCCATATGTGAAAAGTGGAAAGGAATGTTCTTCTCTCATGGTTGTCCGAGTCACTTTCATTATTTCCCATGTGTAGTGTAGGTGCTCACCGCACGATGGACTAGCATGTTCAGTGTACTACACAGGATGATAAGAGTAGAATTGTTATAGCTGGGGATGTAGCTTATTCAGTGAAGTTCGAGTGGCATATATATGAGGTGGTGAGTGCTTCCTTACACAAGTGAAGTTTGGTGGATTATTTATGTAGGAGGGTTTCTGGCACTGTGCTATGCACCCGATGTTTGGCGTACGAAGACACAAATACCTGATGTTGTTCAACAGTTAACAGTTGACGATGGCACACGTATGAACCAGAGTTGTACTCAGAGTTTTGTTGTTTAAAATTTAAATTCTTGGTTGTATTCAGAGGTGTAGGCAAATGCTGAACCTACAGATTGTTTCATTCTTTTCGTTCAAAAAATTGTTTCACTTGGTTCCTTGAATAATGGACCTATCTAGAATTTCAGAAAAGAAAGAGAACGTGCTTATATTACGCGTCATGAGAGCTCCCAAATCCTTAATGGCAAGAAAGCGGCAAAGACTAGAGCTGAGATGACATGCAACTGCCGCGTTCCTGCATTATGACAAGTTTGCCTCCAGCCGTTTAGGCATTGTTAAGAAAACATGATGTGCGAAGATGAGCAGTGCAGTGTCCTCACGTGGTGGTAGATTCTGGGAGCAGTGGGACGCAGCACTCGATGAGCACGCACTTGCAGTAGGTACAACATTCTTCCTGGTTTCAATTCTACCGGCTCCGTTTGGATGTAGATATTCAGGGACTGGTATTGAATTGGACCTGAATGCCAAAGTCGAGCTGCATTGGAAATGGCCTGCAATGCCAATTCTAATGTTTGGATGTTCATATAATTGATAGTTGGAATCAGTAGGTAGCAGCCAATTCCAATTCTTGTTTGGATGTACAAATGGTTGAATTGTGAAACATTGAAACGTTTGAGCATTATTCACTCCGGACATGTTTCACATGACATGGTATACATCAAATTAGTCCCAAACAACAAAAAGGAAAACTAACCTGACAAATGGATTAGAATCTAATCAGTAGCTGATCCAACACAATCACGGGATCAGTAACAGATCCAACACAATCCATTCTATTTCGGAAGTAATAGCTAGAGATGAGAGATGCAGATGCAAACGGGATTAGGAGTGCTCGGCTAGGACATCCAACGCAATCCAGCCAGCACAACACAATCACGGATGGGATTAGGAGTGCTCGGAGACGACGCAGACCCTGACGCCCAGGACGATGCGAGCGGTACGGAGCATCGTGGGACCAGGACGGACGCGCTCGCGAAGGACCGCAGCAGCGACGGCCGTGGCGACGAAGGTGATGGAGATTTCTTGTTGGTGGGCGCTTCTTCGTCGAAACTGGGCGGATTTGACTCTGGATCTGAACAGAGGAGTGCCGCCGTGGAGATTTCTCGTCGGCGGCCGACTCACCTGCGCCGCCGAGCTGCCGTCAGTGTCGCCGTCACCTCCTCCCCTTCTCTTCTCAGCTGGTTTACGCAGGAGACTGGAGGAGCAGGGAGGGATTCGTTTTACTGGACATGGGGGAGGAGCAGTGAGACGAAAGTTGAGCAGGTGTGGGGAGCGCGGGGTGATTTCGCCCCAATACAGAGCGTGTGGGCTCGGAATTGAACGAAGCAGCCTGCGGCAAGGGAGAAAACGATTCGGCATTGGATCAAGTTTCCACGAGCGAATTCCATGCACACCCAAACAGCGGCATTGGAGGCCAATGAATGCCAATTCCGAATTCTGACCCTCAATGCCAACATCCAAACACAGTGTCATAGATATTGATCCATGGATGGCTCCACTCCCTCAACCAAGAAAGAGCCCCTGTTGCAGCATCTAGATCCTGAATGCCTCTCAATCCTAAACTTACAACTGTGTGCCCACAAGAAGGAAGAGAGCACGCTGGGCGTGCTTTTGCGAAACACAAGCATTTAGTTTGGTGCGCTGAAAGCCCAAGAGCTTTGCTTGCCAAAAGTGTTGCTTGCGAAACACAGTGTTGCCTCTACCTTTGAGGACGCCTCTACCTTTGACGACGGCACATTGGCACCTGTGTCGAACCAGAGTGTTTAAATGCCCAGTAGTTGTACTCAGAGTTGTAGGCAAAATGATGAACACACGAATTGTTTCATCTTTTTTGTTTCAAAAAATTGTTTTCGCTTACATTTTTTGAACAACGGACATAGATAAAAGAGAGAGACAATATATTTATATTATGCGTCTTAGTGGTCCAAAGTTCATTATGGCACGAGTGAGCTGAGATGAGATGCAACTGCCGTGTGCCTGCAGTCTCGTAAGTTTGTGCGCGTGTTTTTTTAGAAAAGGGAATATATTATTTCAATATTCCAGCCTCTGCATCGATCGATGCATGTGACTGTTCAAGCTTCTTATTACAAGATCGAAAACAATTCCCATCATGGGAACAAAAACAAATAGAAGTTTGTGCGCGTGTGACTCTGGTCTCGCAAGTTTGATGCAGATTTGTCGTGGTCCGCTCTGTCGGATCGATGTTAGGGTCTGTTTGAATTATTGCCATAAGTTGCCACGCCGTAATTGCGGCCGCGTCGCAAGTGCAGCGAGCAAAATGACCGCCAAACTTTTGGCAAGCTACGGCGCAGAAATGAACTGGGTTTTCATTGACCGGGTGCGGCACGCCGTAACTGCACAGCGAAGCAAACAAGAGCCAAAAAAAATGCGGCACGCCATAAGTATAGTGCAGCTATGGCATCATCAGTAGTCTACGAGATCTGGTAACCAGTGGCGGAGCCAGGCCCAAACATTGGGGTGGGCCGAACTCTATTCGAGCTGGTTTGCGTGGGCCGAAGAAGGAGAAAAAAAAAAGAAAAATATTACTGTAGTCATGCTACAGTGCTAGAATTTAACGTTTGAGTGGGTCTGGGGGTGGGCCGAGGCCCACCCTCCCCAGGCTGGCTCCGCCCCTGCTGGTAACCTCCTGTATTTTTTACCACACACTTCCTGCTTCCGTTTTGAGCGCAACACTCGAACACGCACCAGTTTTGTGTAACATTCTCCCTTATTCTGATTCCCATGCATCTATGCTCAAATACTAGTCTTCAACTGTGGGAGGCAGGAGCTAGCCATGGCGTTTTGGGTTCCGTGGCCCTGCCTCTGCATTGACACGTGTTTCTAGGCGGGTCCCAGTCGTTTCTGGCTTGCGTCCCGCACCGTTTTCCTCCCTCGCGTGCGTTTTCCTCTGCGGGGCTGTTGCGGTGTTGCCTCAGCCCGGTCCCTGCTAGCCAATTCGTTTTGCTATCCTTTTGACGGACGTTGGGCCTGGTTTCGCTGAACCATCCTTCCTCGCGCGTCGCCGCCGCGCCCTCCCGGGGCTGCTCTCCCCACGCCGCGCCGTCGCCGCACCCGCCCCGTACTGCTGGGCCGCTTCCCCCAAGCCGCCCCGCTCGCGCCAGCCCGGCCTTCGCTGGGAACCACACCGGCGGCGGCATCCTTACTGCGTCCTCCTCCGGCGATGCCGCGTGCTGCGCCTGAGACGGCGTCGGGTGCGAAGTCGACGGCTGCGTCGCGGCACTGCCGCTAACTGATGTTGAGTCTCTACGGTCTCTGCACAGGTTCTCTCTAAATCGCATATGTGGCAGGACATGGTGGCCATGGATGAGCGCTTCTGCTCCAGACTCACACAGATTTGATGCTCCCTGCAGGCTTGCGGCAGGATGGTTGCATGATGTGGACCTTCAGAGGAAGAAAAGAAAGCAAAGTTTGTTTATGCCTTCCTCTTCCACACCCTAGCCATAATCGATTGTTCTGCTGCAATTGATTTATTTTTCAATTGAAACTGGTTGTCGTGCTCCCCTTTGTGCTTCTGTTGCTGCTACAACTGTTGTATGAATTAGATTATCTGGTAATACAATGGGAATGGGAAATAGGATACATGAAAGCAGTTGCTTTCAATGGATTTTGACATGGCAATGTGTTACGCTTCAGGAGGAAATACATGAAACTAGCTGCTATTGCCTAATCTTTAACTGGCTTCTTCTCTGTGCTGCTTAATATCCAAGCATTTTCAGCTGTTGGCCTGATGTCCTGTAGTTTTCCATTCACCTTTAACTAACAAAATGGCACTATCTCTTCTTTTCACATAGTATTCTTTGCATTTGTCATTGGCAAGTTTTCTTTCTCCCCTTCAGATCCGCCCTCTCCGAGATTTATCATGTTCCTTCATTTATTGCTCTTACCTAAAATTGATTGATACGTTAATAGTAATTGTTTTAGTCGAACCTGAATTTTTTACCAGAACCTGCCATGTCATTACCTCAAGGATATAAATTTATGTTGTTATTCATTTGATTGATCATTCAGTGTCGTGCCGTGGGGTTAATGGGTTCTGAGTGGTTTCTACTGCGATCAATATCATGCAGCTACAGTACACATGATTCGCTAATTTTGAGTTCAGTCCTTCCTGCTACAATTGTGCCCATCGGTTGTGTGGGCAAATGACTGATTAATCAGTCTCGAGAGAGGTTTCGATTCAAGTTTCAGTGTTGAAATGTCTGGTGGTGGTTACATTCTTTGTTGCCAACCCAGACATGCGCCGTTGTTTCTTTCATATTACTATACTGTTTATTAGCATATACTGCATGCCTAATTGGTTAGGCTTTTACAGAATTGACACTATATCCTCTCATGAATGGGAGGACAATAGTATATGGGTTACACACTCGGATAACTGGTTATACATTTCTATTTGGACAGTGAGCACCTGGAGTCTGTTGATGCAGTTTTTGTATTCTACATATGAAGATATTATGTACGCAAAAGACCCAGGAATGATTGTAAGTTCTTTTCCCTTCCTGAAATGTGAAAGTGTGAAATAAGATCTTTTCTTGGCACTGCCTTCAGTTTTCTTTGGCTCAATTGCTGCCATTCCATCCATAGATTGTGGAATCATCAGGGTTTTTTCTTTGTACATATTCTTTAGGTGTTTCTTCTACTTTAAACTTGGGATTCACGATAGCAAGAATATGAATCTTATGAGGATGAGGTACTACTGCATTGTAGGATTTGGTCTGAAGGTCACTAATCTTTAATATGCTTCTGCGAGTGTCTATCCAAGCATGGTTAGAAAACTACCCACTTCTCATTACCTATTCCATGATCTGTAATCGTCTTTGTTCTGTTTGTCTACTTAACCATGACATGCTAACAACATCCTTGAGGTAATCACTTGCCCATCTTTGAAGCCAAAAGCCGCATCTTTTGAGTCAAGTTTTCTTATATATAAAAAAAAGGTTTGTTTAAGCTTTCTTTGCATATTTCAGCAACGTACAAAAGTAGACATGCACATTGCCATTGGCCCTGACAGATAAACTGAACCTCTCCTCTTTTACAGTTTTCACTATCAAAACCATCTTATAAAAAGTGAATGGAAAAGAGTGGTTTGCAAAACAGTAAATTTATTCCTCTCTTTAAAATTATTACAAAAATATTTCGTCGTTTTGCAGGAGTTCTTCCTACTTTTGTTTCCAATGCAGGCATACTAAGGCCCTGTTTGTTTCAGCTTTTCGTCACTTTTGTTAGTTGGCTTTTGTGAGATCTAAAAATCAGATGCTGTCAAAACCCAAAAGCCAGAAGCACCTCAGGACGTGCTTCTGGCTTCTCAAGTTTCAGAGACATCCGACTTTTGAATCTTCCAAAAGCCAATAGACAAAAGTGCCAAAAAGCTGAAACAAACAGGGCCTAAGCCGCAACCTTCAGTGACAAGAAGAGGCTTCGTAACAGATGTTTTTTTTTTCCTAAAAGACTCTTCTGATGTACAACCATCATAGCAACTTAGAATATCTCCTCTGGGGTGTGCCCGACTGTTGGTTGCTACCCTGTGATGGGAATTTTATCTGAATAAATGTAACTATATTATACCTGTACAAAAATAAGAAAAAAGCTGTACAAATTAAACAGCCACTTGGTTCGTGTTAGTATGTGACTGTCTGTGAGTTATACTGTGCTGACAATATTAAACAATGATTCGTATATGCAGCTTGCATGCTAACAAAACTTTATTCACCTATGCGCGTCAGTTTGCGGCCGCATTGCCCGCACACTCGGCCGCGCCCCGTGCTACCCCGGCTATTCGTCCTGGCAGCGCCGCCCCTGCTCCGCCATGGCGCCGTGCCGCGGTCGATGCCGGCAAGCGCACGGAACATTTCATTTCTTATCCTCCAACATTCCTTTCCTCAGCATGGAACATTTCGTTTGTTGCCTTGGAACATTTCGTTTGTTATCTTGGAACATCTCTTTGTTCTCGGTTCTTCCTCAGCAGAACAGCGCGCAGCGGAGCGCGCCACTGAGCCTAGTAGATCTTGATCCATGGATGGATCCACTCCCTCAATCAAAAGACCTAGCGGTAGCATCTAGATCCTGAATGCCTCTCAATCCTAAACTTCCAACTGCGTGCCCACAAGAAAAAAAACAGACCACGCTGGGCATGGTTTGCGAAAACACAAGTGTTGCAGTTTGGTGCGCTGAAAGCCCAAGAGCTTTGCTTGCCATGCATCTTATATCTTGGCCTGGGTGGGTTGAACCTTGTTGCTGTACTAAAGCATGGAGAGATTGGCTATTAAAAGTTACAGGTCGAGGGCTAAACTAATGCCTGCACCTTTTCAATGTTGGATAGGAGTAATAAGCAGATCAGCGGTCCTTTAAATTCAGTCGAGATTTTTTTATATTGACTTGTGGGTTTTTTAGAACGTGTGGAGCATGTATTGTATTAAGTTACAAAATACAACAAATGACCCGAAGGCATAACATGAAGAAAAACAAAAGAAAGAAGGAAAACAAATCTACTACGACCTATGTCGGCTAGAAGAAATCTACAACGACCTACGTCGGCTAGAAGGCATCAAACTCCACGGTGTGTCTCGACAAGTGCTCCTCCGCAGCTTCGCGATCTTGAAGATGCTCAGAGATTCCTCGAAGAGTGACCGATAAAATGCATGGAGGCAGAAAACCTTATTCCACTCCTTCCAAAACTTCTAGGCGGTCAAAGAAGACGAGGCAAACAACGACCACAATCGCGAGGATACGCCGAGCGATAACCAAGGCCCAGTGTGCGCTCTGACGCATGGCAAGACACAACACGAAGACAACCTATACAGCACCACCACCAATAAAATACGGCCCAAGCGACCAGCGACCCGTGCGGATGTCTCGGCCGCCCATAGGAAGGGACACAACCCACAACCTGAATACGAGCTGCAAGAAGCCTGTGAATACGAGCTAGAACGACACCTATACACGACCTGAAAGAACAACATACTGCAGGGAAGGTGACCGACTGGCTCCAGCGAGGAGGGAGATGGGGCAAGGAACTTCGGCCATGCCGCCTCCACAGCCAACCATTGCTGGTTTACGCATCAGGTGCACTCCTCCGCGCAGCACCAGGGTAAGTTACAGATCGAGGCTCTAGCTGTAAGGGTAAGTAAGAGCGAAACTAATGCTGCACCATTTCAGTGCTTTGATAGGAGTAATAAGTAGATATGTGATCATTTTAATTCCGTCGAGATATTCTTGATCTTGACTTGTGGTCCGTTAAATTCAATCGAGCTCCCATGTTGTGGTGCAGACAGAAAAGGCCCAGCTCTGAAGACGACCCATTAGATTTATTTATTTATTTATTTATTTATTTAACTTTTTAAGTGCACAAAACCAGTAAGACATTAAATGGGGAACGGGAAAGAAAAGGAAAATTTAAATGATTAGTAATTCTGACTCTAAACATCGTCTCCATCGTTGGGATTGGGAGTGATCGGTTCCATATCCACCACAACTGATCAGTCCCATTGAGTTCTGACTTCTGAGACGAAGGAGAGTGGCGTGTCAGTCGCGGATTGGGATCCTCGGCAGTCGACCGCGTGCAGTCGCTGGCGTGCAGTCGGGCCGTCCACCGTCCGATCCACGAGAACAAATCCTGCGGCTGGCAAAAAATCTCCACTCAAACAACGGCCTGCTCTCGCTGTTCTTCCTCACCAACGAGACAGCAACCGCTTGGAGAAGATTGGTTACCGACGGTGAGGTCCGGCTGGATGGGTGTTGGTGAGCATCAAAATGGACTCATTGGGAGATGTAGTAAACAAAAATGTAATCAATTTTGTTCTAGCTCATGAATAATGTTGCTAATTTCGCGATTTTACGGCTAGGGTTCAGAAATAGAATAAAATGAATTTGGGGAAGAATCAGTTCGTCGGATCCAAATCACAGCAGCCTGTACCAATGGAAGAGATGCCGCAGCTCACGGACTGTCCGCAACTCCATTTGCCATCTTGATTTCAAGGAAGAAGAAGCTTTCTTCTGCTCTTCTCGCTCTCGTCCTGGTGCCTTGCTCACGATAGCTGGGTGAGGAGCCGCGTGTGTTGGGAGCCGCTGGATTCGTTTGGTCGCATCGAACGGTGAACAAAACGACTGCACGCGCGACTGCACAAACGCCATGGTGCACGGAACGGATTCACCAGCTAACTGGCACGTCATGGTGTTGTGCACATCATGATGTTTTCGTGGTTGGTCTGCACTAGTGCTCTGCGAAATTGGTTTGGAATCCTCTCCTCTGCCTCGGTACAGTTTCTTTTTTTTTTTTTTTTGAAAGGCCTCGGTACAGTTTCAGTTGCATCTCGCTGGCAGATGGACGCTGGAACGGCAAGCCAGAGCAGTCTTTTACCTATACGCCATCCCTGTTGAAATGGACGAGTCCACACCCGGATGATAGCCACGATCCGCTTTACGCTCGGCTGCTTGTCGAACAGATTCGACAAATGCGGCCGTTCATTCAGATCAAAAGATTGCCGTTCCTATTGGTGTCACGTTTGTGAATGAATTCGTTTGTTAATGCCATTCAGAAATTTGTCGATTCTAGTCCTCCGGGACCAAAAACTGAAGAAAGAGATTGCAGTAACGCACCGTCAGTCTCTCTCCCTAGGCCCGCCCCAATAGCGCAGTAGCAGCACCACGCTAGTGCGCTACGCAAAACTCCATTACCCACGGGCAGGGGAAACAAAACATGAAATCTGGGAAAGAAAAGTACGAGTAGTAGTACCAGGAGCAGGAGCAGCACTCACATGTTTCTCGATCGCATTCATTCATTGTGCGGTTGCAACCGAGATGCTGGTGTCTCATGTCTGAAACTCTGAATACAGATGATGCTAAAACGGGGCGGCGGGATGGGGATTGATGACACGATCAGGTACGCCTTACAATGCGACCGCATCAAGTGCCATCCATAATGAGGACCAGTATACTCGAACAATACTCGTATGCCATCACGACGAGCTTTTCAGGACGAGCGCAAAATGTTACTAGCATGACACGACACGACCTCACAGAATCAATGCTGCTCTCGCCATCCCGATCGATTGCAAGGCAGCTGGCACGCCGAACCGAGCACCGAACAGAATCATCATGGAGGATGGCACAGTTTTCTCTTTTCTCTGAAGAAGAATATGAATGGCACAGTTTATTCTTTTCTCAGAAGCGGTAGTGCTTGGCAGATTCAGGGCTCTCGCTTCCACAGCAAACATAATCAAGTGCTTACCTTTAGAGCAGTTCGGTAGTGGCCAATGCCATTTACCGCTCCAAAATCAGCAGTCCTTGATCTGGTTACTACCAGCAGGTAACTGCATCTGGAAAAAGCCTCTGCAGGAACGGTGTGACATGAACTGTTTCATGATTCTGTTAGCACAGTGAATAGTAGCGGTGATGTGCAGAGCATCAAAAGCCGAACAGCCGCCGAGTGACACGGGCACGGGCAGCTATGAATTTGGTTGGAGGCCTGTTTGTCCATCGATCAACAGTATCGTCAGGACTAGTACTACGGGTGCGTTCGGTGTTTTAGTGTTTTAGAGTATAAAATTTAGAGAGATCTAAATAAAAAGAACTTTATATTAAATAAAGTTTAATTATAAAATTAACTGTAGGACCTCTTTCTAAATCGCGAGACGAATTTAATGAAGGTAGTTAAGACATGATTCGTCTCGTAAAGATATACTCATTTGGTAAAAATGTTTTGTTATTAGATTTTATTTAGTACTATTAAATAATAAGATTTTTTTAGAGCTAAACTTTAGAGGAGTCTAAAGAGGACACCGAACGCGTCTTAGGTAAAAGAGGAAATTTACTTTTGGACACTCTTTAATGGTGGATTTTATCAATAGACACTACTCAAGTTGGGTTTTGCTAATAGACACTATTTAGTTGTGGTAATTGGCTAATATACATTCAAAACATTAGAATATGACTTTCCTTGCATAGAGGAGAGAGATTATTTCACAAATGACTAAACTGCCCTTGCAACAGTTTTAGCACATCTGACCATATAATCTTATTTTTTTTGTTTAATTATATGTCATAAACATTAGTAAATATTTTCTAAGTGACATGTTGAAACTTAGTTTGGCTCCACTGACGAGAAAACACCAATTTCAAACTTTGTATGGTTCTACCAAGTATCCAAGGGCAATTCCGTCCTTTAATGTTTTCTCTCTTTTCTTTTAATAAAAAAATAATTATTTAAATAGGCTGAGTGTGTTTCAGCTAATTGCCATAATTCAATGATGTCTTTCGACAAATCCAACATTGAAAGATGTCCAACAGTAAATGCCAACATTGTAGGATGTCCTGTAATGCATGGGTTGCCTGCCCTCGCAACAAAACACGGTGGATGAAGGACGCCTAGCTGAAAGCCTAGCGCACTCTCCTTGCCTGCCCTCGCAACAAAACACGGTGGATGAAGGACGCCTAGCTGAAAGCCTAGCGCACTCTCCCGGTGAATCATTGCATCGTGCGGGACTGCTACTATTGCATCCGCACCTGCTGTGCTTCTCACGAGCTGCGTGCTCTGGTCGCCTCTACTGGGCGAATTGATCCCGTGATTAGTGGCCATTGTTGCCTAGAGTATGGGTCACAGCCTTTCGGGTTGTTTGTACTGTCCTGCATGCATTGTGCGGTTATTATCAGTCGAGACCGGGAGCAAAGACAACCACAGCCCGCTCAGTACAAAAGCCAAAGTAAAGCTCTAGTACAAAAATTCAAACGAACCAGGGCCAAAAGCCATGATAACACTCCAGTATACAGATGCCACGGTAAGCTGAAGTAAATAATCTTCCGTACAGAATGGTATAATCCTGACCATTTTGCCCCGGCCATCCAGCAAAATCTCAAGCCAAATTCAAACGAACCAAGGCAAAAAATGTAAAGGCGCAAAATTGAATAACAACCTCAAATTCCAAAACAGCCTCCTGTCCTCCTCAAACATGCCACTCATCCACCCCTCCTGATCAGCTCTTCACTCTGCTTACTCTATACAAAAATATTTAAAGGATTTCTAAAAGGAAATCCAAATCCATGGAGGAATACAACTAGGTAGCTGATGGATCCATCCTTGGCTGATTCATGGTGATGAGACAGGCCCGCGCGATGCTGCTGCAGCTTACTGATCCAGCGCGTTGGGGCCGGAGCAGTAGCTGAGCACGGGGTTCCACACCCACTGCACGAGGAACTTCCTCCCGCCGGCGCCGTTGACGTTGTACGCCGCGCCGGAGCGCCCGTCGGTGAGCAGCTGGCCCGTGTACGCGCCGCCGCCGCCGGTGCCGTAGATCCCCTCGCAGAGGTCGGCGATCTCGGTGGGGAACGAGGGGTCCCCGCCGGCGTACCACGCGTTGGCAAGCGGGTTGGACGCCATCTCCGCGAGCTCGTGCGCGATGACGCTGACCATCCCGTCGACGCCGACGTCGCCGTTGGGCGGCGCCTCGGGCCGCCGCCCGGCACGTACGCCGGGATGGCGAACGGGTAGGCGCACACCTCGGGGCACCGCCGCGCGGAGTTCCCACCCACGCGTAGGGCAGCGTGTACCCGACCACGGAGGGGAACGTGAAGTAGTGGAAGCCGCAGACGGTGGAGCAGAAGTCCTCCACGCCGACGTCCGGCGCCGTGAGGACGAGGTACACGCCGCCGCTGGAGTCCACGGGCAAGGGGCGCGTGCGCGCCGTGACGGCGTCGCGGACCACGCGCTGGATGTCCATCCGGGAGAGGCGCGCGCCGCGGGACATGCGCGCGTCAGACTTCTCCGCGCCCAGACGCACCGTCGCCGACACGTTCGCCGACGTCTGGTCCGTGTACAGCCGCACCGTGCGCCACCACGCCGCCACGGACGGCGGCGCCGGCGCCGTCCCCTGCTGCTGCTCCGGCGGCGAGAGGGAGCGGATGAAGGCGCGGATGACGCGCTTCTGCGCGGCGGGCCAGGAGCCGTACCAGATGGGGTGCACGGTGATGGCGGCGGCCAGGACGGGGCCCATGTGGTACTCCAGCTTCACGAAGTCCGACGAGCCCTCGAACTTCTTCGACGCGCCCAGCCCGGCCACGTCCTCCCCCGTGCCGTTCATCCTCGGCCACGGCCGCCACGCGACGGCCAGCGGCGCAACCAGGAGAATCGCCACGGGGAGGAGGAGGACGCCGTGGTGCTGCATTGCGGCGAGGTTTAGGCGGCGGCGAGGTGGTTTATGGTGGGTTTCTTTGGCTCGGGACGCTTTATAGAGGAGAAAGGGGGAAACGGAGCTGAATGAACGAGAGAGTGAGCAGAGGACACGCTCTTCTGTTCTTGGCTTGGGCTCTTTGGACAAGGAGCTTTTTTCGTTCTTGGTGTTGCCTTGTTCCATGTGGGTTGTTTCTGCTAAATTTTGTATGTGTCTGTCCTTGGGTCCGATTTCCATGCAAATTTCACTTCTCAATGCGGTGACTACCACAGAGTTTCGTAGTTCACCTTGCTGTAAAACAAGACAATTTGAACACACGCGCGCACCAAACACCATGGACCGATTGATTCGAACAGGAGCCGCATCACTGTGCCCCATTACGTGTGCCTTTTACCGCCACCACGGAAGGAGCGGGTAAAAAGGGCGGGCAAAGCGGTCAAGAAGTACTGTACATGAGGCATCGTTATTGCCCAGCTGTCAGTGGGACCCACTTGCCATATTCCCACTCGTGTCCCTCTCCGTTCGCTCGCTGTACTCCTTGCGCAGCTGCGCTATTCCTGCCTCGCCACTCGATGGCAAACGGTCCTACGCCCGTACACACGTCGCTGTTCCGCTACCTGACATGTGGGCCGTCATTTAGATATTTTCACGCCGGGACCCTTCATACCCAGGGCGGCGGAACGCCACGGTCGTCAATGCAATGGCGTCGAAATCAATGGACGGCACGGATCGTGTATGGGCGCACCCACCCCTCGTCTCGTCGCACGACGAGCATCGGACGGCCTGTGTGACTGCTGTTTGGGTCCCACCATCTTTGGACCCGCATGTCATGGAAACAATTTGCTGAGGCAAAGCTTTCTCGAGCGGACAAAGAAGGGCGGGGCCGGGATGTCCGGCGAAAGCGGGGAAAAGAGTTGAAGAGGGAGGGAAAATCGGCGGGAGGCGAGTGCATTGATTGAAGAGACGCCGGTTCTGTTTTGTGGCAGGCTCGCATGCAGCAGTTGCAGAGGAAATTCGCACCCATGCCTCTGAAAAATGTCTCGCCGTGTTGACATGAGTCAGCTGTATGGGGCACAGTGCCGCTTCAGTTGTTCAGATCGCGGTAACTGCACGAAGTAGAAATGTACTCGTACCGTAGTGGAAACCTACAGGACAGTATTTCCCTACTTGTTCCGGTAACTTGCTGATTTCAGCATGCGCTTCCAGCTGCGCGCCCAATGGATTTGTAATTTTGACGTCACTGGATTTGAATGAACTGGGCGTTGGCGTATGAACGAAATCCAAGCATGCTGATGCATGTACGTGCTCAGCGTTTCCGAAATGCAAAATGCTGCGTTCACACTGGCACTACCGTTTTCTTTTTTCTTTTCTTTTCCGAAGGCCTGACTTTTTTAAGAAATCTTGATTCAGCGATGATTCTCATCTGCTAGTTGGGCCATCTCATGTCTGAATACGGAATCGTTTTGAGCTTGCAGGGGGTGCAACTTGCGTCCTTCACCTCCCCAATCTTCAGCATGAGCTCAGCGGAGTCAACCCTGCTTGCTTGCAGCTCTGCTATGCTAGAGTACCGTTACCTCTTTTCAACATGTTTGACGAAGTCGTGGGTCGTGACTTGCATGCAAGGCCTGACTGACTTGTGGCAGGCTGCTGCATGCAGGACTGCGGCCCTGGTGCTGCAAAATCCGATTTGACTCGGTGAGCTGCTTCACAAGTGGATCAATGATAAATGGGCCTTCGATTCAGCCCTTCACTGCTTATGAGGCTCCTCCGACCCAATGAAGCACAAAGATGGGCCGACCAGGTCAAACAAATTCAGATGATTGGCCCCGGCCCATTGGCCACCTCTCCACTCCACGTGACGAAAATTCCGGGTCGTGTACCGCACAAGTACGGGCCAATCCTATACGTAGGGCGGCTTACAAATAAGATTTGATAGAACAGTGTTTGAGATTCGTGCAAAATTAGATCAACGCCCCAGATTCAGGCGGGTGGGAAGAGAAAGAACCAGATGCTGACACGTGGCGGATTCCTATTGGGGCGGGTGGGAGGAGAGAAAAAAGAACCGGTTTTTAAATTTCAAACGCATTTTTCTTCCAAACCGTAAGTCCGTTTTCAAATCCGTTTAGACCTACGTGTTTGTTACAATTAATTCTACAAAATAAGATTCAATATGAATATTTTTGAATTTTTTAAAATTCAAATTTTTCGTCAACATTTTGAATGTACTATGTCAACATTTTTTTTTACTATGTCAACATTTTTGTTATGCTAGATCAACATTTTTTCAAAATGTTGATTTCATATCTAAAAATGTTGAAATAGATTTATAGAAATGTTGACTCTTCTATTTAAAATGTTGATGGGCTGGGCCATTCAAATTTGATGGGCTATTGGGCTGTTCTATTGTATGTTAATTGTAGGACATCCTATGCATAGGAGCTCCCCAAGTACGAGCACGAAGCTACGAATCGGCCGCGCGCCAACTCCGGATCGTCAAGCCAGTTCAGATACGAGCGGAACCAGCGTGTCGCTGGCTGATTGGCATGTGGGCACGCCTAACCTCGGGGGCCCTACCACCACCCCTCGTCGGAGCCGCGCGCGGATGGCGGACCACAACCGCCGCGCCAACGCGGCCCAGACGGAGAACGGAAAAAAACACATGCGCGGCGCGACGGCGAGGGCGAGGCGGTTGTAACGTCCACGCCACCGCGTGCGTGCGTGCGTGCGTGCGTCACGAGGCGGGGCGCGTACGCTCGCGTTCGTTCGGCGCGCCGGCTTCCGCGGCGCCCTCGAATCTTCTCGACCCCTCCGGCCAAGGAACCCACAGCGCAGCGCACGCCGCCATCGCCTTCCTTCCTTCTCTCCCGGCTCCCGCCGCGAGTATATAACCCCAGCTCCCGCCCCCGTCGGTTACCAACCTGAACAAGCAAGCAAGCAAGCAAACAAACAAGCAGAATTAGGTTGACAGCGTCAAAATCAAGAGAGGTTCGCCGTTCGCGCGTCCGCAACCTGCAAGAGTAGAAGTCCGTCTCGGTCCGGTTGTCATGGACAAGGTGCTGGCCTTCTCGATCCTGAGCGCGTCGCCGGCCGACATCGCCGCCGGCGCCGGCATCGGCGGGCGCTGGCCGCGGCTGTCGTGGCGGAGGAGCGCGGAGCACGACCAGGCGGGCGAGCCCGCGCAGCAGCAGCGGGGCAAGGAGGAGCACGGCGCGGGGTCCCACGGCAACAGAGCGCGGGCAAGGGAAGGGAGCAGCAGCAGCTTCCCGCGGTTCGCGCCGGAGTTCGACGGGATCGACTGCTTCGAGACCATCGTGTCGCACTAGCCGCGCCCGGTGACGCGCCGAGTTAACCCCTGCGTGTGCCTGTCTGATCATTCTTTTCGCCATTGTAGCCTTCGAGCTTGTGGTGACCATTCGATGCGTGCGTGTTCGTGTGTGTGTGTGCTCATACTAAAATGAGTTGCTGTTAATTGTGACCACGGCCGCTTGTACATACTGGACCAGAATTTAGGGAAACGACCCAACAATGTACTTACTATACATTACGGTGTTCTTAACTCGCAAGCAAATGTGTTGTGTTCAATTCCGTATGCGCAGCTCATCACTCTCGGAGCAGACAGAGTACCAACATTTGGCTGCCAAATCTAAAGATGCGCTTCGGCTCTTGCAGGAAAAAAAAAAATGCCCCAAGAGAAAGAACGCTATCTTGGAGCAGACATCTGGGTGGCTGTTGCGCTTGAGTGGACGAGCCCAATCCAAATTGTTCAAGCTCCATGTAGATGAACCGAGACGTTGGCGGCATGTTCTTCCGCATCAAGTTTCGCCAGGTGTCTGGTCTCGATAGCATATGCGTCCGTTTCATATAGCTTTTGGTGGGTGGTAACGTGTACGCGCTGCACAAGTTTGCTAAGGGCTAAACGAGGCATTAACTAACTCGTTGGCGTCGTGTTGGAGTGGATAATCCGAGATGTGACCTGGAACCAGAACAGAGCAGTTTGCTCCGTCGGCAAGTCTTAGAGCAAGAACAGAAGAACAAATGTTATGTCGAATTAACGGAAGCCTCGAATTTCAGGCCCCAAGCTTTGCTTCAAAACGAAGTTTTTTCGTTCGTTGCCGGAAACACACACAGAATTCTGGTTCGAAACTGCAACAATGGAAGGCACATGAAATTAATAAATCAAACGAACGTATGATCATTCATTCATTCAATCACTCGCGTGCTGTATACAGCTCTGTACAAATTACTTGTCGCTTCACTCAGCAACACAAGAATTAGAGAAGACGGGTAACCCGAAAATCGCATGCGGAGCTGAACTCAGCCGCAGCCGGGGGGGAGGACTCAGAAGGAGACTATGGACTCGAAGCAGTTGAGGCCGTCGAACTCCGGCGCGAACCGCGGCCTCGCCTCCGGCTTCCTCTCCGGGAGAGAAGAGCCCTGCTGCTCGGCCTTCTCCTGCTTGGGCGCCTTCTCTGCCTGCTGCTCCGGCTTCTGCGCCTTCGCGGCGCCACCGGAGGTCCTCCATGAGAGGCGGGTGGAGTAGCCGCCTGCTGCGGCGATGTCCGCCGGCGAGGAGCTCAGGATGGAGAAAGCCAGGATCTTGTCCATGATCACTTGCAACGACGCAAAGCGAACTAGAGGGAGGGAAAGTGGCGGGGGGAGAATTGCTCTGTTTCCTTGGCCTGTCGGTCTCTGGTGTTTTTTGCTCTGATCAGATCAGCTTGGCGTGTGCTGTGCTGCTCTCAGCCTCGGCGCTCTGGTTATATAGGAGGCCGCGTGGGAGGGAGGAGAAGGGAAGCGGAAACAGGGCTCAGTGGGTGGCGGAGCCGTGGCGCGCGCGGCAGGCAAGGCAAGGGGAAAGTTCGCGGACGCGGTCGGAGCCCTACTCGCGCACGGCAAGGCACCAGCCGCCGGCGAACGAATTAACAACGCGGACGGACGGACGGGGCGCGCGGTCGCTGGAGTGAGCGAGTCAGTGACTCCACACGGCCCCTCCTCCCTCCCTCGTCCGCGCTGAGCCGCTGACCCGGCGCGACCTGCCGAGCCGGTCAAGCAAGCAGCTCGAAAATCACTATACTATTCGCGAAGCGGATGAGGATGAGAGAGAGGGAAGAGAGAGACGTGGCGTTGGGTGATGGCGAAGGACGGCAGGGAGCGGCGACACTTGGCGGGGTTCCGGGGCCGGATTGTTGGTTCTAGTCTAGCGCGGGGTCGGCAGGCCACCGCCCGGTGCTGCACGAGAGGCAGACAGCCCCGCACCCGGCGGAACGGACGGCCATATCCTCCGCGACGTGCCCCGCGGTTCGGCGCCGGGCCGGCAGGTCGCGTGCGTGGTGGGAGACGGCAGTTTCTTCGCTGTGTCCACCCACTGTCCCGCAAAAGCAATCAATGACCAGACTCTCTCCTACGGATAACGCTGCCTGCCGACCAGGTCGGGTCGACGCGACGATCGTCGACAATTCAACGCCTCGCTCGCTGATCTCAACTTGTACGTACGTACGGAGAAGGTTCAAAAATTGCTCCCCGCGATGGGTGCGGTCAAACGATCAACGCGTGCGGGTTGCGCTGCGGCAGCCATACACGGCCGGGCGTTGACTCCGGCTGCGTTTTGTTTCGTCAGTTCAGTCAGCTTGACTCGACCACGACGGAGCCGGTGTGTGGTGGTGCGGCGTCTCTGCTCTGCTGGGTGGAGGATGACGCACACGGCACACCACCCCTGGCGCTTCGTTTGTCTGCTCGATCGCGTCGCGGGCGTCTCCGGAAACTGTCCGCGTATAGATATGGCCATTGGCCTTGCCCCGTTAAATTATTGCCGTCTTTTCTTGTCTACTTTTGGGGTAAAAAGAATGCTAACGTGTCTGCTTTAGCTGAGCACCCAAGAGCCAAGACCGTGCGTTGCTCCTTCCAACCTCGTGCGCTTTGAAAATATAATATACAACCGGACAATTCCTGATATCTAAGAATGTTTCGTTCGCAAAGGCAAACCTCCTAACAATCTCTGAGATACATATCTGGGCATGGAGCAATACCCCCTCTCTTTTCAGAGGAATCGAAGCGACTAGTGGAACAGATAATTTGAGTGCTTTGCAAGAGCCCCACTAAGTTAAACAACAAGGATTCGTCAACAAGTGAGTTCGGCAGGAAGGAGTCGGCAAAGCAAGAATGTCTGAATACCAAGAACGAGAGAGCACGCACATGGCGTGTCCTTCTCCGGACATCAAGCGATCAGCCCTGTCTTCCGGGCAGTTCTTTCAAGTTGCGCATCACAAAAGCGGCCTAGAGAGTCGCTGGTCCGATATCACTGCTGCACGAACAAATTTCAGAGACCGGATTTTTTTTTTAGACATTACTTTAGTTTTGTTGCCTACTCCTTGGTTCAATTGCATCTTTTCGGTCGTGGCAATAAAGTAGCTTTTCCAAGTTTGCATCCTCACTGAACACGAAAGGCGGGGAACTGGGAAAACAGGAGAACATTCAACGTCGAGCTTACTTCGAATCTCTCATCTGACGAGGCAAGCACAAACATACAGACTGATGGTATTGGTTTTAGATGGAACGAGCGTCGAAGAACACAAAAGAAGGCGCTTGAATCAGGTCACAGAAAAGGTAGTACGCATGGGAACTCTTCCTTAACCCATCACAATTAAGTTTCTACTACTACACAATATCGAAACCGCACAACACAGTCAACATAATAACCCTGAGATACTACTTCTGCTTGACAATGTCCTACTCCAGCAAACTAACACAAACCACAGACGATAAAGCATGCACGTCCTTGCTCTCCGGCGCCGGCTTCTTCGCCGCTTCCCCGGCGAACGGGGCTGTAGTGTTCATGACGCCGGAGGTCACCGGCGTGCCGTAGGCGAAATCCATGGGCGCCTCGCAGAAGACGAGCGACGTCAGGAACCTCTCCACGGCCATCGGCCTCAGCAGACTCGACCACGCCGAGTTCTCGCCGAGCCTCTCCATCGAGCTGTCGAAATCGAAAGCGAAACTTACCGATCGTTTGGTTTCTTGGGTTGTTTTTGCGGTGCGACGCTGATTTTATAGAGGTTGGCAAACTTGGCATGCACGGACCGTGCTGCAACGGGACATGGACTTGCCATATGAAGTCCCAATTTAGGCCGGTGACTTGCACGTTGCAAGCTGTCTGGACGAGCCCGGTAGCTGCGGTTGGCGCGCACGTGCCAATCACGGATATTTCGGCCCAAGTCTTGGAGGCCCTGTTGTCAGGCTTCTGGGCCTTTTATACATCGCACGCCAGAAAAAAAGCTCTCGCATCGAACTCTGTTTGAGTGGGCCAATAAACCGAGGCAGGGGCTGAGCCAGGCCGGCGTTGGACAAATGTCGGTACAAGCTTGGTTGGAGAGTGGATTGGGACTTCGTCGCAAAAAAAAAAAAAAAAAAGGAGAGTGGATTGGGACGTTATTTGTGTTTCAAACTTTGTAATGACTTTCGTCCTAAATCACTTACTCTGTTTTTAAATATATGACATTGTTATTTTTTCAGTAGATTGGCAATTCGTCTTTTTTGTATGCCACCCATCGCGATGTGCCTTTGAAATTCGACAGACCTTTTGCATCTGCTTGCTCAAAATCCAACTGCACCTTGTTAGCCATTGTAGGTTGTCCAGCGTGAAATCATTTCCCGCGAAATCATTTCCCGAGCGGAAGGTGTATGAGGTCCATTGAATTCTATCGGTATAAAATGGGTATGGGGTGGGGGAAAGGGGGAGGATGTTACTTTTGTGATGACCTCGTCTGCTGGCTATCGGCATATGGAAGAGCGTTGCAGCCTCTCTGACGACATCACATAAGCATGTTTCAGATAAAAAACTACGATGTTCTAGATGTAGAATGTATTCTTTTAGGGTTGCAAATTCACGACTACCAGCTCTCACCTGCTCTGTTATGTTCATTGTGTTTGGGTCATTCACAATTTGCGACAAGTTGTCGCCATAGTCAAGGAACATGCGGTCTTTCAGAATATTGGGGGGGGGGGGGGGGGGCATGGGCCCACCTATGCTACGGAGACCCTCACTTTTTGCACAACCATTTAACATAAAATTATATCTAAATAGTTATATTTATCAATTGTTTTCTTCCAAGCTCCTCTAAGGAAACAACCTCGGTTCATGTCCAGAATATCCTCAAAACATTCCAAGCCGATCGATGACATTCAACCTAAGAAAACAAAACTAAACAGTTTTCAGGCAAACAACATTAAAAATCAAAATTCAAAAAACTACACACAATAGTGGTATTTTTAATGGGACACTCCTGATGTTTGTACAAAAAAGCTAAATTCTGATAATCACCACTCATACGAAGAAAACCATGAAGAATTTTAGAACATATCAACTTTGAGTATTTATTATATATAAACGTAGTTTTTTGAATGATGGTATTACTTTTGTTTTACGAAAAGTGAAAATAGTAACATAATACCCCCCCCCCCCCCCCCCCCCCCCCTCTCCGTCGCCGCCGCCCTCGCACAATTTTTTTTTCCTTTTCAAGATCGTGTTAACCTAAGAGGAAGGTTTGATCGTTGTAAATTATTTGGCCAAATATAAGGATAATAGATTGTTGGAACATGTAAAGGACATCTCTCTCCCCCAACAAAATTTTCTCTTTTTAATAATGTGTTGCAAGTTTCGTGTTAAGAAGAATCTACTAGTTGAAAGTTCTGTATGTCTAGTTAAAATTAACCGATTTCATGTTAAAACTAATGGTTGAAATAACCGCAAAACGGAAGGTGCCGAGCGTCAAAGGTCATGGCGAGGGTGAACGCTAGTATAGCGACATCAACTACCCCGACTATACAATCAAACGCACACGACAATATACTCGATTTTAGACAATCCAAAAGTTCAATCAGCCAAATTAATCTAGTCAATCTCAGTACGATTCACAGTTCAAAAAACAATCAAGTATACTGCTAGGCCTTTTCGCAGAGAACCAATCAAACTAAGAACTCTCGCCAAGAACAGAGGACCACGCCATGCGAGCACGTCGTCAGTGCGGAGCGACGAACTCGAAGAAGCTGAACCGCCCATCCGACGCCGAGCCCAACCGCGCGGTCGCGTCGGCGACACCCTGCTCCTGCCCATCCTTTGCGGCCGCTGGCCTCACGCCGCCGGCTGGCCCCGTGCCGCCGGCGCCTCCAGCCTTGTTGCTGCCGCGGGCGTCGCGGGCGAAGACCTCCATCGCGCCGGCGCACATGCCCGGGCCGAAGACGTTGCCCGGCGCCGCGCCGACGAGGGACGTCAGCAGGATCCTGTCCATGCCGTGCCCGTTCGATCGCAAGTTGCGCAGCGGTTGCTCGGCAAGGGGACGGTGACACGCTGCGTACTGCTGCCGCGACCTCTCCCTGTCGCTTAATTTATAGGCGGCCGAGGACTCGTCAAACCAAATCGTATCTCTCCGCCGTCAACGTGTGGTGCCTGTGCCCCTCTCGGACTCGGAGACCCGGAAGAGGCAACCGTGGCCGTCCATGTTGGCAACGGCATCGGTTT
Organism: Eragrostis curvula; assembly: GCA_007726485.1. Lineage (NCBI taxonomy): Eukaryota > Viridiplantae > Streptophyta > Magnoliopsida > Poales > Poaceae > Eragrostis > Eragrostis curvula. The sequence continues at coordinate 53,995,114 of CM017441.1, forward strand.
GTGCTTCGCGTGACCGTCCATTAATTTTGACCGTTGACGCCCAAGTTGCTCTTTGATACTACGGTCATCACTCATGGAATATTCATAGCATGTGAAGAGCATCTAAATACATTTTTTACGAAGACATCTAAATACATTTGTGCATAGAAAGAGCATCTAATATATACTACAACAAGAAACACAAAAAACAGCAGAGATTATATACTACTACATAACAAATCCTTTTACTTATTCGCAATATACCACACGAAAAGGTTTTGATACTTAATACACATCCACACACAAACCTCAAACATAGCACTTATTGGTACCTTACACTACCACAAGCAACTACATAGTTCATATACTACTATGGTAGATACTCCATCGATCATCGGTGTTCTACACGCATGCACACATCATGCTGGTAAGCTGTGAGCGCTTCTTCAGGGTGCGGCCACGTTCTCCCTGGCGAGTGGCGCGATCTCCTCGCCCTCGATGCCGGGCTCGCTGCCGGCGACACCCATGCTCAGCAGCACGTTCTCCCAGTTCTTGGCAGGGCCCTGAAACGCGTGCATTTTAAACAACCATCGTCACCAACATGATCGAATAACATTATACACGATCAAGATGCTAACTAGAGGCATGCTTTACCTTCCAGGAGAGATCCTGGGCCATGCAGTTCATGACCATCTCCTTGTACGCCGGCGTGCCAACAATCTTGATGGCACGCTTTATGGTGGTGGCCACCTTCTTAACGTCGGCAGGCTCCACAACCTTGCACTGGTAGAGACAGGGGAAATTTTGCAACATGCATACACACATATATCAGCTTCAACTGCTGGGAGAAAAAGAGGACGAAAAAGCAAGAATGCCAGAGAAGAAGAGCCTCACGTCGACGCTGAGCCGGCCCATCTGGAATCCGGTCTTGCCTTCCACGACAGTGTCGACGAGTCCACCGGTGGAGGCGCAGGCACAGGGCTGCAACAATTGACAGAGACACATCAAGACCTTTCACGTTGCTGATCGAGAAGGATGCAGCAGACAAGATAGCAGAGGCAGGGAGAGTACCGTGCCGTATCGCATCCCCTGGAGCTGGATGAGTCCACAGGGCTCGAAGCGGCTGGTGACGGCGAGCAGGTCGGCGCCGGCCATGATGTGGTGAGCCAGCGGCGCGTTGAACTTGACCACGGCGCACACCTTGTCAGGGTACTTCGCCTCGGCGCTCTTGAACAGGCGCTCAAACTTCTTCTTGCCAGTGCCCTGCGTTCAGTTCCCAACAAAAAGCAATCAATTCGAGTCCAGGACAATGCTACGAGTATCTGATGGATTGTCAACCTCGCAATGACATAGTAGCAAGTTGTGCACTAGCTTCGTACCAGAAGAACGATCTGAACATCCTGCTCCAGGATCTCAGGAATGGCGGCCGCCATGACGTCGGGGCCCTTCTGCTCCTCCAGCCTGCCGACGAACGCCACCAGCGGAATCTTCCGGTCCACCGGAAGGCCGACCGCCGCCTGCAATGCTTCCTTGTTCAGCGCCTTCGCCTCCATGACCTGAAAATTGTTGCACGTTGCATGGTCAGAACCGAACAGTACTGAAAATCCAAAGAAGTTCATCGAACAGTGTCAATGAAGGAACATGATTGTGCTTGGCTCACTGTTTCTGCGTCGTATTTCATGGCGATGTACTTGTCCTTGCTGGGATCCCACTCGCTGACGTCCATGCCGTTGACGATCCCGGTGATGCCGGTGACGCGCATGATGTTGTCCAGCTCGCAGCCCCTCGCCTCGCCGGAGATGAGCTCCTGGGCGTAGTACGGGCTCACGGTGAGCACCCTGTCGGCTTCCAGAATCCCGGCCTTCATCCAGTTGATCTTCCTGCCCTCCACAGGCGTGTCGTAGCTGCAGAAAGAAGGCATGACATCGTGTCATGTTGCAGAAATCCAACTGCATTAGTACTATTTACTGGTGAAAAGCAAAACAGTCGAGTGATCGAGATTTGTGTGTGCAATTGTGCATACCCGTCGAGGAAATCGAAGGATGACTTGAACCTCTCAGGGAGATTCAGTTCTCCATAGTCAGCTAAGGCGAACCGGCCCTGGTACGATATGTTGTGGATGCAGAAAGCGACCTAGTGAAGGTGCAAACAGTGAGTTACTCGGAAAAAGAATTGCGTATACGAGGATCGAAAGTTATACAATTTTAAGCAGAAAAAAAGAAACGCAACAAAACCTTTGCGTTCCTGTAAATGCCATGGGGGTGGTAGTTGGTCTTGAGGTAGGACGACAGAGGACCGGTGTGCCAGTCGTTGCAGACGAACAGCACATCTTCCCCTGTTTATATGCAGAACCCGATGTAAAATTACAGCATGATGGATCTTTAATTCCAGTGCACACACTATCAAGTTCATGAGATAAAAAGAGATCTTGTTCTTACCGTATGGTCCAGAGAAGTAGGGGTTGTTGTTGAGGCTGAGGATCCTGGGAGCCTCAAGTGCTGCCTGCAGGAGCACTCAGTTCAAACATTTCCAAGAATTAGCTATTCCAGCTAGGGATCACCACAATAAAAGGAACTCATACAGATGGATCATAAAACAATTCAGTCACTGACCTGACAGAGGAGGCTGAAACGCATCTGGTTGTCCTTGTAATCCGTCCCGGTGTCAGGCCCGTAGATCTTCTCTCCGGTCTTTCCCCAAACCTGAAACCACCGGCCAAGATGAATGTCACTGAAGCTGCTGAACTGTGAACGTTCTTTTCTGACATGCTCATCTCGTCATCAACACAAAGAAATGAAATGCTGATAAACAAACCTTCTCCAGGAACGAAGGGTGGTCGATGAACACGCGATCAACTCCACGCTTGTAGCAGTGGAAAAACCTCACCCTCTCGTACCTATCTGCCACCTTGATCTGCAACACAAGAGCACCATAAAATGGTTAACTGAATTCTCACAACATTTCGGTGCAACGCAAGTCCAAGCTAAAAAGAGTGTGACCGCAGCGCGCACCTCGGCCACGACGCTGGTGTCCCAGGCGTCCTTGTACTGGTCGTACCGGGGTGAGATGACCATGACACGGTGCCCATTCGCCTGCACACAGAACACATGCACGTTATTATTAGATGCATGCAGAAAGAAAGAAACAACAGACGACGAGCATTGATGAATCGACGCGACGAGAGAAACGGAAGTAACACTTACGGCCATGGCCGGCGGGAGGCCGCCGAGGACGTCCCCGAGCCCGCCGGTCTTGCTCCATGGCGCCATCTCGGCGCCGACGAAGACAACGTTCATGCCGCCGGTGGCGCACACCACGAGGGACGGGAACCTGCGGCCCCCCGCCGGGCGCTGCACCCTCCGCGCGTTCCTGGCCGGCGTCGGCCGCGCGCCGGTCCGCATGCTGAGCGCGGCGTCCGCGGCCGGAGCGCGGGGCCTGACGCCGTGGACGCGGAATGCGGACGGCGACGACCTGTCGGCGATGCCGAAGCCGGCATGCGTGGCGACGAGCTGGGACGTCGCCAGAGCCGTCATGTCGGACGAGGTGAACTGGCTGCAGTGAGAAGACGACTGCACTGTGTTAGCGTTTTGAACTCGGCTACAGATAAACTAAAAGGTGAAGTTGATCACTCATCAACATAAGATTCATGGATCTAAACGGTGAGTATAGGTTACACGTATAAGAAACAGTCATGAGGCGGTGCTTAGATTCGAATTCTTCGGGGGTGCTTACGTTTCAGAACCGAACTGAAACGTTTCTATTTACCGTGTTCAGTTTGACCAGGAATATGAATACCTCTACTGCCTCTTTCTACAGCATGAAATAAAAATTAACTTGACGACAGAAGATGATGAAATTCAAGAACTGGATCCAAAGAACTCGATCTAAAGGCATGCAGATCTCGTCAACTAATTCCGTTTCCCAACGTTCTCAGTCTAGCACAGATCACCACTCACTGAGATACAAGTACAAACAACGTATAAAAACTACCGCAGAACGCATCAAGGATCCGATCAACCGATGCAAGGCACGAACAGATCAGGATTGAGAATTGTAAGAGGGGTGGAGAATACCTACCTGAACGGAAGAGCGGAGAACGCGATCGATCCGGTCCTCCTCCTCGACGAGTTGAAGACGACGCAGGCCGGCGCAGTGTTGGCTACTGACAGTGTCTCCGATCCTTTCTTGTGGCCCGCAGTGCGATCGATGAATGGTGTGGGTGACTGAACGAGGGGGCCCGGTGGTGTCGCGGGCGTGTATTTGTAGTCGCGGTGCGTGAACCGTGCGCGGCTGACTCCCCTCCGCCCGCTGGATCCCCCGAATACTCGTTCCCCTCCCCGTGCACGCCTGGGCTCTGGGCTGGCCCGCACGCCAGTGCCCGCACCTAACGCTTTTTCCTCCGTGCTCTTGTCCGCTTGTCCTCCACGTCCTCCGACGCGACGCGCGCGCCTCGTTTCTGCGTTGGCCCCGTCCGCCGCGCACGCCGTTCCGGCTTGTTTCTGCGCCTGGCGTCGTCAAGGCCGCCTCCGCTTTCCAGCTCCGTGTTGCGTTGCGTCCTTCCTGCCTGTGTGATTCTCTTCTCGCTCGGTTTCTCGTGCACGGCTTGCTCATATGCAATGCACCACCGTGTGTTGGGCTGTACTCGTTCTGTTTTGCGTGCGTCGCTTGTGAACATCGAGCCAACGCGCGGGCCTGCAAGACACGCCACGCCAGCAGCCAGCAGGCACGCGACGCCACGCGAGCTAGCTGTGTTCTCCGGTGACGTGCAGCGCAACAGCCGAGCCGAGACATATATTCGTGCGGGAGAAACAAAACCTCTGTATCATCATCATGTGCGACACGAAACGGAAACGAAGGTTGTTCTGCAAGCAGACCTGGCGCCGTCCATGCGTGTAAGAAGCTTCAGGACACATTGCTGAGCCAGTCTGTATTCTGTAGGGCCACAGCTTGGTTAACGTGATAGTTAGTGGACGGTCTACGTAGCTAGGATGTGCGATGAACTCGTGGGGAACCAGAGGATGACGACGACAAGAGTTGACGACGATGCATCAAGCTTTTTCCGGAGATCATCGCTCTCAATTTGTCCTTTTTGCGACGGCAAACAAAAACGATTAACGTATTTTTGTACTGGGCTGATTGTCCAGATGCAATGGTCAAATTGAAACCGTTAATTGATTGCCCAGCCCAGTCACCATTCACCAATAAAAGCTGGGCTTTTGCGTTCGCGTTCACGGCCAGTCGGTGCCCGATCCAAGCGGCCCACGAAGCGCCTTGTTTGTCACAATATTCTTTGCTTCGCACTGTTGCATTTTCGACGTCATGGCCGCTCTTCCATCGGCTCCAAGAGTGCGCTACAGGCTGCCCGCTACTGTAGTGTTCTTGTATCCGTTTCTTCAGTATTTTGAACTTCAGCAGCAATAGCTTGGTCTCTCTAAAATGGCTATGCGATGCGACCCTGCGATGCGTCGCCGAAACGGCAAGTTCAGTAGTAGCTTTGACACGCCCATTGCCGTTTCGGCCATGTTACGCGCCGAACCTGAACCAGGAAAAAGGAAACTCGTTCCGACGGACACACCAGCACTTTAAAGCGGCCACTATTCGAGATACTTTACCTTCTTTCGGAGTCATCCATCCATCAACCCTGCCTTCCTTTGCTTTTCTGGGGCGCTTGCAATCTTCATGGGCAGCAGCTGGAAAAGAGGAGAAAGCAGAGTGAAGGATAGGTAAAGTGCCGCCTCAATTTGGCATCAGGTTTTCTGTCATCCCGGCAGGCCGTCGATATTTTTGCGCCGCCGATAGTTCCCAAGTTCCCAACCAGTGGCTCTACGATAGTTCACAATAAGAATTCACATCTTTTTTCAAAATACTAAATCTAGTCACACTGTTTGTTTAATTTGTTTCACAATTTACAATGTTCAGCTAAGCTGAACTTTCAATTTTTGGTATGGATCCATATCAATTCAATAATTCCTATCCTAACGGGATGGTGATCCTGGATGGTGAAATTTGCGGTTCTTTTAAGATTTCTTGTCTCCCATTAATGGAGTTGGTGTTGATTGAGATGCTTCTGTAATTAGAGGATATAATATGTTTCAATATTAATAAAATTCCCTTATCGCAAAAAAAAAATTCCAACCTTAAATCTTAGCGGGAATTGTTTTCTTTGGCTGGCCGTATTATCATCGGATGAACTTACCATATGAATCTCTCAAAAAAATATACTAGAGTTTTTAGCTATTGGATTAAATTAGTACTATAGAGATGGGGGAATGGAAGAAATTTCAATTGCTATCAGCTTAACTAGTACCCTTGCCGGACCTATATTTGTCTTTCCCAACCCTTGTTTTCCTAAACGGAATTAAACACCGTTTAAACGGCGTCTAAACGCTAAACGGGTGACCACCGTTTATGCCTAAACGGCCGTTTAGCCCGTTTAATCCCGTTTAAACGGGTTTAAACGCTAAACGATGGTCGACCGACTGTTTACCGTTTAGGAAAACATTAATCCCAACTAAACTCCAGTGGTAAAACAAGTATCAGCTGCAAATTTGCACAAATCATGGAGGAGGAGGGGGGGGGGGGGGGGGGCATAGCCCCTGCCAGCCCCCCTTTCTCTCCACTACTGATCGGACGTAAGAAGGCAATGGCGGTAGAGGACGGGCTTTAGCTGATCTAACTGAAATTGTGGACTCACCATGGGCCGACGTGTTTGATTCGGATGTGTAACTGTACACTTAAATTGTGACTGTTGGAATCTGATTGAATACTCTGAAGTTTGTACCCGAGTTGGCTCAACAAAATGCTCTTACGCGAGGAGAGTACTTCCATTATTCCTTGCTCTGATACTTTTGCATGTTTAGTAGTATTTCTTTTCTTTTTGAGGAGATGGAAGTTTGATAATCAGCGGAAGAAAAGAACATGTGCTAAAGGGATATTTTGTTCTTTCTGTTCAATCTGAACCTAGAATCTACATGAGCCTGCCATGCTAAAACTCTGAAATCTATCATTGTTCTGCACCTGAAAGCAGACACAAGATAGCATGGGAAAAAAGGAAGTCAAAAAAATATTTTTTCCTTCATTTGACTGGTTTCGAACTTGACATGTCCATCCCAAAGCTGTAAATCGGCATCGTGATTCGTGCACAACACGAACACATTCTTGTAGCATGCAGTACTGTGCAGTCGTTGTCCAAGGCACCGGCGGACACGACGCCATCCCCCAAAGCAGAGCAAAAAACAGGGAGGAGGTTTCTTGGCTCTTGCTAAAGCAGGCCTGCCATTCCGGCAACCACATGCACGCGCTTTATATGGCTGTCATTTCCAACTCTGCAGAGAGAACTTTGCCCCCACTTCACTCTCCTCTTCCGGTCCATCGCTGCGAATGGCGCTCCGGCTCCTGCTCGGCGTCGCCGTCCTTGCAATGGCGATGACGAGGAGCGCGGCGAGTGCACCAGCGCTGGGGATCAACTACGGCCAGGTGGCGGACAACCTTCCTCCCCCGCAGGCGGCGGCCGTGCTCCTCCGCGCGCTGAACGCGACCAAGATCAAGCTCTACGACGCGGACGCGCGCGTGCTGAGCGCGTTCGCGGGCTCCGGCGCCGACTTCACCGTGGGCGTCCCGGACCGCCTGGTCCCGAAGCTCGCCGCCGACCCGTCCGCCGCCGCGGCCTGGGTCCGCGCCAACATCCTGCCCCACATCCCGGCGACGACGATCTCCGCCGTCACCGTCGGCAACGAGGTGCTCACGGGCAGCGACACCACCATGCTCCGGTCGCTCCTCCCGGCCATGGAGTCCCTCCACGCCGCGCTCGCCGCGTGCAACCTGACCTCCCGCGTGTCCGTCACCACGGCGCACTCGCTCGGCGTGCTCGCCACCTCGTTCCCGCCGTCCGCGGCGGCGTTCCGGCGCGACGTGCTCCCGTACATGGCGCCGCTGCTCGGGTTCCTCGCCAAGACGGGCTCCCCGTTCCTCGTCAACGCGTACCCGTACTTCGCGTACAAGGCGGACCCGGACGGCGTGGACCTGGGCTACGTGCTGTTCGAGCCCAACTCCGGCGCCGGCGTCGGCGACCCGGCCACGGGGCTGCGCTACGACAACATGCTCCACGCGCAGGTGGACGCCGTGCGCGCCGCGATATGCAGGGCCAACTACGGCAAGGCGGTGGAGATACGCGTGTCGGAGACCGGGTGGCCGTCGCAGGGCGACGACGACGAGGCCGGCGCGACGCCCGAGAACGCGGCCAAGTACAACGGCAACCTGATGCGGATGGTGGCGCAGGGGAAAGGGACGCCCGCCGCGCCCGACGAGGCGCTGCAGGTGTACGTGTTCGCGCTGTTCAATGAGGACCAGAAGCCCGGGCCCGCGTCCGAGCGGCATTACGGGTTGTTCAAGCCCGACGGCACGCCGGCGTACGACGTCGGCGTCAAGGCGCCGACGATCGTTGGTGGGAAGGGGAGTGGGAGTGCTGGCAAAAATGGCACGAGCAGCGGCGGCGGCGGCACCGGGCTGGTGGTGGCGCAAGGGCCCGGCGGTGCCGGGCAGGGCACTGGATACTACACCGTGTCTGCAGCAGCATACAAGGTAAACCACACCTCGCTTGCAATCCATGATCAGTTGCTTGTTAACTTTACAATACTGGTGACTGATTAACTGCATCTTTATCTAAAAGAACTGATAAACTACATGCATGGTGATTGAGTCGCGCAGAAGAAAAGTATATACTGAGAGATGTTGCTTAGTTCACTAGTTTGGGAAGTTAGCAGTGGAACATGTTTGACACTACTAGCTAATAAAGGTGCCATGCTCTAGGATACCAACCTCATTTTCCTTTTTATTTGCATCAAAAGAGTAGATTTTATCATCAAGTGAGCAATCATGCATGTATGGCACTAGTAAAGAAAGGTGCTGCCTGTTGCAACATACTACGTCCTGGTGCACTGTGATCTATTCTAGCCCTCCTTTACAAGCAATGCTTTCTTCTTCCCTTTTGAATTATGTATTCCTTGCCCAGTCAGTCAGTCCGTCCTTTAATTTCTCCTTTTTTACAGGTGAAGAGTCGGTGGCGGTGCATGGAAACGTTGCTCATGGTTGCCATCATCGCCATTGTATCTGTGGTAGCTTAGAGAGATACAGACATCTACAGACCAATGTGATTCCATTGCTGGTCGATCGATTGATCATTTGTAATTTTGGTGCCTGATTCATGTGTAACAGTCTACTTGTAGCTGTGTAGAGGAAGAGACTTGATTAGTTATACATACATTGATACTCCTGCTCCAACTTTTTTTTTTTTTTTGAGGAGATACTCCTGCTCCAACTGATCGGCAATTTCCTCCTACCGTTTCAAACACACACGCTTGACTCTGGTCTGGTTATGGTTCGAGTGGTTTAGACTTAAGGCCCCCTTTGGAACGCAGGATTTTCACAGGAATTGTACAGGAATTTCACAGGAATCAGTTGACTGTTCACAGGAAAAACGCAGGAATAGGAAAAAATCCCGCAATCCAAAGGGGGCCTAAGTGGGCATGCAATTCCCCTGGGCTGGAGGAACCCAATCGTCCAACGCTGGCCTGTGAGAGAATTCCAAAACTCCCGGCCCAATATGGCACGGTCCTCCCTCTTCAACTCCCAGCCCAAGGCCTCCCTGCGTGAGACACCAAAATCCACTAACGCACAATTTTCTGGGCTACTGAGGCCAGCCCAAACCCAGTGGCAAAGCAAGATCGGCCCGCAACAGCACCATCAGCTCTGAAGAACAAGCGCTCGTGCTGCCTGAAACACATTTTCTCGCATGAAAATTAAGATTTTATCACCATCTCTAATCCGTGCTTGTAAGCATAAATCAAATCGCCCAAAGGTCGGCAACACCATTTCCCCAGCTCGTGATGAATTTTTCTTCCAACCTTCTAGAAACGTGTCATGGAAGCAGGTGAAGTCGTCTCGATTCCCTGGAACGGTAGACGGGGGAAAAGGACACGGCAGCCGCCGATAAGGTTCGTTCCTGGTTCGTTTCGTTACCTTTCCTGGTCTGACGCGTCGTTTTCCCCGGCGAGGCTGCGAAACTGACCGCCCAGCGCCGTCCATCCCTTCGGCGACGATCGACGAGCGTTCCCTTTCGCCATGCATCGCATCGCCAGCTGAAGGAGGCGCGTCACTCGCTGGCCACCGTCGACAAGATGCCATGCGATTTGCCATTCACATATATGGACTTCAGTTAGGTTGGTGCGGAGACAAGACTCGCCACCGTCGTTGGCGTTACGCTCTGCTCGGCATTCTACAACAGTGGTCTCTGTAGTCGTAGTAGCATGTACCATAGCGTCCTTGTTGAATGAAATGAGATTTGACAGCAACGGCCAAACCCAAGATGAAGCCCCTCTTTGCTTTGACTTCAGAGGATGGGCCGGAAATACAGTAGCCCAATGTAGGATTAGGTGGTATTAGCACCTGCTGCTATGATGAAGGCCGTCCTAGTGTGAGGAAAATAGGCAACAAATTCTACAGCTAAACTCAAGTATTCACCTGTCATCTCAATCAATTGGTTTAGTGTCCTTCACTGCAGACCGAAAGAAACAAGCTAGCAAACTTATGCTTTCATCCATCATTAGGCTGCTGCCTCCAGACCAGTGTGTAATCGTCACGGACACTCTTCCCGCCGGCGAACAACAACCGATCAATCCCATTGGTTCCCTAAACAATGCAAGTACGTTTTCCACGTGAAATCGGTTAGTTTTGGAGCATAATTCTTCGTCGCGTTTGGTGCGCATGATTTTGATCGGCGCCCTTGTCACTTTCGAACAAAACGTGCTCCATCAAAATGTAACCAGGAACAAACTGTGTACAGTTTCGTACTCGAGGGTTACGAGGTTGTTTCTCGTGTCTCCTTGGGGCCTTCTCTTTTACAGGATCTTGGCCCATTCTTGTAACCTTTCTCGTTCTTAGAATAACACGGTTAATGCGTCCATAGAATAAGCTGATGTAATATATGTATCCGATACACTGCCTGCGCAGGGGCACTAACATGAAAACGAGCACGAGGTGCAGTGCCCTTCCAAGTTACAACAAAAAACATTGCGTCTAAAACGACATAAAAAACAGAATGGAGGGAGTATATTATTTTATAAGAAAAGAGGAAATTTAGCCCATGGAAATATCTTAGACCATTCTAGTGTTCTTGTGTCATGAGAATATTTATGTGTATCTATCCACTGTCAGATTTTTTTAATAAAATCTGTAGATTTTTGTCCAGGGCAAAGGGAAGTATAAACTTGTAGAACAATACAAATAAATCCCAATGCACTGCATATGTGTTTTTGTAGAGATTGCATGCGTCATTCGATAATCAAGAAAATAAGGTACACTCAACCAAAATCTAATGTCAATAAACATAGCTACTTTTGTTTGTAGCTTGTCCATTCACATTCATGAGAAATATGTGTTACTAATTCCAACAAGATTTTATTCGCCAATCAAATTTTGATGGTTTGTATTTGAAGAATCGAGACAAAAAGTTTGACATGATATTAATATGTATATCACTACTTTTCCGTTGGTATTTACACATGAAGTAAAACATGCCATTGTTCTTTTCATGATTAAGCAAATCCTTCAAGTTGATTGTCAACCTAATGCAATGTTGAAATATCGTGGCCTTGCCTTGAACACTATAAAAGCAGTTATTTTAACATCTATCCTTAACTAAAAATAAATTAGATGGTTCAGCTAAAAGTAGAAAATAAATTATTTGTAAAAGAAATGTACATGTATTAACAAAACCTATTAGCAACAAACTATAGTTACTTGCAACTGATTTGCCCAAGAGCATGTGATACTTAGAGCATATGACAGGAGATGTAGAATCAGATCAGGACAACTAGAGGCATTAAGATGATTATTTTATATTAGAGAGCATGAAAAAACATTTATACATTTATAAATTATACTATCTCTAGATAGTTCTCTATTAGAATAGTAAACATGTATACTAGTTAGTTTAGTAGTAATATTTTATTTTTCAAATTTGAGAGTGGGATGTAAAATCACAAAATTGTTTTTTCCTCAGGAAAGAAACAAAAATATTTATCTAAAACCAAAAATAACCTGGTTCTTAAGTCTTGGTAGGTTTACATCACTCTTCTCCCTGCCGCGCTATCGATACTCTTCTACACATGTTGTGCAAAGACTTATTATGATTGCTTGGTTCTCTATTAATTTATCCTTTGTGCTTGATCACTATATAGTGACCACCGCCACCATGACTCTGAAATGCCTCTATCAACAAATTCTCTCATGCATGGACCATGCATAAATAGATGTCGTGTGCAACAATTGCTTGTTACAGATCACCACACATAGCTTGATTCGTATGCATATTCCAGGCGTGCATGGAGCTTTATACACGTGACACGCCATTGTACAGTCAACCAATCAATCAGGAGGCCGGGCAGTAACAAAAAGATAGTAAAAGGTTTGGAGTAGAAACAAAACCCAAATCTCGTAAAGATTTTAACACCATCAATTGACCGCGACAAGGCGTTAAAAGTAACCAGAACATGTGGCACGAGGCTGTGGAAACCTCTACAATATTTCAACACGATGAGCAAAGCGAGCTACAAGCTAGCGAAAAGCAAAGCTTGGTGGTCTGCCTTCACATCTCCTTTTTAATTTGCTCCAAATATCTCCACAAAACAGCTGGAGAGGGGCCAAAGCAAAACGCCTTTTCTCGGAACTGTTTTCCTCTTGTCACGACACGAGAGACAACGATTTCCATCCAAATAAAAGGTGAAAACAAACTGGCATCGATCATTCATTCGGTCCATGACGATCGCAACAGTTAATAATGCAACACGAGCCGTAGTACCGTGTAATGCATGAGCGGAAAAGAAATGCATGATATCACACCTCACTTGACTAGAAAATTAAAGAGGTTTATATATTAAAGCTCTAGGTACAATGATAATACATACTGCATACATTTATATTCTCCTACCACGCTGTCCTTTTAGTTTCTTTTTCATCTTTTTCTTTCTTACAGACAACAACAACTCGACCGCACTTTAATTAGGGAGATCACCGTCGTCGACAGCCTTCCCGTATCGTGAGCATTACACCAATCTGTCTGCCTCCCTAGGAATTATTTGCGTACGTAGACGACGCACGTGCGCGCGTGCGTGCAATACCGGCCGTGCACGTGTGCACACACACATGCATGGTGATCTTCAGTTAGTGGGCGGCGTGCATGCATACGCCATGTCTGCAAGGTTTTGATCACCATCATAATTAGACGTTGTTCATGGTCAGGTCCGCGTGCAACGACGACCGCGCCAGGCTCCACAGGTCGCCGTCGGCGGCGACGTGCGCGGAGGAGAAGCCGCCGGCGGCGACGGCGCTGCTGGGCTCGTCGAAGAAGCCCGCCATGTTCTTGGACGCGTCGACGGAGAGGCCGTTGAGCTCGTACGCGGCGAGCCGGTCGAGCGAGTCCCAGTCGGCGATGCCCGACGCGTCGACGGCGGCGTAAGACTCGGCCGGGTTGTTCGGCAGGAGGCCGCTGCCGACCTGCTCGAGCGGCGGCAGCTTCATGAACTTGCCGTAGATGCCGCCGCTGCTCGGGCACGCGGTAGTAGCAGCAGCAAGGTGGTGGTGATCCAGCAGCGCCGCCGGCTTGGTGTCGTCGTGCTTGCCGTGGCAGCGCATGTACTGGAGGATGTGGTCGAGCGCGTCGTCGCTGTGCAGCATCTTGGCGTGGTCGCTGACATGTGTCACCGACGAGCAGTTGCTCGTCGGGCTGCTCTCCATCGTCGTCGGGGCAGCATCCATCTTGTTATGGTTCGTCACCGCGGCGGTGGCGCTGCTCTGGCCGTGGTTGTGCACGAGGCTCTTCTTCTTGAACACCCTGCAGATCACCCACCCTTCCTCCTGCGCCGCTTGGTCTCCGGCTGCAGGGCCACGCATCTGTATGCACAGTTCAGCAACCGTGAGAGACGTCTAACTTAATTTGAAGAGCCCAACAGTCAAAGAAATCATTTGAATTGGTTACACGCACGTAGGTATTATTATCACTGATCATCACTTTGCTTAGATGGTTCTAGTTTGTCATGATGGTTAATTTTACATATAGGGTAAAGGTGAATTACTACGAAGCATCCAAAGGTAGTAGTTATTATTGCAGGACCATTTAAATTTATTGAGAAAAAAAAGAAAAATCTTCTAGTACCATCACCTAATAAGAATCCTAGAAAATCACATGCAAGATTTCCCATGATAACCATCAGAGCCAGCTCAAAAGCTATCCTGCCAAGTTGACCTCTGGAAAGGAAGGCAAAGAGATGGAACAGACTTGTCATGTTGCTGGTGTCTACGCGGGGGTGCCGGATGAGTCCACCACTGGTCCTTACATGTTAACACTGGTCCATGCACGCATTATGCATGCATGTATGGTGCTCCCAGCTCCTATCTATCTACTACGACACGTACGCGTCAGAATTAGTTAGGAGTGGTAGCAGCTACTCCGTGTCGTACATGTGAGTGAGTGTGCGTTTGGTTGGCTCGTCGGCGGCATGGGGCATGCATGCCTCATGTCTGATCTTGCTGGTGCGCAGATTCTGTATAGCGGCCTCTCCTTGACCAGGAGACGCCCACACCCAACCCAACCACCTCGATCAGATCATCAGCCATCCAAGCCCCGGGCTAGCTACTTGTTCCTTGAAAAGTGGAGTGCTAAACCTACCCACCACTAGCATGAGCCACCACTCCCTTTTGTGACAGCGAGCGGTGAAATTAAGCGCCACGCCCACTCGCCCAGCGAGAAAACATGCCCCATTCCCAACAACCAATCGGCTAGCGATGGATGGGCACGGTCCTCTCAGCAATTATTAAACCCCCACTACACTACTACGTGTACGAGAAATCTTCTCTGGCTCGTCGTCGTCGTCTCGATCATAACATGTTGCATGCTGCGCCGGCGTACGTACGTGCATATGTAACGTGTAGTAAGAGATTATTGTGTTTAATTAATTTTGGCTGCACATATATACGTACCGCGTTTGGCGACGATTGGTAGTAGTGGTCGCCGGCGGCGGGGTGGGCGGCGTCGTCGAGGCGGTACTCGTGCATGATCCAGTCGGACTTCTGGCCGTGCGGTGCTCGGCCCTTGTAGAAGACGAGCGTCTTGCGCATGCCGATGCGGGCGGCGCACGAGTAGATGGCCTTGTCGCGCCCGGTGGCCTTCCAGAACCCGGCCGCCGTGGCGCGGTTCGTGCGCGTCCCCGTCGGGTACTTCTTGTCCTTGTGGCTGAAGAAGTACCAGTCGTTCTGAGGACCCGAACCAATCCGGCACTTCTCTGCAACCCACACGCAGACATGTTAATTAGTTACCAGAAGCTCTAAGCTATATAGAGATAGGCATTGTGAATGAACACTCATGACATACCCTGGATGTCCCATGGCTCGAGCTTGTTGAGGTCGACGTCGCGGATGACGTCGAGGTCGATGCGCTCCGAGGCCACCTTCTTCTTCAGGTAGTAGGTCAGAAGCTCCTCCTCCGTCGGGTGGAACCGGAACCCCGGGGGCACCACCGACTGCCCGTTCACTGAGATGCTCATCTTCTCCAATATAATGAGCTAGCTACTTACTCTCGATCGATCACCCACAAGAGGAGCCGTTCACTGGAAGAACAAGGTGCAAGAGAGTGTACTAGTTAGCCACTAGTAGACGTCGACTACCATTGCCAGCCAAGGAAGTTAGGAGAGGGAGCAAAGGGAATTCAACCGGTGATGGGGTACAAGGAACCAAGTTACAATGGAGGTGGTTATATATAGCTACTGACACTCCCTAGTGGGATTAGTTTCGCCAGGCTAGGGAAGTGCCACCAACCTTGAGAGAGAAAGAGAGAGAAACCAATGGCGCTAGCTAGCTAGCTGGTGGTCCCCGCCGGCCGGGCCGCGGGGAAGAAGAAACGGAGGATAGAGGTAGACGATGATGAGTGGCAGCAGGCAGGAGAGAGAGAAGGGGGGCAGGAAAGGCCAAGGGGCAACATCCGGAGCCATGACACACGACCTTAAAAATCTCCGGGAAAAGCACGGCCGGCCCGGCGAAACCGCCTTCGCGTCACGCCGTAAAATCTCTCGATCGCCTCGAGTGGCATGCGCTCGTGTCGGGGATGGCCAGCATAACCACCGCGGCAACCACTGCAACAACAATAACAGCATCGGCAACAGCAACGGAAAAGGATGTGCTCGTGTTCTTTTCCAGCTGGTTCACGAATATGTTTTCGGAATATTAAAATTACTCTTGGTTGCACTTGTTTTTGCTAGAGAAAAAGGTTATCGGAGAAGCCAGCAAGCAAGCCAACAGCTTTTTTGACTAGTTCAGGAAAACGATAAACAAATGAGCTGTGCATATTTTTTAATTTGCAGTTCAGTTGTTCGAGTGATCTAATTGTGCAATTTTGTCTCCCTCTTTTTTCCCCCCTTCATGAACAAAAAGAGCACGAGATGGAGACCGCTACAATCAATAGAAATAATTATAGTTGAAAGTAATTGCCCATATTAGTCGCTGCCTGAGAACAACAGCTGCTGACTTTAGTTTCAATTATTATATAGAAATGACTGATCGATTATAATTATAAGAAAAGACATAGACAAATATTGTCCTTCGTGCAGACTTTTTTGTAAGCATTAACTGTTGGTTTATGGAAGTACTAAATATATGCTGATTGTCTAAATTTATATCTTAAGATATAACTTATGCAATAACATATTGAAATATCCTCATTGAAATGCGTTTATGCTGATCTACTATGTTTATCGAAATAATATCTCAAACCTAACACCAGCTAAATATAAAGATGGTTCCAGCAAATCTTTTGACAAAGGGGCGAGTGTTGCCCGTACATACATTTCTTATAGCTTAACATGTACTTCCATTGTCTTTCTTAATTATTATTTTGTCAGTCACAAATAGATACGTGTACAACAAATCATTGTACTTTCAATTTTTGTATTATTAAAACAAATGTAATAAAAAAAATTGGGAGGGGCCTGGCTATATATCTTAAGCATATGCAAAACATATATCTGTAGGATCGATCTTATTTCACTGTCTCAAAGTTGTCGGAATTTAGGTTATATGTGTGCCTATGTGATCTGTCATACCCCATTTCTGGAATATGTTGTGCATCCTGTATCAGTCCCTGGATCAGTAGCTGATACGCACAAAAACACAGATATGATAATCAAAAGCATACTTCGAATTGGTAAATAAGCATAATACCTGATATAGGACCCTTAGCGGCGGTACGACAAGGAAATATCCAAGTCCAACCCACCAGCTAACGGTGAAGCAGACAGCGGAAACCTTGGCCCAAAGCCACAAGCACACTTGAGGGGCAGAACCGAAAACCCAAACGTCGTCGTCTTCTACGAAGGCTTCTCCTACTAAACCAACAATCGCAGACGCGTGAGTACATAAGGTACTCAGCAAGCCCTACACTACACAAGGGTATATATATACATGCATACTTGGTCTTAGTAAGGATGAGGCTATATGGTTTATTTGCAGCAAGCAAGCTTTATGCAGGGTTCACTAAAGCAAGGCAAGGATTCATAGATAAAACAGAGGATTGATTGTCAATATTTTAGTTGGTTGGCCCTGGGGGAGTATGGAGCCTTCCCGCCAGTTCCCAAGTTTTAGTTGGGCCTTCTGACCTCAAGGATCATACCGACCCGGCACACTTGCCATCACTTCCAAAACACGGGCTGACTACAACCCACTCACACGCCAAGGAAAGAGA
Source organism: Eragrostis curvula (assembly GCA_007726485.1). Lineage (NCBI taxonomy): Eukaryota > Viridiplantae > Streptophyta > Magnoliopsida > Poales > Poaceae > Eragrostis > Eragrostis curvula. The sequence continues at coordinate 54,012,878 of CM017441.1, forward strand.
GAAGTGGCTAATCCATACGTGCGCAACAATAATGTGTCATATGCCGTGACAACGTCCATCCGGATGAATTTTACACTCTGCAGAGGTTGTACATCTTTTCCCACGAGCTATGCACCCTTTGCAAGGGGGTACATAACGCCTAGTCCATATTTTCCGGGTAGTCTCACAATTCCACCACGAAATCACACCCAGGGGCTTTGTGACATGAAAGGTCACACACTGGCACTGTACACCTGTAAAAGGGTACGTCATGCTCCTGTAACATATAGCAGGATCCTGTAACACATACCAGGACGGGCGGCACTCCCGTAACCTATAGCGGGTTCCGCGAGCCGGATCATAGGTACGTTTCCTATGTCCTTTTCCTGAGCTTTCGTTGCCTCGACTGGCCTACAGATGGCATTTGCAAGAATACCAAAAAGATAGGGTAGGTTCTTCCCATACAGGTTCCGTGGTTGTACGAGAATCATTATGTTAACGGGCGTCAGAACCGGTCCTTATATGGCCGGGCAAGCACCATATCCCGCACTAGGGGCCTATAACATCAACATCCATTCACTAGTTGCCTTGCCCGCAATCCAACCCATCCCATCATCACCGCCACCATCAACATCATCACCTAACACAGTTGTGCTACTCCCAAACCCAGTATATCACACACACCACCAAACTCATTTAACACAGTTGTAAAACATATATGTGTGTAAGGTGTAGCAATGTAGAAACATTGCAGGGGTCCTAAGCATTCTAGTAGCAAGGTAAAAGTGCCATCATAGAAATGATGGAACTATCCTAGGGTTATCAAGGTGACAGGTAAACAAAGGGGTAAACAAGGATTTAGATATTAACGCCTAAGTAACAGACATCAATATCAATAAGCAAGTAGGTCCATAGCTACACAAGCAGTAAAATAACAAGTGATGCATAATACTAGAGTAGGCTCTATAGGTGCTTTGCGAAAACCGTAGGTTCAATCATGATCAAGGAGAGGTAGAGCTTGCCTTCACTAATTAGTCTTCTTCTTCACGTCCTCGTAATCCGGGTCCTCAGGTCCTTCCTAGAAGCTTGTATCTTCTGACTCGTATGTCGAGGTCGATGTCTTCAAGTCCTTCGTCGAAGCTCGTCCTTGAAGCTTGTATCTCCTGGATCTTCCTTTAGTTCTTTCTCGAATCCCGCGTAAGCTAGCGTATAAAAAGATACCGTATAAACAACTACCGCAAAGGAAAATAAGATCGAGAAGAAATCAGATAAGATCCAGTTAACTTCAATAAGAACCAATAGAACACCGATATAAGCCAAAGGCACAAATCATGTATGATGCATTGGGTTTTACTTTAGGAGGATCTTATTATCTTAAGAGAGACTATTAGGGGTGATGCATCGAGCACTAGGGCTTTTGATGTGAAGGTGGGATGCTAAACCATGATAAATGCATGCGGGTAGGTGTAGGTAGAAACGACGTGTGTACGTGTTAGTTGTACATTGGTAGCATTACGGCCTTATATAGGTCGTAACCTATATAAAGGTTCATGCAACAAACGTACTAGTGCAAGGTGTGTCACTTTAATTACCTACTTATGTTAGGGTATTAACTAATGGTGATTAGCTATTAATTGCTTACTAAGTTGATTAATTACTAAGATTAAGTTACTGATTATTTGTCATGAGCTAAGCGCATGACAGTGGTACGTGCGCGTGATTATGCATGACATGGATGCATGGTTGCGAATAAAAGACAAGGATCAATCAATAAGATCAACTAGCAATTAAATAACGATGAAATAATAGATTCAATAAGTTCCAATGAGAGACGAATAACGAGAATAATAAACAACAAAGCTTGGTAGGGGTCGAGGGTAGTTAATAGATTAAGGTCGATTAGGCGATGATTGAATTAGGTTTGGGTTGTAAAAGAGTTGTGATGAAAAAGGTTGCTAGGTTATGGTATAGAACGGTACGACCAGATTGGATAGGCTCGTCGTCAAAAGATAAACGAGCATTGGTGTGCGAGCTCGACATCACATGATTTATCGGCATAGGATTTAGGGTATTAGGTTATATGGCGATATAATATGAAAGATCGGGTAGGTTTACTGCTAGCGAGTGAGAGTGTATGCGCGACATACAAGGTTAAGACGGAAAGATGTATTGTGATGAGGAGGGTGCTAGAATGTGAGGCAAGGAGATATTGCATGATTGGTTAGGTTCAACGCTAAACGATAAAGCGGGTTGCTACAACATGCAAGAGTGATGTTGCATAAAGTGGCGATACGGAAGAACATCAAAAGGGAAGATTATATGGTATTGACAGGTTGTTGGTCCATTCTAGAGTTCCAAGAGTAGTACCAAAGGGTAGTACGCGTTTCTGCGAACGCATGGGCGCAAGAATCGCCCAAAACGGAGCTACAGTGAAGAAGATACATAGGTTTATAGGTTCCAGGGGCTTACTTGTAATTACAAAAATATGCCGTGGGCATATTTATAATTACAGAAAGTATTTAGGGACTGAAATGTAATTACAGAAAGTTTTGGGGACCAATCTGTAATTATGAAAAAGTTTAGGGGCTTTGGTGCAAAAAGACAGGGGCTAAAACATAATTACAGAAAAGTATAAGGTCGTTTCTGTAAAAATACAGGACCTAAACAGGAATAGAATAAAGATCAGGGGCTTATCTGCAAGAATACAGGGGCTGGGATTTTCTGGATTTTTCTGATTTATTTTTCTATTGGAAAAGCCATGGACCGTGTCCACGGGCTCTGTGGACCGGGGCAGGGGGTGCGGTCCATGGGTCCGTGGTGGACCGGGATGATCTGGGCCGTCGGATGGGGAAGGGATGGCCCGGATTTTATGTAGCCGAAGGGGTAAGTTCAATCTAATCCAGGCCGTTGGTTGCGGAATGGACGGTGCGGAGGCGATGGGAGGTGGGCGCGGTGGTCGCCGGCGACAGAACGCGGCGGCGCCATTTGTGGCTCGCCGGAGATCGCCGCTGCGACGCTCCGGTGGCTTATCCGCGACGAGGAGAAGGCCGGGAGAGAGCGGAGGAGGTGTGGAGCTCACCTAGGCGGTCGGGTGAGGCTGAGGTGGAGCAAGGAGGGCTCGCGACGACGAGAGGCGGAGCGCGGTCGAGTCGCTCGTCGCGGGAGTGCCTCGGGTGGCGGAGCGGAGCGGAGAAGGGGGCTGGATGATGCGGCACGTTGACGTGGAGCTCGTCGGCGCGTCGTGGGGACGCGGGGCTCGCTGCGGAGGGCGGATTTGGCGACGGCCGGCGGGGAGAAGAAAGGGGAAAAGCCCAAATTGGGGCTCGGTGGTGGTCGAGGAGGGGAGGGGCGAGCTGGGCGAGGGAGAGGAGGTGCACTCGCCGGTTTTTATAGGCGGGAGAACGTGAGGGAGGCCGGGAGAGAGCGGGGCAGTCAAGGCTTGGTCGCCGGAGTTGATGGCGGATGCGATGGCTTGCAGGGAGGGAGGTGGGCAGCCATGTGCGGTGACGGGCGCGCGGGAATGGCCACAGTTCTGGCGACGAGATGGATCGGGAGGGGACCTCGCGTGGCATGGCGTCACGGCATGGAGTTCGCCGTCCTTCGGCAGTCGTGGTCGCCGGTCAAGAGAAAAGAAGGATGGGCGCTCTGCTTGCGACGGGACGGGACGCTGGGTTCTGGGCGCGGGCACGTGGTCTTCACGCTGCTCTCCTGCCACTCGGACGCGACGCGACGCTGCGGGGTGGCGTCACGGTGAGGGCGGCGGCATGGACGCAGCGGCGGCGTTGACCGGAGGTAGGGGATGAGGCTGACAGGAGGGCCCCGCTCGTCAGTGAGACGAAGAGAGGAGGCGGGCTGGCAGGCTGGGCTGTGCTGGGCCAGAGATGGGCCGCGGCCTGCGAGGGTGAGGAAGGGAGAGGTGGGAAACGGATTGGGCCGGAGGGAGAGGATTCGGCCCGAGAGGAGTTAGGGAAAAGGAAAAGGTTTTCTTTTTCCTGGGATTTTGGGTTTAATCAAATTTGAAATGGTTTCAAATTTGAATAGGAGAGAAAATTTGATTTAGCACCCAAAATAAAACTCCCAAAATGCATATGATGATTTTGCATGCAGGTTTAAATTCAGGGTTTTGAATTCAAGGTGAAATTTCCTAGAGATCTTAAATCAAACAATTATTTAATTTGTTGTAAAATCCAAAAGTTCAACTTTTAGTAAATTTTAAATGAAGACAACCACTTGAGCACTATTTTAATATTTGTAAATTTCATATTCTAGCTAGGTTTTAATTTATTTAGTGCATTTTGTTTTGAAAATTCATGGAAAGGTAAGAGTTGGACAAAAATTTAAATTTTGAGTGATTTTTATTCCTTTTTGAATGTTTGAAATTTTGGGGTGTTACAAGGCTACCCCACTTAAAAGGAATCTCGTCCTCGAGATTCGAACAAGTTTCTGGACGGTGTAGAACTTCTGCTGCGTCTTCTTGCTCGACGGTGGTAACATCCAAAATTTTACTGAAGACTTCTTAGTGTTGGGGCCTTGATAGCATGTTCTCGTCATTGCAGTGGTCTTCGGCGCTGCAGATTGATGAAGACGATGTACTTCCTTCACGGCTGTAGGGGTTCTACCCCACTTAAAGGATTTTAACTTGGGGTACCAAAGATAACATTCGGTTGTTGCTCTGCTTATCTTATCCAAAAGATTTAGGCTTTTCTCATTATTCCATGGGTGACTTTTCCAAACGCCTTTATTTCCAATTTATCCCCAAGGATGAGTTTACTGTGGATGTTTATCCGGCGTCAGAGGTAAGTACTTTTCCAATTATGTCGTTTCAAATCTTTTCTTATCCAAGACAGATAGCTATGTATGTCATCATCATACCAACTCTTGATTCAGCAGTCTATTGATATTTAAAAGCACAGAGTACAACATGTTGCTCATATTACAACACCCTTACATAAAGTTTGTGACCATTGACGTCCAAACTCAAGGTACAGTAGGTTGTACTTCGACAAGGTTGTTACTCGTTGTCTCCTTGCGTGACAGCTCCAGGGCAGTCTGCTACGAAGTGGCCATGATTCCGACACAAGTAGCACTTCTGATTTGCTCTCGGTGCCTTCTTTCCTCGTGGTTTGTCTTCACTGCTCTGCTTACGAGTACTGGGAGTCTTAGAACCAGAAGGGTTTGCACGTGGTTTGTTTTTCTTCCTCTTTGAATATCCCTGCTTCTGGGGATATTTCCATTCCTTATCTTCACATTTTCTTTTTGGCTCCGATGGTTGGATCTCATGATTTTTGTCATTCTCCTGATCTGTCAGAGCTTCTTCAAGCAAAATGGCCTTATTCATCAGTGTGTTGAAATCCGGGTAGTTGTGAGTGACCAGATGTACTCTCAGGTTATGGCTGAGACCTTTTCTGAAACGGTTCTGCTTCTTCTGATCTGTGTTGACCTCATCTGGGGCGTATCGGGCTAACTTTATAAACCTCCTGATGTATTCATTCACTGCCATAGATTCTTGCTTTAAGTTACGAAACTCATCTGCTTTCATGTCCATGATTCCTTCTGGGATATGATATTCACGAAAGGCTTGTTGGAATTCAACCCAAGTAATACCATCTTGGTCTGCAACTGTTTCCTTGAAGTTATCCCACCATTCTGCGGCAACTCCAGCTAGTTGGTGAGTGGATAACGTTACTTTCTCTTGATCACTGGCTGCGACTATATCGAGCTTCTTGGTAACATTTTTGAGCCAATCATCAGCAGTTAAAGGGTCATCTTCCGTGTCGTCATAGACAGGTGGCCTGAGCTTCAAAAATTCTGTTATCTTAGAGTTAATTCCACAACTGCTTTGTTGTCCCTGAGAAAGTACTTCCAGGAGTCGATTCTGCCTGGTCATCACTTCTGTGAGGTTGACCGGTAGTGGCTGAGGAATCACATTACTATCCTGGTTGTCATTGTTGACAGTCTCTTGGTTGATTTCTTCTTCATCATGGTGAACTGCCTCAGTTTCCTGGTTGTAGGCTGCGGTGGGGCCTCTCTGACTTGCTTCTTGACGTTGTTGAGTAGCTGGTTTCTTTCTTTCGTTAGTCCCACCTCTTGCAGTTCTTCCAACGGTGCCAGGTCTTTTAGGTGCTTTTGCTTTGCGCTTCTGGCGGTTCTGAGTCTTGGTAGACTTCTTAGGCGGCATCCTGCTTCAGCAACAGGGATTTAGGCATGGGTTAGGTGGGGGTTTTGGTCTTAAGCTGTTGTTAAGCTGCTACATTAGACTGTTGTTATGTTATAACATTGTTTAAGTTAATTAGATTAAGAGCACACAATCAAGAAATAAGGAGCCAAAACAACAAAAGGAAAACATCGAATCACACAAACAACGTGATTTATTTGTTGTGGCTTCGAGTGTGATCGTACTACAAACGTGGTTTAGGGCTCGAGGGTATGTTGGCTATCGATCTTGATTGTCCTCAAAACTCGACCAATAATCCGTGACCAAAAAGAATCGAGAAGGTCATATGATTTGGTCGGTAGAGAAACACCGTTGCTCACACTTCTGCATTGGAGGGCTTCATTGACTTGGCGTTTGGAGTTAACCAGGCAAATGTATTCATGATCATTGCATTTCAGAAGGTTGATTTTCTGGACTTGCACTTCATTTTCATTCTGAGGGTGGTCAAAACATTATTTCACAGCAACACTGATACTTTTATTGCTCACAGACAGGATTACACCTTAATACAACTTAGATTATCCAGATTACAACTCTTTACAAAAACTACCATTAATCCTTGTGATAAGGTACCATAACTGAAAGTGACAACATGGTTCCAAGCCATCCTTCATGAGGGACTTATTTTGGATATCCTGGCACAAGTAGCATGTCTGCATACTCGACATACTTTGTCGTCTTCAGGGTTGTAATCTTTTGGCACTAGTTATTGCCATCTTTATTTCCTTGCTCGAGGAGTTCGGGGCAATCCGCTATGAAATGCCCATGCTTTCGGCAGGCAAAGCATGTCCGATTGACTGGTGGTATCCTTCGGTTGGCTATGAGCGGCAGATTTGCACTGCTTGGGCCTTTATGCATATCAGTCAGTTGGTGAAAGGTAGGTCCTTTTGCTGCGATCAGGGGCTTCTTGAGCTTTCCAGACATAACTTGATCAGATCCTTGCATGACATTCTTTCTCTTCTTGTTGCATCTCTCGTTGGCATCCCTTGGTTGCAGCAGCTTCGTGAGATCGTCGATCTCTTCATTGATCTCCTTTACTGACTCCTTTAGATTAGTCAACTTTGCAAGTACACTTGCGAGGACAGGAGGTGACAGGTACGTGCCATCCATGTTATTCCAAGCTTCTTGCTCTTGACGCTCTGGCTGTACCGCAGATTGAATTTGTGCAGGCGGTGCTGGGACTTGAGATACTTTATTCTCTATGTGGGTAACCGTAGCTCTTGCTTCATTGAATTCACGGTAGGGGCAATTGGCAATCTGGTGTCCAGGGTTACGGCAATAGAAGCATGTTCTTGGTGGTTTGGTGCTTTTAGCGACCTTGACATTGCTCTGCTTAGGAACCATATCTGGTGCACGGTAAACCTGGTACAAGTTGCCTTCCACTTCTACGGTCACATAGTCCTCATTATCCATTGGGTTGAACATTCCTGTGCACAGAAGTTTCCGGATCAGATACTTCTTCTTGTTGGAGAGAAGGAAGCAAAGGGTTTTTAAGAAAGAGGGGAAAAGTTATTATGAACAAGTTTTCCAGGTAGTTTTGAAAATAGTCATTTTCGAGCGTAAGAAATCCTAGGTTTTCGTTCTACAGTCAAGCATTGCTCTGATACCACTCTGTCATACCCCATTTCTGGAATATGTTGTGCATCCTGTATCAGTCCCTGGATCAGTAGCTGATACGCACAAAAACACAGATATGATAATCAAAAGCATACTTCGAATTGGTAAATAAGCATAATACCTGATATAGGACCCTTAGCGGCGGTACGACAAGGAAATATCCAAGTCCAACCCACCAGCTAACGGTGAAGCAGACAGCGGAAACCTTGGCCCAAAGCCACAAGCACACTTGAGGGGCAGAACCGAAAACCCAAACGTCGTCGTCTTCTACGAAGGCTTCTCCTACTAAACCAACAATCGCAGACGCGTGAGTACATAAGGTACTCAGCAAGCCCTACACTACACAAGGGTATATATATACATGCATACTTGGTCTTAGTAAGGATGAGGCTATATGGTTTATTTGCAGCAAGCAAGCTTTATGCAGGGTTCACTAAAGCAAGGCAAGGATTCATAGATAAAACAGAGGATTGATTGTCAATATTTTAGTTGGTTGGCCCTGGGGGAGTATGGAGCCTTCCCGCCAGTTCCCAAGTTTTAGTTGGGCCTTCTGACCTCAAGGATCATACCGACCCGGCACACTTGCCATCACTTCCAAAACACGGGCTGACTACAACCCACTCACACGCCAAGGAAAGAGAGAAGTGGCTAATCCATACGTGCGCAACAATAATGTGTCATATGCCGTGACAACGTCCATCCGGATGAATTTTACACTCTGCAGAGGTTGTACATCTTTTCCCACGAGCTATGCACCCTTTGCAAGGGGGTACATAACGCCTAGTCCATATTTTCCGGGTAGTCTCACAATTCCACCACGAAATCACACCCAGGGGCTTTGTGACATGAAAGGTCACACACTGGCACTGTACACCTGTAAAAGGGTACGTCATGCTCCTGTAACATATAGCAGGATCCTGTAACACATACCAGGACGGGCGGCACTCCCGTAACCTATAGCGGGTTCCGCGAGCCGGATCATAGGTACGTTTCCTATGTCCTTTTCCTGAGCTTTCGTTGCCTCGACTGGCCTACAGATGGCATTTGCAAGAATACCAAAAAGATAGGGTAGGTTCTTCCCATACAGGTTCCGTGGTTGTACGAGAATCATTATGTTAACGGGCGTCAGAACCGGTCCTTATATGGCCGGGCAAGCACCATATCCCGCACTAGGGGCCTATAACATCAACATCCATTCACTAGTTGCCTTGCCCGCAATCCAACCCATCCCATCATCACCGCCACCATCAACATCATCACCTAACACAGTTGTGCTACTCCCAAACCCAGTATATCACACACACCACCAAACTCATTTAACACAGTTGTAAAACATATATGTGTGTAAGGTGTAGCAATGTAGAAACATTGCAGGGGTCCTAAGCATTCTAGTAGCAAGGTAAAAGTGCCATCATAGAAATGATGGAACTATCCTAGGGTTATCAAGGTGACAGGTAAACAAAGGGGTAAACAAGGATTTAGATATTAACGCCTAAGTAACAGACATCAATATCAATAAGCAAGTAGGTCCATAGCTACACAAGCAGTAAAATAACAAGTGATGCATAATACTAGAGTAGGCTCTATAGGTGCTTTGCGAAAACCGTAGGTTCAATCATGATCAAGGAGAGGTAGAGCTTGCCTTCACTAATTAGTCTTCTTCTTCACGTCCTCGTAATCCGGGTCCTCAGGTCCTTCCTAGAAGCTTGTATCTTCTGACTCGTATGTCGAGGTCGATGTCTTCAAGTCCTTCGTCGAAGCTCGTCCTTGAAGCTTGTATCTCCTGGATCTTCCTTTAGTTCTTTCTCGAATCCCGCGTAAGCTAGCGTATAAAAAGATACCGTATAAACAACTACCGCAAAGGAAAATAAGATCGAGAAGAAATCAGATAAGATCCAGTTAACTTCAATAAGAACCAATAGAACACCGATATAAGCCAAAGGCACAAATCATGTATGATGCATTGGGTTTTACTTTAGGAGGATCTTATTATCTTAAGAGAGACTATTAGGGGTGATGCATCGAGCACTAGGGCTTTTGATGTGAAGGTGGGATGCTAAACCATGATAAATGCATGCGGGTAGGTGTAGGTAGAAACGACGTGTGTACGTGTTAGTTGTACATTGGTAGCATTACGGCCTTATATAGGTCGTAACCTATATAAAGGTTCATGCAACAAACGTACTAGTGCAAGGTGTGTCACTTTAATTACCTACTTATGTTAGGGTATTAACTAATGGTGATTAGCTATTAATTGCTTACTAAGTTGATTAATTACTAAGATTAAGTTACTGATTATTTGTCATGAGCTAAGCGCATGACAGTGGTACGTGCGCGTGATTATGCATGACATGGATGCATGGTTGCGAATAAAAGACAAGGATCAATCAATAAGATCAACTAGCAATTAAATAACGATGAAATAATAGATTCAATAAGTTCCAATGAGAGACGAATAACGAGAATAATAAACAACAAAGCTTGGTAGGGGTCGAGGGTAGTTAATAGATTAAGGTCGATTAGGCGATGATTGAATTAGGTTTGGGTTGTAAAAGAGTTGTGATGAAAAAGGTTGCTAGGTTATGGTATAGAACGGTACGACCAGATTGGATAGGCTCGTCGTCAAAAGATAAACGAGCATTGGTGTGCGAGCTCGACATCACATGATTTATCGGCATAGGATTTAGGGTATTAGGTTATATGGCGATATAATATGAAAGATCGGGTAGGTTTACTGCTAGCGAGTGAGAGTGTATGCGCGACATACAAGGTTAAGACGGAAAGATGTATTGTGATGAGGAGGGTGCTAGAATGTGAGGCAAGGAGATATTGCATGATTGGTTAGGTTCAACGCTAAACGATAAAGCGGGTTGCTACAACATGCAAGAGTGATGTTGCATAAAGTGGCGATACGGAAGAACATCAAAAGGGAAGATTATATGGTATTGACAGGTTGTTGGTCCATTCTAGAGTTCCAAGAGTAGTACCAAAGGGTAGTACGCGTTTCTGCGAACGCATGGGCGCAAGAATCGCCCAAAACGGAGCTACAGTGAAGAAGATACATAGGTTTATAGGTTCCAGGGGCTTACTTGTAATTACAAAAATATGCCGTGGGCATATTTATAATTACAGAAAGTATTTAGGGACTGAAATGTAATTACAGAAAGTTTTGGGGACCAATCTGTAATTATGAAAAAGTTTAGGGGCTTTGGTGCAAAAAGACAGGGGCTAAAACATAATTACAGAAAAGTATAAGGTCGTTTCTGTAAAAATACAGGACCTAAACAGGAATAGAATAAAGATCAGGGGCTTATCTGCAAGAATACAGGGGCTGGGATTTTCTGGATTTTTCTGATTTATTTTTCTATTGGAAAAGCCATGGACCGTGTCCACGGGCTCTGTGGACCGGGGCAGGGGGTGCGGTCCATGGGTCCGTGGTGGACCGGGATGATCTGGGCCGTCGGATGGGGAAGGGATGGCCCGGATTTTATGTAGCCGAAGGGGTAAGTTCAATCTAATCCAGGCCGTTGGTTGCGGAATGGACGGTGCGGAGGCGATGGGAGGTGGGCGCGGTGGTCGCCGGCGACAGAACGCGGCGGCGCCATTTGTGGCTCGCCGGAGATCGCCGCTGCGACGCTCCGGTGGCTTATCCGCGACGAGGAGAAGGCCGGGAGAGAGCGGAGGAGGTGTGGAGCTCACCTAGGCGGTCGGGTGAGGCTGAGGTGGAGCAAGGAGGGCTCGCGACGACGAGAGGCGGAGCGCGGTCGAGTCGCTCGTCGCGGGAGTGCCTCGGGTGGCGGAGCGGAGCGGAGAAGGGGGCTGGATGATGCGGCACGTTGACGTGGAGCTCGTCGGCGCGTCGTGGGGACGCGGGGCTCGCTGCGGAGGGCGGATTTGGCGACGGCCGGCGGGGAGAAGAAAGGGGAAAAGCCCAAATTGGGGCTCGGTGGTGGTCGAGGAGGGGAGGGGCGAGCTGGGCGAGGGAGAGGAGGTGCACTCGCCGGTTTTTATAGGCGGGAGAACGTGAGGGAGGCCGGGAGAGAGCGGGGCAGTCAAGGCTTGGTCGCCGGAGTTGATGGCGGATGCGATGGCTTGCAGGGAGGGAGGTGGGCAGCCATGTGCGGTGACGGGCGCGCGGGAATGGCCACAGTTCTGGCGACGAGATGGATCGGGAGGGGACCTCGCGTGGCATGGCGTCACGGCATGGAGTTCGCCGTCCTTCGGCAGTCGTGGTCGCCGGTCAAGAGAAAAGAAGGATGGGCGCTCTGCTTGCGACGGGACGGGACGCTGGGTTCTGGGCGCGGGCACGTGGTCTTCACGCTGCTCTCCTGCCACTCGGACGCGACGCGACGCTGCGGGGTGGCGTCACGGTGAGGGCGGCGGCATGGACGCAGCGGCGGCGTTGACCGGAGGTAGGGGATGAGGCTGACAGGAGGGCCCCGCTCGTCAGTGAGACGAAGAGAGGAGGCGGGCTGGCAGGCTGGGCTGTGCTGGGCCAGAGATGGGCCGCGGCCTGCGAGGGTGAGGAAGGGAGAGGTGGGAAACGGATTGGGCCGGAGGGAGAGGATTCGGCCCGAGAGGAGTTAGGGAAAAGGAAAAGGTTTTCTTTTTCCTGGGATTTTGGGTTTAATCAAATTTGAAATGGTTTCAAATTTGAATAGGAGAGAAAATTTGATTTAGCACCCAAAATAAAACTCCCAAAATGCATATGATGATTTTGCATGCAGGTTTAAATTCAGGGTTTTGAATTCAAGGTGAAATTTCCTAGAGATCTTAAATCAAACAATTATTTAATTTGTTGTAAAATCCAAAAGTTCAACTTTTAGTAAATTTTAAATGAAGACAACCACTTGAGCACTATTTTAATATTTGTAAATTTCATATTCTAGCTAGGTTTTAATTTATTTAGTGCATTTTGTTTTGAAAATTCATGGAAAGGTAAGAGTTGGACAAAAATTTAAATTTTGAGTGATTTTTATTCCTTTTTGAATGTTTGAAATTTTGGGGTGTTACATGATCACTATATAGCCACATGACTCGATCCCCGTGCACTTGAGATGAATATGCTTCTTTCCTCTTCATTATGTCTCCTTCTTCCCTTGACGCCCTTTGCACCTTTCATGCTATTTATGGGCTCGTGACAAATGAATAGGCTCAACAACGAAGCACACCGTCTTGAAGCCTTCATGGTATGGTTTTTGTGGTATCTGTGTTGTGTTGTTGAAAGTGCCCAAGTTTCATGGTATAATTGAAGTATGGATGGTCATCGACTTTGACTTGGAATTAAAAAACAAACCAAATGATAAAACAGGGAGTCTGAACGAGTCGCGGTTTTGGGAACCGGGAATCGATATTTTGAAAATCTTTGGAAGAACCCATTCGAGGCATTTGTTGGAATACGGTAATCAAACTGATTTCTGTGAAATTCCTAGGTTCCAAGGGTGGCTTGCAACTTGAATTGGAAAGTTTTCCTAAATGGACTCCGTTGGAACACGGGAATTGAACTGATTTCCGTGAAATTCCTAAGTTCCAAGGATGGCTTGAACTTGAACTGGAAAGTTTTCCTAAATGGAATTGAAGTTTATCACCAGAGGTCAGAGGACCAGTGCAATACGGGAATCGAACTGATTTATGTGAAATTCTTAGGTTCCAAGGGTGCCTTGCAACTTGAATTGGAAAGTTTTCCTAAATGGACTCTGTTGGAACATGGGAATTGAACTGATTTCTGTGAAATTCTTAAGTTCTAAGGATGGCTTGAACTTGAACTGGAAAGTTTTCCTAATTGTAATTGAAGTTTATCACCAGAGGTCAGAGGACCAGTGCAAACAGGGAGCAGATGGGTGGACGCCCAAGTGGGGAGGAGCTAGGGGCGTGACGGGGACCTGACAAGCACGGGCATGCAGCAGTTAGGTGTTCCCAATTGTGAAACCCTAGCTAACCTCTTCTTCATCATGCCGACTCAACAGTGCGTGCAGGTGGTGCGAACGAAACACCCCCATACATGCACGTACGTTGCCTGGCTCTACGTGGTGACAAGCGACCGGAAGGAAGGAATCGGCTGGCACCATCCGACCGGGCGGGCCCGCGTGTCAGCGAGCGGGCGTCGCCGTCCAATCGCGTCCGTGCACTCGCGTCCGTCGCTTTCCGCTTTACGCGCCGTATCCTGGCCTGTTGCTGTCCGCAGAGATCGAGGGCGATACAGTTGCCGTAAGTCGTCGCCGCCCGCAACCACGACGTGCGCCCGTCGGCATGGCGGCCGGCACGACGGCATCGTCGAAGCCGCCGAGCTCGCACAGGCCGCGGCGCCAGCCGAGACGAGGCTGTTGCTAGCTAGAGTTGGTATGCGGCTTCCCGGCCGCAAGGACGATCAGTTCATCTTTGTTTGCCGCTAAGATTCATCAGATGACCAACGACGTTTCAGAACCGGTCCAACAATGAGATGGTGTGGTCATCTAGTGTCATCTTTTGTGAAAAAAAAAAATTGTTGCCATTTGTGAGCTCTGTTGTTTCTGTCTTGACCGTTTGATCTGCATGAACACACTGGAACTGAGATGACCAAAGAACTTGCATTATAATACCAGACGAATAATTTGCACCACACTAATGTGGTTAACTTGTTCATGAAGGGGGAAATCCTAAATCTAGCTTAGGTCCATAGGTTAGCTAGGCACTGTACCACTTACAGTAATTAAAATCAAATTAATCACACGGTTTGATGGGTGTAGTACGATCGATGGTAATGGCGAGGTGTGTCGACCCGGTAATGGCCGATCGCGCCGTGATGTGTCCCGCCGGGGGCCTCAGAAACGGCCCTACACGACCCCGGGCAGTAGCTAAAGCGAGCTGCCAACCAATCAACCACGGACGTGATCTATGATGGGCGTCTCGATCCAACTCCTTGATTTAATTGGCAAACGCAAAAGATTTAAAATATACGTTCATCAGTCTAGAGGCTTGCTGCTGCTCTCTCTGACGGCGATATATGTCAAAGCATAATTCAGCTTAAACTATTTTTTTTTCCTTGGACGTGTTGTGTGTTGGTAGTACGTGACCATGCAGTGGTTGTTGAGTGGTAGTTTCTTACAATTTCTTTGTTCCGAGCGTTTAAAAGTCAAGTTACAGATGGACGTAAATGGGGCATGTACGTGGTAGGATAAGTTTTACTAGCATTAACCTGTGGATTTGACGGAGCTCTTTTTCCAGAAAGGTGAGGATTCGATGGACCGTCTCGACTACCGGCCGCTGGATTCCGACCCATTGACGGGGAAAGTGACGACTTTTTCTCAGTATTTTACTGCTGAGTGGTGAGTTAAGCCATCCATCAGGTGTAGTCGGCACGTAGCGGTACGTACGTAAGTTTCCATCCCATGGTCACAAATAGTTTAATTCCCATTTTATTTTCAGCTTATGGAACTTAAAAACTGGCCAGTTGCTAGCTGAAAACTCTGGATATATATAGTCTTTGTCAAGACATACAAAGCAGACAGGAAAAAAGAAACGAAACAGAGTCAAAAGCTCGGTGTGAATAGTTTGCCGATTGACGGCATTTTTGGTAACGAAGATCCATCGCGGTTTCCGGTTACCGACGGTACGGTACTAGTATCTAGCTGGATCCCAGACACCAACAGCATCTGAAAGCAGCTCGAACTGATCACCTAGCTGGCACATCGATCGACACCAGGGTCCTGCACGCTGCAAATTCAGCAAAGCACTGGGGGCAACGCTAGCGACCAAACATGCGCTTTATCGCCGTCAGGGTACGTATATCTGTCCCGCGCCGCGTCGTCGTCCAGGAGGACCAAGGAATATTTCGCCATCCGCCCCTGGATCCACCCGGCGCCTTGCTCGTCGCCGATCGTGCGCCGTGACGACGGCTCACTCCCGTCCCAAGGAAGGAGACGACCAATGGCGATCATCCAGCTGCCAGATGAGAACGACGAGCACATAACTCCGTTCTAGAACCCCAGATCGACAACATTTTTTTACTGATCGAAACATGAACAACAACTTTTTTTTACGTGTGTGTTTAACTCGGTCGGTCCTGTTGACGACGCTCATCAGCTTGATGCTGTAATGGTGGAGCAGCTAGTGCGTTCACCGTTAAAACTGAATTGTCACACATGATGATCCCTCACTCTCGGCATACATGGCGCCTTCCCTTTTCTGGGCTTAGTGGAACGAGCCACTCTCTTCTAGAGCGTAATTATCATGGTGTATTAGCCCGCTAATACCCGCCTTTCTCCGCGCGTAATCATGCATGCCATGGGAGGAGATCGCCTCGAGCTCGACGTAGCAACGACGGCGACGACACAAGAATTGAACCCCGGGTGACATGTAACTACTACTCCTCCATGGGTTGGTAATTCGTGAGTGGCATTTCCGCGTCAAGCCCTGCTTTCCGACGGCACCTCACGCGAATTCCGTTATAACACGAGACACCTCGGCACAGTAACTCCCATTGCACGATCTATCTATCTGATCTGTCAGTGGGTGAGTGTCAGTGAGGTGAGATCGATGGCCAAGCAGGAGGCAGGCAGTAGTGTGCGTGCGTTTCCATCGTGACAGAGCAAAAGAACACGGAAAGGGAGGCGACGGCGAGGTGCATGGCTACATGTGGCGGCCGTGTTGGGCCAGATGTCCAGCCCTTGTTTCCCGGGCATTTCATGGTGGGGTTTGGAATTAACGTAGGGAATAATCTCTCACAGGTCACGATACGATGATCCAGCACCTGCGAGAGTGAACAAGTCGTCAGTGATCGAAACATCTCTGTGGATAGATGACCACCATCTCCTGAGAGTAGTACGTGTTGAAATGCGTACGCTACAAGTCGGCAACGACGAGCACGTACATATGTCTCTTTTTTTCTTTTGGCATGATCGAGCGAAAGCAGAGAGGCATATATGTTTGGTTAGGGTTTCTTTTTGTTCACTTCCTTCTGGATAATCCGTCGAGTGGGGCGATATTATGAGGAGCTGATTTTGACTTTGCACGAGCTAACACTAACCGGCTGGACGGACGGCAGTGCAGCATGCACGCTCGAAAAAAGGGAATGGAAGATATTGGTAGTAGCCAGTGTGGTGTTTATGGATGGAAGCTTGCTTCGTTTTCAATTAACTGCATGCATGGCGCAGCAGGCCGCCCTTACTTTCCTTGTAGGCTCACTCACTCACTAACTCGCTTTAGATCGATGCATGATCATGTATTCTGCTGTAGTGATTGGTAGTACAGTGTGCAGTGGGGAAAAAAGCAGCAGGGATTCCCTTTCACGTTTGCAGAAAAAAAAAGTTCTACTGCTACTCTAGTAGGGTTTGCTCACTCCTAGTCAAGGAGAAGCATACATTACGATGGGACACCTTGATGCATTCTGTTTGTCCAAAGCCGTAAGGATTTGCTTTTAGATCAGCATCAAGATCTTACCCCATCAGATATCCGATACGACGAAGCCCACATACTTTCCCCTGGCGGATTTTCTCGAGTTAAATAGTTGGCTGAAAAGTGACTCCAGAAGTTCAGAACTGTGCATAGCAGAAGTTTTCAGGGTGTGCACGAACTCGATCTCATAATCACCCGTGGGACACTTCCTTTGACTGTTTTGAGTCCTATTAGAGCTTGAGATCAATAGTACTTTCAGCACAGAACATAGTATTTGTCTCACAAAATAGTGTGACCCCTCCACAGTTCCATGCGATGATTGCAATGCACTTCGTCGTTGTACTTGTCATTTTGACTGCAATTTAATAAATGTGGCCAAAACAAAAAGAGCTGCATAAATACTCAAAAGCACGGCCCCAGAGGCCCAGACCACACGAGCAAATATATATCAAACCCATGCGTGTTTTATTAGTGTAATCCTTTTGAGTTATGACAAAGTTCTGGCATCAGGATGGCATCATGCGCGCGCGCGTGCCTTTGCATGGGTGGCCTACGCGGCCATCACGCGCGCTAACGGCCTAACTCGTGCATGGCCAAGTGCGCAAGCGCATCGGAAAAAGGGCTCGGATTCCTCGACATGTAATCTCCGAGTGGTCAGCTCCCTAATCATCACGGCGGCAAGCACCCGGCGCTGCGCTCCGCTGCGTCGTCTTCGCCGTTGCCGTTGCCGCCATGGCAATTGCCGGCCCGGCGTCTAATTTACTTGCACGGTTGCACAAAGCACCGAGCATCTACTATGCTAGGTAGTAGGAGGTGGACGTGACCATTAACGGGAGCTCGCATTATGTTCCACGAATGATTGATCCATGCTTCAGTTGGTCTGCTAATGTGCTTGTGCTCTCTTCACGCCCAAAGTGAAAAGGCTCTCAGAACCTTGTCCCTTTGCACTTCCACTGATCAGCTCTGCACCTATCTGTCACACAGTAAATGTACTCCATTTCCTAACAAACACAAAAGTATTATGGTTGTAACAAAGGAATAGTTCAATTTCAACGTGGTTCGGAAGCAAATTTCATCCTGTCCAGCTGAGTCCTGACTGAAGTATCACCAAGCTAGATTTGCTCTGCTTGCTCAACACCTTTGTCTGAATAACAGACAAGCAATCAGCAGGATGAACGTTCATCCTTTGGTTCTGCCTGGCCACATCCATGTGTCTTTCCCTTGCAGCCCCATCTCACCAAACAACCACTATGCCAGATTGAAGCTGCACAAGATGGGCCATTGTAACGGTGTCCATCTGCCATTCATCAGTGGTGGTCGCTCCAGATCTAGGCATTATCTGAACCTTAAGCTTCAGGTGTAATCTGGCATCTCCTGCACACGAGCAGACCTGGAAGCAAAACTGTTATCCACCTGAACTGGTACATAGTATTGTATTATCGTGCTTCCATGTAAAACTTGCAATTAACAGATTAAGTGCTTTTGTTAACCACGTTAAAAGCTGAATCCATATAGAACTCTACACAACCCAGCTTGGCAGATAAGCAAGGCCAACACATACAGGGATGATCCACAGCAATCTGTTGTCACATGCCACCTCGATAACGAAATAGTATTTGCTTCCTGATTGGTAAAGTAACGCAGACACTTTGCATCCTAATCCACAGGTGCTGCAGCCGACAGCTGCTGGGGATTCAGATTTCAGATTCTGCAACACTATGTATCACTTTACAAGAAGGTAGCAACGCAGCGTGTTCGTCTCGCTTCTTTGCAGCAGCTGCTTTGCAGCAGCTACAGTGTTCGCAGTTATTTCTTCAGCACAGTGTTTTCAGCAGCAGCTACAGTGTTTGCAGTTATTTTTCTGCAGCCGCAGCTGCAGCGAGACGAACACGCTGCCTGCCTCATCTTTTCTTTTTCCCATGAATCAGACAGGTTGCACTGGATGAGTTTTCCAGTTCTGCTTTGGCGTATGTAGTGGCCAGTGCAAGCATCATGGTCAGAGCAGGCGAAGTGGCCGCTTCCATCAGCAGAAAGCCTACGTGCAGGCTCACAAGACTGTCCAACTTGCAGCTCTGGTCTCAGACCAACTCCAACTCAAATCTCCCTACTCCCAGCACAGTGTACAGATCCACTATGCAGAGGATGAGGAAACAGCCAGGCCTAGGCAACAAGTGCAGATCAAGCCAGCACCATCCGGGAATCAGATTGCGACTCATCACCAAAGCCATTCATGAAAGAAGATGCATGCAATCCTCCCCTGGCTAAGCTGCAGCACAACAGAAAAGGTAAAGGAGAACCCATACAAGGATTAAACATTTGTCCATGTAACACAAATGGCCAAGCCGACAGTAGGGGCTACAGAGTGACCACAGAACCAACCACATGGCTCCCCACCATGAGGAAGCATGCAATTTTCAACACATCGAATGAGCTCCCAGCACTAGCAGGAGGGAAGTGACATCCCTAGAGATTAGATGTTAACACATTAAAATGAAATCATTTACTAGGCAAACTACGACCGAGACTTTTGGCATGCATAGCTCCATCCACTTAAAAAGTTGCTCCACCTTGTTAGTGACCGAAGCTCAGTGCTTCCACCGTTATGACCTGTTTACACGCCATAACGAACTTCTATTATAACCATGAATCCAAGATTCAGTAAGGTTTGTGGCATAAAGCACGATAGGAACACTCTTGCTTACCACCCACCGTTTACCAAACTAAACATTATATTACCACAATAATCACAGTAATCAAACACCAAGTTTCACCATAAGGCAACCTAACCACAGATTAATGCAATAAGCTTCATTACAAAGTAAACACAATTTACTACAGGCAGTTGGGCTGAGATCAAAATCAACTCCCTCTCCCTCAACTCGAGACTTAATGTAATGCCTACCTAGTGTTCATTTGAAATACTATTAAGTTGACCTACAGTACTGAAAAATGTGTTGAAAAATTATTAAGTTGACCCCTATGCATCGTGACTTCCAGCCATCCTTGCATTGACTTCACTTGCTTCTATGTGTTCTTTTGTAGATCCAAAGCAATGCAACTAATATTCAGACCCAACCATGCCTATTTTACGACTGGCATTTACAGCTGTACATGTATCTATTGATCATGCAAATCATAACCACCGACTAATGTAGTGGTTACAAAAACCGTAACAGATTCAAAAGGGTTTAGTACTACAAGTCTACAACCATTGTGCTTGTTTGATTGACTAAGACCACTGGCCTGACACACATACATTTTTATCTTTCAGACAGTACAACTGTACAAGTTTAATACTGAACGGATATTAAGCTGCCAAGACCATGTTTGGGCCAGAACATCGTTCGTATCCAGACATGAAGCCCAGCCCTACACATTGAATTACAAGCTAGCTCCAGACCCATTGAATCTGAGAATGACAACAAGAAGGAATGAACAGACCCAAGCTAAATAATAAATCTGGTGCCAAGCACGAGAGATGGAAACCTCATAAATCTAAGTAGTGGTAAACAATCAGACCTCTTTTTAATATAAAACCATGAGAAAATGAAAACATACCATAGCAAAGGTTCCAGTTTAATGTTTTTTGGGGGACAAAGTTTAATGTCATTGTTACATGTCCAGCAGATCGAAGTTTAAATTCAACACTCTTTTAACGAGTCTTAAATAACACATGTTCGAGCCATTAGTGGAATACTATCTTCATTCTTCAAGAAAGGATCAAGACATGAAGGTCTCCAAAGTTATACTATGTTCCTCATTTCATGAATCTAGCTAGCAGCTGAACGACAGGACAGTAAATTTGAAGATGAAAAGCACAACCTAACAATCTTGCAGACAAGCATAACGAAATTAAGATAAGATTAACACATCTTTTTACAATTGTCAAGAGAGACCTGTTTTCATTCCCCTGAAAAAGCACACCAGGTCTAATTCATTTGAAACGCCATCCATTGAAGCAACTCGAATTTCAAACATAATCATGATTTGGGTCTTTGTCCTAATACGCGATACTGGAACAATGAACACAACAGACTCTCCAATTCAATAGAGTTCAGCGATTGGTTATGTTTCAGACCTTTGTATGGGAGGCACCTAGTTATATGATTGATATGTAGCAAAGGATAGCGTAAAAAATATAAGGACAACGGATTATACCATTCAACATTGCCATCAGATGTACCATGAGGCCAAGACCCTACTTACATTATAATCCATATCAACTTTTTCGCCCAAAAAAAAAAGGAAGAATCCAGATCAACTTCAATGATAACAAAGGCAAAAGAAATAACAGGACGGATAGGAAGCAAATTACTTCCAGTTAAATTCAAGAAGACCATAAGTGCTTTGATTTTGACAGGGAGAGGTTTAAAGGAAAGCCCAGACCACATAACTACTTATAATCATTATTTCAAAACTAACGTATCATTATTTTTCCCCTGTTGTGCCCCCGTCACAGTTCTAGATGAAAATGCCAAATTGCATAAACTGCGAAGGGTGAGGAAAATTTAGGGAGAATTATAGCATACTGTACTCAAACTAGGCAACATTATGATTTCCAAAGACAAAAGTTCACAAGGAACAAGGTGACACGTCTATGTGAAACTTTCATCATCATATCGAGAGTGTTCTGTGCAGTTTACACCTTCATCTTCAATCTTCTTTTGAATTTAAGAAGCATTGGGATAAAGACATGAAGTAATCAATTCAATATGTTTGACATCTTCAAAGCAGCAGGGTCTAATACACAAGAGCAGTGAAGTGAAAATACTGGTATATTGAGGGCAGAACTCAGATATCGATCAGTAACATAAGGGTCAATTAGCTGAATCATAGTCGATTCCATTTACCTATTAAACGAACCAAGCATCTACTTACAGAACTTGCTATTTTTTTGGGGGGGGGATAACTTACAGAACTTGCTATAAGGATACCACAAAAGAGCTAATCTTAGTGACCATTCATTAAATAAAGGTAAAGACAAGCTACATAGCTTAGCACTCACACAAGGTTTGTCAATAACCAATTACAGTAGGGACAAAATGTAACCAACTTCAAAAAAAAAAAAAAGAACAAAAGGATATGAACTAGATACCAGTCTATACCATCTGTAATGTGGAATTTTCGGCACATACAACACCAACATCACCATTGGTAAGGAGGAGGAATGCATTGATAAATCCCTCATAATTCGAATTCATCATCCAACTTGAGTGCCTCAGCAGCAGCCTCCTCTTCTTCGTCATCAATTGCAAAGTATGGGTTGTGCACCTCCGGCCGGAATCTGTATCCAGTGAACACGTAGAATGCGAGTGTTGCAAGCTCCCCAGCAACGACGCTCGTCCACAGATACCGGTAGGAGGTGATGGTCTGCAGCGCATACACGACGACCCTCGTGAAGTAAATGTAGCAAATGACAACCACATAGTATTGGCGGAAGAGGGTCAGCTTCATGAGGTTCACCGCTGCCTTCCCATCTGAGCGAGCAGCCTCCCTGAGGTTCTTAATGGACCACACAATCGGGAAGAGCACGGCGCAGCAGCAGACCACATCAACCAACAGGAAAATTTGCTTCCAGGTGACCCAGTCCCGAGCATAGGGCCCAGATTCGTCAATCACCACCTGTGCAATGTTAGCGACAACCTGGAGAGGGATAACCACCATGAGCACCTTCTTCTCTCGGTCTGCCAGGTACGGCTTGAGGAAGGACCAGCCAGTGCCGATGAGCACTATGAGTGTGAAGAGCGAGATCCCCTTGAGGAAGCTGAAGATGTAGAAGAGCACATCCCAGCCATGCGCCGTGCCGGTGCGCTCAATGTACGACTTGTCCTCAGCCTCGGCGAGGAGGTTGAACGCCTTGAGCACGAGCACGGCGAGCATGAAGTAGTGGATCCGGAAGACCGCGGCACGCTTGCGCAGCAGGATGGCGACCCAGGCCGCAGCGAGCCCGGCGTACGCGAGGCAGAAGAGGAAGTAGAAGGAGGGCAGCACGGACGCCCCCGCGGAGAGGTAGGCCCGCTCTCCGGTGGCTGGGTCGACGTTGTACATAGCCGAGGTTACGTCCATGGAGACCTTGAGCCCGCCGCCGAGGCAGTTGGCAAAGACAAGCGTGTACTGGCCCGGGTCGGAGACGCGGAAGGCGGTGGAGAAGGAAGACGAGCGGGCGACCTCGATGCCGGCGGGGTTGGAGGGCGGCCTGAGGCGGTCGAAGGAGAAGGCGAGCTTGACGAGGTCGGACTGGAGCGCGCAGGTGACGTCGAGGTCCTGGAGCTGGCGGAGGACGTGGACCCAGGCGTCGAGGGTGGAGAGGAAGAAGCCGAGCTGGGAGAGGTCGAGCTCCGCGGAGGCCGGCGGGTCGAAGGCGATGCCGGAGACGTTGAGCTCCAGCACGCCGGAGTGGGTGAAGCCGAACTCGTCGAGCGGGATGATGCTGCGCGGGTCGGCCCGGATCACGGTCTCCCGGATCTCGGCCGCCGCGGGGGGCACCATCGCGGCGGCGAGAAGGAGGACGAGGACGCCGAGAGCCGCCGCGGCGGGTGGCGACGGCGAGGTGGCCATCGGGGCGGTGCGATCTGGTGAGGGGCGGAGGCGGCGTCGGTGGTGGAGACGGTGGGCGGTGGGATTTGGGATTTGGAGGGTGGGAATGGCGTGAGGGGTCGGTAAAGGCAGCGCCCGCACTCGAGGGACTTCCGGTCCGGTCCGCCGCACGACAAGGAGCAGACCCGGCTCTTCTCTGTTCTCTCTCTGATTTCTGAATAACCTTTTTTTTAAAAAAAATGAACTTGAGTTGATCAAACGATACGAGTGGTGTCAAATACGAAAGTCGACGGCACGGAATGGCCTTTAACCTTGATACAAGCGAGCTTACCAAGGAAGTCGTGTGAACAAGTTTTTTTGCAATTCGTACATGCATCTACTTATATATTAATATTTAGCAAAGAAAACAGGGGAAAGTTTCAGTGCAGATGGAAATTGAATACAATGATGCAAACATGCAATTTTATCCGTTTGATCGTGATCTAAAGGCTCTTGTTCCTTCCAACTATTTTCAAAATAAAGATAGACAATCGGGAAGGTGTTTCCAAAAGACCACATATGAGATTATGTAAGGAACAAGAGCCCTTAGATCACGAATTCACGATCAGACAGGTGAAATGCATCTTTGCACCATTGCACTCAATTTCCATTTGCACTGAAATTTTCCCCAAGAAAACAAACTATCGAAAACTAGAAATTGTCACATTAATCAGAGAAAGGAAAAAATTATTTACAACTGCCATTATGAAAAAAATATCTCAAAATACCCATCTATAAATTAGCCATCCGTATTGTGCCGAAAAAATTACCAGAAATGCATAAATACACATAAGTTTACAAATTGTGTATCACTCGTA
The DNA here is from genome assembly GCA_007726485.1 of Eragrostis curvula. Classification (NCBI taxonomy): domain Eukaryota; kingdom Viridiplantae; phylum Streptophyta; class Magnoliopsida; order Poales; family Poaceae; genus Eragrostis; species Eragrostis curvula. The sequence continues at coordinate 54,037,454 of CM017441.1, forward strand.
TTTATCAATTTTTAAATGCATTAAGTAAAATTAACTGACCGTTGTGTCATAATCGGCGAATTGTCGTACTATCCACGCCCCTACAGTTGCCAAGATCAAAAATCATATTTGATGATTTGGGAAGCTCAACATTGTTGCTATTGCAATTGCAAAAGAATCACACATTAACATCACAGAGGATGATGCTCTCGTTGTGTTGAGGGTTACTTATCACGTCATATATATGTTGCCGAGTACAGCGGCGGAGCTAGCATCAAATCAAGGGGGGCGGGGGGGAGCAAACAAGACTTGGCACATGACTCGGTGACCGGAGTAGGAAATTGAGATGGTCAAGGAGCATGGTGTCCAGCGAAGCAACCATGAAAGATGTCGATGTGTTTGTGGAGCCAAGGCATCCATAATAGATTTTGCGGCACTGGGAAAGAACTGAGAGTTTGAGTGAATAATGTACAACGATGAACCGATACTAGTAGAATTTGCCGCACAAAAGCTACCATTGTCAAGTGTTCAGACGAGAAGTTGAGCGAGCGTCTCCTAGAAGTGATGAATTGAAACAACAATGAGGAGAAATGAGATAAGTGGTGGGTTCCTGCGTTGTTTTCCCCAATTTTTTAGGCTCAAGCACTAGTTCTTTGGCTCTATATCCCTCGTTCTATCTAAGAACTAGAGTGTGGCATTCAGCAATGATGCGTAGACTCATTCTAACGGCTTAGTAGTGCGTGAGGTCTTCAAAAATATTCATCAACCAGGGGGTTGGCCATGGTGTGGCTTCGCCAGTGGTCGAGTAGAAGAAACTAGTAACCATCATCATAGATTGGCATGCCATGATCAGCAGTGGAAGAAATTAACTGATGTAACCATTGCCTCATAATCAGTGAGCTACCATATGGCCCTAATGTGGCTCCGCCACTGGCCTAGTAGATGAAACTAGTAACCATCAGCATAGATTGGCATGCGATGATCAGTTATAACATGTAAGAATGTCATGTAAATGCAAGGGAGACCCGCTAGATTTACAGCAAATAAAATAGTCCAACAACTCGTTCGGTGAAAACAGCATGGGCGAGACACACAAAAAACCTTGTAGTGAGAAAATTTATAGATTGCCTCTTGCTCTCATTGTCTTGAGAGTTACTTGTCATTTGATCATTGTCGAGTGGAAGAAACTAACCAACAACACAAATTGGCATGCCCCGGTGGAAGCAGTGGCGGAGCTAGGGGTGAGGGGTCTGGCAAGGGGCCACCCCCCCCCCCCCCCCCCCCCTCTCTCATCCAAAAGCATACACTATGCCTACGGATTGTTCATTAGATTTGACTTTTACTATATGTGAATCCAGTGATATAGCTTGCTTTGTCACTGCCAAGTTTCAAACCTGGCTCTGCCAATGGGTGGAAGAAATTAATTAATTGATGTAGTCATTGCCTCATAATCGATTGTATACAATCCACAACGACCATCGAGAGCAAATGTATTTTCCTTAAGAACGTCCAATATAATATATAAAAATTGATATGAAGATCAAATGTGCGGGAGACCCGGCTAGTTTTGCTGAATTCAAACGATCTAACACATGATCTGAGACAAGTAAATGCACAAACAAAGTTGCTTATAGTTTATATAGATTTTCTAATGACAATTCGTATCCCGGCCTCCCGAACTAATACTCTATTATATATTGTGCTCGGCGTGTAACCTTTAACATTCTGGATAAATTTCTGCATTTCCATATGTCAGTACAAGTGTGTTTTTGTTTGGTGATGGTGGTTGACATTTCAGTGTCGGTTTTGGCACGGCATGCTTTGAGATCCGTGATCTGCAGGGTTTAAAAAACTGATCGAAGAGAGTTTGTTGGGAGTGGTGCTCTGTCGCCATCTCGAAGCAACGCCGATTAGTTTACTCAGCTGCCTGTTGGCAAGTTGATTTAACACCTTGATTACATCTCTCCACCTTCCAATTTTGAGATCTATCCTTGCACCAACAGTTTTGTAATCACATAAATCCATATGAGAATAGTTGTTCGGATTCTAAGATGAAACCATGCTGACGGTTGCCACTGTCAAGACGAGATCAATTACAGTAAGGGCCTGTTTGGATGTGTGGTATTTTTGGAGTTTTTGTTCAATACCATGGTTTTCCGAAAATACTGTGGTTTACAAAATTTTGAGGTGTTTGGATCCGATAAATACGTCAGTTTCCGAAACTGTAGTTTTGCTGAAACCACGGTTTTTTTGCAGTTTCCAAAAATCTACTCCGGACTTCTTTTTTTAAAAACCGAGGAGACGGCGATCTCTTCCTCTCGATCTCTTCCGTTCTCTTCCACCCTGCTGCCGCCGCCGGCTCTATGGAGAAAGACAGGCAAGAGCGATCTGGAAAAAAGGGTTTGTCCCCAAAAAAGGGTTCGTCTCCAAGGAAAGGTATGTGATACGTGATTATCTCTTCAGTTTTTGTTTTTTATTTCGTGGTGGCTGCATACGAATACGAGATTGAGGGCGTGTTCGGCGTTTTAGAGTCTAAAATTTAGAGGGGTTTAAACACAAAGAATCTTGTCTTAAATAAAGTTTAATTACAAAACTAACTGCAGAACCCCCCCTCTAAATCGCGAGACGAATTTAACGAGGGTAGTTAAGCCGTGATTAGACGATATTTACTGTAGCATCACTGTAGCAAAACATAGATTAATTATGCTCATTAGATTCGTCTCGTAAAGATGTACCCATCTGTAAAAAGGTTTTGTCATTAGACTTTATTTAATACTCCTAAATAATAAGATTCTCTTTAGAGTTAAATTTTAGAGGGGTCTAAACGGTGAAACGAACACACCCTGAATCCAGTTGCAAGGTGTTCGTGTATGCACCTCTTACCTTCTTCACGTGACCTTGGGATGGCAGAGGTACTTTGAAGGAGTAAGAAGTTGTGTATCGGTGGCAGTAGGCCTGTATTTTGCATTTTCTTCTAGGCACGATCTGCATGAGGTGCAGATGCAGGTGCCAGTAGAGTTAGGCATTGGTTTGTGCATAACCAAAATTAGATAGGAGAAGATGATCTTACTGCTAGATTCGACACTTGCTAATGACTGTATTGACTATATTAACAGTAACGCGAGGCCAATCTTCTGGCTAGTGAAAAATAGAAAGGAACTTCTGTTGACCTGTAGGTTGCTACTCATTCTTAATGAAAACGCAATGTACATTCCAGGTTCACTTCAAAAAAATATTGATGCTCTTCATTTATATAGCTGATCAGTACCCATGTAGTTCAGGAATTTTGATGTAAATTTTTGTGGTGTAACAGGAAGGAAAAACAGAGCAAACTGGACCAATGGTCAGACAAGTTTTCTTGTGTCTATGATGAAAGACTATGCCGACGCGGCAAAATATCGTGGTCAAAATGGATGGACCAAGGAAGGATGGAACAATATGGTAACATGTTTGAATGCGAAGTATGATGGAGCAAATTTCACTGTGCAGCAACTGAAAGATAGAGAGCAAAGGCTCAAGAAAGATCACAGCAGCGTGAAGGCAGTTGTATCAAAGAGTGGATTTGGTTGGAATCCTGAAAAAGGAGTGCCAACAGCCCCTGATGAGAAGTGGGAAGAATTGCCACCAACACTTCAAAAATGGAGATATAAATCATTCCCATACTATGATGATTTATATGAAATTTATGAAGGTTTGTCCTAACATGACTTGTATTTTTTTTTCATTTTTTTCTATTGCAACCTCCTTCAGCTCCCTGACGCTCGGCACTGCGTCAAACTCCACGTCCAGCTCCTCCATATCCGGTCCCTTCGCATGGACGTGCGCATGGCTCGCAAGGACGGCGCCTGTACACTACGGCGTGGGACGCGGCCATCTGTACATCGAGGTCCGGAGGAGGCAAGCAGAGGATGTGGTGGCAGACTCTGGCGCTGGAGCCCGTCGATTGAGATCAAGCTCAATCAATTTTGCCCATGCGGAGCACGCCATTGCCGCTGGGGCTGACTGAAAGCAATTTCAATTTGTCCATGCTTCGATGATTTAAATCAAGCTCAATCAAGTTGCCAGCTGTGGATTGAAATCAATTCAATTTGGTCAATGGTCTGGTGATTGAAATCAAGCTCAATTAAGTTACGGCTGTGGATTGAAATCAATTCAATTTGTCCATGCTCCCGTAAATGAAACCAAGCTCAATCAAGCCAACTTACATACGAGGATAAGGCATGAAGCTCCGGCCGCTTTCGTCATTGCGGAGCGCGCTGTTGCTGCTGGGGCCAGGGCCGGTGAGCGAGACGAGGACATGGTGGGTGGCCCTGCACCGGAACGCCGCCGAGAGGGAGGTGCTCGACAGTGAAAAGGTTTCATTGTGAGTGCAAAGCTATTATTTTAAATCAGACAAAAAAATATTCCCGGACACACAACCGGTTTGGGCAATGCATTTTCATTGCTCCACCACCTTTTTCAAGCACTGTTCATCGATGTTGAAAGGATTTCATCGTGAGTGCAAAGCGGGTGAGAGACAGTGAAAAGGTTTCATTGTGAGTGCAAAGCTACTATTTTAATATGTTAAGCCACCATCCATTCTTGTATGACGGTCGTTCATCTTTGCAGGAGAATTTACATGTAATGGTGCATCTACTAAACTCCTTTAACAATGCATTAAGTTTCATACAATACTCTGGAATTTTTTTAGATAAAAGAAACTTTTTATTTTGAGATGATGTTATGGACTATGCACAATGAAAGTATTCTGGCAATGTTGCATGTTAATTTTCACAATTAAATGGAGGTTAATTTACGATTCTTGTCGGATACCTAAAACTAGATACCCGCGACTAACTCATTAAGCCACAGTGATTGTGAATAAACCTAAGGCCCAGCGGAGGGGCCCTCGGCACGAATCGAGGCTACAAGAGACGCGCAGGCCCGGAAGCGGGGGGCCAAATAAGCTCCACGATCGTAAGGGGCCGCGTCCCGGCCTACCGACAGAAAGATCCAGCAAGCGAGCAGGCCTCCGCCCTCTCAACCTGCGTCCCGACCCCCTAGGGGTCGGAAGAAAACTCCGCCTCGTCCGACCCCCAGCTCCCGACCCCCGAAGGGTCGGAACAGAACTCCGCCTCGGCCGACCCCCGCGGAGGAAAAAGAGGCGGACGACGCGAGTCACGACGCGGCAAGTAAAACACATTAATTATGGGCGCAAGTGGACGCCTTTCCCATACCGGGGAAAGGCATGCCGCCGCCCCGCACGTCCCACAGGGACATTTGACAGCGGTCAAGACCCTCGCCATGCGGTAACAGTACGAAGCCGCATCGCTACAAGACCAACAGTACGCGCACAGGGCGCGGACATCCCCGGCGCGGCGGAACAGCGGCCGCCATCATCACCCGTGAAGGAAACCGTCGAAGAGGGAGGAACCGTCGCAGTCCGTGCCGCCTATCTACAACGAGTCGCCAGTCTACGCCAAGGGAGGCCCCCCACCAGAACGTGAAGCCCAAGCCTTCCTTTTCTTTTTCTTTTCTTTTTCTTCTTTCCTCCATCCTTGGACAGTCGATTTTCCCTTGACAGATAAAAGGGGAAGCTTGACTCGCGGCTGGGGAACCGCATTCTCACTTTCTCACTTCACACACATTCGCCTCGGCCTTGCGACGGGCGCAAGGACGAGACAGCAGACAAGCAGAGACACTCTCTAAACGCATGCACGACACTCAGAGACTTGGGAGCCTTCCCTCTCTCGCCAAGCTTGTAACCCCTACTACGAGCAATACAAACCGAATCAACTGCTGGACGTAGGGCTTCGATCGCCCGAACCAGGATAATCCCCGAGTTCTTCCTCACTCACCGAATCAACCCCCCCCCCCCCCCCCGCGGGTAGCGCGTAGTCTAAATTTACTCGTCGGCCAGATTTGCCAACGCCGACAATTCTCTTTTAAACTCATGATGAAAAAAACTGATTGACGGCACTCGCATCATATGTCACGGGCTCTGCCCTTGAACCAATGATCTGAAGTAGCATAGCCTACGCGTAATACGCCAACTTTTTCATGGTGGTGGTGGGATGAAAAGCTGCAGAGGAGTAAGCAAAAGATTTGATGGAACAGCTAGTAGGTAGGCTTATTACTGTTTGGTAATGAAAACGCATGAATCAAAGATTTTCAAACAGAAAGGGAATCTCCAGGTCAAGCATGCATCCAACGACAGCAAGAATGCATGGGCACGAGTACCCTGGGCACAAAATCCGCTCTCGATTTATGGCCACCTGTTCTTCCACGGAGACATTTCTTGTATCTTTCAGCAGGTTTCTATCTCGAATGCATTTGACCAATCTGTGAAAGATGAACATTTCCATCCTCCAATCTCGCTTGCATCTTAATTCATGTCCCTCCAGAACTTCAGATACATACCTCTTTCCTGTGAGGATGGAAGTATGTATACGGGCAGGCTTGCTTGAGCTGCTATCACCATTGTATAAAGCATCGAGGACATAGAAGTCATCGTCTTCTCGCTGCTTCCGCTTCAGAAAATTTCCCCACATCGTTGAAAGGATATATGGATCTAGTTCTATTTACCGTCTAGGCTGGGCATATATCTCTATTTATCTATAAGACTCACGTGAGATCTGCTTGTAGCATGTAGATTTGTTTGTTAGGATTCATGTACACGGCAACGTCGGTGATGCGCATCACACCACGGATATGTTTCTATCTACAGGAGCTGATATTCCTATTAGTCTGTTAGGATTCATCTTTGGCAAAATCGTACTACGAAACGCCCTTGTACTCTATATAGCCTGCTGGCTCCTAATCGCAAAACCTGATTTAATTTGAATATTTTAACGGCTAGCTCGCACAACAGCTACTTCTTAAATCAAATACTGTACCACAAACTGTGAAGTGCCAAACAGGTCTGGGTTTTTCTTGAAACCAAGAAAACAACAGTTTTTCTATACTCTGGTATTTCTTACTACAACTTTGAAAAACTGTGGTTTTTAAATACTATGGTTTTTGAAAACCAACACATCCAAACAGGGCCTAACCTTCGAAAATGTTGCTGGATTCATCAGTCATGGCAGCAAAGTGGCTCCCGGTTCAGGGTCAGTAAAATGGCAGCTCTCACTGACTGAATCATGACAAAATGTTCAGTACACCATCAGACATTAACCACAGCTGCTGCAACTCGACTTGTTACACTGAAACACATGGGGAGCCTAGCTAGCTGATTGCACGTGAAAATTGGCTGGAATGCAAGTGTGCAACACATTCGCTGACAGTACGGTCTGAATGTCTGGCGATTAGGTTGTTACAGTACATCTGAACCTTTGCTTTAGAAATGGCAGTAGAGGAAATGGGAGCAGAGCAACCCAAGATCGGCGATCACCGGTCAGTTTCCCGCTACTGGTGGTACTTGTCGGTGAGCTGCTGCACCCGGAGCTCCAGCTCCCGGATCCTCGCCGCCCACTCGGGTTTTATCACCACCGGCCTCACCTCCCCGGCCACCGCCACCTCGCCGCCTACCTTGACCTTCTCCTTCCCCTGCCGCGGCCGCGCCGCCGGCCTCTTGTCCTTCTTCTTCTTCGCCTCCTTCGCGGCCGCGGCCCTCTGCAGGGCGCGCAGCACGTCAGACCCCCGAAGCTGCGGCTCCGACGATGACGCACGCGTGGATGCCGTTGGCAGCTCGTCCTGCCGCCACTCGTCGTCGTCGTCGTCTTGTTCTTGTCCGAAGAAGCTGGCGTCGATGTGGTCGTCGGAGTCGGAGTCGCCGCTGCCGTCGTCCCATGAGCTTTCGCGGCGGGGACCTCTGGTGCCCCGGCGGGGCGGCTTGGCTGACACCGCGGTGCGTGCCTGCGCACGGCGGAAGGGCCGCGGCCAGCGATTGCCGGCGTGCGGCTGGGGGCGGAGAGGGAGGGAGCAACGTGCGGCGGAGAACATGATAATGGATAAAGAGGTCGGGATGTGGGCCAAAGCTTAAGCTAAGCCCAGCCTTCGCAGCCCATGGAGATAATTAGAGCGCGGTAGCAGTACAAGCAAGCTCCTCCAAAATTTCACCACGAATTGAGACACATCCATGTCTTAAAAAAAAAAGAAATCGAGGCACATCGAACCGTGGAAGAACACCACAAATTTGATACTATCTTGGTTGAACACATAGATTATTCAGTTCTTGTAGAAATTGTGGAAGATCCTCGCATTCCAAAATTCCAAATGGGGCTTATACAGTTAAGACTATCTTGATTGACAGTCCGACCGAACGTATTGTTCCTTGCAAGTGACTGCCATCATCCGAGCGGTGACGCTGGCAAGGCACAATACACCATTCCATGGGACACTGAATGACCGTGACTGAGTGTTGGAATTGCTTGCTCTGCTCCTTCAATCTATTGTAGTACAAGCTAGGTACAAAAATTTGCACGAAGAAAACACACACCAATGCAACGCCGCATCTCTATCAACAAATTGTATCTCGCATTCTCGCGGGAACGGAACACGCACGGCTTCACATGATGCAAACTTCACCTCGGCGCCTGCCTACGACGACGAGCTGAGGGGCACGGCCTCGAAGAGCCTGGCGAAGTAGAACTGGGTGGAGATGAACCCGCGGTTGTTGACGCGCCACCCGGCTTCACGGAGCGCGTCCTCGATGTCCCTCTCGGCGTGCAGGTACGCGCGCGTGGCCTTGGACGGGCCCGGGAACAGCTCCCCGATGCGCTTGAGCAGGTCGAAGTAGAGCGTCCTGGGCGCGAAGCTGATGAGCAGCCGCTTCTCGGACGCGAGGTGGCGGATCATGGCCTTGGCCTCCTCACGCGGGTAGTGGATGAGCACGTCCAGGCACACCACGATGTCGTACTTCCCGTCCAGGCTCTCCAGGTCGCGCACCTCGAACCGCGGCATCCGGAACGGCGACCCGGAGGGCTGCGTCGCCAGCGCCAGCTGCGCCTCGGACACCATGGCCGCCGAGATGTCGGAGGCGAGCACGTCGTCGCCCTCCGACGCCAGCGGGATGGCCAGGGACCCCGTCCCGCACCCGGCGTCGCACACCGTCGCGCCCGACAGCTCCACGGGGCTGTCGCGGAGCATCGCCAGCGTCGCCGCCACCGTCTGCGCGTGCCCGTCGCGGATGTCGAGGTGTACCCGGTTCACGCCCTCCGTCGCTGACCCATAGATCTTGCGCCACCGCTCGAACCCCGTCGAGTTGAAGTAGGCGCGGACCGCCTCCTTGTCGCCGCCGCCCGCCGCCGCCGCCTGCGCTCCGGGTCGGAGAATGTGACCGCCGCGGCTTAACTCCTGGATCACACGGTGACTCAAACAGAGACACTTCTTGTCGGGTACCCAAAACCAGGTACCCGCGATTACCCACATAACATCACGATTATACGTAAATGACCAAGGACTGGGCCTGAGGCCGTGATCGTCTCCGCAGAAGCGGCGGTCAATTCCAGCCCACAACGCATGACACGGCCCACGACCGGAAAGGCCGCACAGGCGAAGAATGGCACGATCCCTCGACCGACTTTCCGACCCTCGGGGGTCGAGGAAAAGCTTCGCCTCGGCCGACCCCAGGCGCCTGACTCCAGCATCCGCACGAAGGGGTCGGACAACCAGGATCGAGGTTTGGCCGGTGAGCGCATTAAATTGGGTAACAAGTGGGCGTCTTTTAACGTTACCGAAAGACGTGAACCGCAAGCTCCGCACATCCCACAGGGACGTTTGACAGCGGTCAAGCCGCTTCTCCACGTGGTAACAGTGCGAGCCGTAGCTCAACAGGGTCGAACAGTACACAAACAGGACACGGACATCCCCGCCGCGGTTGAACTGCAGCAGCCGTTGCCGACCACGTTCGAGGGAGAAGGCGTCGAGGACGGGAGCACCCATCCCTGCCGAGCCGCCTACCTACGTCGAGCTATTTATCAATTCTCTTACTTTCTTTTTCTTTTTTCCTTCATCCTTGTAAACGGTTAATTCTCCCTTGACAGATAAAAGGGAGAGCTTGACTCGCGGCTGGAGGACCGCATTCTCATTCTCATTCGAACTCTCACACACTCACTTTGGCCTTGCGACACACGCAAGGACGAACACTTTGAGACTTGGGAGCTTCTCCCTCTCTCGCCAAGCTTGTAACCCCTACTATGAGCAACACGAACCGAACCAACTCACTGGACGTAGAGCTTCGATCGCCCGAACCAGTCTAATCCCTTGTGTCTTCCTCATTCTCTTCGATCAACCAAGCGCGTAGTCTAAATTTACTCGTCGGCCAGATTTCCCAACGCCGACACTTCTTTTCTCTGGATTTTCTCCTGCAGCCACCGCATCATGCGGTGACTACCACCGTATCATACGGTGACCTCTTCTCCTCATACTCACTCAGAAACCAAGCCTCTGAAAACCATACGGTGACCTCGCCGTATCATGCGGTGACTATCACGCTCAATCTTCTAGAGAACTCTGTCTCCAGTCTGCATCTTCTGCAGTCACCGCATCTTCTGAAGTTGATCTTCGATCTCTTCCTTGATCTTTGACTCCAACTTCGTCCAAAACTTGGTCCCTCGACTTTTCTTCTGCCACCCTAGCCCATGAGAGTCTTCACATTGCATGCATCCAATGATCTCTACAACTAGTGTGCACTAAGAGAACCAACTCGAACCTCCTTGATAGTTCGGTTTTTCCTATGAACTCAAGCCTACATCTACATCAAGCCACCACTTGCTTGATTCTAGCATGTCCTTAGCCTTGATCCATCATCTTCACCGCAACTATATCAAGCTCATTGTCCTGAGTTATAGAGGCAACCAATCATCGAGAGAAAAGATTGACGTAGTCTCCCATCATATGCGACCATAGGCAACAACCTACATAAAAGTTAGTCACATACGACATGATCATCCAATCACCAAACATTAATACCTTGGGGTTTTCATACTCCAATGGTCATGAAGCTTACACCTAGTCTTACGGACCAGGAAAAAAACAGAAGGAAAATGAAATAAACTAAAGGCCCACAACCCATAACGGTTCGGTGTCTTCTTCATTGGGTTCGTTGATGTCTTCCATGCAGTACGAGTTCTATCCATGACGACAAGGGCGACAAAGCAGCGGAGCAGCCGTCGAAATAGTTGCATATCGAAAGGGGCCCCTGATTTTCGGGGGCCCTGTGCGGTCGCACCGTTCACACACCCTTAGGGACGGCCCTGGCTTTAGCAATATATTTTTTATTTTCAAAAGTTGAAATCAATCTTGAAATGCTATATTATAGTCTTAGATGGTAAGGAACATGAAAGTTTCCATCAAAAGTCCAGTTCGTAGCCCGAAGAATCATCAGACCAGTCGCTCGCCAGCTGAAGAAATGGTCATCAATTTCTTTTTATTTTCATCTAACAGAGTTTATTACGGTCATAACTCATAAGTAGGGTGTTGGATTACAGCTTTATTTTTTCAGTGGTAGGTGGCATCATCGTCGACAACGTGACATCTGTGATGGCAATGTGAATGTGAAGATGAGTGGACTCAGTAACGCGTTGTCCCTCATAGGGGTAGAGTATGCATGCATGTGTTCATAGGCATAAGTACTCGTGCAAGTATTATGTGATTGTGCATCTATACTGTGTTTCACAAAAAAAAAGGAGTTATAAAGCTACTCCCAATAAAAGATTTCATTTTGCTGTTTCACTCGAAGAGAGCCACGTAAGCAAGAAGGCTCTTATTTGGTGATCAAAATAGTATTGTTTCATTTTTAGTATTTCTAAGAAGTACATGAAAGAGGCAAACTGTGTTGGATATAGTGTAGATGAATCCCTTTCCCTCACTCTCTCTCTCTTCACAACTCTATTGCCATGTCATTAAAAATGTGACACCTTTTTTACTGAAATTGAAACTTTCATTAGAAGTGACTTAACTAACATTTTACATCACAAGCTAATCGAAAAACTAAAATAAATCTGTCAGATTTACGTACATGTTTTTTTCTATTTTGAAGGGGAATAAAAATAACCTGAGAACAAAATCATATAGGTTGAAAACAAAACATGAAAACTACTCTTCATGATATTACCCGAACGCCCGAAATTGTAAATACCCGACCCGAAATTTTGGGTTTACCCGAACGCCCAGGGCTATATGGCAAAATGACATGAGGACATGACAAAGTTTTTCATGTGATAATCTGATTCAAAGTATGGAAAAATGACATGAGGACATGACAAAGTTTTTCTTAGCCCTACTAATATGACATTGTTAGGGAAATGAGTGTAAATCGACAATCAAGTAAACAGATGACAAAATGGCAAAGTGACAAAGGAACCAGAGATTACTATGTCATGATAATATTACATTGCTAGGGGAATGAACATAAATCCGCAAATCAAATAAACAGATGGATAGAATAGCAAAGAGAAAAATGAACAAAAGATTTCTATGTCCTAGTAATATAACATTGCAAAAAAAGATGGACAGAAAGGCAAAGCAACATAGGGACAAAAGATTCCTATGTCCAGCAAATAACATAAGGCTTGGGGATTAACTGTATATCCGCAGAGTCAAATGAAAAGCTACTAAAGATGACAAATCGTCATATGGGTAGAACCATTCTATATCATGCAGTTAACAAAATGCTATGGTGTTTGAGTGTAGATCCACTAACATATGGTCATAAAACAGATTTGTACAAGGGCACAATTACTTCCATGGCATGCAAATATAAAAAGGCTGGAGTAGCTATCACATAACTTATATGAAAAAAAAACAGATTAGATCATCAACTTTTCAAACTATACTAAAATTAGAATGCTACTAGTACCATTATTACAGTCAGGTAACACTAACGTTACAGTCATATCACTCTGATGTTACACCAATGTCATGGTGTAAATCCTACAAATTGGACCCTGGGATACCTATAGCAAAAATAACTCGACTAATTCTAAAGATATTTTTGTCGTATGAAATCTTTCCCTTTTTCAAACTACAAGAATCTTTTAGCACAAGCTAATCAAAAAACTAAAATAAATCTGTCAGGTTTACGTACATTTTTTTTTTCTATTTTGTAGGGGAATAAAAAAAAACTGAGAACAAAATCATATAGTTTCAAAACAAAACATGAAAACTTCTCTTCGTGATATTACAATGCAATAAATGAACACATTATAAATAACATCAAATATATTTGTCAACGAACGAATGACAAATAAAATAAGAATTCCTTGCTAGGAACAATAATCCCATATATTCTGCTCCTATTCATGCGTTCGCAAAAAAAGTGAAGTATTATTCATGTAGTACATCAAACAAACAATGATGTATCAGTAAAGAAAAAATGAAACGAATCCTTCTCTTCTCTTCCCGGCCCAACTCCCCTTTCCAATTTTCTCTTTTCTTTTCTTTTCCTTCAGCCCAGCTTCGCCCGCAGCTCAGCTATGTCCGGCCCAGCTCGGCCCATCTCCTTCTTCCCCTACCTCCAGCCGTGTTCGAACAGGACTCGCCGCCGCCGTCTCCACCCTGCCTAAGGACTGTCCCTCTCTCTGCCTTATAAAACCAAGGCCCCAGACCCCCTCGATCGCGTCCTTCCTTCGCGAAGCCGACGCCTCCCGCGCACCCTCAAACCCTAGCCGCCATCGGAGCTCGACGCCGTGGAGCTTCAAGGGAGCGTCAACGCCTCCAATTTTGGCAATCCTCGACGTGGTTTCGTCACCCTAGCCGTATTGCCGTCGAAGACCGCCGCCGCACGCCGTCCCGGAGCTCCACAACACCCAAGGTGAGCTAGCACCTCTTTCCTCTCTGCCATAGACCAAACGCGACGAGACCTCGAGCCTTCACCTCGTGCTAATTAAATTGCCCTCCGAATTAAAGAAAAACAAGCTAAGGCAGGAGGAGGCGGAGGCGGCGGCCACAGCAACAGTGGAGGTGGCGACTGCGACAGTGGCGGAAGCATGGACGAGAACAAGGGCAGTGGCCGACCGCTAGTGGAGCTGTTGTCCATGCGTGCCAGCCTTAGCATAGTCGGCACTGAAATCGTCGTCTTCGACGGGAGACGAGGACAGATCATCTACAAGCACAAGAAGGAAAAAGCGCAGGTACCGTATAGATATCATGCGTAAATGCCTACTTGTACCCTTCCATACTGCATTTTAATAATCAATAAATATATTAACTGAGCAGAGCTTATGCATGCAGGGGGGAATGATCGACCTGGAGCTGACTGGACCTTACACAGGCATCTCAGCGTGGGGACCCTTCGCCATCAAAATTGATATCCCGGCTGCCGCTCCCATCACATGGGAATGGGATTGCTATGACCAAGAGCGCATCAACGAAGTTGATGAACCACCCAGGACCCAAAAAATTGGCAATGGCATAGCAGAGGTGACCTACGCGGTCATGTCAGACGCCCTGGAGGCCACTGTGCAGATCAAGGTCAAGCTGACGGGGCTCCCCAAGGACGGGCACAACCAAATTAGCTTCCATGGTGAAGTCACTGCGCTCATTGATAGCTTCAATGGCAGCAAGAGCTTCCTCTTCAAGCGTACACAGGAGGCGCCTCTGCGTTTGACCCTTGGCGACGACAAGTCATGGTTCCTTTTTCCGCTGCCGAGGAATGTGATTGCTGTGCCATGTGGTAATTTCCTTCACATTGAGGTGAATCTGCAGATTGTTGAAATTCCCAACAAACAATTTAAGGCCAATCTCACGTTCGGCAATGGAATTCAAAGTCAAGTCAACAACGACAAGGATGTTGAAGTGAACATCGCCTGGTACCCAGAGGTAAGCAGGAATTTATTTCTGCTACTTTTAACGAATAATAACCATGTGGTATACAGATTGACGATCATTATACGAGAGATCAAATTCAAAATGGCTACCTCAGCACCAAATCATCAATTTCAGGAAACTAGCGAAGATATTGGCGAGCAGATAGTTGTTACTACTCCAGAACCAAGTCACCATACAGAGGTAAACATTCAACAGATTGGCGATCATCAAAACATTTAATTTATTTTGATTTTCCTTTTCACAAATAACCATGCTGTCTACTATTTTTTTACCATTATACTACAGACTGAAATGACTACTGCACAACCAAGTCATCAACTAGAGCAAACAAGCGAAGAGATTGGCGAGCTTGAATTTACTACTGCTCAAAAACCAATTCAAGGTTTACTTTTCTTTTCTTCAATTTGGATTACATTCAATCCTTTTGCAGGTCAATCTTTTTTCTATAATGACATACTGCTCAAAAACACAATTAATGTAGTAACCCTAATATTCAAATTTTGTCCACAAAATAAGTTAACGTAGCTTAATTAGGAAGCCGGAGCTACCTGCATAGATGCATGACCAATCTTTAATTATTATACAAACAATTAGTTGCATGCGGCAATCAATAAGGTTGTTCACCAAATAGAATACGGTAGTTTCCAATGGAACTAAGTCAATCAAATATGTGCGCCATAGTAATTTTACCTCCACACTAATTTGTCTTAAACTTCCTAGATTGGGTATGTATGGACAAAAGAAGTATGTTAACATAGGGTTTACCTGTAAGTGAACAGCTAACTGGAAAATATCCATGCATAATTAAGGAGCTCTGGTTATTCAAAGGCCATCTAAGCGAAGATTAATGAGGGTGCAAATTCATTTCTTAACCTTACTAATATGTCTCAAACTTGTTAGAAATGAAGTATTTTGGGATAGAGCGAGTACTAGCATTTTATTTGTACATATTATTTCCGTCAGTGTTGAGTTTTTTTTTTGGGGGAGGGGCGGGTGGATCATTAACATAGTTTTGGTATAAATGAACTACAGTAACAATTTCTTAGTAGCTAAAAAGACATAAATGGATAATTTAAAAGCATATATAGGGTTACTTGGCATACGTTTTGTAGGAATACAATGGGTAGTCCTCAACCAAACCATGGTGTTTCCCAGGCCATGTACTCTTAAAATGCATTTTCATGTCCCTGAACTTGTCCGATAGTATCATCTGGATCCGTAAACTCTCAAGATAAACGTTTAAGTCCCCAAACTTGCCCTAGGATGTCAACCAGATCACCAAACTTGTAAAATGCTCTATGAAGTCTCCACAAATTTGACCCTAGGATAGCTATAGCAAATTAAATTGGATTAATTTTAGAGACATTTTGGGGTCTCTCTAGCTATACTTTGATATATTTTTTGTCATATGAAATATTTCACATTTTCAAACTATAAGAATCTTTTACATGACAAGCTAATTGAAAAACTAAAATAAATCTGTCGGGTTTACTTACATGTTCATTGCTAAAATAAAAACAGAACCTGGGAACAAAATCATAATGTTTCAAACAAAACATGAAAACTAATGTTCATGTTATTACAATGCAAGAACACATTGTATACAAGTTAACGAACTTCGGACAAATAAAATAACAAATCCTTCCTAGGACCAATATTCCCATTTATGTTGCTCCTATTAATGCATTTGCAAAAAAAAAAGGTATAGCGATGTTTGAAAATGTATTTTTGAGATTTTAGGGACCTAGAGATCACCTCAATATATCTTTGGAGGCTTCAAAATGCATTTTTAGAGTTGGGGGCCTAAATGCTACATCGAGATTAGTTCCAAGACCGCCCATGCATTTTACTCTGTTCTTTTACAAGAACAAATATATGTTGTTTAATACATATATTTAGGGGTTAGCTGTACTGTGCAGTCGGTTTAGTTGTAGGACATTGTATTATTCAATATAAGGTACACGATGTAGAATAGCACTATAGTATGTATGTAGGCATGTATGTATGTTGCTCTGCTGTATGTTTCATGCGGTCATGTCAATATATACTCGGTGAACCTAGACGTTGCCACACTTTCCCTAGAAGCCATATAGTTTCAACTTCAGGCCCCACATGGCCATATGACATAAACTCATTTTTTGGCCAAACCTTTATGGAAAAATATTAGACATTTACATATTATGGAGGAACATGCACTAAATTCTAGATTAGTGCCTCATTTCACTCTGTAAAGAATTGTTGGAACTTATTAATTCAATTCCTGTGCTGCAGAGGGATGCATCAACATGGAGGATTACCCGGAGATGGTCAGGTTGATTGAGATGTTCCAGGCAATATCCGAAACCAATGTGGAGGTCAACCTGCAGCTCATAGATGAGCAGCACAGCAGAGTCTACGGCAAAATCACTGCTCTCATCAAAGATGAGCGCAGTGCCAACTTCCAAATTTGGAGAGGTGTCCACTCCTTCAACTCGCAGCTTGAACTGAAGATGTCAGTTGTTGCGGTACCATCTGGCTGGGTGCTTGATGTCGTAAAACTGGACCTGTATATTGAAAATGACAACGGTGAAGTCAGAAATTTTGAAGTTAATCTCATGGTCAATGAGGGTTTTACAAAGATGTCACAAACTTCGTATGGTGAAAAAGGTGACATAGTTGTTTTGACGATCACGCCAGAGGTATACTTGGGAGAGGACAGCCTGCCTTTTGGATCACAACTAAGTGGGCCAGTGGAGGTAAACATTCAGCTGACTGGCAACCTCGGCTGGTTGCTGTACCTAACAGTAAAGATGTTTATTATCACTTTAATTTCCTTGTTCCCTTAACTAACTAAATCCTCATCATTCTGCAGGTCAAGACCATAAATGGGCATCTAACTGTAGTGTACACCATCGGAGATGAACTGTCATTCACCGAGTTCATAATGATCCTTCGTCGCATCCTCGCCGACCACCCAGACCGTAAGGATTTCTTGGATGGTTACTGCGGCCCATTAACTCTTATTTTCTCCACCCGAGAACACCCAATGCTCGCCAAGCAGCGTTCTGGACAACCCGCAAGGTCTCTTCACGTCAGGCTACAAGTGGTGAACGGTGACGGCAAAATTACATCGTGGACAACTCTCATCATGCGGGATGACAACTTGGGCTTCCTTGGCTTCGCAAACCAAGATGGAGATGTGTACGTGCTTGCCAACGTTATCAAGGGCAGCGAAGGAATGCAATTCCTAGAGCATGCCTACCACCTGAATTGGACCGTCAATTACACATCCGACCTGGTGGACACACTGTTGCAGATGGGTCCGAGTTGTGACTTCGCGAAGAAAGCCGTGCACACCCTTTCGCGGTACAGCCTGCCAACCTCAGCTGAGGAGGGAGGTGACGACGATCATGCCAGGGTGGCACTAGCAGGCCTGATTGTCATGGTCCGCGAGTCCGCGGCGATGAATCCCTTCCATGACGCCTTTGTTGCTGGATGGAGCAGTGGATCGGGATTCTCTGGGCAACTGATGAATAGTCACCGGAGGCACTATGGGAGGATGTCATGTGACCTGCAGATTTGGAAGAAGCGAGACTACGCCGAACCGTACCCCATTGAGCAGCTACAAACCATTCACCTCGTGTTAAGTGGCAGCAACAACTGAGTTCGCAACGATAGCAGAGGTGGCAGGGGCAGCAGCATCGGCAGAGGTGGAGCAGGTTCGAGAACAGTTCGTGCATGTCTCTGCGCCAAATTATTCAGGTTAAGTTGCCTTTTCTTTCTCTTGTAACATCTAAGAGGATAAATCCCGCAGGGGTTTCGCCAGCCCTCCCGCGGCCACATCACCAGAAATTCTCCTTCCGTTCGATCGTAATCGTCTACTCGTTGCGATGTTGCCGCCTGTCATGGTTGACTATACCGTCCGCTGCCCAAATTCTTCCCTTGACTCAACCGTCAGCTGCCCAATTCTGACTTTAGGAATGCTACTTAACTCTCATCCATTGACTCTTTCCGTGGCTGGGCTCTATAAAATTACCCCGTCACCTGCCCGGTTTGCCTCATCCCTTCTGTTCGCTTCTTTCTTCCTCATCGATCGTCTTTTGTTTGGTCGCTTTTGTTTTGTGCTTCTTCCTTGGTTTTCATGGCCCTCGCTAGGATCCGCGATCTTTCGCCGGCTTCCAGGAACTGGCGCGTGCGCGTTAGGGTTGCACGTGCTTGGGAGTACTGCGGTGGCCAGGACGCCGGCTCTCCCCTGCATATCGATCTTGTTCTCGTAGATGAGCATGTACGCGTTGTTTTTTATTTTGTGTGCATGCGATTCATCTTGGCGTGATTTTCCAGTGGGTCTTGATTTGTTTGGTGATTTTCTGTTGTTTGATAGGGCGATGCGATTTACGCCGAGGTTCCCGGCAAAGAGGTTGATAAGTTTAAAGGAACTTTCAAAGAAGGCCATGTCTATACATTCAGTAAATTTCTCGTCGCCAATATGAAACCCGCTTATCGTCCTCTCGAGTCAAAGTACATGGTCAGGATAACGCCTTGGACTAGAGTTGATCATGTTGCTTCCGTGAGTGATGACTTCCCGCGGTTTGTGTTTCGTTTGGTATCTCTTTCTGAGCTTGATTCCAGGGTTGGCAATCAAGAGTATTTTACAGGTTGGGTCACTCGAATATATTCTTTTAAAACTATCTCATAGTTTGTGTCGTTGTTCTTTCCTTATTCGTCGATTTTGTTGTTTTTATACGTTTCGATTTTTTTGTGTTGTTCTTTGCTCGCAGATGTTCTCGGTACTGTGATCGCTGTGTCGAAGGTCTCTCATGTCCGTCTTAGCAGCAGCAGTTCTGATACCGCTAGGCGCACGATTTTAATCAAAGATTTAAGGTGTTTGTTCTTATATTTCATGCATCCGTCTGTCTTTTGTGTTCTTATATTTCATGCATCGGGTTTGACATGTTCCATGAATTTAACCTTGTGTTTTAGTGGATTTGAGGTTAAACTTGTTCTGTGGGGAAACCGCGCCATCGAATTTGACGCTGAGGGTGTCTTTGAAATGGGTCAGGAGCATCATGTTGTTGGCATCTTTGTTGGTCTGCTTGTCAAGTCGTATCGAGGTTCTCACCTTATCTCTATTTGTTTAAATCGAAAAAAGGTGTTTTCAAAGTGATATATTCGTGTTCATTCTTTTTGATCCCTTTGTGTTCTCCTCGTAAATGCGTAGGTGATACCTGTCTTAGTGGCGGTGATGCATGTAGATGGTACCTTAACGAGTCTATTGCTGAGATTGAAGAGGCTTATGACAGGTTTACGTCTGTCTTTTATCTTCCACTCAACATGAATAAATATTGTAGACCTGCTTAACTAACGATTTTTTCCTTCCTTGATACCTCACATTTGAAACTCAAGGCTTGGTGATGATGTTTGTAAGATTGTATGGAGTGATAGTGATGATTCATTTGCAAGTTCTGGCCGCCGAGCTGCGGACCTAGAGAATATGACAGTTGCCGCTTTGCGCGAAGTTGATCCTTGGAACAATGAGGTTTTTTCTTTTCTCTATTTTTGTATCTAAAAGAGTCTTTGTTGCTACTTCTATCCCGTCTTCTCCCATTTTAGGGACTGATTCGGCTTCACTTAAATTGTTTGCTAATCCGTTCGATTTGTGTTTTATAGAGCATTAGCTTTTCCTGCACCGTTACTGTTGCACGTGTGAACCAAGACCAGAAATGGTGGTTTATGTCTTGTGCCAAGTGTCATCGTGCAGCTAATCCCTATGGATCGGAATTTAGATGCAGTGGTGATTGTGGGAATGTCAACGCCACCCCAAAGTATTCATCTCTCCTGGAATTAGCAATGCTATTTCTTCGTTTTTTCTTTGCGTGCTAGATTGTTTACATATTTCGGTCCCGATGTCTGTTCGCAGGTATCGGTTGTGCTTAGTGTGCGGTGATTCGACCGGTGCTGCTGAATTTGTGTTGTTTGGCAGAGTCGCTCAGCAAGTGATTGGAAAGCCAGTCATGACGCTCATGCGTTGCGACGGCTTGCCTCGTGAGATAGCTGCAATTGTCACTCAGAAATTTGCATTCGTCGTGACTGTCAGCCGCAAAAGTCTGACTCAACGGAACGTGTCGTTCCAAGTCAATTCTGTTGAGACTTTTTTTGGACGACAAGCATGTGTTCCTGATTTGAGGGTGTTTGACGGTGAGCGAGTTGATGGTTCCCCTTCCCAGACTGTTGTGAGTAGTCAAGAATCCGTGTCTACCCTTCGCGCGCGTCCTGAAAGGGGTCTACTGGTACTCGTTGTTTTATTTTTATTGCAGTTAATGTCCCGCCTTTCTTTTTGCCTATTTGCTTTATGAACTGTTTCTTCTTTTGTGTGTAGCCCACTCTCGCTAAGAGGAAGCTGATTATGGATCCGCCTTCTGCCACCGACGGCCTCAACACGAGCGGTGCAGGGTAATCTGTTTATTATTACCTGCATGTTTCCTTTGTAGTGAATTCGATATCTGATGATATTTTAGATACTTTGCAATACTTTGACATTAATTTGGCGTACCTTGTTGCAGCTCTTCCAGCACCGGTGTTTCTGATGTGATTGTCGGTGATGGTGGACACAAGGACGGTCGTGACGATGGACTGACTGATCAACTCCTTGTTAAGGTTTTATCTGATTATCGATGTGTAGTATGATCTCTTGATCTTCTGTTATATTTGCTGTTAAAATAATTAATCCGTGTTGTTGATGATTTTAGGTGCCTGATGGCGTGGGTTTGGATGCACCACCCGAGAAAACTGTTTCTAGAAGGAGGTCTGCCGCCGCGATTAGCGGCGGCAACAATGAAGCTGCCAAGAAGGGTTCTCTCTCCCTCAAGAAGGCAAAGTGATCCCTGATCGTCTCACTTCACGAGATGGAAGAACTTAGCCAAATTAGTGTAATGGATGCAACGTCATGTCTGATGTTGTTTGAATAAATTAGGGTTTCATATTCTGGGTTCTTGTAATGTGTCCTATGTTGGACTTATTTCGCACAATTATCAGCAATAATAAAATAAATTCGTAGCTCTTACCATACAACTTGATACGTGACTGTTTGTGTTGTGTTTGATGTGATCGACTGTGCCGAAACTACTGATGTTTCATTGTTGTGACTCCCTTTCTATGTGTACCGCTATCTTAATCAATAACGTCTGTACTTTGTCGGGCGAGCTACAGATCCGTAAATATATTGTCGGGCGAGCTACAGTTTGCCTCAGCCGAATGCACTGCCAGTCATTAAACGACGCCGAGGTCGTTCCGTCATGGAATCTTTTTTGCTCTGCCCTGCGCATTCGAGTTGTGAAGGGGATCCTGCACGGCGACTTCGATCTCGCAAACAGCCTGGTCAGCGTCTGGTCATGAAAGTGCCGTCCGTGTATTCCGCTCAGACGACTGACCGTAGACTCTTGCGCGACGTATGAATGTGTCCTGGTCTTTCTCGCGCGCGGTTGCGTACAGGCGATACGTTGATCTCTGATGACTCCGCGACCGCCGCGGCCACGGGTGCTGGTGATCGCGTGCGCATGCGCACGGCGATTCCTGAACATGTATGAGATCGTGCGCGGCGCCGAGAAGGTCGGGTTCGAGGTGGTGGTGTCCGAGGAGGAGCACGAGGTGGCGCCGTTCACGGAGATCGCCAACAGCTGCAACTCCATCATGGGAGTGCACGGCGCCGGGCTCACCAACATGGTGTTCCTCCCCACGGGAGGGGTGGTGATGCGGGTGGTGCCGCTCGGGTTTAGTTTGACCACGTAAACTATGGGATGCTTACTCGTAAAGTTTTCCTTCTCTTCATTGTCGTCTGTACGAGGATTGACCAGTGACCCATCTTCACGTGCAGCGTCAGACATGCGACTTCTCCGTTCTGTTGACGCGGTGTGTGTCGGACGGGCGGTGGCATTGACGACTTATCCCGTCTCTATTTGTCGCCATTGATATTTATGAGTGTCGGAAGGGCGGTGCGTGGACCAGAACGTCGTGTGCCGATTGGTTTATTCCTTGCAATTCTTCAACTGTCGTTGACGAAAGAGCCGTGCGTTTGACGATTATTGAAGACGATTTGCTCATGGCGTCTGACATGGCTATTAATTTATACCTGGCGTGCTTGAACGTGTCGCGATTTCAAACATTCTAGCGCGTCAACTGTGGCTTGTTAGACCACTGTCGTGCGTGCACCCTCTGCATCATAACTTGTCCTCGCTTGATTAGTCTTCTCTGCAATCTCCCTCCTCCCATCTCATTTTCTTCACTGGGACATGCCTGCGCGTGTCGAGGGCCGTCGCCGTAAGAATCGGCAGCAGCGTCTCGGCGAAAGGGAGTCTCGTTTGCGCGATCGGCAAGAGAACCGTCTGTCGTGGGGTGCGATTCCTTTTCTGAATCTGCTTAAATTGTTTCGAACCGTGCTACGCCGTGTTGTTTGTCGCTGATTGCTGACGTTCTTCCGTTTTGGTTTGGCAGCTGGACCGACACTTGGCGTTGCGGGACGTGCCTCTTCCGGCGCTTCGCCTCTCCGTCGAGGTAATCTCACGTCCTGTGTAGTTACTTGTGATAATTGGGCTGTGTAGACTTTCCATAATGGGCTTGTAGTCTGGTACGTGTCACGCTTGTAGTATTTAGACAAGACATGGTAGCACTGTCACGCTACGTTGGCTTTGTTTCGTGCGTTAGATATTTTGGCGTTTGTTTAGTTGCAAAATTAGCCCGCTCCGGATGGGGCGGGATAGGACCTGCTCCAGTTCAGACCATATTGTAATTCCCTCACTTTGGCAAGTTGTATGTTTATCTTTAGATGTGTTAGCTTGCCTCGGCCCCTCAATCTGATCCTGGCCCACTATAAAGCCCAACTCTGGCTCTGTGTTTTGTAGTAATTTTTTGGCGTGTGCATCGCTTTAAGTACTATATATGTTGGATCGGTCGTTAGTTTACTTGCTGTGCCATTGTTAGACTCCGTAATACTACATTTACCTTCTCTGACATTGTTAGGCTCCATAATACTAAAGCCACGAGGCCACTTTGATATGGCATATTGTTATCAATATGATGTTATTAAAAGATATCTCTAGCTTTTAAACATGACGTTTGCCGAGTGGCATGTGTTGGATGCTTTTAAGAGAACGTATTTCCCCTTATTGTTTTAATTATAATTGACACCATTAGCTACATCATTCACAACATGACCGGTTGATAACTCATATCTAAAAAAAAAAGGATTTTCTTACGTATATATATATTATCCGTATGATTGTTACACACGATTTGTGCAGTATTTTAATAACATGATGTAGTTATGGGTTCGACACAATCTTTCGTTATCAAATAATCAGATCTTAATGGTAAGATCCAACTGATATAGTTTTAATCATATAAGGTGCATGAATATTAAATATCTGTGACCATATTGAAATCTGTCGTACCTTATCATTCAAGATACAAGAAAAAAATAATCAGAGGCTGCTTCCCAAAAACTTTCTTTTATACAATGTGTTAGAAAGCTTTAGTCGTATTTTTTGTGTCTTTATCCACCGGGCGATTTTGATATAGCATAATTTTATCAATATGCTGTTATTAAAAGATACCTCTAGCCTCTAGACAGGACCTTTGCCAAGTGGCATGTGTTGGATGCTTTAAATACAGTTGTATTTCCCCTTAGTATTTGTTTATAATTGACACAGTTAACTATAATATTCACAACATGTCCGGATGGCAACTTCTAGATATAAAAAAATGACTTCATATATATATTTATATAATTATATATGTGATATCGTATGATCATTACACTTTGTTTGCACAATATTTTAATAACATCATATAGTTATGATATTTAAGTAATTTTTAGTACAAAATAATCAATACTGAATAGTAAGATTCAACAGTTGTAATTTTTATTTTGTCAAGGTGCAACAATATTCGATATTTAAATAATCCTTAATAAACAAATAATCAAGACTGGATGGTAAGATTGAACCGTTGTAACCTTTACTTGACGATCACAAATGGCTTTAAACTTGATAAGGAACGAGTTCTTCGTAAACAGCGACACGGATGGGTTATAAGATAGAGATAACCTGGCCTTGAAAGCTCTCACCATCTGCTTGCACGAAACAAGAGCTTCTGGATTGTGGGAGCGGGCGACTACAGCCTTTAATGATAAGTCGCGCTCTGTCTCGGACATAACTCTGGATCGTCGCACGCAAACACCTATGCTATCTGGGCGCTTGTGAGAGGCGCCGGGGATGAAGTCAGGATCGACGTAGGCCATGATTAGGGAGGTGGAAGCGTAAGTTGTGGCACTCAAGCTGTGAGAAGTGGGCGATGCGTCTAATGGGTAGAAACTCTTCGTCTTAAATAGCGCTCGACGAGAATCAGCGCCAATGATACGTCTCAATGCCATCGAACACGCGGCAGCGCACACATACAGAGGCGTAGCACGCGAACAAAGTGCATGGACTGCTCTCCACATCACGCGCGTGCTGGCTTTTCTGTCTTGCATATGCCACTATCTCCAAAAGTCGCGCCGGCAGGCTAAATACCAAGCGTGATCGATCACGTCGTCTGATGTCGTCTCCACGTCGCGGCCATGCACAAGCGCGTGCATCGACGCCCGTTTCCCCGGATGGACGGCCCGATACCGGTATATCAAACAAGAACGGCCCAATGCATATGGGCTCCGTCTCGCGACATGCAGAACCAACAAAAAGAAAAGAAAAAAAACAGATACGGACCCGGTCCATCCGCGTCCATCGCTCCTCCGTATTCAAATTTTTCAGTCCCGTATACAGCGAGAGATGGGCGCGCCAGGGGCGCGCCGCAGCGTCTAGTCCCCCAATGAAATATGCTCCAAGGAGGGGAGGAGGTGCTGGTGGATGTGAACCAGAAGCTTCGGTAGGAGCTGGTTGATGAGTACAAGTCAGAAATTTGTGAACTTGTAATGCTGCATGTGAACTTGTGATGTGAACCACCAGATTTGGCTATGATCTTTTGTTATTGTAATGGATGCTTGGATAATATTTGCTGTTTAACTAGTAAGTTATGGAATTCTGCTGTTATGGTGGTGGTTCATGTTCTGTGAATTCTGGTGGTCGTACTAGTTGTGTTGTTCATGTTCCTATGAATTCTGGATGTTCTTTGGATGGTTGGTGGATGTTGAAGCAACAATTGCTGATGTTCCCTTTTGTAGTGCTTTGGTCAGAGTTATAGATGCTACAAACAATGAAAAGCTCCGACAGTTTGCAAAAGATGATATTCTACCTGCACTAATTCGGCGTCTACATGATGATCTTCCATGTGCAATTCAGGGGACCATCCAAAAGTTATCTTACCAGATGAACTTAACGGACAGCAATAAGGCCAGGAATGATCTTATGGTTCTGTGTCAAAAAGCTTACAGAGTTTGTGTCCAAAGTCAGGTAGTTTTCCTTTTTGACTCCCATCCAATTTGATGACTTCTTTGGTTGAAATTCAGATACTTTATTTATGGGAAGAAGCCAGCAAACTGATGTTATAGGTTTAGTACTGATCAGTTTTCCTGGTACTTATCTCCCCTGCTGTTATCATTAGAAAACCAATACTAAAAGGGATTAGTGTGGCGAATAGCTGGCCATGTTTCACTAGTAGCAGCTTAGTAATCAACAAATCTGTGGACGTTGTGTCCTTATGAAGATTAATTGTACATTTGTATATTCAATCTCTCTGGATAGCATGACGAATATGTTTCAAGAATATTGCTCTTTTTTTCAGTTAATTTTGATTTCGTGATGTGAGAACATTTTTCCCCGAGAGCAAGGCAAGAAAATGTAATTGATAATTTCATTTTTTCTGAATGAAAGTAATAATGTTATTATTCCATCGTTTCTTATGTCTTCCATTTACTATTGAAGGGCTCGGTACCATGCAGTGCTCTGACAGCCATTGTTAGTTCTGTAGTATGTGAAATTGCATTAGTACTTCATGATGTTTTCTAGTCATCTATCATAAAATCCATGCTCCCTCCGCATGCAAAAGATAGCCGTCTAGAGACATCTAGGTGATGTAACTAATATAAGAAAGTATGACTAGATTGAATGCATCAATGATGTACATTAGTACATATTGGTCATAATAGCTTCATTACAATATATTGTCTCATGGCTTTTACCTACAGTTGTCATCTGGATGGGGTACCCATATCCGAATAACAATTATACATGCATGGCATCATGTCCAGGTGATAGTAGATTTTGTGAACAAACAGTACAAGCAAGCTCCTCCAAATTTTCATCACGAATTGAGGCACATCCATGTCTTTCAAAAAGTAAAATAAAATTGAGGCACATCCAACCGTGGAAGAACACCACAAATTCGATATCTTGGTGGAACACATGAAATAGACAGCAACTTGGTAGGAGATTACTTCAATTCTTGTAGAAACTGTGGAAGATCCCCGCGTTCCAAACAGGTAAGAATATCTTGATTCAGATTGACAGTCACACTGAAACGCATTGTTCCTTGCCAGTGACTGGCATCATCGGAGCGGTGACGCTGGCAAGCCTCAATGCAGCATTCCGTGCGAAACTGAATGACCGTGACTTAGTGTTGGAATTGCTTGCTCTGCTTCAATCTACTGGTAGTACAAGCTAGACACAAAAATTTGCACGAAGAAACACTTGCCACGCCGCATCTCTATCAACATTCTCGCGGGACAGGAACACGCACGACTTGACATGCAAGCTTCACCGCGCCGCGAGCCTCGGCGCCTGCCTACGATGACGAGCTGACGGGCACGGCCTCGAAGAGCTTGGCGAAGTAGAACTGCGTGGATATGAATCCGCGGTTGTTGACGCGCCACCCGGCCTCGCGGAGCGCGTCCTCAATGTCCCTCTCGGCGTGCAGGTACGCGCGCGTGGCCTTGGACGGGCCCGGGAACAGCTCCCCGATGCGCTTGAGCACGTCGAAGTAGAGCGTCCTGGGCGCGAAGCTGATGAGCAGCCGCTTCTCGGCGAGCGAGGCCAGGTGGCGGATCATGGCCTTGGCCTCCTCCCTTGGGTAGTGGATGAGCACGTCCAGGCACACCACGATGTCGTACTTCCCGTCCAGGCTCTCCAGGTCGCGCACCTCGAACCGCGGCATCCGGAACGGCGACCCGGCGGGCTGCGTGGCCAGCGCCAGCTGCGCCTGCCCCTGCGCCTCGGACACCATGGCCGCCGAGATGTCGGAGGCGAGCACGTCGGCGCCCTCCGACGCCAGCGGGATGGCCAGGGACCCCGTCCCGCACCCGGCGTCGCACACCGTCGCGCCCGACAGCTCCACGGGGCTGTCGCGGAGCATCGCCAGCGTCGCCGCCACCGTCTGCGCGTGCCCGTCGCGGATGTCCGAGCTGCACGCGGTTCACGCCCTCCGTCGCGGAACCGTAGATCTTGCGCCACCGCTCGAACCCGGTCGAGTTGAAGTAGGCGCGGACCGCCTCCTTGTCGCCGCCGCCCGCCGCCTCCGCCTGCGCGCGCCGCCTGCGCTCCGGGTCGGAGAATGTGACCGCCGCCGCTATTGCGGCAGTGCCGACGACCGCGGCCGGGACGGAGAGCGGCGCGAGGTCGGCGACGGTGGGCAGCGCCGCGGCGGTGGTGAGAGCCCTGCGCTGGGGGCGGAGGACTACGGATTGGGGATGGTGGAGGAGGCTAGCCACTGTCGAAGTGTGGATGCGGGAGAGAGGCGCGGTGGAGACGCCGGCGCGCGCCATGGCCGGAGTGAGGACTGAGCAGTGGGGATTCGTCTTCCTTCCTCCGACTTCGAGTGGCTCGCGGGTGTTGGAGCTCGGATTTTGGGGATAGGGTTTTTGCGGATTGCCCCTTGCGTAAGTGCCTGATTTGCCAAGATTTTCTGCGCAAGCCTGTGGTTCCGATCGAGGGGGCTTTTCGGATAGGGGGTTAGATTATGGAGGGAAGAGATAATTACGTAGTTTATTCAAAGTGGGCCTCAATTTTACAGGCTTCTTTTACTCTGGGCTGAAATATGTTCGTTCGCCCAACAGTCTTGTGTAGAGAGAACCAAGGGCCTATCAACAGTTTTGTGTAGTATGGGTCTTTTGTGTAGTATGGATTGGACCTGAAAAGAGAGACAAAATGGCCCGTTGTGCTGAAGCATTTCGCAATTTGTGGAGCTGAAAAGAGTAATAAAAACTGTCTGGGTTGAAGTATTTTCCAGTCGCCCCAGAAATGGGTTTTGTGCAGTATGGGCCTTGTTTGGAGACCCAAGGTTCTATATTAATTTGCGTACAATGTGGCTTGGTCATGAAAGAAAGAGTGACAGTCTCAAAAAAAAAAAAAAAATTGAAAAGAGTAACAAAACGGCCCGTTGTGCTGGAGAGTTGCAAATTGCCAGTAGGCTTGGACCTTAAGTACTTAATTAACAGAGTGATGACAAAATGGTTTGGTGCTGTTGTCTGAACACTGACCAGAATGCTGAAGACTTTCAGTGTAGAGAGGGCAAGGATAAAGTCCGCCTTATCACTTCCCCTACAAGAGTAAACCGACGAAGATTCCCCCAAAAGAAGAACAAGTAAGGATCTTTCGCATCAGCAATTGCGCTCAAAGCAGGGGATATGAAAACGAGCACGCAACAATATAAATATGGAAGTTATCCTAGTCGAAAGTTACATACAATTGCACCGGAGATAGAGACTTTGGCGGAGAATGGAATTAGTCCCTTTCGGTCCATTCAATTCCGGTAAACCAAATGCAGAATCCATTCTACGAAAGCTGCCACAGGCTCACAGCTCACGACGCCTCAACAATCAAGCCGTGGTACTGTGGTACGAAACATCCACCTCAGGAAGAAGAACCAACTTCTGCAGCTTATTAATTCTGCCTTTGACGTCCATATATGTTACAATTTCTTGATGGGGGTGGCCATCGTCCATCCATCGACAAGCCGATGATGAACACAACTTGTTGGTCCAATGGGACAATTAATACAGACAGACTCGTATGATTCAGGACACCTTA
This sequence comes from Eragrostis curvula, assembly GCA_007726485.1. Taxonomy (NCBI): domain Eukaryota; kingdom Viridiplantae; phylum Streptophyta; class Magnoliopsida; order Poales; family Poaceae; genus Eragrostis; species Eragrostis curvula. Next base: position 54,067,171 of record CM017441.1, read on the forward strand.
ATTTACTCCAGTTTTTTTTTTTTTTTGGTACCACAAGGGGGAAAAGGAAAGAAGAGTAGAGTAGAGAAAAAAAAAGAGAGGAAGAAAGCTATATATATGACTCTTGGAAATGGTGGGGTAGAATTTGTTCATCATCCTACGGACTGGACTGGGGGGAGGCAATTGTACATATCTTCTTGCATTGGAATTTGCAGGAGCAATATAATGAGAGATCGTTATTGCATTCTGGCACGGCCATGAATGAATTCTCTGTTCTGTGCACTGTTGTTGGTCGACGACGAAGGACGGGATCATCAGTTACCGATATATGTATTAAGCCGGATCGATCGGAGCTAGCGATATATTATATGATGAGCAGTTGGCGCTAGGCTAGCTTAATTAGCTAGTCCGCGGCGCTCCTCCAGATGGCCTCGAGCTCGGCGGCGAAGAGCTCCTCCTGTCCGACGATGATGGTGATGTGGTCCTTGCGGTCGTAGACGGTGACGCGCGCCCTGGGCACCCTTGCGCCGACGGCGAGCGTGCACTCGACGGGGAGCAGCTCGTCGTCGCGGCCGTGGAAGATAGCGACCTTGCAGGCGAGCTGGTCAGCGACGACGTCGAGGTAGGCGTCCATCCGGGCGGCGCTGCCGCAGATGATGTTGTGGAGGGTGTGCCACGCCGCGTTGTGGGTGTGGCACATGAACGCCTCGATCAGGTACGTCCGCATCCTGCAACACATTTCATCCATCACAAGTTAGCAGTAGTAGTAGTGGGGTTATTGATCATGTCATGATGGCACAAACACAGGAGACAGTAACGAGAGAAAATCTTGGGTTCGTCTGCCTGGCTGGCGAGCTGGCTCATTCGATCGGCCCATCTTTCTGTTCTGGCTACACGTTGACACGGCGGCGACCCACCCCCGGCCATGACCCGAGACATAACTCACTCGGTCCGTCTATCTAGCCTGGACCATGCATGTGTACTTGCGCAATCCGGTACTAGTAGTAATAAAATTTGCAACTCCGAACCAACTTAACTACTCGACCAGACCAGACCAGATGAGATGAGCAGCAGATCTCCGTCGCGTCAAGTCGACCATGCATATGCAACATGGATGGACAATGGACCCACTGTCCTAGTACTCCTAGCATGCCTCGCAGGAACCTTCTGCTAGCAGCTTACACTTGTACTACTACACAGTACAGTACAGCTAGTACTTGTACCGTGTCCCTCCATGTCTGCCTGAAAATCTATGTTCACTGATCGTAATAAGGACAGTTACTGGCCACGAAAACGAAACGATCTGGTAGACAGTAGTGGTATACGGAGCACATGTACGAGAAGCCTTTGGCCTCAAGATACGGAGTACATGTGTTCGCTGCTCCATGACCTGCTGCTATACAATAGTGTGCTAGTACACGAAAGCAGCAGCAACCGAAGCAATACAGAGGACAAGCACCACCTGTTCTGTTTACCGCACGGTCAGAACGACACGACACGCCACCGGACCACCACCGTGACGTGCGAGCGAGCGACCACACCACACCCGACCCGAGGAGGAGGAGGAAATCTATCCGCCGGCCAAATCTCCCCACGCCCCGCCCGAAAGCCACCACCAAAAGCTACCGGTTTCTTTCTTTCTCCTCGCCGCGCCGCACCCCCGGTTCAGGTGTACAGTAAAGATTTCCGGAGCTCGGAGCTACGGCAACGGCGCGCGATTTCTACGGCGGCCGTGCCGAATAATTGGCGGTCGCCGTCGTGGTTGGGGGCCCGGGTTTCTGGCTTGGCCGTGTGGCGCCGCCGATTTAGGCAGCCAGGCACGGGTCGCCGTCGCCGCCGTGCACGACGAATAAATCCCGGGCTGCTACGAACAAGGTGTACCAACGGGTTGGGTACCGTGGTGTTGGTGACGCCCGCTGCTGCAGCAGGTGCAGCGCACACTGGCTACCAAGTACCAACAAGCGTTACTACCAGATACGAGTGACACTGACGAAACGTAAGCGTCGCGCGGCTCGTGTGTGTTCGCTCGTTCGTTCCTACTCCTATACGGGACTGTAGGATGAGGACGATGGTTGGGAGCGGATGGATTTCTTGGAATCACGATTGATTAATTATACCACTATGACGGACGGTTCATGCGTCCGAGAGGAGAGCAGCATTTTCAGGCTCAGTGGTGACCATTTAAGGAGACGACAGCGATTGCGAATAATTCCCGTGGCTCCAAATGTGTTGCCGTCGCCGTCCCCTCCTCTGTTTCCATGTACTAGCAGTACTAATCTTCTGCAAATCACTACGAGGCCATTCCTAATTCTAGCCGAGGGAGAAGAAGAGAAGCTATGGTGGCATCGAACTAATCTCACGCTCGCTGTCGTGTGAGCAGTGGTATAAAATAATAGTGGACAGCTGTGCCACGTCTGCCAGTATCAGTGGGATTCAATGCGAACAATGTCTTGGCTATACTAGTACACATGTGAACAGAGGAATTAGATTCTCAGTTTTTCAATTCGTGTATGTGTATGCGGTGCGGTGGGGTCTGTCTCTCTGTATGTGTTTGCTGCCGCGAGAGCAGAGCGGCGGAGCATGCGAGTCAGAGAGGGAGGCCACTCGCCACCCGGCAGTGCAGAACAGAGCAAGCAGGGGAAACAGAGGAGCACAGCAGCAGTTGTTCCATGAGCAAGGGAGAGAAGGAAGCTGTACCTGTTCCTGGTGAAGATCCTGAAGAGGCGGTCCCAGACGCGGTGGTGCCTGCAGATGGTGAGGCAGATGGTCCGGCTGACGTGCTCGTACCAGCAGGCCATGGACGCCCCGAAGGCGATCGGCGGCCACACCCGCCGCGGCGCCACGCGACGCATCACGTACTGCGTCGCCGCGCCGGCCTCCTCCTTGGGCACGGGGAAGTAAGGCTGCCAGCAAAATTGGCGCGTCAAAAAACAAATGTGATAAAAACTCGCAAAACTGGTTTGTGCACGATCGAACAGAGGAGAGAAACATGCATGCAGCTGTCAAATCCAAGAGAGCGATGAACTCGCTAACTAAGTGGGCGCCGCAGTTACAGGTGGTGGTGGTGGTGTTGACTCGCATGCGACGTCACGTTAATTATTGGTTTTCAGCAGTTTCTTTCATCAGTGAAGTGGAGTGAAGTGAACTGGATGTGTCCATCGGAACAAGGCAACAAGGGATGAATGATGAACTCATACGGGCGCGAGGAGCGTGAGGGACTTGATGGCGTCCGGGTACTTGACGGCGAGCGCGAGCGCGAGCACGGAGCCGAGCGAGTGCGCGACGATGTGGAACGACCCGAGACGGTAGCGCTGCAGCACGGAGCGCTCGATCATCTCGACGTGCTCCCGCAGCGTGTAGAGCGAGTCCGCCGGCTTGGGGCTCCGCCCGAACCCGAGCAGGTCCACCGCGAACATCCGGTACTTGCCCCTCGCCGCCGCGCTGAACGCCGGGAAGATGGTCTCCGTCCAGAACACCGACGACGAGATGAACCCGTGGATGAACACCACGTCCTCCACCTCCGGTGAGGCGGTCGGAGGAGTCGGAGGTGCCTGGACGTGGACGTAGAGGTGGGAGGCGGAGCTTGGCGCGGCGCTCCATGCGTGGCAGACCTTGCAGTCGCAGTCGGACCAGCACGGCGGCGCCTGCCTGTGCTTGTGCTTGTGCTGCCTTGGCGCCGCCGCGCGTTGGTCCATCTTGCCGCGGATCATCTCGGCGATGGCGGGGCTGACGGTGAGCGACGGCGCTGCGGGGCCGGACTTCTTGGTGGCGTCGGCGAGCAGCGACGGGCGCACGTACAGCGTGTCCGACACGTCCTCCAGCTGCATCTTCGCCGACGACGACGACAGCCGCACAACCTTCGGCCCCGGATCCGCCGACGCAGCCAGGATGCCCTTCGCCTCGCCGCCGCCGTCGCGCGCCGCCGCCGTGCAGTAGCACGCCTTCCACTCCGCCTCCACGGCGTAGTCCACCAGCTTGTACACCACGCACAGCACCATGTCCAGAACGTCCAGCACCGAGAACACCACGAAGCTCACCGCGCAGTTCACCGCGCCGCCCGCCGTCGCAAGCAGCGCCGCCACCGACACACGCCGCGCCGCCCACTCGTTGCCTCCTCCGCCGCTCCCCATGGCTGAAGCTGCCTTCTCTTGCCACACGCAGCTCGCAATGTGCATTGCTTCCCTGCTAGATCTCGGCGGCCGGCCGGTGAGCAGCTGCTGCAAGCGGCAACTCACGCCGGCCGCGCTCTCGGCCACTCTGAGCTAGCTAGCTAAGCACAACACACACACAGAGAGAGAGAGAACAAGTAGGAACTGAGAAGAGGACGCGGAGGAAGCTGCCTTTTTGTAAGAGTAAACGAGGGGCGTTTGTGATGAGACAGGGGGAGGGTTTAACTCGAGGAGGAGAAGAGAGAAAAAAAAAATCAATTTGGCGCGCATTTAAGCGCGGTTGGAGGCGGGTGGTTTGGTTTCTTGCGCGACCTTTTTTGTGAGCGTTCGGGCAAAGCGTTTGGTTGGGTTAAATAGAGGGAGTGTGGGCGGCCTTGGAAGCGTGCAGATGAAAGCTATCCATCCGACGCCATTTAATTGCGCTCTCCTTCATCATCAGGGTTAACGCTTGCTTGATCGTCATTTTTTTTTGTCACTTCTTCTGGGAAGAAAGTTCTCTCATTTTTCTTTTTGGCTGCGGTGTGATCAATGGCGTAATTCAAGCCAAGCCCGGAAGAAATTCTCGTGCATGACAAAATTTGCAGCCATGGCGGTCGCTGGTCCAGGCTGGTGCTTGCTTGCTATAGTTCAAATGCGAATTGGAACAGAGTACATAGCTTACCACTGCCACCAGTTTCTTCGATGTGTATTACAAAGAAAAAAAATAATCAATTCCATGACTGTAATCGGTGTTGCTTTTTCTTTTTCTCCGTTTTCGAACACGTCTTCTCCGTGTGTTTGAATTCTAAATTGAACGAGTTCATACATTTAAGCTTATTTGCGATTTGCATCACAAGTATATATTACATGCTACCGGTTTGGAATGCACCTTCAGCTCTGTAACAAATTGTCGAGTTATTGTACCTCTTAGTGGTGTATAATTTTTATTGGTATATAAATACGTCATCCCCATGTAATAGAGGTTTAAATAAATCAGTAAGATTTTAAATCAAAATATCCATCAGAAGAAAACCTTTAGTATTCGAGTTCAAAAAAAAAAATCTGATCTGTAATAACATGACCAATCTATTAAATAGTGCAGGCCTTATCATTTTCTTACTTAATAAATATGGGATTTCAAACATCTATCTATAAGCTTACATAGTTACATTGTTGTCACACAAAACACATTTGCGAAACAAATGTGACAAACACGATCAGAACGATAAGTGAACTCATGTAATTATGCTGCAAAATGTCAATATGCATCTACCACTTGTTTCAATGGATTCACAATTTTAATGGGTCACCGAAAGTAGCATCAAAATAAGATAAACTCTTGTGATGTTATTTCTTAGTCACACAAGTAGGGTGGGGGTCACGGAAACCGAGCCATGTCTGTATTTCTTATTAGGATAGGTAAAGTTTTGCGGATTGTAATATGCACGAAAGAGTGTAGAGAATAATTATGTTGCTTTGTAGTCCTCATAATGTCTACCAATATGATAAATTAAAACGATATGCTTATGAAAAGTTAGTTCATTATATTTTCAGTAAGTTGCTTGTGGTGGAATTCTTAGACCTACATAAAAGCTACATGATTTCAGCAAGTTGATTAGGATCAATCCAAGTCGGGATAGAATGTGTAGCTCGGTCCATTGCTCCAATTAAACATAGTCCTTAACTACCAAATCATGGATAGATCTTTGTTACTCACGTTCGAGGGTACCTATGCGACTTATGTGATTATGTTCGAGGCAACTTAAACATGGCAACACCGCAATATGATTTGATTAAGAACACATGGTGACACGGGCGAATGCCGCTTCAAGTCAATGCATGGCGATTGGGTGTTAGTGAGTACCTAGCAGAGAGACGACTATTGTGCCAATAAGTACTTAGCTAGAACGAACAAGGTAAAAAAAGAAGAACAAAACGATCTTCTTGTTAACGAATATAGCGGCGGCACATGACATCGTTAGTTTCCAACAACGGCAAAGGGCGCTAGTTTCTCGCCATTAATCGCGCACAATCGTGAAAATAAACATGTGGCCCCATGCTTGTAATAATGCGGAGCCCAACCACGTCTAGTTGTGGGCCATATCATAATCAGCACATAGGAATTTTGTAGATTTTTACGAAGTTGTAGCATTGTTCTACGTGGGACTATCAAGGTTTCATTGTAATAACCCTTGTGCAAAAAATAGAACCACATAGTTATATATTGAATTCAGATCGGAACCAATTTGAGGACATTTCATGTTGCTTTCATCCTTATTAGTCACAATATTTGCTAGTAAGGGAAAGGCTAACTCTTAGATGTTTAAACACCCGTCGCATTACAAATTAGTTATACCAGGTTATTTTTCACAAGGAATCACAAATAATTTTAAGATTTTATTTTGTGCTTCTCAATACTTGTATTTGACAGGTTGAAGAGTTATATAAATGCAAATTATGAAGACAATATATTTTCTTTGAATTCTAAAAATTATTAATTTTCCATCAATGCTGGACAAACATAGAACATTTTTTTATTTTTTAAAAATGATAGAGTGTGCAATGGTGACCGTTGACATATGGAAGCTTTTTGGCCCGGGACGGTTGAGTATCTGGAGCACCTAACAGTTTTTATCATGTCAGTGTGAGTGGTGGGTGGCAGTTGAGCAGAGACTGCAGAGTGTGTTCATGCTCATGCAGCAACTAGCGGGCACGTTGACTTGACCATGGCCGTCGTCACCCTAACCCCCGAACCAACACCGCGTTTCGCCATGGCCATGGCCGGGCGTCGTCGTTCTTCCGATCCTTCCCAGAGAATTAAATCGGCGTGCAGCCTGGCAGATTGATTCGGCGTCAAACCAGTTTGGACTCGCACTGTTGCTGCGCATGGCTTCAGGAAATCAGGACAGTGTAGGCCGGGTCGGAAATGTCGTTGGCAAGAAGGGCCTCCTCCAAAAGCATCCTGTCGAAGAGCTCTGCTGCCTGTCGAAGCAGCAGCGTCTCCGTTTGGGCGTCTCTGCCATTTCCGGCGAGGTGCAGTAATGCCGTGCTCACGAACGCGGCGGTCGGCGACCCCGTGCCGATATCACGCGTTACACGCACGTAACGGACGAATCCAATCCAAGTGGCCACCGACGGCCAAGTGCACGCACGGGTCTCGGCTGCCGGCCAGCGTTTTGGTTTGGGCGTTGCGAGTGTCTCGACCTTTTCCAACCAGGTGGTAATGGCGCCTGCCATGACAAAATCCAGTTACAGTCACGCTGTTGAGATGGGATTTGAAATGACCTCGCAACAAACTTCCTGCCTTTACACTTCCTGTTCAGGCTGCGCTTGCATGGTTTTGTCCTCTCGTCATCTTTCTTAGGGATAAGAAGAAGAAAAAAAGATGTACGCTGATCGAAGCTGGTATATTTATCTTGCACGTGCAAAAGCGGCAATGATCAGGCGAAAAGGTTGATCTACGTCGTGTCTGAAGGTGCTGAACTCATCTGTATTTGTCCTCTGAAACAACAGCGAGCATCTTCTTGCTGATAAAAGTTGGTATGCTTATGTGCATCAGAAGCGGACTGATATGACGCAAACAGCCTCGGGAAGTGACAGAGAATGTACAATCTGTTGTGGCGCAACAGTGTTGACGTTGATCTTACGGCTACTATATACGGTAGTACTACTTACAGTACATGCTACAGATAAGAGAGTCCTAAAAAAAATAGACAAGAGAGAGATAGATGGGTTTGCAAACTTCAGTATGGTTATTACAAAAGTTCAGAGCACTATCTTGAACAGATAACGGAATTTTAACTTTTTGGAAGGCACGGTCCAAATATGAAACAGATTACTTGAGAAAAATACCTAGTAGATTTAGGCAAATTGCAACTGTGGGCAGTAAAGAGCCTACTGGATGGTAAAAGGTTGGACACCGACCATTTTTCATATCTTAAACCTTAAATTGGGCAAATGGTACATGTCAGAGAGACAAGTTGTTCCTGGCAGGAGCCCGTACGGGCCAACAAGTCCGGTGTTCTGCATATTTTAAATCCAGAAAATTAAACAATACGACTGCTATAGGGGTGTAAACATTGAATCTTTGCTTTCTGTGAATGGAAATGTTCTGTTGGCACATGCTAGATTAGAATAGAAATATCCTGATGTCCAGACAAGAATTACTATGTCATGAAGGACACTTGGTGTGTTTCAATGTACATATCGTGCATCCACCCTCAGAAGAAAAGGTAGCTTCAATTCAGAAATAAAAAAGAACAAGAAAAAGGAGTGAAAGGAACATTGCTAAATGGTACAGCGATGAGCAGCTAACCAGTAAGGCAGGTACCATTTTCAGCATGGGGCAGCCGACTACACCTTAGAAATGTTAATGATCTATAAGATATCGACCTAATTGCAGAACCATTTCCGGAGCTCATATATGTGGATGAAGAGCATGGTCGGCCAGAACCGGATAATTAGGAATCTGCATCAATCAACTGAGGAAAGCGATTTCACACGCTAAGGAACGCGGTTATCCGAAAGCTACAGTCTGCTCATCAGGAGAACGCCACATCCGAACTTCAGAAGAAGTCATTGGCAGCATGGGCATAAAAGGCTCATCCCTGTTGAAAGTTGAAACCCATAAGCAGATCAATAGCATGAGCATGGCTGCAACATGCTCTTATCTCTGTCGAATTTAAGCGGATGATCCAGTGCACTGTGAGTCTGATGGATGCATGAATGAATCGAAAGATCATGTTGCGTTTACAGAGGTGCTCATTGCTAGCTGTATATTGTTGCTTCACACTTTTATTAATTGAGAACTATTAGGGTACTATTAGCATATGACAGTGTGTCAACCATTCTGATATGGTTTTGCTACTGTTAGCTTCTTATATTATTTACATGCAGACTGTAGTACGGTATATAGATTGAAATTGTGGTTGTAAACGAGATAAACCAGAAATGGAATCTCTAGTGAGGAAAGATAGCCCAAAATGGAGCATCATCAAATCCTGTTGTGCAGGTTGGACTAAAACTATGCCAGCAGCAACAAGATTTGGTGAACTTGTTGGTGACTGAATAAAAGGGGTCACCATAATTCTTCTGCACTTTCCTCCTTTTCATTCATGGACATGATTTTTTTTGTGAGTATTCATGGACATGATTATGGAGGGTGGCGTTGTGTGTTTGTTCACCAACTAAAAACGTTCTAAAATTTTGTTTTATTTACCAACTATAAACAGGACTGTCATGTAATAGGATCTGATTTCATTTTCTATGACCAATACATTTTTAAAAATTTTAAATGCGTCTTGGGAATATTTATGTGTTAATCGATCTAGACTATTTATTGGTTATTAGGGAACCCACCGGTGCTGATTGACACTTTAATCATCCACGCACAGAACAATCAGTTCTGCGCAAGATCTAACCCGTAGCCAGATCAGCTAGAACATCGTGCGTCCAGATTAATCTGGAAATATCCTGGAATTAGCCAGGACACTAGACCGGAAACCCAATCAACCATGTTGTGGTATGTCTTAACCGGTTCTTGTTTGTTGGTGGCGGCATTCAATTTGGGTCATTGGGATTCATCAGCTGGCAATATGATTATACCTTTCCGTCAAAGCATCCATACATCGATTTAATATAAGCACGACATCGTTAGCTGTCAGTTATGCATAAACTAATGCAAATTCATTTGGGAAGTTATAGGTGCATGATCAGCTGGTCACTGAACGACTGACCTATATGTGCAACCTGCCATTACATGGATATACATGTAGAACCAAACAAATGGAGGTTTGCAGAAGCATCGGCAGGGCCTTTCTTAGCAGCATTGAGTGAATAGCATTGACATAAAATTCATGCATTCCCTCAAAAGAACGGGAAAACAACAAATTCATGTAGGATTAAGTCCCAGCAAATTCCTTTACTACAAATTATTCCTATTAAAGTCTAATAGGCCATGTAGCGGTGATATCTACAAACTAGAAACAACCATTCGTCATCGTCGATCACCAGCTCCAATGTCGGTCACCTCTCCATGAGCATCCCTAAATTTTGTTCTGAAAAAAAATATGATTTGTTATCAAGCTGTTAGTAGCTAGTCTTTTGGTTGCCCAGATCGGGAGGAGAGATAGCTAGAGGCTTTAAGTTCAAGTGGCCGGCACAGTGTAGCTGTTGCGTGTGCAAGGATGCATGGTGCCGTGCCAGTCGAAATGGTAGGGCAGAGGGTGTAGAGACTGAAGGCAAACAAGGAGGCATCAGCACCGAAAGCCCTGATGTGCTATGTAACCACCCGTGTCTCTAGGACAATTGACTTGAACCCTTCTCTCTCCTCTAGTTGCCCATACTTAACAACTTCCCATTTAAGAGACCGAAATTGCAGATGCATGTGTCACCTAGTATGATATTGAGAGAGACACAGAGAGAGGGGGCAAATTTTGCATGAGAATTTTATAATCACACGACTAGAAAAGATACAAAACGAGTGTGTTTGATGGGACCTACCGGCCGCCCAATGGCCAGGCAATGAGACTTTTCTCTGCATCACAAGCTGGTCAGCCACTGGCTGGCTTGGCTGGTCCATGGCACACGGCAAGTCGCATGCACAACCGCACGTACACGGTACACATGCAAAAGGCACACCAATAGCAAGCTTGCGGCATAATGTACACCGTCCTAACAAGCCATTTCAATGCATCTAAAGAAATTCCCGTCTCTTTTTCACCATATAAAGCTATAGTTAGCGAAATTTCTGCGTTCCAAACATGTCATTGTTCTTTCCTTGGTGATCGGTGTCGTCGCTTTTGCAATCAACACATACATTTCTCTGATCTTGTACAGTGGAAATCACCCCATACGGAGGTGGGGCATCGTTCGCAAGAATGAGGCGCATGCGGTGGCGCGATCCCACGGGTTGGCCGTCCGGCCAGCCGGCCGGCGAATTGAAGCGCCATTAGTGCCAGCTGCGGTGGTGCAAGTGAGTGAGTGCTGCATCTGTAGGTGCTAGTACAATCATTGAGCCCGGGCAGCTGAGCACAGTAAGGCTTACGCTAATACCACCACCCCCACACTCTAATTAATTAATTAATTGAATGAATGCCACGCCGAATGAGCCCTGTTTTCGCGCCAATCAAGCCAGGGGGCTGCTACTGCAGATGATCGTGTCACGTCCCTCTCGGAATTACTGGAGTATGTTAGGAGTTTAGGAGATATTACCTGCTCATTTGCATCTTCCTCCTGTAGTATCTAAGTACACGTAGCAGTAGAGATGTCGCTCGAATGGGCTCGTTTGGGGTTGTAGTAGTACTTTAGTTGTTGTTCAATGCTCAGTTTCCTTCCAATGCGGTGGGTGACCCTTCAGAAAACAATGCTGATGGATGATGGAGACGGTTGCGCCAATGCGCTACAATTAGGATTAAGTACCATACTGAACATCTGTAAGGATTATAAGCAAGGGTATTAAGGGCTTGTTTGGCTCAGCTTCTACAAACAGCTTGTTCACAGCTTATTGGCATTGCTACAGTGAAATCACTGTTGCTACAGTGAAAAAGCTGAAAAAAGCACATCAACTCTGTTTATTGTGGCTTCTCCTGACAATGAATAGTGGAAACACTGTAGCTACAGTAGCAAAATGCAATAAGTTGGACCATAAGCCGGTAGAATAAGCTCTACCAAACACACTCTTAAAGCAGCACGCAGAGAATGTTCATGTAGTGTTTTCTTTCCAGGCACTAGCTAGGGATGCTAGTTTTTGTTTAGCTAGAAAAGAGGCAGCAGAAACATCAGATATAATTGACAAGATGTTCAAGCTAGCTGAGCCGATAGTGATGCTGACCTGCGAAGTCACGTACGGGAGAAATTCTTACAGCAAATGAATGAAGGAGCAAGGTCGTCGCCGATGGACCGCGGCAGGCAGGCCGGCGAGCTTTTCTCCCCTGCCACGCGACCTTATTGGAGCGTAATCTTGATGATTGCGTTCCATGAGTCGGTCATTAATGGCACCCGAAGAGGTTGGAGTTTGGTGACTACGGTCCCAGTCCAAGCCTGAAGTACACACCGAACACCGCAACATATGTCTGCAGGCAAGCAAGGCATGGCGTGTGGCTGCATGTGTGCTTTGCCCTGGCTACCACGACGTGCCAACACATGTCGTGGAGTGTGCAGCTGACAAGTGGGGCCCATACATGATGCATACATGCACAGGGACGGAGTAGTACGAGTACCCAGACAAAGTGGTGTGTGGGTTGTTAATGTGACCATACCTATACGGCTATACACGCAGCCATACATGACAAAGTTTAGCTTCTCATGTAACCAAGTGTGGGTGGTAAGTTCAGACATGCGAACCCATGGGGCCTAATTGTGGTCACTCAGAGATATTTATGGGTGAAAGTGACTGTACCATGAACACCAGAACAGAAATGCTCCAGCGCCCAGCGTGTTCAGCTACAGTGTTCGCTGTTATTTCTTCTGCAGCAGTTACAGTGTTTCTGCAGCTGCTACAGTGTTCGCAGTTATTTTTTTGCAGCTGCGAACAGGCTGGAATTTATGATATATGGACGCTGCAACTATATTCATCTACTTGCCCACTAAAAGTTGCCATGGTCAAAACAATATATGGCCCTGCCAATGCAGCTCTGTTTTGTCAATGGACTATGTGCGGCACAGGAAGAATGATCAGCGGAAAGTTCACGCCTGCTTCTTAAATTACACTACGATCGCTTGCTATGCTCAAGGTTGCATGCAGCTTTCAATCAGCAGTTCAGTACGGCATTCACAGGGCATCTATATAGCAAGCCTCATCATTTGGTTGAGTGACCCATCATGTTTACTCGACAGAACTGGGGCTTTCCTAATATGCGCCTCAAAGGTGGATATCTCGTAACATCAAATGCCATTTCGCAGTCACAGGAATGGACAGAGGCCATTAGGTACATCGAACTTATTGTTGAACAGAACGTGCATCTCGTTGGAGCTCTCTGAATTCTCACATGGGTCACTCAATCGGTATATCCCGTTTCACAAGTTAGCGCACAACATTACCCTCTGTTGCTTCAATACCCTTATAGCCAATCAGGTCTAGGCATAGCTACTAGTCATCTTTTGGCCAAGTCAAGTGATCAAGTGTGAGTTGTCACTAGGCGGGTAGAGTAGAGTCCAGGAGGAGAAAGCTTCTTCACCTCGAATGCATAGGAGCAACGAGCTCTGAGAAGAGAAGGGAAAGCAGGGCTACGGATCTCGTACTTCTGGCATCAATTAATTTGGTTCGTTGGAGCTACCACGTCTTCTTTGTTGCCAAGTTAAGGTCTTGACTAGATAGATATTTCATTTCCCCTAACAAGATACAAGAAACAGGATTCCAACAGAAAGTAGTGGTCCTTTTCCATCAACCTTTTACTCGTTAAATATTGTTCAGTGATGAAGCAAGCGATGCCGCCGACTGTCTATTGCCCTTTTTCGCCAAGGGAAATCTTAGTTGTCAATTGTCATCCGTGTCATGGTTACCAATACCTTGTCCACACGTTTTGCATACTTAAGTGCTTCTTGTGCCGAACACTTGTTCATGTGCAACTATTGCAAGAATAACAAATCAAGAAAGCATATACTATATGAGCTGCTAAACAAATATAGGCAACGATAGCAAAGGGAGGATGGAGAAAGTTGATGCAACGTTTTCGTATGGGAGTGCCTAACAGCTGACCAATGGGCCATTCCATAGAGAACTGGGGGCTCGTTGATGGCAATGGTGGGTTATGACGAGGCAAAGAATCAAAGATACAAGCAGATCAACTACGATATGGGTTTTATTTGTGGACAGTATGCCATGTTGCATCAAGGCTGGATCAAAGAGGTTCCGGCCCATATCAATGCATTGGTAAGTCTGAAAGTTGTGATCCGATCGATGGTTACTAAACTAGCTAGGAATAAATACCTTTGTTGACAAATATACTAAGGGGCCAATTCCATTTCAAGCACAACTTTATTCCAAAAATATGTAATTTATAATGTTGTACCAGATCGAGACTTCATTGTCTTTTGACAAAGTTTCGTAATACAATGGTTATTTTTTTATAACCCAAAGCCAGAAGTTTATGATTGAACCATTTAGGACCAACAGGACACATAATGCTTAACAGTAGGCTAGTAGCAAAGGAACATGATTGAGGCAGTTTGAATTTACACATGTTAACTGCTTAAACTAGGTTTTTCTTAGGAATAAAAGATGAAATTAGAAATTCAGTCGCGACAGTAATGTAGCCCTAATGGATAACAAACAAATAACACACTCTAGACCACAAAAAACTAGGCATCATTTACAGTGTTATCATCTTCTTCTGGCTTCACAAAGAACTCTACATAAACAATTCGGCTTGTCTGGTCTTGTCCTCCAGCAATATTACGGTAGTATGGCATACCTGGCCTGGCAACTGAAATCAGGTGCTGGATTTTGAGCATCCCGCCTCTTCCAATCTGGACCTTAGTCCCACGATTTTCTTTCATGACGCTACTTGGAATATTCGATGTAGTTGCACGAAGAAACTTGTACTTGTACCTTGAAGAAAGATAGTATGGTCAGGAAATGAGCACCAAAAAATATATATGATTTGGGCTTCTAGGAACAGTACCTGTAAGACACTTCACGGTCACATCGGAATGCAATGAGAAGATCTGTATTTGAATAGTAGGGATATTCAATCTACAAAACGGTGCGACTAATAGTGAGATGACTTATAAGCACAACTGGAACATAAGTGAAGAATAGAAGCCAAAATGTTACAAACCTGCAAGTCACCGTGCCCTTCACATTTCAATATGACCGATGGAGGATCTGGTTGCATTTGAATCTGAATGCTGGAACCTGGCCATTCAAGGTCATCGATTGATTCTTTCAGGATGGCTGACTGTAATATTTCAGGAAATGGGTCAAATATTTCTGGTGCACAAAAAAAAGGAAAACTGTTGACATATACTGCCAAAAAAAATAGATACATATAAATGTATTGGCACACCTTAACGGTAAAAGTGACTGGAGTATTCCCAGCATGCTCAAACTGGAAATCCCAGGAGACTGTATCTGGAATTCTGGTTCTGATTTCTGCATACATACATGCATCTGGGGAGCCCACTGATCTGCATTCACATTACCAGAGTCCCTAACATGAGAATATAAGGGAAAGAATATAAAGGACGAAACAAAGAAAACACATCATGGCAATTGCATATTTCCCCAAAGTTTTGTTACGTTTCATTTGTGTCACCAGCTAATCAACCAAATTAATCTCCTATACGTAGATTCACCCATGGCTTTCAGCAGGCTCATCCTGAACAAATAAGCCCACCTAGTCACAAACCCTTCAAATATTACAAGGAGAACCAACTATTGTCCGCCAGCAATCCCAAATTCAAATGTTTAACGTTCCATATACTGGATTATAGTGGAACCATTAGATACAGCAGAAACAAAAATAGTATGGCAGCCATCATTCAGCCCTAAATGGAATTAGTTCATGCCAGGGCCACAACAAGTTTATCATCATAATTCTGAATGCAATTAAGTGATTAACGTATCCAAACAAGAACAAAATAATAGCGCCACAGGACGTACATACTTGAGTAGAAGCTGCATGTCAGGGCCCGGGTACCGCATCTCTACTGTGGAGGCGTGCCCTGGCGACGAGAACGTGTTGAGACAATCCACGAGAAGCCCCAGGCTGAGCCCGAACCGCACCCTCCCCTCGCCTGCGTATTCATACTCCACGAACAGCTGCGACGATACCACGCGATCCCAGAAATAAGTCAAGTAAGCAACGCCTGCCGAGGCATAAACACAAACACCTGACGAGCAAGCTGGCAGCATGGCTCACCTCGCGCTTGAGGAAGACCTTGGCCTGGAGGCACCCGCTCTCCTCGACGGTGATCACGATCCCGTGCTCCGACAGCTCCATCACCGCGTCCTTCACCGCCGGAAGTGGAGATTTGGATTAGGAGTTGCAAGTGAAAAATGGGGGAAGGGGAGGAGAGGGGGGCGAGACCAACCTGGTGGCGCTTCCAGCGGGCTGAGGAGAGCGCCTCTACCATGCCGTGGACGCAGTCCAGCTGGCAGACGAGGTCCGGCGCGTCGTCGTCGCGGCCTGACGTCGACGAGCTCATCTCCGCTCCCGGTCGCCGCCCGGCGTTTCGCTTCGCGCGCTTTCTCGCCTCCCACCAACCGCGGTGCTCCCGCGCGAATCAAGTTGTGGCCACTTTTTTGTTGGGCCCAGACCGGCATGCATGGATCATGGATGGATACTGCTGGATTCAGACCCTTTAGTTGGACCAACGAACTTATGGACTGCGTCTCTTAGGCCTGCCTAACAAGTTTGTCGGAAGCTTTGGTTTCGATCGTGGGCTAACCACCAAAGTCCATCCATTCTCGGCCATCCTTCCCTTCGGGCCGCGCGTGCTCACCGGTCCATGGAATCCGCTTGGACTTTCGGCCTCTTGGCTCACCTAATTGTAACTCCCTTTCTTTTTGTTTGCAAATTTTGCTACAGAAGCAAACGTCACACTTTAAGCGTGTCCTAAAGCAAAAAAATGCAGAATCAAAAGAAAAAAATGTCATTTTTTTCTTTTTTCTACCATATAGCATTAGTATCTGTATGATGGACATTAGAGCATAACGAACTCCAGGCGAGCGTAATCTTGGAATTGAATCCTTGTATTATCATTCTAAAAAAAAACATCCTTATGTTATTGCGTACTTGTATTCGTCCAAACCATCTTCCACCAACCAATGTGATCGGTCAGTTTGAACCATTCGTCTTCTGCCAAATCCTCGGAGAAACCAGGGTCAAACAATTATTTTAGCCCACTTGACATGATCATTTTCAACATGCAGATGTTGGCGTACCCCCCAGTCAGCTAAAATCTCATTGAGTCGTACCAACACTGCACAAGAACAAGACTGAGAATGTCGATGACCAAATTACATTATCCTTTAGCTGGGAAACTGAGGAGTAGGTATGGAACATGGTTGCAAATAGCCCCCTATAGCTTTTTGAGATAGGTGCCACGACGATATTATAAATATTACCGCTAATGCCGCTAACTCCGCTATAGGGTTAAATAGCCCCGCTAACTTCATCCGCTAATTCCGCTATAACTGAGTTATGAACTTGTGATTCATGCTTTACGATTCCTAAGTCATAAGTCAATTGATGTGACGAATTTGCTTGTTCATAGTTCAAATGATGCTTGCTTTCTGAATTCTATAGACTGTTTTGCCGCTAGAAAAGATGATAAATTCATGCTAGGAATATGGTATGCTTAGACAATGGCATACACTTTTGCAACATAGGCTCGAATTGACGAATTTGCTAATGTTTTGGTAAAAAAATTGTTTTATTTTGTAAATCACTGTTAGCGATAGCTGCGGCTATAGCTGCGCTTCCTAGATAAACTGAGGAGTAGGTATGGAATGCTTCAACAGTTTACATTTAAACAAAACGACAGTTCTGATGGAAAATGCAAGCACATACGTAGCTCTCACGGCTCAGTCCAGAGCAAGAGATTTCGTCAGATGAAAAGAACACGCAAGGTTACTCTCTGGAAGATTAGAAATAGAAGAAGACCAGAAATCCGGACAGTGACAGTGAGTTATTTGGTACGCAGAATGTAACACAAGTGGCGTATTCGGATGTTGGAGGTTTGGAGTCCCCTTTTTCTTTGGAAAGAAATTCTAAGTGGTGAGAAATATTGAAATACAGGCTTTTGGAGCCCCACCGTGAATTCAAAAGAAAATTATCAAGTGGCGTGAACTGTGAATTACTTAAAATAGAGACTTCACTGGATCTGAACCACAACCTTTTATTGTGAAGGCAGGCAGCTGCAGGGTGTTACTCTGTATCTGTAAAGTCCCAGAGATGGATTCAACAGGAACGGTTTGGGTGGAATGCAAACCACTTCATGTTAATAGAGCATGTCAGTATCGAATTCATTTTGATTTACTGTTATGGTCAGTGCATGTGCATGTGAGTCCACACTTAATCTCTTCGCCTTTATTTTTCTAACCTTTGTCATCTGAGCATCTTATATGCCGGATAAATTCAGAAGAGGCCTACCTACTACTTTCACTATCTTGCTTTGGCTCCTGGTCGAAGCCCTTCTACTGCAAAAATACTACAGGATACAGCAACCCAACCACGTCTTTGCTGCCGCTGGATGTCGTTACAGTCTGTCTTGACCAACCACCATCACTAGCCATCTTACCTCGAAAGCGCACAGACCATATTATGCGAAAAGAAAACTGAATTAGTCTCTGTCTGCGAATTATATTATTCCAGGAGAACATTCACATGTTATTGCCGTGTCCCGGATAACTAAATCATCCAAAACTCCATGTTTTCCGTACTTGCCCCAGGATCAATGACAAGTACATACGGTAATCACAGGGGAACCATAGCCATATCAAAATTCATCTATCAAGTTTATTTGAAATTTACAAAATATTGGCTCAACGGCCGACGAAAAACCTTAAGAATTAAACACAGCGGCAACATGAAGGAATTCAAAGCTCCAGCGTGTGCCCCGTGATCATCCCACAGGCAATTGACTGGAAGTTGAACTCCTAGAAAGAACGGCGTCATTCCTCACCGAGATCCATTTAATTTCTGAAACAAAGTTATCGGAGGCAAGCATGCATGTAAATATTAACAAAAATTATAATTATATGCAAGGTCAAAGTGAAGGAAGGTATAATATGGTAAGTTTGCGTAAATGAGCATATGATAAACTAAACTTGATTAATGAAATAATTACTAAATTAAATTGCTTGAATATAAATTGCATAAATGTAAGCACAAGTAAATATCATATGAATAAAAGGTGATACTTGACTTCCATGTCAAGTTCCTACCAAATCATCATCTATACCATTTCATATGTCATTAACCACAATAATCATGATCAATTTTAATCCCAACCATTTCCTAAACAAAGACCTATCATTAAGGAGCTTGAGACCGCAAGCACGGCCATTCGAATGGATTATTACTCTACAGAGTTTGTACGTTGTACCCATGGACAGTGAGTGACCGTCTGTGGTGTTGCAAGCACCGTGCACTCACGAAGTGTGCACATCGGTATCACACATGACGTTTTCATTAGCCGTTTGTTAACCTTGCCTTCCCTAAATTGCAGTAAAATCCTCTGAACCTGACCACTAACATCCCAGAGGTACAATTTTCCCCTCCTTCATATATAGATAGTTAGGCAGGAAAAGGTACAATTTATTGTATTGGTAAACCTTGAGTCCAAGACCGAAGTAATGTAGGTCCCACTGAATAACCCAGTACATCGGAAATTATCCATACATTCTCTACTTCTAGAAGGCAAGGCAACATTCAACTAATTACTTAGCCATGGCCGTCCCATACCAGCATCCATGGTCGCACGTTGTTTCCTTAAATCAAGATACAAATGTACCGGTCCTTATGTGATGTGACGGGTCTCCAAAACATCATTATCAAACAATCATTAATCCAATTTCACATTATCACATCAAAACCCATCAACATCTAAAATTATCACATATATCAACAAAGATTTCCCATCAACAAAATATGTAAATTTAATGATCATACATGTGCTTCCATTTATACAAAATATAGCCTTTCATTTTAGCAAGCTTAATTAGCAATTATTTATATCATGAAGCTTATGGTATTTAACCAATGTGACAGTCCCAACCTATGTTTACAAGGGATTGTAATCAGGTCCAATAAATGGATAACACCAATTGGTAGTATCTACCATTTTCCAAATTGAACATTTTTAGTGATATAAATTATGCACAAATTTATCCTACAAATTAAGCACTTAAATGCATTTGTAAAACATAGGATTAAAATGATCAAGGGGTGTGCTTGCCTCGCACCTTTATATACATAGTCCATATGTCGATCTTCCCGCGATGTAGTCCTTCGACGATTCACTCACGTGTGCGTCAAGCCACGATCAATAAACACCGAGAGATCCAAATAAAGCCATCCAAGAAGATCCAATAAAATCTACAATAATAAATACAAATATTCCGAATAAAAACCCAAGAGCATGATCATGGGATGCATTTTATGAAAATAAACATGTCCTCGAAGTTCGTACGAATGGACTGCACGTTATCGAATTCTATCGATAAATAAATAAATAAAAGAAGAGATATTAGGGTTATCGCGATTCTATTTACTCTATGGTGATCTTTTGCTATAAAATATATTCTTGGCCTTATAAGGGCCATATTCACCTAAACAATTTATTTATTTTCTGTTTTCTCTTGAAAGAAAACATGCATGTGTGTTATTTAAATTAATTGATTTAAGGCTAATATGACAGTATGCATAAATATTTATCTACTAAATGTCTAAGAAAATATGATGAGATGCACATGTTTTATTAATGGTGATTGCGTGCATATCTATTATATAAATTCTAAATTATTTCTATTAATGAACTTGGGGTTGTTTAAAGAAATATGAACAAACAAATTAAATTACATAACAAATATTCCTAAGATGATCCTTATGTAAAATAAGGCCACATGTTTCTAATGCATATGGAGACATCCTTATATGTTAAAATCTTTAACTTATCTTCTTTCAGTATTTATATATATGCTTTTATGCATGCATATGACATAGTTGAAGATGTATTTCTTTTAAACTAAGTTATTTATACATGGCATGTTGTAAGGATTTGTTTCACATGATTTAGATGTTATGAATATGGTGCTATATGCATATGTAGCTTAAGTATTTAAATAAAGTAAGAATGCGTGAAAATGCGTGTATAAACTTTATGCGTGAAAACATGCATGTTGTATAGGTCTCATTATTACTAATGGTTCATCACTCTTTCTTTAATTATCTACATATGGTTACATGTATACTTGTGATATGCAACATATAAACATGGAGTGTAATTAAACCTATATGCACATGCATGTATTTTAAAGTCAAAACTTATATGTAAAATTACCATGTTATTATTTACATGTATTTAGGTTGAGACCTACATATTTTGCTTATAACAATTATAGATGTAATTGCCATATACATATCCAAATTATTCCTAATAGGGAAAAATATGCAATGTTCATGGAAAGCATATATGTATCAAGTTAGATACTTATCTGGTAGTATATCCTATGATTCATTATCGAAAAACAGTAGAAAAATGCTCCTAAATACATTAAGAAACACTCTTGTAGTTTCATATATTTTATAGGATTC
The DNA here is from genome assembly GCA_007726485.1 of Eragrostis curvula. Taxonomy (NCBI): domain Eukaryota; kingdom Viridiplantae; phylum Streptophyta; class Magnoliopsida; order Poales; family Poaceae; genus Eragrostis; species Eragrostis curvula. The sequence continues at coordinate 54,088,559 of CM017441.1, forward strand.
GATTTATACCATAAGTGCAATTTAAGGTTCTATAATTCATAAGCTATATTTAATTTCTACTTCAAATATATAGGAAAAGGCCTTAAATATACTTATATGCTTGTCTAGTATTTTATAAGGAATTACAGGGTTTTGATTTATGCAAGAAAATGCAAGTAAAGCTTTTTAACAAATAAAAAGGGAATGATTACCTAGTAAATTAAATAACATGAGCAAAGCTAACTATTTATTTCCTAGCATATTTTCCTGTAATTAGTTTCTGATGAGCAGTGCCAAAAAGGTCCTAAAAATGATAAGGGATTTTTCTAGCATTTTTACCGAATTTTCCCTATTATTTTTCTACCAATTTTGAGCTAAAAACATTTAAGTTAAAACTGGCCAATCAGGCAATGACACATGGCAGCTTAAGGTTAAATTCAAAATAAAGCATCGCGCGCACAGTGACTGGCGGCAGAGGAAGAGCTCGCTAGCGGCGAACTAGCGGCGGACTTCGTTGATGGCGTGCACTAAGAGATTCTAGAGATCACCAGCTACCTTCCGGTAGTTGTCTCGTCGTCGGAGGTGGACTGTAGCGGCGGCGCTGAGTCGACCTAGGCAGCGCGGCGGCAGGACGACATCGCGTTGCAAGAATGAGAGCACGGCCACGAGTCCATGTGACATTTTACGCAGCTACGAGGTGCGCGGAGGCTCACCAAGCTACTGATCGAGCTTCTGGTGATTGGAGGCGACGAGTCGTCGGCCAGCGGCGGCAGAGCAGGGGCGGCAATGGTGCCCACATCCTCCCATCTAAAATCTTTGGAAGCAAAGGATAGAAAAAGAATCAGCACGGTCTAGAGGTGCTAAAAGAACAACACATCGACGTGGTGCTCATCGGGAAAGCTCCAATTGCCGGCAATGGCGGCGGCGGCCGGAATTGGGGAAATTAGAAATTCACGGGCTCTAAGTGATGGATGCGATTATGGTCAAGCTTCAGAGGATTAGGATGGCAAGAGGAAGCAGCTTAAGGGGCGAGTTGAGGTTTTTATAAAGAGTTGAGGCGGTTCCCTCACCAGGGACCTGGCGGTCAGTGAGAGCGAGAGGGAAAGAGAGAGATGGGAGGGCTCCACAGGGGCTCGGCTTGCACGAGAAGGTGCGAAAGACGTCATGGCATGTGTGGCAGCTGCTCTTCTACAGCGGGGGCAACAGGACGGCGCGTGCGTGGCATTGCGGCGATGGTCGGACGGCGGCGGCGCGCTTGACTTCACGAGGAAGACGACGGTTCGCGACGTGGGCTCTATGGGCCGAGCTGGGCCAAGATGGGCTGCATGGGCCGAACAGGTAAGGTCTTTTCTTTCCTTTTTCTATTTTAGGGATTTTCTAAACGGGCCGAATTACCAATTGAGCCCATGAAGCATTGTATGGTTTTGATTATTTTTGAAGGACAGTGAACATCTACGAATTTTGTACCTATTCAAACGTGCTTCGAAAATTATGAAAAATTCCTCGAAATTTATTTACTGTTAAACCTACGTATGGTGAATTGTTGGGAATTTTTGGTCATGCCAATTTCCTATGAAAAATCAGGAAAGTTCCTGTGTGCATTCAAATGACATGTGTGCATGAATTTGAAAATTCAAAAGAGCTCGAATTTGAAATTCAAACAGAACCCATTTTTATTTAGGGTTTATCTATATCAGTCCAGGCTTCAAATTTTCGGGATGTGACAGTTATACAGCAAACAGGCTGCACAGAAAAAAAAAATAGCAGCCAAGTTTTTTTGGAAGCACGTCCCTTTTAAGATTATAAAACACTTCAAGTTGGAATGAATTGTTCAACTCAGCCCTGGTTCAACTCTCCATTTGCTTGAACTGTTCAACCGTATTTGACTACACACTGCAGCTTACAGTTAGCTAATCATTTCACTTCCTTGGCATCATTCAACGTACCGACCGTACCTCCTTCCTTCTAAACAACTTTCACACGTGCCATCGGCGCTAAAGGGCTTTCACCAGTCCAACCTCTCCTCGTGACTCTGGAAAAAAGTCTCATGTTTGGAAGCTGACCAATGAAACCCGATGAAATCCTATCTGAAAAATATTACGCTAACAATGCAGGTAGGTAATGATCAGGGTAAATGCACAGGCTTGCTCTCGACCTCGCATGCGAGCGTCTCAGAGACTTTTTCTTTGCGCTTTTTGGACGAGCAAGCGCTGCTAAAAAGTCTTCAGTCTATGGCGTCTTCAGGTACCCATGCATGCATGATATGGTTCTTCTTGTTGACCGGCGGCGGTGGTGTCCAGGTTCAAACATGATTGTGGCGTCTTCAGGTTCCCAACGTTTCTCCCGCCGTCGTCCTGCGCTCTCTAAGCTTACCAACCGTTTTGTATGGCCGAAAAGTGGGCTCGCCGTGAAAGGCCTGATGGTCGAGCACAAACATTTATGTCAATTTTTTTTTTTTTGCCCGGTGTGTAATTTACATATGCCTGGAAGACTGGAAGTCTGGAACGGACGGTGCGTTAATTTCGTGGTCATGGAAGTGTAGATCGATCATATGCTCATGGGAACACGACTGAACATCACCGTGGCCGGCGCGCCGGCGGTTCGGCATGGGCCGACGCAACGCTGCGCCGCGCGACAGTCCGCCGCGCCACCTAACTCCGCTGCAGGGAAGGGAACGACCCCTGCAGTCACACACGCGGCGACGCGGCGCCCGTGCGTGGCCCGCCACGCCCTTCCGGTCGCTCTCGGTCCTCGTCCTCGTTGGCCAACGCAGGTGAAGTGAAGTGAATCCTCCACGTCCACGCGGACCACGCCGCGGCTTTGTAGCCACGAGCACGCATCGCCCGGTGTCGCGCGTCGCCGCTCGCCACCTGCGTTGCCGCCAGCCAAGGCGCGGCGCGGCTTGCCTTCACTGACCGCTGCGGCAGTGCAGTCACGCATGCGCCACCACCAACGCCGCCGCGCCACCTGTGGTAACCCGCATCTTGTTGCGACCGGCCAGCCTACACGTACTCTCTCACTCGGTCGGGGTAATGAATCAATGGCCTCGTTTTCAAGCTCCACATCTCGACCCATCATTCTCCAACAGATGGAGATAGCGTTCGGCATCAATTCGATCGGCACGACGTAACATGATGTCCTGTGGGAGAGTGAAACCGCACGCACGATCCAGCAGATGCAACACATGTGCAGCCCAGTCCATGCATGCCGCGCGCGATGCATCAGCCCCGGCACCACACATGGAGTGCGCCCTCGGCTTGAGAACGATTCCAGCGGCCGGCGTCACTCAACTCCAGGGGACACAGAATATGCGCGACCCTCCTTTGATCCGAAACTTCAGGGGCTGGCGTATAAAGAATCGCGAGATAAGGCCTAGCTAGGTCTGGTTGTTCCACGTTTTGTTTAGGTAGATGCACGCATGACACCATCGCACCAGCGCCTTCTTCTTAGGTCAAGTTAGGCCTTTTGCGAGTTTTCTGAGCCAACAGGGGCGCGCGGGGGGTCCTATCAAATTCGGTATATCCATTCTCCATGGAAAAAGAGGCGTACGAAATGGTGGAATAAGGAATCGAAATTAGGTATCGGTTGTATATCCGGTAGGTCGTAGAACGGTCTATAATGCTCTTTTAGTATCCTATAATGAACGAAAGATGGCACACTGGGGTCCTATCAAATTCGGTATATCCATTCTCCATGGAAAAAGATGCACGAAATGGTGGAATAAGGAATCGAAATTAGGTATCCGTTGCATACCCTCCTAGGTCGTGGAACGTTCGCAGGCTGCTCTTTTAGCATTCTATAATGTAGTACTAGGAAAGATGGCACGCTACGAGCTCATCTCTTGAAAGGCGACACTGATTGATTCAGCCCTTGCACTCTGAACTACCACATCCACTAGTTTAGAGCGTCATGTTAGAACGATGATGATGGTTGTATTCAGAAGTGTATCTTCATATCGTTACAAGGACGGACCGAATATTTGCAGGATTTAATGCGCAATGTGATGGATATGGATACTTTGCGTAGCAGCCCTGGCTTGGTGCGTCCCTTTTGGATTAGTTTACGCCTTTAACCGCGACCGAAATTTATTAGGTTCTCTGTTACCGGACGTAAGTGCTGATACATCTCTAAGCACGCGCCGTGTGCGTCATCTTTCTTTCCCTGATTGAATAATCCGGGGCTCACGACTCGCAGCCATTATCTCCGGCCCGTCAGACAGGAAACTGACACTTTACCGTTAAGAAAGATCCATGCCCAATACGGACGGAACACCTCGCAACCAAGTGCGTGAAACAGTTGCTGCATTGGCCGGACGTGGTGCGGGGCGTTCCCAGCCATCCCCTGCCTGGCGCATGCCATCCATCCCAGCCGCTGCCTGCCGGGTGTGATGGCGACGAGAGCCTGGATCAGAGGAAACGAATCTACAGCCCGTGTACTGCGGCCGGCGGGCATCATGGAAATCAGTGAATACTCCAAGCGAGCGAGCTGAAGATTCCTGTAACGGCAAGAGGCCACACGCCCCCTACTGAGAGCATTAAGCACATGGCAACGGCCGTAGCCTGGGTAGCCCGGCGCTCTGCCGGGACGGCGTGACTTGTGGGTTGTGGCCGGCCAGTGACCGTGTCCCGGTCCCGGGAAAATCTACAGCGCTTTGACGCTCGCGGCACGGATATGCAGCTTGTCCGTACGCGTCGGCGCATCGCGGCAGGAGCTCAGACCTTGTGGCTCCACCGGGGGAGGGCGTGGGGGGGCGATGCAGAGGATGAAAAGTGATGTGTACGTGATCGCCGAAAGGGGACAGGGCAATCTATCCACTAGTATTCTGAATTCTGATGTTTATTTTCTCCGCTTGTGTCATGGTCTGACGACGCCGCATGGTGAGGTGGTTAACCATGGGCCTGCCACTTGTTCACGAGATCATCTAAATTCTAGAAGGTCACGCGGCTAGTGTAATGGTTGTTTTCCCAAATCAGGTTATTCTTTTCTTCGCACAATTTTACACACAGTAAGCTTTATAGCTGCTCCACCTACAAGGTTGCATTCTTCCGGAAAAGAAGAGGGAAAAGGTGGCCTAGATTCAGGTACCGTAGATTCATGACGATATATCACTCGGTACTATAGATCCCGTGAGATCTAGTGTGTCCTTAAGCAAATTAAGTTAGTTCTTTCAGACATTGTTGGAAAGCGCCATCGATAGATGCCTTTGCCAAAACTCTGCCGGGCGGTGTGACTCGTGGCCTTTGCATCATACTCTGACGTGGTTGAGTATAGCTCGCTCGCTCGATCGTCGCAATGTGTGTTGATATTTTCACGTACTGACGCCACCGGAACCGGAAGAGCGGGTCACACGGACACCGGGATCCACGGTTCAGGTTTGATCCATGGTTGCCACAAGAAGGTGTTTCGGTCTTCTGTATAGCACCAGTGGTGTGAGGTGGTTCGTTGTGGGTCTGCCACTTGTGCACAAGATCATCTTAATCCTAGAATGTCACGCGGCTATAAGGGTTGTTCCCAGATCATGTCATTATTTTGTCCGCAAAATTTTACAAAGTAAGCTTTTTATACAGCTGCTTCACCCCAAGGTTGCATTCCCCTGAAAAAAGAAGAGGAAAAGGTGGCCTAGATTCATGATGATCACTCGTACTATAGATCACGTGGTAGAATATCCTTGGGCAAAGCCGCAGGTTCTTGCAGCCAAAATTCTCGATCCATAGGGATTCAGACGCGGCGGCTGAATATAGATCGATCGTCCGTCGCATTGTGTGTCGATCGATATTTTCACGTACGCACGCCCCTGGAACAGGACGAGCGGTGACAGGGATACGAGGACCAGGCTCTTCTCTCGATTGTAGCTCTTGATCCACCGGCCATTTTCGTGCAAACTGTCGTGCAGAGGGACGGTTATTTGTACAGCACCGTCCCGGGAAGATGGCGATCCGCCGTGGCCGGGCGGCCCCGCGAGACAGTGTAGACGTGTGGGCTCGCAGGGCGTCGCGTATTGTCATCGATCGATCGCTTCCGCAGATCGCACGAGTCTGTGGCGCTCAAGCGTCCGGCCCGGGCCGCATCTTCCTGTCCCGGGATGCGGCCTCCCCTGGCCTCGCCTCGCCTCAGCTCGCTCACGCGTATGACAGGGGCAGAGAATCCACCGACGACGCCGGCACAATCGACGACTCCGTCACGCGACCGGCTGCTCAATTAGCTAGGTGGGCGGAACACGTACAACAGCAGCAACGACTGGGCGGCGGGCGGGCGGGCGAGGTGTCTGGCTCCATGCTTCCGACCTGTCCGCCCAGACGCTCCCGGCTAATATCGAGGCTCCTTTCGCGCTGCCTTCACGTCTCGTTTGGCCACACCACCGGCCGGGGCCGGAGACGCAGCTTTCGCTAGGCTCGTAGGCCCCGTCGGCAATATATCTCTTGCACGACGCGTCTTCGGAGAATGTAGACATGTTCCACCAGGTGTTTGCATGCTGGGCTCTGCTTCGAAAATGGCAGAAAGCAAAGCATATACCCTAGTGAGATCTGAGCAGCGAGTATAAAAAGTGTGGGTCACTTCGTCAGTACTGTTAGCTGCATAGTCGGTATATGCAAATAGAATCATCATCCTGAACTGGAGAGAATACTTTGATAACTTCGACGTAAGGCATTGAGGATTACGACATCGGAGAAGACAGCTAGTAATTGTCCATCCAAAACACAGTAAAGTCGGGTCGCCATTAGCGAATCCGCCGAGAGAGACTGGCTGGTCGAACGCGGGTGCAACTCGGCACCCACACGTAAATGATATAAACGGTAAAACCGGAGAAAATGTTGCTCGCGCCAGGTCCGGATAGAGTGATCGATAGACCCGCACCCCAGCATGGAGCGGTCCGCCGACCACCGTCCATTCCACGCACGCAACGATCTGGGCCGTCGAGTTCATGGACGGCTCGCCCGATCAGGTAGCCTATCTCGAAATAAAATCTCGATATTTCCGGACTCGTCACCCTTCTATCAAAAGCGGAACAATTCCTGAGCGCTTTCCGCTTCCGCGCGTGAGGTCAGGGACGACGCATCCCGCATCTCCCTTCTCCTCCTGACCTCCTCCGCTTGGCTCGGGCAGGCGATGTGATTTTTCTTTTTCTTTTTCATTTTTTTTTAGCAAAGCAGGCGATGTGATTTGAGAGGCGGACGAGTGAGCGGTGGGTCCCGGGCCCGCCTGCAGCCACGCGGCGTCCCGACGCGGTCCTGCCGCGGATCTCGTTGGATTCCATGACACCCAGGCGCCGGCCAAGTCGTTCCAGAAGCGGACGACGCCATCGCTTCGAAAAAAGGGAGGCTGGGGGTCCCGGGGGGATTAACCACCTGCACTGCAACTGGCGAGCGGGGCCTGTTTTCCGCGCGGCCCCTCATTCTGCAGCAAATGGCTTTGCTGCTCTTTCCTTTCCATGCACTCCTGCTTTGCGTATGAAATCTCTGTGGACCATAGAGCCGTTTCATAGGGATTGCCTGTTTCACCAGTCATCTAGTTTTTGTTCATGCCAGCCAGTGATTCGTACGTGAGGACTCCAACATGGCGTGAAGTTTTTCTTATATAATTGATTTGGTCTAAAACTAGCAAAAACTTAAGTTTTTGTTTTGTTTAAACAAAGCTTTGTGGCATCTTTTCCAATACAACAAGCTCAACCAACATGATTTTGTGCTTTAAAAAATGGTATGCTAATGATGCCAAGGCAAGGTTTCAAGTTTATTTCGACCTTAAAAAAAAAGCATGTAGACCGAATATAGTGTCAACGGTGGTTGTGGGTTGGGAGACAGTAGCATAACATAGAGAAATAGCAGGAGACGTGGAGAAACAAGCTTGGTGACGTGGAGAGACAAACAGGACGACGATACTTATTTATAGGTAGATTTGGAGGCAACATGCCATGCGCTATAAAAAGATTGACTATTAGTGGCAGTGATTTATATGGAGAGTAAAGAAATAAATGATGTATATAATGGTAGATTTATCTTCCATGGCTCTAATAAGACGTTAAGAGCGAAAAATAAAACTAGTAAGAGTAGTCGTGATAAGGGTGAAGGAAAAGATGAAATAGTTGTATTGAGATAACATGATTTAAAGAAATGCCTTAGCTTACACAAAATCGTGCATATACTTTTAGCTCGTTTGTCTTGAAATAAATAACCAGCAAAAAAAAAATAACCTCCTCTAACCGAATACGCATTTTCCCTGCACCACATGTTTGTGCCAAAAATTTTGCAAAAGGGAAAAAAAGAGATTGTGCAAAAGAAATTCGAAAGCATTCCCCAGCAATTCAAAGTTCCTTATCCTGTTCCACTTCACGAAAGGGATAATGTCACGCACTCACGCTATTCTTCTCGATCCAAAGAAGAGAGAGAAAAAAAAAAACAACGAAAAGTGTGCGGCTGCTGGCGGCGACCAACCATCGAGCATTCGAGCTCGCTCTCGCGGTAAGGAAGAACAGGAAATCCTGAGGTCCGGTGGCTTCACACGGCCCTCGCCGCCCTCGTGCGCGGCGCATTTTGAACCGGGGGGCATGACGGACGACCCGCCGCAGCAGGCAGCCGCGCCGCAGGGAATCCCAGACCCCCCGCACAAAAAACCGCATCCAAAGTCCCGCACAAGTCCGATCTCGCGCGCGCCCCCGCCGCCGGATGCCGCATCGGACGGTCGCGTCTCGGCGCCAGCTACCGGCCGCGCGCAACAGAACAACACAGGGATCAAAGAACGTGACCCCGAGGAGAAGGGAGAGGAGAGTCGCAGCTTCCGCCAACAACCACTGATGATGCTGAGGCGGCATGTGCTGCAGCTGCGAGCCTGCGACTGAGACTCAGGTAGAGGCTAGCCAAGCGGCTGCCGGGCTGGGTCACAATTCACGGGGCCCTGCCTGTCCATCCATCCATCCCTGACCCAACCACCCCAGCAGTGTTGCCGCGAGGCTTCCCTACACCCGGTCGTCGCGGCTGACAGCTGGGCCCGCGTTGTCAGGGTCAAACCTGTCGCCGCACCTACCCCCGGACCGGAGGAGGAGCCACGAAGGAAGCAACCAAACGAGGAGGTGTCTTTTCGTTTTTTCACGGCACCACCACCACCACCAAAAAAAAAAAAGGCAGGCAGGGAGCGAAGTGGAAAATCGTCCCCCCGCGCGGCGGGTGGGGCCCACCGTGGGAACGGTGCTATAAAACGGGGCGCCACGGCGGGGCGTAAACCCTCACCTCGGTCACGGACGACGCGCCCTCGCTCATTTCGCATCCGCCTCCCTGCCTCCAATTGGCCGCCGCGCCGAATCACCACCACAAGAAAGAAAGAAGACGCGAGAGCGAGCGCTCGCCGCCGCCCTCGCAACCCTAGCCTCCCCCGGCCCGCCGCCTTCCCCCCGTCTCCTCCTGACCGCCGGCGTGGGGTGCCCGGGCTCCACCACCGGCGACGACTCCCTCTCCGCCGCGCGCGCTCCCACCGCCTGCTCCGTTTGCGGGGGTAGCCGGGGCTCCGGCCTCGGCGGCTTTCAAAGCCCCCTCCTTCACAGGATCCAAAATCCCGTCCTAGAGTTCTTTTACCTCCCCTTCCAGAACTTCCTCTTTTGGCATCCCCAATAGTATCGATCTCGATCTTACGATTTCGATTCATTTCTTGCTTTCTTGTTATTATTAGTATAATCGATCCTCCTCCAATCCATTATCCATCCTCCAATTCCATTGCTTTCTTTGATTCGTCGCCGCTAACACCACACAAAACAGCAGACTTATTATAGCACAGGAAGGAAAAAAAAAAAATAATCTCCCCACAAAAAAAAGGCTAACTTTTTTTTCTGTGGACTCTAGCGTTCTCCGGTTGTGACGAGATGCCTGCGCTCGCCGTTGACGCTGCCGCACCCGTGGCGCACGCCTTCGCTGCGTCCTGCGACGCGGCGCGCTTCCCGGCCCCGCTGCTGGGCCCCGCCCCCCTCCCGGCTGACAAGCAGGAGGCGGCCAGCTGGTCGGCCGACCTCTCCTCGGCGCTCTACAACGTCGACGGCTGGGGCGCCCCCTACTTCTTCGTCAACGATGACGGCGACATCGCCGTGCGCCCGCACGGCGCCGCCACCCTGCCCGGCCAGGAGATCGACCTGGCCAAGGTCGTCGCCAAGGCGGCCGGCCCGGGCGGCCTCGGCCTGCCGCTGCCCCTGCTCGTCCGCTTCCCCGACGTGCTGCGCCACCGCGTCGAGACCCTCAACGCGGCGTTCGACTACGCCGTCCGCTCCACCGGCTACGGCAACAGGTACCAGGGCGTGTACCCGGTCAAGTGCAACCAGGACCGGTACGTCGTCGAGGACATTGTCGAGTTCGGCGAGCCGTTCCGCTTCGGCCTCGAGGCGGATCCAAGCCCGAGCTGCTGCTCGCCATGAGCTGCCTCGCTTCCCGCGGCAACCCCGACGCCCTGCTCATCTGCAACGGCTACAAGGACGACGAGTACGTCTCCCTCGCGCTCATGGCGCGCACCATGGCGCTCAACACCGTCATCGTGCTCGAGCAGGAGGAGGAGCTCGACATTGTCGTCGAGGCCAGCCGCCGCCTCGGCGTGCGCCCGGTCATCGGCATGCGCGCCAAGCTGCGCACCAAGCACGCCGGACACTTCGGCTCCACCTCCGGCGAGAAGGGAAAGTTCGGCCTCAACGCCGCGCAGATACTGTCCGTGGTCACCAAGCTCAAGGCCATGGGTATGCTCGACTGCCTCCAGCTCCTGCACTTCCACATTGGTTCCCAGATCCCCACCACTGCCCTGCTCTCCGACGGCGTCGGCGAGGCCGCGCAGATCTACTGCGAGCTCGCCCGCCTCGGCGCCGCCATGCGCGTCATTGACGTCGGCGGCGGCCTCGGCATTGACTACGACGGGACCCACTCGGCGCAGACCGACATGTCCGTGGCATACAGCTTGGAGGAGTACGCGGCGGCCGTGGTCGCCGCGGTCGGCCGCGTCTGCGACCGCAAGGGGGTGCAGCACCCCATCATCTGCAGCGAGAGCGGCCGCGCGCTGGTGTCGCACCACTCCGTCCTGGTGTTCGAGGCCTTCTCCGCTTCGGCGCCAGGCCGCATTGACACGGCGACCGCCTTCCTGCTCGAGGACCTCACCGACGACTGCCGCGCCGACTACCGCAACCTCATGGCCGCCGCTGTGCGCGGTGACTACGACACCTGCGCGCTCTACGCCGACCAGCTGAAGCGGCGCTGCGCCGAGCAGTTCAAGGAAGGGGTTCTCGGCCTGGAGCACCTCGCCGCGGTTGACGGGCTCTGCGAGATCGTCGCCCGCGGCATGGGCGTGGCCGAGGCGCCGCGCACGTACCACATCAACCTCTCCGTCTTCACCTCCCTGCCGGACATGTGGGCCATCGGGCAGCAGTTCCCCATCATTCCCATCCAGCGCCTGCAGGAGCGCCCGGCCGTTGACGGTGTCCTCTCCGACCTGACCTGCGACAGCGACGGCAAGGTCTGCCACTTCATCGGCGGGAGGGACAGCCTGCCGCTGCACGAGCTCCCCAGCCACGGCACCGGCGGCTACTACCTGGGCATGTTCCTCGGGGGCGCCTACCAGGAGGCCCTCGGCGGCCTGCACAACCTCTTCGGCGGGCCGAGCGTGGTGCGCGTGTCGCAGAGCGACGGGCCGCACTGCTTCGCGGTGACGCGCGCGGCGCCGGGACCGTCCTGCGCCGACGTGCTCCGCGCGATGCAGCACGAGCCCGAGGTCATGTTCGAGGTGCTCAAGCAGAGGACCGACGCCGCCACGGCCGCCGCCCTCGCCCGTGCCTTCGGCGCAATGCCGTACCTGGCGTTCGACGGCGACGCGTCGACCATGTCCGGCGGGGAGTGCAGCGGCATGAGCAGCGACTCGGAGGGGTCGGCCGCGGGCGTCGCCGAGGACGAAGATGATGATGAGTGGGAGTTCATGCGCGGGCTCACCGTGTGACGAAGAAGAAGCGAAAAGGCTCCTCTGTACCTGTTTCCGCTGGTGGTGCTACCACCAGCAGTAGTGTCAGTCGCCGGCGATGGTAAACCCTGCCTCCGCCCGGTGTTGTATCGTGTCATATGGTCGTAGTCTCGGGTGTCTCGTCGTCTCGCCGGAGTTCGTGGCGCCGTTTATTTAGTTCGAATGCGTCAGTGTCCACTGTTCGCCTTTTTTTATTCCGGGAATAATCAGGAAGTTGTAAGTTTCTCTTTAATTAAACAAATTTTCTTTTTCAAGAAGTCATCTTGTGTCAGTGTATGCTGCAGAATGGGATGAGATGAGGATTTGTGGAATCTCAACCTCCTCGGTCTTCCTCCACTCTTGTCCATTCTCCATTGTTGTTTCCCCATCGTCTTCTGCTTTGAAGGATACTGTACTAACATAAATACTGCATGATGAAAAAGCTGAAAAAATACTTAAAACTTTGTCTCGACCTGTCTCTGTTGCCGTGATTCTTAGGGCTTTTAGTCCTAAAGTTTAGTTCAAAGAATCTTGCTATTTAAGAGTATTAAATAAAGTCTAATTATAAATTTTTTTTACAGATGGGTGTTAATTTACGAGACGAATCTAACGAGCCTAATTAAGCTATATTTTGCTATAGTGATGCTACAGTAACCATCGTCTAATCACGGCTTAATTACCGTCATTAGATTCGTCTCGTAAAGTAGCCCAAGTTTCTGTAAAAATTTTTGTAATTACACTTTATTTAATACCTTTAAGTAACCAGAACTTTGGACTAAATTTTAGTCCTAAACGAAACGAACACGCCCTACCTCTATTTTGCGTTGAAAATGTTATCAACAATCTACTGGAAACCTCGAGCGGTGCTTCCATTTGTCGTCCCTGCGCTTTTTCTCTAGAGGAAAAGGCTGCTTTGCACGATTCCGCACCTACACGAGCAAAACAAATTCAAAGCCAACACGAGCACTGCTATGACGTGTAGGGCTCCTTTGGATTGAAGGAAAAAATTTTCTTTTCTACGTTTTTTATATGAAATTAAACTGTTTTCTGTGAAATTCTTGTGCGATTTCTGTGAAATTCTTACGTTCCAAATGAGGCCGTAGTGTTGGCGGGAAGAGGCGGGGAAGAAACGGCTAATCTGATCGGCGACCTCTCTGTCTCCGTCTTCCTGCTTGGCTGCTCTCTTGTTATCCTACCGATCATTTTCCTCTGCTTTCGTCTTTGGCAGATGTCACGGTTGTGATCGTTGGTTTCGGAGTCGTCGGATAAACCTGAGATATTCGGACGTCACGCGGCGAGTTCGCTGTGGATTCGGACGCAATGCTTTGCTGCTTTGCTACCTGTTACCATGTCCTTGCTCCTGTGCTCATGTCAGCCTCGGCGGAGTCGGTGAGAGACGAGCTCGCTGTGCCGGGGCTGCCTGTGTGAGTATGTGCGTGCACGAACAGGTCTTCCAAAATTTTTACAATATCAGTGTTTTTGAATTTCAAATGGATGGATTGGTGAGGGTCAAGCATGATTGCATCCGGGCACGTGGACTGGGGTTGGTGAGCGGCTTCGGCCGGCGGCGGCCCAGGCGTTAAACTAGGACTTCTGTGTCGCCGCCGTGCAGGACGCATCTCAACGGACTCCGGGCACCTGTTGCATCAGCTCCAAAACCGGGAAGGTATAGCATGTTCCTTTCGCTGCTTTTGCAGCAATTACAGTGTTCGCAGTTATTTCTTCTGCAGCAGCTACAGTGTTTGCAGTTATATTTTCTGCAGCTGCTACAGTAAAACGGCTGCTTCGCAACGAAACGAACACAGAAAATTGATCGTAATATGATCCACACGCTCTTGAAATGCGAGGAAAACTTGGTTTCCAAGTATGTCCTCGTTGTTGCCATTTGCGATTGAAAAGGTGACGACTTGTGAGCATAAGGCTAGTCTCAATAAGCCTTTCATCAACATTAAATAAGATGCCACATCAACAAAATAGATGACATGACATATCAATTAAGATGAAAGAGGAGAAGTTCTTTTCATCCTAATGAAAGGACGTTGGCATGGTTTCATATATATGAAACCTTATTGAAAGACCCATTGAGAGCAAAAACTTTCATACTAACATGTTTTGACCAATCTCAATGCAAGAATTTAATATTATGCTTTGCTTATGAAACTGTGAGATGAAATTGTGCATTGAGAGAGACCATTTCATTTATTATGTGAAAACTCTAAATCTGATATGGCACTTTTAAAAAGTGTGAAATAAAAATATCCACAGGTCTAAGGTCCACACAGGAGCACACATTGTTGGAATGCAGGAATGCCGAGGTTGGCAAAAGGCTGGATTCCTTTTGTCCTCTTATCATTCTTGCAGAAATTCGTATGGTCAAAACTGGTCCTCGGCCGTTAACGTTGCTCTGCATATTTGTGCATAGACACAAGGCCAGGGTTACTACATTACTGTGACCACAAGCGTCCACAAGGGTGGTTGTCACCACAAGCGTCCACAAGGGTGGTTGTCTCCGTCCATGCTTGCACAGTACCATCCATCCTCACTTCCACAAGAAACTCTGCACATCTATTACAGATAAACAAAGATAGTACATGATCCTTACGACCCTTAAACTGAACCTCCCATTGGCCACATCCTACACCAGATCCCCCGGCACCCTCCACCAAAACATGGAGAATCTGATCCTCACCTGCGCACGATCTCGGCCGTCCATTTCACGATCATGCCGGCAATGACTCCCCCAAGGGCATGTGGTCTGTTTTTGCAGCGCATCTGAGAAGGATTTAGATCTGATGACTCCAAGACAGTAGAGTACTAGCTTAGGCAGCGCAAATAAACAGATAGGGGCCAGGTGAGGTGAGACAGGTGACCTTCAGACAGCATTGTTTGTTGCTCCGTCCATGGGCCATTTCGCGCTGTGAGATTCCGTTCCAGATCCAGCACCTGCCCTGGTCCTGTCCAGGCAACGGACAACGCATGTCAAGCTCGTAGCCAGAAAGCTCTCGACAGTGTTGTGCAATTCAGTGGCCGGGCGCCGACCTGCACTGCCGAAATGTTCCTTCTGCTTGGATTCGATGTGTCTTTCAGGAGGAGTGTCTATCTGGGGTAAAGCCCGAAAGCCTTCATTCAGGGGACGGTTGGGTGACAAGCACGCCGATCTGAAGAATCTCCTTTGCCCTTCTCGACAATTATACTGGTGTCCATCGGCGGTAAGATCGTCCGCGCATCGATCGTGTGTGTCGCTGTAATGCGTGCGACGTTGGGGTTATTCGATTCGGTTTATCCGAGATTACCTGTCAAGCATCACCACTTTAGTTCGTGGAAAGATGAGCCGCACCGTTGACGTCGAGCGAGTAGCAGCACTTTCTGCACAAGAAGTTCCTGAATTCAAGAGGTGTGGTCTTGAATATTGCCTTGTTTACTTGGCTCCGACGAAAGCTTGGTGATCGCAAGTTTATAGACCACATGTGATCTCTTTTCCATTTTCTTATTCCTTTTGATCCAAGATCCTAAAGAAAAAATATTCCATTTGATCCAAGAAGAAGCACAAGAAGGTATTTTTTAAAGAATGAACTATCTCGAGATTCCGTTTGAATTATTGTGGTAGTTTATCTTCAAATGAGTTGCAATCATTTGGAAGTGTGTGCAATGAGATGTCCTTCTTAATGCGAAGAATATAGTTTGCCCATGCCCCATACTATTGTTCGTAGAAGAAAGGATCAGAAAATATAAAAGGCACTGATGGAATACTAGAGATCAGAGGGAAAAGGTGGTTCAGTTCAAAGAACTCAATAGAAACGCGTAATCCGTGCGAATTTTTTCTCTTTCAGTGACGTGCAGTCAGCAGGACCAACACGAGTGCATGAGGCATCATATTCTGAAACTATACCTGACTTCCTTGAAGAGTTAAGACATCTAAATTCTCGGGACATTTCTATGCTTGGCAATTCCGTATGAGGAACAAGTCATGCTTACCATTTAAGCATTGTTGTTAACGGCGCCGCCGATGTTGCATGGTCAGAAGCAAATATAATGCGACTGGTCCACATGTTTTAAACAGTCAATATCAACAGACTGATAATGCCTTACTTAATAATATGATGCGTCGATCTCCTTCATGTTTGCTGAAAAGAAAAGAGCAAATACAAGATAGAAAACGAGCTTATACAACAGCAACGGAGCAGTTCCCAGGTCTGAGCTCAGGAACAAGGTCGAAGTGAAAGGAGAATGTGCTGTTGTGCACATACTACTACCTAAAGTGACACCATCAAGCATGCCATAGACAGACTGGTCAAACTCCATTTTTCAAGTCACGTTCATGCTGGCCGTTGTAAAACTTTCTGCGTAGCAAATAGTACAGCGTAACCATTGGCGACTTAACTAAGAATAGATCAGTCAGGTACTATTAAACTGCATCCCTGTCACTCTGGTATCTGGATTCAAAGGCAGCAAAGGTGGAGCCAACGTGTTTCAGCTCCTTACAAGAGAATAGAGAAACTAAAATTCTCTTTCGTTTCGTTGAATCCAAGATTTCAAACTGTATTATCCGGCTGTCGAAAAATTTCAGCACTAGGTCAATAACTTCGGATCATAATGATTGTATCTGGTAGTACTAGAAAGATCGGGACAGTTGCAGACAAGGAGGAAGGTAGGTGAGCAGTTTTTGCTGATGCGACTTCAGATATGTTAGTACTTGAAAACGCAAACTAGGGTATGTCTGAACCTGGACAGTACAGCACTGCCACCAGAACCGGATCAATGGTTGTTGAGACGCCGCAGAACTGAGACTTTTTAGCAGAACTCGTCCAAAATGGTAACGATTTTCAATCTCTGCGACGCTCGTATGCGACGTCGGGGCAACGAGATATCTTGGACCTGCTATGCCTGCATTCTTATAGTGACACAGCTCTCGGATTGGTAGTCTTCCTACTCTACTCATGAGACTGTTAGGACACCAGTGTTCCATGAGTCATAGGAAATTGTGTGGACTAGTGAAGCTTCGCATGTGTATACTTGCTTAATCCAAGGTTGGTTGTTGTGTGGAAGTAAGGGCAGTCAAATGATTAGCTAGAGAAGACTGGTCACTCAAAGCTATGCAGTCGGCTATTGTTGAACAATTCATGCAAACAATGGTCTTGCATTGAATAAAACACATTGAAAGGTGACATGTCTATACAAAAGAACAATAAGGCATGTTTAGAGTCTGTTTTGATGCCATAACATATGAATGTTCTTCTGGAACAAAAGGATCTGGAGGCAGAGACCAACTCAATTTTTTCCTTTTAGTACTATCTATTCGCTTTCTAAGCAAGATGATTAATGTTGGTGTTTGGTTGAGACACGAGACAGAGACTGCAGCAACATCAGCAAATACGTGGTCGGATCGCTGTCTTTGCTGCATATTTGCACCAAGTGCCCATGCCAGCAAATGAAAAGTAGGTAGGTTTCGTCTGAATTTATCCACGAGCAAGATATTCAGAGGATAAAGATGAGAAAACTGAAGTGATTTGAATGTGAACTCGCATGCATATCCAGTTATCCACTGACAAAAAATATGCTAGCGCGAAGCAGTAGCTTACATTTGACCAAAATTCTTGATGCGAGTCTCTGCTTAGAATTTGCAAATTTACACTCTGAAGCGTTGAGCAGACCGCATGGGGACGAGAAACTTGCACAACATCCCTGATGCATGTCGCATTACTCGAACATAAAACTCGTGGTTGATACTGAAGTTTCCGTTTCTATTTCTCACCACTTGCGGCCACTTGGGTACCTGATACTTTCCACGAACCACACGACCCCCCTGTCACCGTCGAAATTCTGGGCCTCTATTTTCGATCTTTTCAGTGGCTGACCAAGCGTGTTTCTTTCTTTCATCTGACGGAACGTCGCTGGACTCAGGCGCGACGGCCACGTTTTTGTTCATATTTTCCGTCTTGGAATTCTTTAGTTTGTGCAACTATAAACACTTGAAGCATTCCATACCTACCCTTAATTTCCCCAGTAGATATGGAGAGGATAATGTAATCTGTTCAACGACCTTCTCAGTCATGTATCGCTCGGAAAAAAAAAAAAACTTCTTAGTCATATTCCTGTGCAGCACTGCTAAGAGTGATTTTTCGATGGCTGACTCTGCACCCCTGTACCTAGTGGAGGGAAAAGAATAGTTTGATCCGTGGTTTCACGGGTGCTTCCCGAAAGAAGACGACTGGCTCAAAAGGCATGCATGTTGCAACGGTGATTTGGTGAAGACCAGGGAAAGTATTGGTTGGTGGCTGACGAACGATGTTAACGAACGCGAGTACGCAATCACACGTGGTAATAGTTATCTTCAAAGTTGTAACTTAACCGGGTTAAGATTCTCAAACAAAAAAAAAAATCCGTGGGCCGGCCTGGGTGAAGTGGGGACTGGGGACGGACAGATGGGTCAGGCCCTTGCTCAAAAAAAAAAAAAGATGGGTCAGGCCCAGACAAGGACGGCCGGCGCAGAGGAACGAAGCTATGAGAGCAGAGGCGCCGGAGCAGAGCGCTGCCGGCCGGCGCGCCAGGCGGAAGAGAACTTCCGGAACGGTCGGTGGTCCATGCTCGTCGTCGCCATGGAGAATCGCGATGGCATTCACCACTTCGTGTTCGTCTCGCTGCTTTGCAGCGGCTGCTTTGCAGCAGCTACAGTGTTCGCAGTTATTTCTTCAGCGGCAGCTACAGTGTTTTCAACAGCAGTTACAGTGTTCGCAGTTATTTTTCTGCAGCCGCAGCCGCAGCGAAACGAACAGGCTGTAACTAATTTTTTTCCCCGATGAATTTGGAGGTCAGATGGGAGACAGGAAGCCACCTGACAAAGACGAACCGACCTAATTCAGAGGTCAGAGCTGGGACTGCGAAGGGAGATCGAATGAAGCGATCCAGTTACGAGTTACGACGACACATGAATGGTCGATCAGACAGACAGCCGATGCTACCATGAACGATGAATCACATGAACCAACTGTGGTCAAGCACCGCGCAGCAAGCAACCAGAACTTCTCCGTCTTCAGTTGATCGCAGCAGAGCAGTATCAAGGGAATCGGCTCCGTCGACGCTGGGCTGCGCGTGCCGCACGGAGTTTCTGCAGAGCTTCCGGTCTCCGTCCGTGCCGTTATAGTGCAAGGAGTCGTTCGACGGTGCCCCGCCTGGCGAGGCCGGGAGGCCCGGGACGGCATCTCCACTTCTTCCTCCCGACTCCCTCGCGCGATATGGTCTTCCTTCTGGGTGATGGATGCCTGCTCGCTCTCCTCTATGTCATCCGCCTCCATCGGAGATCACCTAGGAACCTCGGCGACCGGCGTTTCTCCGCCATTTCCGCCGGCGTCGAGCGTTTCTCCCTCCGCCGCCGCCGATTGAGGGGGTTTCTACAAAAAAAACTTGGATCGCGACTAATAATCGCGATCCAAAAATTTGCGCAAAAGCCCCTAAGATGGATCGCGACGAATAACCGCGACCCAAATTAGGGGGGTTTGTGCAAAAGTTTGGATCGCGGTTATTACTCGCGATCCAAGTTCGGGGGGTTTTTTGAAAATTTTTGGATCGCGGCCTCGCACGTGCGCACGCGGAGCTCTCGCCGGCGCCGCGAGAGATGAGGGAGGCGGCGGCCGCGGTTGCGGAGCAGCACCGTCAGCTGGGAGCTGCGATTCCATGTGTCCTCCGCGTTTCGGTGACGTCCCCGGAGGCCATCCAGATGGACAATAGCGAGATATGGCGAAGGAGACCGTGGGGACCCTCTTGACGCCGGCGTCCGTCTGTAACACCCGGACTATGGGCTGAATTCAATGGGCCGTTGGCCAGCAGGTCTAAGCCCATGGCCCAACTCAGGAAGCAGCACGAGCTCTACAAAGGATCAAGGAGAAGCATCAGAGAAGCCATCAGAATATTCAGAAACGAGAATTGGGTTCATCCCTTCCTTCGTCGTCTTCCTCACGGAGGAGAGATTCCGGTGAGCTCGTCGTCCGTTTCGCTCGTCGGCGACGCCCTGTCTCGTGCTCACGTCCCGGCAGTAGCTCGCCGGCGGCCACGGGTTGTGACAGTTGGTATTCAGAGCCTTATCTTCCTTGGCTTGTGTGTGTGGTCCGATTTGGAGGTGAATCCATGGCGGCGGCGGTCGAGTTGTCGTCGGAGAGGGTGAAGGGAACGGTGAGGTGGTTCAACGCCACCAAGGGGTCCGGCTTCGTCATCCCCGACTACGGCAACAAGCTCATCTACTTCCACCAGCCCTCCCTCAAGTCCGACGGCGTCCGCATCCTCAACGTCGACGACTCCGTCGAGTTCGAGGTCCGCGTGGATAAGTACGGGAGTTCCAAGGCCTTCGACATCACGGCTCGTGGCGGCGGCGTGCTCACTGGTGACTCCCACGCCCACGGTGACGTGCTCACGGGCTGCGGCGGCGGGCCGTGCTACGACGGGGATGGCGCCCTCGGTTACAGTGGTGGTAGCAGCTATGGCGTCGACGGTGGTCGTGGCTTCTACAGCTGCGGCGAGGAGGTTGTTGCTCTTCCAGTGCTCTCTGAAGGTACTGCCCTCCAAATGTTCGACGTAATGCTTCCTTCAGTTGTTGTTTGGGATGAGCAAACTGGGCACGATGTTAGCTGTCGTGGGGATCTATTGGAGCAGCGAGCCAAAGGTGGAGAGTTCATGGACGAAATACCAACTCTGGATGTCGTGTGGGATGAAGAGTTGCCCAATAGTCATGACTCGCATGTTAGTTCGCTGAAGTGGCTAGCTCTAGGTAAAGAGCACTTTGTTGATGAGGAGGAAAAGCTGATTGCCAAACCGGACTTCAGCAGTGAGCTACCTCATGTTAATGGCATTACAGTCCTTTCAAATCTCGGCATTGATTACATGGATGGTGTGTTTCATGAAATGCTTCCTGAGATTGGGATATGGGATGAGGAGGTGCCATCCAAGGTCGTCGAGCACGACAGCTTGTTACAGCAGCTAGCCATGGGTGCAGGAATGTCCAGTGATGTGGTGTGGGATGAGATGTTTACACATGAATTAAAGTTGTCTCTATTTTTAGAGCATGATGGTGATGATGCAGACCACATGAGTGAGGGGGCACAACATAGCAAAACTGTTGCAAATAAAATGTTTACTGAAGAAGAGGAGCTACACAAAGTGGTTTTGTACTCTCGCGCACAAGCCTATGAAGGTTCCTGTACTAAAGCTAAATTGGCACAAGGCAATGACAATGCCACGCTCATCAGTTTGTTACCCACAGTGGATGTCACTGCTCAGTTTTCCAACAGAATTTCATCATGGTGCTTAGATGGTTTCAGTCCATGGAGCAAGCTCACTGATAAAGCTTTGAGGTTGGTGTTCTTTGTTTATGTTTATCTGATGGACATGGTATTCAGGAGGCTGTATTTTTTTTCAAGCAATGGGATCCAGGAATTAGTGAGAATACAAGAGGCTGCACAACAGAGTTGTTAGTGCCTGTTCTGCAAATGGTGCCTACTATAAATTTGACTGAATCTTTGCCTTATTTGAAGTTGAGCTTCAGTGATATATCCAGAATTTTGACCCAAAAAATGCTTCAGTCTGAGAGTGAGATTGTTGAAATGCTATTTTGTTGGGAAACTATCAGCTGCAGCTCTGATAAGAAGATGATGTCTTAGGTCCATATGGTTACACAGTTTGTTTTCCCAGTCAGTATAGTTCTACTTCTCTGGTTAAAAGCAAGTCCATGTCAGACTGAATCCATTAACCATGATAGGGCATACTGTCATATAAAGATTTGGGATGCAGGTATTCTCAGGCGTATCTTTGTGCAGTTTCAGATTATGGGGTCTGTTGCAACTGGCAGATATGAAATTTCTAGCTCGGTTCTATTTATTCAGAGTTTAGTCATTCTGCTAATGCCTCTGTTGCACGTTTTCAACCATATGCATCCGAAAACACAATCAGCTTACTTACACAATTTTATCCCAATAGTAAGTGCCCTGCAACTTGATCCATACATGAGAAGACATTGGGATCCTGGCAGGTTAAATGATGTTGTTCAAGAGAGCCTGCTTGCACAATTTCTTCAGAAAGAAGTACAGACTTAGAATGGGCAAAGAATGGTATGCAGTGCAGATCATACGGTTGCTTGGGACAAGCAACATTTTGTGAGGGCAGTAATGTAACACCCGGACTATGGGTTGAATTTAATGGCCCGTTGGCCAGCAGGTCTAAGCCCATGGTCCAACTTAGGAAGCAGCACGAGCTCTACAAAGGATCAAGGAGAAGCATCAGAGAAGCTATCAGAATATTTAGAAACGAAAATTGGGTTCATCCCTTCCTCCGTCGTCTTCCTCACGGAGGAGAGATTCCGGTGAGCTCGTCGTCCGTTTCGCTCGTCGGCGACGCCCTGTCTCGTGCTCACGTCCTGGCAGTAGCTCGCCGGCGGCCACGGGTTGTGACACCGTCGCACGCGACGACGAGGAGGATAGCGGCGCCTAAAGACGCCGAGATTGATCCACGGGCAGAAGATTTTCTCGCGGCAAAGAGGAGTGACCAGCGGCACAGAAGATTTTCCATGGCCAATTGGCCTCGACAGAGGAGGTCTCACCGCTAGTTCAGAACGCTGCTTGCTACAGATAACTCGGCGAAGATGACTTTACTGGCGGAGTTGGTATCTCCACTTACACGATGGCCAGATTTGCTACCACAGCTTGACAGTGCTGGAAAATTAAGCTGCAGAAACTGACATCAACGACTCTTTTCAATCCGTCAAACTGTTGCTCTACAATCTGTCAGGCTATGGTTCTGCTGCTTAAACTGAAGCATGTCCCTCCTTTTCTGAAATAGGCATGTCAGTTGTGTTGCGTTTGGGCCTGAATCTGCTCGTCTGCTCCTTGCCTGTTTTGTTCTTGGCACTGATTTATCAAGTGATGCTATGGTTGTCAATGCAGAGCTTTTTCAGAAAACGAAAAAGAAACAAATTGCTCATATTCATGCCCACCAACGAGCTGATTTCAGATGGCATCAAGAGCATATTTCCTGGCACGTGACACTTTTTTCCGTTTCAGGGCAGCTTGATAAACGTAGCCTTCAGTTCCTGAAGAATCTGATGTGCCTTTCATATACTAATTGTTTGGGAACTCGTATGTGATGCTTTGTGAGTTTGTATCATAAATGTATTTCTATGAATATATACGAAATGACCTGACCATTGTCACATGCTGATGCCTTTTGCTTTGCTGCTGATCTTATTGTGCTAATGCTTCCCGGTAATAACAACCATGGCAAAGGCTCGCTCTCTGTTAGCTCTGGTTCCTATTAACAAAGTGAACACTCGAGTCAAATCACCATCGCCATGTTCTACTACACAGATGGGGTTGCTTTATATATTACTTCTAGCATTGTTAGAATTTGTTATTAGTTTTAGCGGATTGCAGGCATGCACAAATTTCTGAAAATTGCCTATCTTCCTTGATGATTTCAACATTGCTTGCTAGCTCATTCTAAGATCACAACCGCACTGAATCCACACAACCAGAAACTCTGTCTGGACAAGCTGGTGACGCTTTCCTAGCAGCAGTGAACATGGCCATTTAAAAAACAATAGTGATACAATGCGAGCTCTCACAGTTGACAGAAGCCATTCCCTCTTCTCGAAGGTAGTAAAACGCCTACTCAGAAGTCAGAATAGCTAGGCAGCTAGCTCGGAGCTCTCATCCCTGAATATGCTCCAGCCCTCAAATCCAAGATCAATCTCCACTAGCATTTGCCTTCATCTGCCCCATGCCCCATGGCAATGTCCCGCCCTGAGTGAGGAGGACCAACCAAGCCGTTCGTCTGCCCCCATGGCAATGTCCCGCCTCCGATTCTGCTCCTCCACTGCCGGCGGTGGTGCCTCCACCTCCAGCCACGCCTCCTCACGCGTGCCGCCGCAGTCATTCGGCGCCGCCCTGACGGCATTCAAGGAGCGGCTTCGATCCGGGACGCTCGGGCCGGAGGACGCACGCAACCTGTTCGACGAAATGCTGCGCCGAGCCCACCCCGACTCAACTCACGCGCTGAATGGCCTTCTCGCCCAGCTGGCCCGTGCTCCTCAGTCCGCCGCCTGCAGCGACGGCCTTGCGCTCGCCGTGCCTCTCTTCAAGCGCATGTCCGAGAGTGCCGTACGACCCAACGGCTACACGTACAACATCCTCATGGACTGCTGCCGTCGTGCGCGGCGCCCAGAGCTAGCGTTTGCCTTCTTCGGCCGTCTCCTCAGGACGGGACTGGGTGTCGATATTGTCTCCTACTCGATACTTCTGAAGAACTTATGCGATGCTAAGACGAGTCAGCAGGCGCTCGAGTTACTCCGGATGATGCCTCAACAGGGAGCTGCCTACTCGCAGAGGTTGGTTTCGTACAGCACAGTCATCCACAGTTTCTTTAAGGAGGGTGATATTCCTAAGGCATGTGATCTGTTCCATGAAATGATACAACAGGGTGTTCCACCTGATGTGGTGACTTACAACTCAATTATTCATGCACTGTGCAAGGTCGGGGCAATGGACAAGGCAGAGGTGGTCTTTCGACAAATGGTAGATAAAGGTTCTAGGCCAAATATCAGAACATACACTAGCTTGATTTATGGATATTCCACTTTGGGCCAGTGGAAGAAGGCGGTTAAGGTATTCAAAGAAATGACAAGTCAGGGTTTCGTGCCAGATGTTGTTGTTTGGAACTCGTGCATTACTTCGCTTTGCAAGCATGGCAGAAGCAAAGAAGCTAGGGAGATTTTCGACTGCATGGCTATGAAGGGTCAAAAACCTTGTATTGTGTCCTATGCTACTATGCTTCAGGGGTATGCTACTGAAGGATCCTTTGTTGAGATGACTCATTTCTTCAATTTGATGGTCAGAGATGGTGTTGTACCTAACCTCCAAATTTTCAATATACTAATGAATGGATATGGGAAATGTGGTATGCTGGACAAGGCTATGAATCTCTTTGAAGATATGAAGCAGCAAGGAGTGAAACCTGATGTGGTCACATATGCAACAGTAATAGCTGCAATTTGCCGCAAGGGTAGGATGGTCGACGCTCTCAAACTATTTAGTGAGATGATTGATGAAGGAATCATACCCAATGTAGTTGTTTACTGCTGTCTTATTCAGGGTTTTTGTATTCATGGTTGTTTAGTGAAAGCCAAGGAATTGGTTACTGAAATGATGAATAAAGGTATGGACCCTGGCATTGAGTTTTTCAGATCAATAATAAGTAGCCTTTGCAAAGAAGGACGGGTGGTAGATGCACAGGACATATCCAAATTCACTGTAAGGATTGGTATGCCTCCTACTGTCATTATGTTTAATACCCTGATGGATGGATACTGCTTAGTTGACAACATGGAAGAAGCATCGAGAGTATTTGATGACATTCTTTCTGCTGGCCTGGAACCTGATGTTATATCTTATAGTACACTAGTTAATGGCTACTGTAAACATGGACGGATTGATGATGGATTGCATCTCTTCAGAGAAATGTTGCTTAGGGGAGTCAAGCCCACAACTATTTCGTACAACACCATAATGCATGGGTTATTTCAGGCTGGGAGGACATGTGCTGCAAAAGAAAAGTTTAATGAAATGATTGATAGTGGAATAATGGTTAGCACTGAAACATACAACACTGTTCTTTTTGGGCTTTGTAGAAATAATTGCTATGATGAGGCGATCACGATTTTCAAGAAATTACATGCAACAAACGTGAAGATTAATATCATAACAATTAATATTATGATTGATTCAATGTTTAGATCAAAAAAAATCAAAGAAGCCAATGATTTATTTGCTGCTCTCCCAGCCTATGGGTTGGTCCCTTCTGTTAATACCTACCGCATAATGGTGACAAATTTTATAAGACAAGGATTGCTGGAAGAGGCAGACAATATCTTCACTTTAATGGAGAAGACTGGGTGTGTTCCCAACTCTCAACTGCTAAATCTTGTGGTCAGGGTGTTACTGAAGAAAGCAGAAATAATGAGGGCGGCAAGTTATCTTTCTAGAATCGATGAAAAGAAGTTCTCACTTGAAGCTTCAACCATTAAGTTGCTAATCTCTCTATTCTCAGCAAAAGGGGCATGTCAACAACATATAAACTTACTCCCTGCAAGGTATCAGATTCTTGTAGGAGCCAACCAAAGTTGATATGCTATATAAGACCTTAAAACTCTCTCGAGTTTTGTTTGTCAGAAGGAATACAGCCTGCTCACATACAGTTAGTTCTTGATCCTTTTTATTCTGGGAAGGTAGGCATATGTTTTTCCGTATGAAACATGATGGATTGTAATATGTTCAAGTATGCACCTGCTACCCTTGATCTGCATGGTCGCGACAAAGAGGAGCGAACGGCGAGGAGGTCTGGCCCCCTGCGATCCATGGTGAATGGCCCATTGGCCATGACAGAGGAGGTCTCACTGGTTCAGAATGCTGCAGGCTAAAGAGGACACGATGAAGATGACTCTACTGAAGGAGATGATATATCCAGTTCTCCACTCACGGCGGCCAAATGTATCACCACAGATTGACAATGCTGGACAGCTGATCTGCAGAAATTGAGATCAACTACCACTACGTTTTTCAGTCTGTCAAACTGTTGCTCTCCATCCAGTCTGTCCCTTGTCTGAAATCGGCATGTCAGCCGTGCTGCCTTTGGGCATGAATCTGCTCTCTCGCTCCTTGTCCGTTTCGTGATTGGCACAGATTTATAGAGTGATACTATGGTTGTCAAAGCAGAGCTTTTTTTGGAATGGAAAAGGAACAAATCGCCCACTGACTAGCTGATTTGAGATGGCGTCAAGATTCAAGAATACATCCTCGTACATAACATTTTTTTTTTCATTTCAAGGCAGCTTGATAAATGTAGCTTTCAGTTTCTGAAGAATCTGTTTGTCCCTTCGTTATATTAATTGATTAGAACTCGTATGTGACGCTAAATTCAAAGGTTTTTGAGTTTGTATCCAATGATGCATTTCTATCTAGGAATATAAACGAAACGACCTGAACATTGTCCCATGCTACTGGCACCTTTTTCTTTGTTGCTAATCTGGGCTGATGCTTCTTGGTGATAACAACCACGGCAAAAGGTTCACTCTCTGTTCGCTCTGGTCATTGTTAACAAATAGTAGCATAGTGAACATACGAGTCAAAGTACCTCGGTTCTCGGTGTAGTATTTACATATAGATGGGGTTGCTTTATTATTTGTTTCGGCGGGTTGCGGCAACGCAAATTCCTCAAAACTGCTTATCTTCCTTGATGACTTCAACAGTGCTTGCTATAGCTCATTCTAGGATCATAGCCGCACTGAATCCACACAAGCTGGTGACGCTTTCCTAGCAGCAGTAAACAAGGTTGTTTCAAAACACAATAGTAATACAATGCGAGCTGTTAGGTTTGCATGACGCCTCACAAAACCCATTATTCTCGGTGCTCATCCCTGACTTTGTTTCAGTGCGAATCGGCACAGCCCTCAAATCCAAGATCAATCTCCACCGGCATTTGCTTCCTCTGTTCTGGCACCCGCGTCCTCCGTGTTTGCGCCAGCCAGCTAGTATGTCCCGCCTTGACCCTTGTGAGTGACCAACCCGTTCTCGCTTCGCTCGTCTGCCCCATGGCAATGCCCCGCCTCCGCTTCTGCTCCTCGACCACCGGCGGTGGTCCCTCCACCTCCAGTCACGGCTCCTCACGCGGGCCGCCGCAGTCATTCGGCGCCGCCCTGGCGGCATTCAAGGAGCGGCTTCGATCCCGGACGCTCGGGCCGGAGGACGCACGCAACCTGTTCGACGAATTGCTGCACCGAGCCCGCCCCGACTCGGCTCGCGCGCTGAATGGCCTTCTCGCCGAGCTGGCCCGTGCTACTCCGTCCGAAGCCTGCAACGACGA
Organism: Eragrostis curvula; assembly: GCA_007726485.1. Lineage (NCBI taxonomy): Eukaryota > Viridiplantae > Streptophyta > Magnoliopsida > Poales > Poaceae > Eragrostis > Eragrostis curvula. Next base: position 54,116,378 of record CM017441.1, read on the forward strand.
CCTTGCGCTCGCCGTCCCTGTCTTCAAGCGCATGTCCGAGAGCGCCGTACGACCCACGGTACACACCTACAACATCCTCATGGACTGCTGCCGTCGCGCGCGGCGCCCAGAGCTAGCGTTTGCCTTCTTCGGCCGTCTCCGCAGGACGGGCCTGGGTGTCGATATTATCTCCTACTCGATAATTCTGAAGAACTTATGCGATGCTAAGAGGAGTCAGCAGGCGCTCGAGTTACTCCGGACAATGGCTCAACAGGGAGCTGCCTACTCGCCGGATTTAGTTTCGTACAACACAGTCATCCACGGTTTCTGTTGGTTTGGAAAATATCTCAGTCTAGCAGCTTGCATTCCTTCACTTAGATATACATATACATATGGGCTGGGCTGGGCCCAAACATACGCCAACACTTCCCCTCAAAATGGATGATAGATATCTATCATTCCCATCTTGCTACATGTTAGATTACATTCTTTTACTCCTAAACTTTTTGTTAAGAAATCTGCTAATTGACCACATGTGCTTACATAGTTCAACTCTAATACACCACTATCTAATTTCTCCTTGATAAAGAAACGATCTATCTCGACATGCTTTGTCCGATCATGTTGAACTGGATTGTTAGCGATACTTATGGCTGACTTGTTATCACACCAAAGTCTTAGAGGATCTTTTCGTAGCACATTTAATTCTGATAGGAGATTTCTCACCCATATCATCTCGCTCACCACAAGTGACATAACTCTATATTCTGCTTCAGCAGTTGAACGAGATACAATTTGTTGTTTCTTGCTTCTCCAAGAAATCAAATTTCCTCCAACGAAAACACAATAGCCCGAAGTCGATCTCCTATCATCAAGACAACTGGCCCAATCAGCATCACAGTAAACCTCTACCTTCAGATGACCATGGCTCTTGAAAATGATTCCCTTTCCAGGACTACTCTTCAAGTATCGTAGTATGCGGTAAACAACATCTAGATGTCCACTTCTAGGGTCATGCATATATTGGCTCACCACACTCACTGCATAAGTGATATCGGGCCTTGTATGACATAAATAAATGAGTCGACCAACAAGTCTTTGGTAGCTCTCTTTATTCACAGGATGATCAGATTGAGCACATAACTTATGGTTCGAATCAATAGGAGTCAATACGGGCCGACACCCAAGCATACCAGTCTCATTGAGCAAATCTAAAACATACTTTCTCTGGGAGAGAACAATACCTTTTGGAGATCGAGCAATTTCAATGCCAAGAAAATACCTCAGTTGACCAAGATCCTTGACCTCAAACTGCTTGCTTAAATTCTCCTTTAGACGTCCAATTTCTACCTCATCATCACCAGCCAATGAGACTCCATATATACCTCTTCTTGAAAATCACCATACAAGAAGGCATTTTTCACATTTAATTGGTACAAAGGCCAACCAAAGTTTGCCGCACAAGAAATCAATGTTCTTATTGTACTCATCTTTGCCACCGGTGCAAATGTCTCATCGTAATCAATGCCATATGTCTGACTATATCCTCTTGCAACAAGTCGAGCCTTGTATCTTTCTACCTTCCCTTCTGGAGTTTGCTTCACTGTGAAAACCCATTTGCAACTAACGGCTTTCTTTCCTGATGGTAGTTTTACAATATCCCATGTTTTATTTTTTTCAAGAGCCCTCAACTCCTCTAACATAGCATCACGCCATTTTGGATCATGTGTTGCTTCTTTCCAATTCTTAGGAATAGCAACAGATTGTAGAGATGCAACAAATGCTCTATATGCAGGAGATAAAGATGCATAAGAGACATAATTGCTAATGTCATTCTCAAATCCATACCTCGGTGGAGGAACTCCAGCCTTAGCTCGTGCATCTTTTCTCCATGCAATAGGAAGATCAATTGAAGAGGAACCATCAACCTCAGTGTTAGATGTTGACGAGACATCAATAATTTCTGGGTCGTTATTAGGCACCAAAGTTGAAGAACAATGTTCTGTGGTCGATGTTGGAACCACCTCTGTAGCTTGTGTCTCAGATCTGAACTTTTTTCTTGTGTATACTTTGATACATTTTTGTGTTGCCATCTCTCACATGCGGATGCTTCTTCCTTGGAAGATGTTGAACCAGTCATCACTTCCACTCCCTTTGATTGAGGAGCCGAACCACTGATCACCGCTTCCATCTTTCTTGGTTGGTGATCACTTGGCTCATTTCTTGTGCCACCATTCTTCCCCTCTCGACCAACATCATCCATGATGGGAGAGTCAAGATCAGAGAACAAAGAACTTAAATCTGTCTTCTCGCTATAAAAAGGAATGGACTCCCTGAATGTAACATCCATACTAACAAATAGGCATCTTTCAGTCGGGCACCAACACTTATACCCCTTTTGACTTGATGAGTAGCCCACAAATATGCATTTAACTGCTCGAGGATCCAATTTGTCCACTGAAGGTCTATGATCTCTGACAAAACAAGTGCACCCAAATACCTTAAGAGGAACAACAAACTCATTCACTCCTCGTAGCACCTCATAAGGAGTTTTCCACCCAAGTAATCTTGAAGGTGTGCGATTGATTAAATAAACAGCTGTCATCACCGCTTCGCTCCATAAAAATTTTGGCACATTCATAGCATACATGAGTGAACGTGCAACCTCCAAGATATGACGATTTTTCCTTTCAGCTACTCCATTTTGGGGAGGTGTATCCGGACATGTAGTTTGATGCAATATCCCATGAGCTGACAGATAACTTTCAAACTCATTGTTCACATACTCTGTTCCGTTGTCTGTCCTTAATACCTTTACTCGAGCATCAAATTGATTTCCAACAAGTGAACAGAAATCCCGAAAACATTTAAGAACCTCCTTCTTTTGCTTCATAAGGTATATCCAAGTCACCCGCGAATAGCAATCAATAAATGTTACAAAATACTTCATTCCACTAATTGAGATAGATGGGCATGTCCAAACGTCAGAGTGAATAAGCATAAAAGGAGATATGCTCCTAAGCCCCCGACTTACGTATATTGATCTTGTATGCTTTCCATACTCACATGCATCACATATAAGTTTTGTTTTGTCCACCTTACTCATGATCTCTGGAAAAACCTTGGCCATAGTATCGAATGATAAATGTCCTAGTCGACAATGTTCAAGTATCACTTTGACCTCCTTTTCACCCATAGCAACTGACAAAGCAGTGTATGAGGTATCCGCTCTTCTATCCAGGAACTACAGGCCATTACGCCTTATTCCACTACCGAGCATTCTTCCTGTCCTTCTGTCCTCAATTAAACAGTTCTCTCGATCGAGAGTGACACGACAATCCATATGATCCACCAAAGCACTTAGGGATACTAGATTAACAGGAAATAAGGGTACATATAAAACCGATGATAATGTAATTAATGGAGTGCATTGGACTGTGCCCACACCTTTAATAGGTTGAGCAGTTCCATCGGCAGTTTGAATAGTTTCTTTTTTCATAGGAGCAAATGGATTATATGTTGCAAATTCACTTAATGTACCCGTAACATGCATAGATGCATCTGAATCTAGTATCCAATTTGCAAGAGTTGTACCTTCACTAGGATGAGCAAGGTTGACAAGATTACCGAGGACGGTCTTGGTCTCCTTCGACTCCCTTCTGTTTGACATTAGTTCTGAACTTTTAGCCAAAAATAATTGTCCCACCTTCTCAAGTTGGTTTGCTGTAAGAATCTCAGCCAATTTTTCAAATAACTTCTCAATTCCTATGCTCTCTCCCATTGTTTGGTTCTGCTCACAATGCGCAAAATCAACCAAGAACCACACTCTCTATCAGCTCAGTAACTCCTCGAGCTCCCCCTGAATCAAAACCTTCAAGCCGGTAAATTGTGTAGCACAGTACAACCGGTAACAAGCAACACGTAACAAGCAACACGTAGCACTGCAGTAGTGCAGGCGTTGTGCACACCACCAACAGCCTGCAGTAGTGAGAGCTACCACAAGCCCAAGAAACTCCCGTTCTGTCTCCTCCTCTGCTCAGCACTAGAGCGAGCACCTCTGCCTGTAGCTTAATCCACTCAAATCCAACAGAAACCAGTTCTAAATCACACGAGCTTTCCCCTGTAAATAGCCGCAAGACAACAGAGAAGCACCACCCAAGAGCACTTGCCCAGTACCAATTTTGCTTTCTTTCCTCGCAGCAGTGGAACTAGCAAAATTCCAGCTAGAAGCTTTCTCTGCACTAGCGGCAAGTAATCTGCACTTTCTGATAACCAGCACTTGCCCTCTCTGCACAAAGCAATTTGGACTCACCCGCAAGCTGCTACTGGTGCTGCTCAACACTAATTTGACCACCGCTACCTTCCAAATCAAGCACCAACTAGTGCTGCTCAGCTTGCGCACCTCTTCCTGGGCGTTGGAATTCAGACAGCCACCGTCGCTTGCTACTGCTCCACGGCCGCAACTTGGCTTCCTCCGCTGTCTGCTGCCGGTCGAGCTCCCCCGCGCGTCTCTGCCGCAGCTGCCGCAGCTCCCTGTGCGTCGCCTACTGCTCCCAATCTGAGATACTACTTCCCTGCTCCTATACACAGAGCACCTCAACCTGAACCACACTCCTACAACCAGCACGCACCAGCTCTACTCGCCGGCGATTCACACGAGCGGCTTCCGCGCTCACCACGTCAAGCAGCGGAGAAGCGGAGCTTCACGGTCGCCCCCGGCATCGCCAAGGCTCTGACACCATGTTGGTTTGGAAAATATCTCAGTCTTGCAGCTTGCATTCCTTCACTTAGATATACATATACATATGGGCTGGGCTGGGCCCAAACATACGCCAACAGTTTCTTTAAGGAGGTGAGTGTAATTTTTACATTTTGGCCCTTTTAGAAAAAGTTTTTCACAAATAGACCCTTGGGAAAAACATGTCTAGAAATGGACCTTTTTCTGAGCGCCATATGATTTGGCGCTCAGGTTGAACAGCTGAGCGCCGCAACAATTGGCGCCCACCCCTGCCACGTCAGCTGCAGGGCACGCGCCCGTTCTGCTGACCTGGCAGGGGTTGAGCGCCGGCATATATGGCGCCCAGATTGTGAGCGCCGCACCACTTGGCGCTCACCCCCGGGCACAGAAATGTCCTCTCCTTCTTTCTCCTCTTCCTCTCATTTGCTCACTCCTCACGAGTCACAGAAGCTGCATGTCTGAAAAGAGAGATGCATGCATTGCATTGAGGCAGTGATGCATGCAGTAGAGTCACTGTTCGCGCATGCATGCTCTATCAATGTCACATTTCTTTTTTTGACTACATGGTCCTTGGATGCCCTGCGTGTTGCTGTGGATGCAGTGATTATGGTCCTTTCATTGACGCAGTGATAAAAGGAGAAGAATGCCGGAGTGTAGTGATTGATTGTGGCCCTGCCTTTTACTGTGGTCGTTGGATGCCCTCCTTTTACTATGGTCGTGTTTGGTCGTGCATGCCCTCCTTTCATTGAGAAGCATAGGATGCTCCGCGTTGTCTAATGCAATCATGGTGCACTGCCTCCTTTTACTGTGGTCGTGTGTGGTCGTGCATGCGATGTCCTGTCTGGCACCGGAGTGTAGTGACTGATTGTGGCCCTGCCTCCATTAGATGCATACGCTGCCTGCCACCAGTGACAACGAAACAAGGGCCGCATGCGCTGCCTGCTTTTTATTGTGGCCCTGTCTCGATTACTTGCATGTACGTAAAGGACTGGTCCGCATTCATAGCAACCAGACAACAAATGGACATGAAAATAATAAAAGCAGAAGAACCCGCCTTCAACATTGATACTTAGCACGCAACATACATAGAATGAGGAGGGAACAATGGCGTGTTTCGATGCACATGACAAAGCTACGTGTCCATCGATCTACTCCTAACACGCCTTAGGGAAATAAATTTCACTAACAGTGAACGTAGTATTCTATGAGGTGGAATGACATATGAGGTGTCTACTGAGTGCAACGGGGATATTTCCCCTTTCTGAAGGCATCCGGACCTGCTGCCCTAGCGCGGCGAGCTCTCTCGCGCATCCTCTCCCTTTCGGCCTCGCGGGCCTCATAAGCAAGCCGATCTTCCTCTTGTTTGCGCCTTCGTTCCGCCTCCTCTCTTTGCTTGCGTTCCGCTTCGTAGTTGCGTCGACGCTCTTCGTCCTCCTGCCTCATCTTCCTGCGTTCCTCCTCTCTCGTTTCCTCAGCTTCCATATCAAGCCAATGCCTTCTTGCACGTTGAGCGACACGGTACACATGGGCTATATCCTCTGGTGTCTGCTCAGTGTCAACATACTCGATGAACTCACACAGAGGCGGCGGGGACTGCAATATTATGAACGTATTAGTAAGTAAGAATCAATGGTGGAAGCAAAGAATGCCGAAGTACAAGTAGTTACCCTTGATCTCCTATCGGAAGAGTAAAGACGTTGCGAAGGGTCATATTGGTAGTTCTTGCACATCCAAAGCCTTTTGCCGTAGTCATCACCGAGAACGAGTGACTTCACTAACCTGCATGGAGTGCCACAGAGGCACATAGGAGCGATGAAGCCATCTCCGAGAGGTAACGTCTCTTTGTTGTGGGGTGGGTCGTTGGGGAACTCCATAGCTATGGGAGAAATTTCGGTGTTGGTTATATTGCGAAGTGGTTGAGTTTAACGGACAGACGATGTGTGCATTTTATAGGCATAACTAACGTGGTCTATAGACCAAGACTACAAAGAAAAGAAAAGGAGATGTCATCATCGTATGCTTTGTAGAAAAGTCACCGGATGCTCTGATGAATTGATGGCCACCGGACACATCGATGCAGAAAAGTCACGCATGCTGTGTGACAGTCACGCATGCTTTGTGGCATGCATGCATTGACACAGTCACGCATGCTTTGTGGCATGCATGCTTTGGGGCATTGGATGCTCTGATGAATTGATGGCCACTGGACACATCGATGCAGAAAAGTCACGCATGCTGTGTGGCAGTCACGCATGCTTTGTGGCATGCATGCATTGACACAGTCACGCATGCTTTGTGGCATGCATGCTTTGGGGCATTGGATGCTCTGATGAATTGATGGCGGACACATCGATGCAGAAAAGCAAGTGCATTGATGCATTGGTGCTTCTGGCAGGCACTGCGTCGAAAAAAGTTTTGGCCCATAGGATGCTCTGCTAGGTAGTGATGCACATGAGGAGAATCAAACCATAGATGCTCTGCGAGGTATGACAAAGCGATAATGAAAGGAAAACAACCCGGCTTTAACATTCATACTTAGCATGCAACATACATTGATTAAAAGTGAACAATAGCGTGTTCCAAGCACATCATAAACCTACTCGTGCATGGATTTAATCGTAACACGCTTTAGGGAATTTAAATGGACTAACAACAAACATGATACAACGACATAATCCGGGTATCTGCATAACAGCAAGCACTAATCATCGCCCAGGGTGGACGAACCTAAGTAGCTGTCATCATCGTCATTCCTCTTGGAAGACCCACCTGCCTTGAACTTGTCACGAAGCTCATCCAACTCCCACTTTCTTTTCAAGTTCACCCATTCCTGGTCTTTTGGAGAGATGGTGTCATCGATCCATTGTATGAAGTCACATCCTTTGGGGAGGTTGGAATATTTGCTCCACGTCTGGCCACGTTTTGCATGTTTCTCTCTTGAAGCCGTCTGTACAATAAAATTTGCGTTAATCGACATTAAAAGGCCGAAGCGTTTGTATTGATATTGATATATCATACCGTCGAGGGATATGTCTCCAAATCGTTCAAGGCTTCTTGCGGGCACTTCCACATGCGCCGGCCCCAAGTGTCGATATCCTTGGAGGCAGAAGAAACACACCTCCTTCCGCAGTGGCACTGGGGGGCACCCTCGAAGCCTGTTGGTGGTGGCCGCGGATTGAGGAAGGTATCTCTGTTGGGGTCATTTGCAGGAGGTCCATCTTCAGCCATGTTGTACATTTCAGCCATGTTGCTAGTCATGAATCCGCATCGCGCACCACCCACATCATATGCAAGCGACCACTTCTCCCTTTGTTCGTATATCCCATCTAAGAATTGCCTACCCGCGTCAGTGGTCCTTGTCTTCAATGCATCAAAGCCCTGTTTGAAAAGGTCACGTTCAGTTTGCCGACAAACTTCCTCAAAGAATTTGAAGTTCTCTTTGATATGATCAACCTTCAACAAATTTTGTGCTAGATGCCGTGTACACCATCGATGATGTATACGACCATACCCCGGCAACTCCTCTTGCACCGCATTAAGTATGCCAGCATGCCTATCGGAGATGACACAAATGTCACGGCCGGGACCAACAACCACTTTCCTCACAATTCTCAGAAACCATCCCCAGCTTGAGGTTGTTTCTTTCTCAACAATTGCAAATGCCAAAGGTACAAGCTGCCGGTTAGCATCCATTGCGATGGCAATAAGCATGGTGCCCTGATATTTCCCAGTGAGGAAGGTGCCGTCAATAGAAATCACAGGCCGACAATGCTTGAAAGCCTCAGCGCTTTGCGCAAAAGACCAATATGCTCGGAAGAAAATCTCCCTTCCATCCGCTCTCTTTATTTGTGACTTAGGGACATACTCCATATGCATGCCCGGGTTTTTGGCTTTCATGGCATGCAACATTGCAGGCAGGCGTTCATATGCTTCTGCCCAATCGCCGTAGCATGTCTTCAGAGCGCGTTGCTTTGCCCGCCAACCTTTCCCGTACTTAATGCGGTACCTCCATTTCAAACGTACCATCTCAATCAGGGAAGACACCGGCATCGTTGGAGTATGCTTTATGATATTGACAAGTCTCTGAGCAATAAATTTGGAGCTCAGCTGTGGGTGGCTGTCATCCGGATTGTCAGATCCACAAGTATGAGGCTGCACCACACTTGTAATCTTCCACTTCGCATGACGAGTCTTCCGAGCGCGTACTGTCCAAGGGCAGCCACGCTTGCACACAACAATGAACCGTCGCTGCTTGTGAGAATGCTTGACACTATGAGGACGGCAGTGCAACACGGAGTACTCATTCAACCACATCTTCATTGACTCCATATCCTGAAAGATAATACCCTTCTGAATTATTTCAGCTGTTTCTACCCGTGGCACAAGAGTCTCGGTCTCCTCTCCATCAGCAACAGCTCTATGACCCTGGCTCAAATCCCGACAATCAGGGACTAATGGATCACGGTCCGTAATCACTTGCCTCAACATTTCCTTCTCCCATTCTGCCAATCCACCGATAGGGCGATCATCATCCGAATCCTCCGCTCTCTCCTCCTCATAATTTGTATCATCACCAAAAACCGGAACATCCACTAGATCGGTAGCAACACCATAGTTATCTTCATTAGGTGCCACTACTTCATTAGGTGCCACTTGAGGACCCGTTTCAATGTCCGGCAGAGTTTCATCCCTACGATCATCACCACAATTCGGGACGATCGAAGGCATTTGGTCTCCAACCGAATCAGTCATCACTACGGTTGCTGCAGAATTCCGTGCCAAACCGTCATGCACACTTGCTTGTGATGGCTGGGTTAGGTCAATTTCTACTTCATTCGAACAACCAATACCTACGCCTCCATCCACCACTACCTTCCGAACCACCAAATCTAAAGCTCGAACTTCTGAATTCATAACAATCTCAACATATGCTTGCCATTCCTCCTCACTACCCACTGGAGCCATTATCTTCATGCGTGGCCCATTCGACGAACCCACATCAATCCTTCCTTCAAAATCCAACTTAACACCCTCCTCCGTCCATCCCAAACGTTGTCTCACTCGAGATGAAAGACTACACAAAGATGGTGTCTCAACAAAAAGCAACACAACCTCTGTCATGCCAACAAAATCAACACTACCATCCTCTGTCCTTACAACTGAACCTCCATGATGCACTCTTACACATTTAGCCATCTACATCCATTTCAACAAAAAAATAAAAACATTTCCCAATTTAGCATTGTTTATATCAAAATAAACATCAAAAATAACCCTACCGAATTTCGTACTGCAAATCTCATCCACTTCATATATAACTACCTCCAATCACTCTAAATCATCAAACAAACCTTCATTCTCTACTAATTTAAGCATACAACCCTATGTCATTAACATGCCCACTAATAATTCATTGCTACTAATCAAACTAACTACAACCGAACCTTCCAAACATCAACATATCAACAACATTACACTTCCCATTGCAAATCTAACAACCAAACCTAACAAATCGAGCAATTTCAACCTCAAACCCTAGGGTTAGGGTTACCCCAAATTAGAGCCATACAAGCAATTCCATTGGATGAAATTCAAGGAGGTGGAGGAGATTACCTTCAGGAACAAATTTCTCCAAAAGATTTGGGCTCAAATCATCCGGATTTGGGGGATTTGGAGGAGGGGATGAATGGGGGAGAGAGAGAGAGCCGGCGGGCTCTGTTGTTCGGTGGAGGAGAAAGTGAGCGAAGGAAAAAAGAGAAGCTCGCGGGCGCTATTGATGCCCGGGGGTGGGCGCCAAAGGATGCGGCGCTCACCCCCTGAGCGCCAATGGATCTGGCGCCCACCCCCCGCCAAGTCAGCAGAGCGGCCGCGTGCCCGCCAGCTGACGTGGACGATGTGAGCGCCAATTCTTTCGGCGCCCAGATGTTGGATCTGAGCGCCAAATAACACGGCGCTCAGATAAGGGTCCATTTCTGGACATGTTTTTCCCAAGGGTCCATTTGTGAAAAACTTTTTCAAAAAAGGCCAAATTGTAAAAATTCCACAAGGAGGTGATGTCCCTAAGGCATGTGATCTGTTCTATGAAATGATACAACAGGGTGTTCCACCTGGTGAGGACTTACCACTCAATTATGCATGCCTTGTGCAAGGTCAGGGCAATGGACAAGGCAGAGGTGGTCCTTGGACAAATGGTAGATAAAGGTTCTAGGCCAAATAGCAGTACATACGCTAGCTTGATCTACGGATATTCCACTTTAGGACAGTGGAAGAACCGAAGAAGGCGGTTAAGGTATTCAAAGAAATGACAAGTCAGGGTTTTGTGCCAAATGTCTTTGTTTGGACCTCAATCATTAATTCGCTTTGCAAGCATGGCAGAAGCAAAGAAGCTAGGGAGATCTTCGACTGCATGGCTATGAAGGGTCAAAAACCTTGTATTGTGTCCTACGGTACTATGCTTCAGGGGTTTGCTACTGAAGGATCCTTTGTTGAGATGACTCATTTCTTCAATTTGATGGTCAGAGATGGTGTTGTACCTAACCTCCAAATTTTCAATATACTGATGAATGGATATGGGAAATGTGGTATGCTGGACAAGGCTATGAATCTCTTTGAAGATATGAAGCAGCAAGGAGTGAAACCTGATGTGTTCACATATTCAACAGTAATAGCTGCAATTTGCCGCAAGGGTAGGATGGTCGACGCTCTCAAACTATTTAGTGAGATGATTGATGAAGGAATCATACCCAATGTAGTTGTTTACTGCTGTCTTATTCAGGGTTTTTGTATTCATGGTTGTTTAGTGAAAGCCAAGGAATTGGTTACTAAAATGATGAATAAAGGTATGGATCCTGGCATTGAGTTTTTCAGATCAATAATAAGTAGCCTTTGCAAAGAAGGACGGGTGCTAGATGCACAGGACATATCCAAATTCACTGTAAGTATTGGTATACCTCCTACTGTCATTATGTTTAATACCCTGATGGATGGATACTGCTTAGTTGACAACATGGAAGAAGCATCGAGAGTATTTGATGACATTATTTCTGCTGGCCTGGAACCTGATGTTATATCTTATAATACACTAGTTAATGGCTACTGTAAACATGGACGGATTGATGATGGATTGCATCTCTTCAGAGAAATGGTGCTTAGGGGAGTCAAGCCCACAACTATTTCGTACAACACCATAATGCATGGGCTATTTCAGGCTGGGAGGACATGTGCTGCAAAAGAAAAGTTCAATGAAATGATTGATAGTGGAATAATGGTTAGCACTGAAACATACAACACTGTTCTTTTTGGGCTTTGTAGAAATAATTGCTATGACGAGGCGATCACGATTTTCAAGAAATTACATGCAACAAACGTGAAGATTAATATAATAACAGTTAATATTATGATTGATTCAATGTTTAGATCAAGAAAAATCAAAGAAGCCAATGATTTATTTGCTGCTCTCCCAGCCTATGGGTTGGTCCCTTCTGTTAATACCTACCGCATAATGGTGACAAATTTTATAAGACAAGGATTGCTAGAAGAGGCAGACAATATATTTATTTTAATGGAGAAGACTGGGTGTGTTCCCAACTCTCAACTGCTAAATCTTGTGGTCAGGGTGTTACTGGAGAAAGCAGAAATAATGAGGGCGGCAAGTTATCTTTCCAGAATCGATGAAAAGAAGTTCTCACTTGAAGCTTTAACCGTTAAGTTGTTGATCTCTCTATTCTCAGCAAAAGGGGCATGCCAACAACACATAAACTTACTCCCTGCAAGGTATCAGATTCTTGTGGGAGCCAACCAAAGTTGATATGCTACCTTAAAACTCTCTCGAGTTTTGTTTGTCAGAAGGAATACAGTCTGCTCACATACAGTTAGTTCTTGATCCTTTTTATTTTGTTTATTTTTTTTAAATTAAAAAGATAATCCAATTTGATGTGAACCTTTTCTTGCTGTAGGATCAGGACAGGTGTTTTACAGAACTGGTTTCATTTTTGTCGGTATTGAGATTGAACTTATGTCTGGGAAGGTAGGCATATGTTTTTCCAAATGAAACATGATGGATTTTAATTTGTTCAAGCATGCACCTGCCACATTGGATGTACATGATTTTCTTTTTAAAAAAAAGCAGCAAGTTCGAAATGCAATTTTGGCACATGTTCTAGTTGACCTGTTTAATATGTAAAGCTTCATTTACTTTCGGTTTGATAAATGTGTTTTTTTTTTGTTAGGTCAAATAAGCTATAGAAGGAACATATTTTTGTTATGCTATATGCAAATTTGGGGCAGATAAACTACCTTGAGTAAACATTGAGAATGGATCAAGTGATCAAATCACTCTATTGATTTAGAAATATCTTAGCTTGTTTTGCTTACTCTGTTTTTGGGGTAATTCTAGGAACACATATCCATAGTATCAAAGTTTTCATTGTTTAGACATACATGATTTTTAGTTTTATAGCAAGGCATTCTTTATTTTTTCTACTAAATGTAAGGCCTTTCTTGTGTTACACTAAACGCATATAGAAGTTTTCAAAAAGAGAACACTTAATGTGTCCGAATCATTAGGAGAGTGGAAGCCTTTATCTGTCACAATATTTTAATTCATTTATATGAGAAATGGCAAGTGCTAACACATGCCTCTTTTAGAATCTTATTCTTTGGTACTCATTCGTTACTTCACTTTGCAATGAAAGTGTTAGATGTAGATGTATTCTTGTAGTTTCCCTATTGTATAAGGTGTTTTGTGCATATTTACCTACACCTGTACATGTATATATTTGGGCCTAGTGCCCCATAATGAATACAAGTGCTATTCATAACAGAAAGAAGCAAGGAAACTCAACATATTTTCTTTTTTCAGCTTGTCATCAGCGGTGGTGATGGAGTCGATATATTAAAGGGTAAGAGCCATGGTTGATGCCGGAATGACTAAACCTGTGAACTAATACTTTCGTTTACTTACATTGACAAAGTGGGGCCATACAGTTGGTGAATAAAGAAAATGCCATGGATCTCACGGAGCCACACAGGTACCTCATCCTCACTATCTCCACTCCCATTCACCTCCCATGGGCCATGGATCTCATCAGATCCCAACTCAAGCTCGATTCAGAAATGACCAGCGCAAGCGGTGCGATTGAGCAGCAAGGGATCCACGCTTTGTGAATCCATCGTGGTGGGTGTTCGTGGAGTTGGCAAGGACACAACCAGCTATGAAGGCGATGCGGAGGCACAGCGCCATCGCCGGCGAGGAGGACTCCTGCTCTGACGATGTGGAGAAGCACATGGATACGAATGGTGGCTTGGAGGCCCTAGACAGCGGCCTCAAATGCACTCTTCGATGTTTGACGCCGGCAGGGATGCAGTCTTCCTCAGCTGCGGCCTTGTTAAATTTTCTGAGCTGGAAGCCAGGATGATGCCTTTAGAGCAGCTCAGCAGCGATTATCCTCGGTACGACGCGAAGGAAAAAATAAAAGAGGTCGGAGTGAATGGAAACTTTCCTGTGTTTTTCCTACGAAATTGCTGGCATAGGAATATTTCCTTAGTTTTTCCTACGATGGATTCCTGCAATCCAAAGGGATGAACAGTGCACAATTCCTTGGATTACGAATCCTACGTTTTTCCTTTGGATTTCCTACAATCCAGAGGAGCCCTTAGTCTATGCTAGATGTGTTTCTATACTGTAGCTTTTTGTAGTCTATGCTAGATGTGTTTCTATACTGTAGCTTTTTGTTGCATGAAGAATGAATCATCTATGAACTGCCTTTACTATACATAATATATCGTGTAATCCAAATGCTAGATTTAGCATATTCAGGTCTTGTGTATCTGAAAATTTGAACGATTATAACCTGTACAAATTAAAAATATTCTGCATTTGTATTACATGACTTGCATTAACGATTAGGCCAGCAAGTGTTCACTTGTTTTCTGTAGTATGAAGTGGATGAATCTGTAAAGTTAAATTATGCTACTAACTTGATTTTTTTATATGCTATATATGACCTTAAAACTCTCTCGAGTTTTGTTTGTCAGAAGGAATACAGTCTGCTCACATACAGTTAGTTCTTGATCCTTTTTGTTTTGTTTATTTTGTGTTAAATTACAAGAATGCCAATTGGACATGAACGTTTTCTCGCTGTAGGATGTTGGCACAGGTGTTTTACAGAACTGGTTTCATTTTTATGGATATGAGATATTGAGATCTAAGTTATGTCTGGGAAGGTAGGCATATGTTTTTGGATGAATCATGATGGATTGTAATCTGTTCAAGCAAGCACCTGCCACCTTGGATCTACATGATTTTAAAACAGCTAGTTTACGTCATGTGAATGCAATTTCTGCTCGTGTTCTAGTTGATATGCTTGATACATAAAGCTTCATTTTTTTACGGTTTGATAATCATTTTGCATCTGTTAGGTCAGATAATCTATAGAAGGAACGTAGTTTATCATGTTAAATGCAAACTTTGGGCAGATAAACCACCGTTGGTAATAAATGAGAATTCACTTGTTTTGCTGACCTCTGTCCTTAGGGTGATTCCAGGAACACATCCACAGTATCAAAGTTTTCATTGCTGAGACATCCACAATTTATAGTTTTATACCATGGTATTATTTAATCGTTTCTGCTAAATGAAAGGCCTTTATTGCTTATACAGTAAGTGCATATTGAAGTTTTCAAAAGAAGATACACTTAATGCGGCTGAATCGTCACGAGAGTGGAAGTCTTTGTTAAAGTTGCTGGCTTATCCAGGGATAAGCCTTTGGGTGTCAGATTTTTTAATTCATTTCATCTGAGAAATGGCAAAAGCGCACATGCCTCTTTTAGAATCTTATTCTTTGGTACCCGGTCATTACTTCATTCGCAAGGATGAAAGAAACAAGGAAGCTAAAAATATTTTCTTCTAGTGCTGGTGATGGAGTAGAGATATTGAAAGGGGAAGGAGGAACCATGGTCGATGCTGGAATGACTTATTCTATGTAGATGTGTTTCTATGCTGTAGTTTTTTTTTGTTGCAAAACTAATCATCTATGAACTGCCTTTCCTATGCATAATACATTGTGTAATCCAAAAGCTAGATTTTGCATATTTAGGTCTTTTGTATCAGAAAATTTGAATGGCCATAACATGTGCAAGTTATTTTTTGGGCATTTGTATTACATGATTTGCTTTAAAGATTAAGCCGGCAAGTGTTCACTTGTTTTCTGTATTGTGAAGTGGATGAATATATATGGTTAAATTATGCTACTAGCTTGAATTTTGTTACATTCCATGACCAGTTTATTTATCCTCCATAGTCGGAACCTCTAATGCATCGACCAATTTGATTGCTGCAGGCAAGAGAAGAGCATGAAAATTCAGCATGACATCAGGAGTGCCAAACTGGACAAGACCTTGGCCTAGATAAACAAGACAATCGTAAATCATTGTTATTTTGCTACTACGACATCCTTAGACATCAGGAGTCCATGACGGTGAGCTGTAAATGTAGATGATAATTTTTCATGGGGATGTAAATGTACTTTTGCCCTTTCTGGGAATCACGAGACATAAATGTATAATGTGCAAACATTTTGCTATGACCTCTCACTCTAATTGAGAGTGAGGTACTCTTTGGAATAGCCATGATCAATGCTGTATATGGAGGCCATGTTATTTTGGGATTCTGCTGATGTTTAATGCTATATACTCCTACTGAACAATTCTCGAATCGAATGTTGAGGATTGTTAGATTTTTCAGTCTTATTTGTCAGCGAGCAGCCTGAATATTCCCAAGCTTAGTGAGTTGTCGCATCTTGGATACCCTCTTATTGGCTTATTGGACAGGTAATCAATGGAATGCTTATCTGAAGCTAGATGTACTGGTATATGTCTCTTCAGAGTCTGAAAATTTTGAAGGTGATGTTCTTTGCAATTAGAAACTTCCTGCGTTGATATTACATAATTTTGGATTAAGCCGACAAGTTTTAATTTGCTTGAAACTGAGTGAACTCTACTGTCGAACTGTTGAAGGATCGCCAGGCTACCATCAGGGAGGCATTCGGCGCGGAGCTTCCCACTTCCGCTGGCGTAGAGAGTTTCTCTGCCGGTCACCATTTAAGGCCAACATTTACACAAAACCCCCTCAATAGGATCGCGGGGTGAGTAATCCCGATCCAGATTAGGGGTCTTTTGCATATTTTTGGATCGCAATTACAAGTCGTGATCCTGTGCAGGGGGTGTTTGGAAAATAATTGGATGGTGACGCGGTGGCGGTGGTCTTGGAACAACGCCATCAGATATTCAGATCGCATCATGTGTGACTTCCGCACGTGATGATTTAGCTTCCGGGGGGGGGGGGCATCCTGATGGATGAGGTTACTGATGGCGTTCGTCGTACACGCTGAGCCTAAGAAAGAGGAGGTGTAGTGACCGGCAGAAGAGGTGCTCGCTCTCGCGAGAGAGACAAGTGAACAGTGAGACCTCGGCGTCTTGCCCCTTTGGCACACTTGGCCGTAACAGAAGAGGCGGTCAGAGTGCTGCAGGCTAAAGAGAATGTCACTTGGCCGTGACACGACGAAGATGACTTTAACTGTACCATCACAGCTTGAGAATGTCAGACAATTCAGCTGCAGAAACTAAGATCAACGATCGTTCAATCTGTCAAGTTGTCGTCCTGTCCCTACCCCATCTGTCAAAATGTCGTTATGTTGCTTATACTGAAGCATGTCACCAGTCTGAAATAGGCATGTCAGTTGTGACTTGCTTGGCCTGAATCCGCTCTTCTGCTCCTTAGATGTTTAGTGTATGGCAGCCAGTGATGATATGGGCGTCAATATATACAGAGTTTCTCAGAAACAAGAGGAAACCTATTAGGTGTGCCTGAAAGGATGTGAACTAAAATAGATGGAGTTTGGCCTGAAATTCCACTTGCATGAGTGATCCGGAAACTTTTGTAAACATAACAATGGTTTTAATGATGGCACTGCTTCATTTTACATTGAATTCTTTTATTGGGTGACTTAAACGTGTAGATTTTTCCTAGTCACCGTGCCTTCTACTTCGGACTGTACCCTAGAGCCTTCCAGTGAAACAATGTAATCGACTATTGTAACTTGTAAGACTACTTGACGGCGGCCTGACTCGCGTGGTGGTAAATCGTCGACCACTTTCGTTGCCCTTAATAAGCAAAAAGTCGAAGATACATATTTATTCGATGGCAAGAAGATATTACATATTTATTCTTGAAATTGAAGAAAGAAAAAGTTGACTGTGTCGGTGTATCCATGCGTCAGGGCGCCACTTCAACAAAGATCATCGCCGGTCTCCGGGTCGCGCTTCTTCCAGTTCCATGGGACGTAACAGCCGTGTTGGGTCAAGTAGTATACGCAGCCGACGACAACCAACGCGAACGCAAGGACCGGGAGCGAAGAGGTGACGCCGGGGATGAAGAGCGAACAGGGCACGGATACGACGGCCCCAAGCATTGCGACGGCGATGGCTACGATGCACTTTTTGGCCCTGATGCGATTCTTCATGTCCTCATCACAGTCATCAGCGACCTGCGCCTCCGCGGCCGGATCCATCTGTTGTGCGGCGTTGATTATGTCTCCGTCGCGGGCGCCCTTCCCCATCCGGCTCCTCTTACCCTCTCGGCGTTGTTGGGAGCTGTGTTATGCGATCAAGAGATAGCCCTGCCTTGCTTTTTATCAGTCAGCCGTGGCGGCAGCGTTTTAGCCGGACTCGGTGCCGTCGTAGGAAATTTTTTTTAGGGACATTTGTTTTTGGGACATTTAGGGACTGCCGTCGTAGGAAGTTGCATCCATGCCGGATTCGTGGTGGCAGAAGAATATTGGGCCGTCTTAGGCCCATTTGGCGGCTGCCTGACATTTCTATTGAGGTGATGAAACGGAACCCTCACGACCCAAAGGTGCCTATCTGATTTTGTTAACAAAAAAAAGGCAACAACCGAAGTCGGACAAGAGCTGAGAAAAGTTAGTTGATTTATAAGCAACGGCAATAGGCCCATGCTGCACAGAAATCATCGTTGGGCCCATTGTAACTTATTTTTGGCCCAGAGTAACAGATTCGAGGCCCATTACGTACAAAAACACAGTGAACGTAGTAAGAAATTCTCTTACCTCCCTAAGCTAGTCCTCTATCCCAATTACCCCCCCGGTGCCAACCACAGCTACACAAGCACGGGAAATCAGAACTCACGCAAGGGCCAATCCGAAAACAACCCTATCCTGCTATCCACAAGAGTGAAGCTCTGCTCCACTCAACAGTCACTCACCACTGATCAGACCTGACTCCGGAGTCCGCGGACATGGCGCTCGCCGGCCTCTCTGCCGCGCAGCTCTCTCCGCCGCGGGATAGACTACCGCACCACCCTCAGCTCCAATTCCTCGTTCGCCGTCAGCTCAAGGCACTCACCACGGCCGCCGCTCTCCCTCCCGACCCGGAACGCTGGCGGCGGTGACAGCCGACCGACAGGGAAGCTTGTCCGCCCGTACTTCAGCTCAGCGGCGGCGCAAGATCTACGCGTCGAGCGACGGGAACCGCGTGCAGCTGGACATCCGCGACGGGCACGCGCAGACGGTGGTGGCGGCGTGCTCGCCTCCGACATCTCGCCGGCGATGCTCCGCGACAGCCCCGTGGAGCTGTCGGGCGCGACGCCTGGTGCGGTACGGGGCCCCTGGACATCCCTCTGGCGTCGTAGGGCGCCGGCGTGCTCGCCTCCGACATCTCGGCGGCCATGGTGTCCGAGGCGCAGCTGGCCACGCAGCCGCCGTTCGGTTCGAGGGGCGGGACCTGGAGAGCCTGCAGGGGCGGTACGACGTCGTGGTGTGCCTGAACGTGCTCATCCACTACCCGCGGCCATGATCCGCCACCTCGCCCAAGGACGCTCTGGTTCGCGACCGGCTGAATCATTTCAGTTTGCAGCGCGCTTTGACACTCCATTCCAGCTTTAATCAGCAATTATTACTGGTAAGCAAAAATCCCTTTGACCCTCGGTCAACTTCCTCTCTATAAAAAGCACCCGGCGGCAAAGGGTAGGGAGCACGCTTTGGGTGAGTACTTCAAATTTCAAATTGCAGCTTCCTTCTTCTCCCTTGCCTCGCTCCTCTAGACTGCTAACTAGAAGCGCAATGCAGGCTCCGCTCCTCCCCACGCCGGTGATCATGGGCTGCCCCTCCTCCCCGCGCCGGAGAGTACCGGGTACGGCGACCGCTCTGGGCTATCAAGCTGCCGCCGCAGCAGCAGCCTCCTCCTGTCCCGCCGACGCTGAAGCCCGATGACGCGCCTCCGTCGCGGCGGGCCCCGGGAAGCCTCGTGCCGCCGACTCCACGATCGCCGAAGCCGCCGCCGCCAGCACAAGGAGCGCGAGCACCGGCACCCGCACCCACCTCACCACCTCCATCGGTAAGCCCTGCTGCATTCCCTTTGTCAATTGCGGAAAGCGCGCGCACTAGTTGTTCCTACCGAAGCTAACGAGCTCGCGTGATCGCGGTGGGTCATGTTTTGGGGATGGGGTTCGCTGCTGCTCCACCACGGTTGTTTGCGCCTTCAAACCCAAATTGAGGTATTAGCCGCTTAATGGCTTTGGCGTTCCTCGTTTGTCCCAACCTCTGATTCTCCCACGCAACCCTAGGTGGTGCTACTCTGGATTTGTTCAAATAGAAAGCGGCATAACTTGTAGTAACGCTAATTGCTGTGTTTCGTGCCGTGATTGAAATTATTGTTGATTCACGTATGCATTGCATGTATAAAAGGTCCAGTAAGTTCCATATTGTCCTTATCATCCACTCGTGGTGTGCATAAAATGATTCAATTACTTGGGGGGGGGGGGGGGGGGGGGGGGGGGGGGCCTATAAACATGTCGTTTCCTACTTATCATTTGTTGCCCTGCTATTTAGTAGGAGTCCATGACGGCGGTGAACTGTGAATGTAGATGATCATTTTTCATGGGGATGTAAATGTACTTTTGCCCTTTCTGGGAATCACGAGACATAAATGTATAATGTGAAAACATTTTGCTATGACCTCTCACTCTAATTGAGAGTGAGGTACTCTTTGGAATAGCCATGACCCATGATCAATGCTGTATATGGAACCCAAGGTTATTTTGGGATTCTGCTGATGTTTAATGCTATATACTCCTACTGAACAATTCTCGAATCAAATGTTGAGGATTGTCAGATTTTTCAGTCTTATTTGTCAGCGAGCGTCCTGAATATTGCCAAGCTTACTTGTTACATCTTGGATACACTCTTATTGGCTTATTCAACTGATCGATTTAGTTTGTTCATTCAAAATTGGTTCACTTGATTCTAAGCTAATATATTGATTTGTGTGACGCATAATATAGGCAGTAATATAGGCAGATATATATAAAAGGTACTGTCAATTTCAAGCTAACATTGATGAATCTTTTGGTAGGCCGTGACCATATTGGATAAGTATGTATCTTCAGTTGCGGGCTCCCTTGTGTCAATGGCATTAGCACTGTGCCCAGCCCTCCACTATATGTGGTATGGGGACTTTGAGAACACTATTTTTCTGTGGAATGAGAAGGGGATGGAAATCTCGCTAGCAAATGGTCTGATCTGGCTAGTGTATGGAGTTTATTTGTGGAAATACGACAGGAGTATGGAGGCTATCTTATCAGGGGCATGGCAATGCGCGTCAAGCCTATCCTTTATTCTGATCTGCTGTGGATTTACCCGGCAGAGGAAAAAAGTGAGTTATATATAATTTTTCTTGTCCTTATTAGTGGTCAATGTTCGATCTGTGATTAAATATACATGCCTTTCTTTGCCAGGGCATTTGCTGGTTCATTCTAACAATGATATTCATAGCCATGGCTCTGGTGCTCTCTCAGCTAGATCTGAGTGCTCACTCTTTGAGCATAATAGAGACTTGCTTTGGCCTGACTGGCTTTGCTGCAGTAATTGCTAGCCACTTTTTCCAAGCTAAAGATCTGGTGCGTGGTTACCTTAGAATTAAGTTTCTTTTCCATATTTTGATATGATTTCCCATTTCTGTCCTGCTATAATGTCATTATTTGCAGTTTTCAGCAGAAGAGCCAATACAACTGCTCTCAGCTTTCATCATAATTGCCCCTGGAGCATTTTTTGCGATTGTTCAGATTGCAATAACCTTCCTCGGTCATAAAAAGCAGAACTATATGACGGTAAATATATGTTTTAATTAGGCATTTGCTATATGACATGTCCAACACTGCATTGTACCCTAAAACCATATTCTTTTCAGTATGCATGTTATGTCAATGCCATCGCATATCCCATAGAGGTAATTCTGATGACTAAGGTGTACCGGGAAATGAAGAAGACGAGAGCTTTTAAGATGATCAAGAAAAGTTTGCGACGCAGTCTGGCATTCAGAAAAGCAGCTGAAAGTAAACTGTTTCATATGCTATCTCAATACTAAGCAAAATATGCTCCTGACTGATTTAATGCTTTTTATTGTTAATTTAGTTGACCTCGAGTCTCAAGAACTGCTGGGTGAGCGAAATGGTGTGGAAACTCTCAACAACAGTGAGCCTTGGTGATGATGAGATTGACTATAGGGATTGGCTGCAGATGCAACATGGTACTAAATTTGTTTAAAATTTGAACATGAATAATTACTACCTGAAATTGAGGTTCTGGCTCTTCACACATTTTTAATCTGCTGATTTCATTTATCTTGATGAACAAGATTACCAAGTGGGCTTGCAACAACTGTTTGAAGACGAGGAAGATAGGGACCAGCCTTATGCTTTTCAAGGTACCAACGTTGTTATAAATTTAAACAAGAATATTTACTACATGAAATTGAGGCTTTGCATTTTTAAATACTTTTTCACGGCTGATTTCGTTAATCATGGTGAATAAGATGACGAAATCAGTCTGAGTGGAAGGAGCTTACAGCAACTATTTGCCGAAGAGGAAGCTATTGATGGATATCAGGCAGATGCTTTCCAATGTACTAAAGCTTTTATAAATTTAAATAAAAACAGTTGCTAGATGAAGTTCTGCCTTTTCAAATACTATTTCACTGCTGATTCGTTAATCCTGGTGAACAAGGGGACCAACTGAGTCAGAGCGGCCGTGTTTTTGAGCTCCTCTTTGGTGAAGAAGAAGATGTGGAGGAGCATCAACATGATGTGAACAGAGGTACCAAAGAACTACAATTTCTTTACTACTGTTTTTTTAATGTTAATGAAGGTTACGTTGGTGAGAGAAATGGTGCTGATCAGTTAATGCTGAATGATACTTGTGCAGACTTAACAGTAGATTATGCAGACTCTTTTGAGCATCTCTTTCAGGAAGTAAATGTGGAAGGTACTCCAACAACTATTTAACCACAATACGCTGATGTTTGCATGAGAATTAATTTAACTAAGATGGAAATTTGCAGATACTGAAAGAAACTTCTTTGCACCTATTTTGCTAGGTTCCAATGAACCAAATGATCAATTGATAGAAAATGCTTTGGAGCTACCATTGGAAGGGATCGATGACAACCAGCAAGGTGATTTGTCAGGCACTAACTGTTTGTTTATTTTAACACATCCATTTGTGCATGAAATTCAAATTGAATTTTGTTTTGTTTTGTGCTGAATGCTGTCATGGAAATGCATTTTGACTGGTTTCTGAACAATATACCATGGACTATTTGAATGGAAGTGAATTGTGCATCCATTTTCTAAAAAAAATAAGCGGATTGTGCATGTTGAGATTTCTGCATGAATGAATTCAACTAAGATGGAAACTTGCAGATAGCAATACCTCTGAGCGGGAGATTGGAGATGATGGCGTGGGGGAGGTGAGATTATCAAACAACACCAGGCAAAGAATAACTCTGGTAACCATCTTTTCCTCCAGAACCTGAATATTGCTGAATGTTGTTGATGTTCTCCCTAATTATGTTGTCATTTTCAGGGAGAGTTAGCGGGCATTAATCCCTCATATCAAGCTAAGACACCAGACCACAGAACCAAAGCAAGAAGGTATAATTATTTTGCCCTAACCGCTTTGCATGCTCATTTTAGTGGAGGGAATCGGATTGTCATTAGTTTATGAAAACTTTTTTTTTTTGTGTAAACAGGTCTGGAGCAACTTCAAAAACAAGAAGGGTAATTCCAAGGTGGTTGTCCTTTGGGTGTCACGAATCCTGATGCATAACTGGAAGAACAAAATGAGTGCAAATCTCTGTAAAGAAGTGGGAGTATAAAAAAGAAGTAAACTGATGGAGAGTAACACCGAATTGGTATGGTGGGTTCTGTACAGGTGGCTCATTTCAGTTGATTCTGTTGAAATGCTGCAAATGAGTAGTAAAGAAATTGTGTTGCTGCTCAGATTCTGTTGAAATGCTGCAAACGAGTGTTTCTGTTGATTTTTGTTCATCATTCTCATTGACTTGTGCTTTCAAAGAATTTAATGAGACAAATGGTGAAGGAACCGTATCCAGTATAGCTGTGTACTTCTGTCTTATTCAGGGGTACGTGCTCGTGGTTGTTCGGTGAAAGCCGAGTGTCAGGGCAGCTTACCAATTTGGTGTCGGGGCAGCTTATACGTGTAAACGGCCTCCCTCCTCGCGCTGTCGCGCCTAGATGCAGGTCGGGGTGGCGTACGGGCCATGCACTCACTTGTGCGCTGTGCTGCACAGAGCGAGCGCGGCCGCCGCGGCGCAGCCTGGACCACCGAGATGACGCGCGCAGGCCAGGAGCGACAACCTTGAGTGAGGCGGCACGATGGCTGAGTGCGTAGGTGCTGCTGCAATTCGATGAGATGAGATAGTTTGATGAGAGAGACTGGGCGGGCGGCATTTTCTGGCTGCTGCTAGACTTTATCGAACGAAGAAGACGGGCCGGCAAAGCGGCAAGTGGCAAGAGGTGGGAAGGTTTCCTTGATGTTTAAACTTGCCCGAACCTGATTGTCTTGTACTGCTCGTGCTCGGGGTGACAAAGGTGGGGAGCCTTCCTTTGTTCCTGTCTGAAAATTCTGAAGCAGAGCCTGATTTCTGGAGCCGGCGCGCGTGCTCTGTGCTTCTGCTTCTCGCGGCAGAACTGTTCGAAGTCAAGGATCGAGATGACCACCATTGAGGGGCACTCTCACTCAGGTCAGCGTCCTTGATGCCATGGCCGTCGTCTCAAGGATCTCACATGTCACAAGCACCAACAATCTCGACCAATGGGGGGACCTTCATTTCCCACATTCTGCAGTGGACAAGACGTCGCGAACGAGAGACAGAGGGCCGCGGCCGCACGGGGACTTCGAGGGGCGTCTGTTCTCATTCTTGCGCCGGCTGACCTCCTCGCTCTCCTCTTGCTACCGTTCGCCGCCCTCGTCGACACCTCGGGTGAAATGACTTGCCAAAGATCTGTTTCTGCAGGATTTCGGACTCCCGCACGTGCTCGAAAATTAAAACAACCATGTCATACCACTACGACAGACTGCAACTCCCAACACAATCTCTGCTTCTGCTTCCTGGGTGGAAACAAAACGGTACTACTAACAGGATTCAGAACATCGTTGCGGCGTGCGCGCGTGGCGGCATGGGTGGCCCCCATGGCCTTCTCCTAATTGAATGGGCAGTACTCCTGCCAGTACTGCGCCATTACAAGTTTTCTAAATGACAAATTTGGCTAGATGTACTAGCTAGTTCAGGATGCTCATGTTTATTTGTTGACTGTATTGCTTTTAATATTTTTGTGATAACTGGATGTTCTGCTTTTGTTGTTATGCTAGAATGTGAGCACATTGACCGTTCTAGTTTGAGCACGTCTAACCTGAAGGGTCTAAGGTCACTTGAAAATGCTCATGAGAACATTATAAGCTGATATATGTTTTGATGTCAGGTACTTATTATCCTCAACAACTTTAAAAAACAGGGGAATCAGTTTGATATCAAAGTGAAGAAACACATGTGACAGATTATTAGCTAGACCGAAAATAGAAATAAAATCAGGTTAATTGGTTAGTTTTGTTCTGATCTTTTGGTGGGTGAACGAGAACTTTATTTCTTAACTATGAAAATCAGTACAATATTTCTTATGGAACATGTTCATTCGTGTTCAATATTCAACTTAGCACGGTTGCTTGTATTTACGATTAACTATTTTATATGTATTTATAGGTGTAAGTAATGTACATTAGTATGGGCATCCAGGTTCACCTTTTTTTTTTTCCTGTAACAGGGAAAGAAAGCCGAATTTGGTGGAAGCTGAAGTGAGATTTGCTTAGACATTCTTCAGCAAACCAAGCAGGCCTGACGAGTGGTGCTCCCTCTCTGTACCGGAGTTCAGTCTGTTTTCTTATGGTCAAGAGGAGCAAGGCTGTCCGGAAAATTCTCACTTATATGTTTGGGATCTTTCTTCACGTTTTCCTCTCAAAGATCAGGGCTGCAGCTGCTGCGATGGAATAATGAAAGAGGTATTCTCAATGCATGTTTCAAGACATGGCTGATGGCTCTGCTCCTCAAGAAAGTAAGAAACCCACTATTGGCTACTATGTGCTTCCAAATGGCTTATCAGTGTTGGAGCCATCATTTACTTGCTTTGCTTTGATCTGGCTGACAGTATCTGGGAAGGTAGAGATTCAAAAGTATCATGCGTCAACAGATTCTGGAGATGATATCCCCTGCGAGAACGCACAACATACATACAGAGCTAGTAGCTCATCCCTTTTTCCTTACATTGAAGGAGACAATGTCTCCCTCCGATATAGTTTAATGAAGTTGCATTTCCTATTGGAACATATGGAGGGGAATTTGTGCAGTGCATTGGTGAAGCATGATTTTTTTTCCTAACAAACAAACAGACCAAATTATTATTAGTTTCAGATTTTCTGTCTTGGCCAGTTTCAGATTTTCTGTGCAATGCTACTATCCCCATAAACATTTTTGAAATTGCATGTCAGAGAAGATTGAATGGCATATCATCAATTATCCTTCATGTCACCTTCTCCAAATACAAGGAGAGAATGATCTCTCATTCTAAGTGAGAGAGTGAGCTACTGTTTGGAATCGAAGAGACATGATCAATGTTGAACATGGAGGTCAAGGTTATTTTGGGCTTCTGCTGATGGTGAATGATCTATACTAAACAACTCTCTAATCAAATATTAAGGATTGTCAGATTTTTCTTTTATTTTGTTTGAAGCGAAAACAGTAGGAGAGGCTCCCACTACGAATTATTATCAATAAAAGGTAAACTAAACTGTACAAAAAGTAACTATCAGAGTCCAGGAAAAAAAGAGAGGACTAAACAACAGGGCTGAATGTACACGCCCTTCAGGAAACAAAAGGCAGTTCCGTTCAAAAAAAAAAAAGGAAACAAAAGGCAAGACCAAAGAGTCAAGCCACGAAATTATAGCGTCTCTAACTGATTCTTTGGTTCTATGTACTTGCAGTTTTACTTCCTCTGCAAAGGCTTTCACACGTCCTTTAAAAATCAGCCCGTTCCTCTGCTTTCAAATATGCCAAGATGAAGATCTCCATGAAGATAGGATTGATGAAGTGTTTCTTTGCATCATCTATCGACTGAAAAATTTCCATGACACTCTGCCGGTGTATGTTGAGTAGAGGCCAGTAGTTGGTGCTGAAAGGCCACAACACACGATCTGCCAATGTAAACTGTTGGTGCTGAAAGGCCATCTTCTATTTATCAGCTGTAGTTACCGTTCACTGGACAGTTTTTTTTTTCCTTTTTTCTTTTGAGGATATTCCTTGTGGTTAGCCTGTCCATGAAACGAAGCCATGTGAAAAGTTTGACTCTTTTTGTGCATTTGGAATTCCAGATCCATGCAAATGGTGACGGAGGGCTGAGTGCAATGAATGGGATTGAGTAAAATTTGCTGATTGAGTAGGTTGATTGTCAGATATTCTCAGTCCTATTTGTCAGCGAAGCATCCTGACTATTCCTAAGCTTAGAGACTTTTCGCATTTTCGCATACCCTCTTGTCAATGGAATACGTATCTATTGCTTGAATAAAGATCATGTATGTCTCATTGAAATCATAAACTTTTGAAAGGCGATGACCTTTGGAATTTGAAACTTCCTGCATTAGTATTAGATTAAGCCAACAAGCTTTAATTTATTTTCCACCACAGCTTGTCAAGCATGAGTTCAACTTGTCACCGTTCGCATCCCAGATTCTGCGGTGATCGGTTTCTGAATATTAATGTCTAGGCTATTGAACTTGTAGAGATCCATTCAGTCTCAGATGGAATTTATCGGCAAGCCCGTGGACTCGTGGACAATTCCATTATTTTCAAGAGACGTCTTACGGTGTTTGCAATTAATGTGGGCCGTCTATTGCCTTAAATCTAACATTCCATAATGAAAGGTACCAAACAAAAAGTACAAAAGTATTGATAGAGGTACTTAAGTATTAAGGATAAAAAGGTAATTTCATATGTTGGCTAATATGGAATATTTGATAAAATTATATCCGTAATTCCCTTTCTATTTACTTTGTTTGATTGTAGTTTACTCGATTTCAATATTTTCTTCAAAGGAGGAAGACCACGACGAGTGCTCCCATGACGGGGCTGCGGGCGGCCATGAAGAGGTGGTGGTAGCAATGCTCTAGAGGCCATGGCGAGGCGATGCCGCTAGGGGCCATGGCAATGCCGCAACAATATGTGTTACCATGATATTTAATTGGTTAAAACTAATTTACTTGTTTCTTAGAAAATTTACATAGCGGCATTCAGATTTCGCAAGCCATGCAATGTCTGGAGATTAACAAGTAGTTAGAGTAATGTATTTGTTTCAACACTTGGTCGTCAGAACAATGGCCATGAAAGCCACCATAATGAAAGGAGGAAGACAAGGGTAGGGCACAAGCGCCGGGATTTTTGGGTAACTTACTTAAATTTTGCAAGTTTACCATGTCTGAAATTTTAGGGACTAAAACTTTCCAAAAAAACTTAGGCAAAGACGATCTCACGTAACCACAGGAAACAAAGATGGTAAACCATGTCATTATTTACCGAACCAAATAAAGGGCTCTTAGTTGCCGCTTAATTATCACCTGCCATAGGTTATGATAATTTTAATTCCATACCTTGCCCCTATCTAGATGTTAGTCTTTAACATGCTTAAAATAATTCATAAACATCCAGTAATTTGATGTACTGTACAATAGCTGTAGCATGAAAAGCCTTCAGATAAATTCTATTACCTACAATAATCTTGCTACAGAGCACCACATGACAATTAAGTAGATATCAAAATTAAGCATGACAATATACACTGAGCACCACATGCCTTCCTAGTATGAAGCTAAGAACAAATTTCCTACGTACCATACAACTGTGGAAAAATTAGATAATAAACAATCAAAAGCTATGACCATGTCTAAATAAAATTAAATAAGTTACATTGAAGAACTGACCAAAAGAAATAGCAGAATGCAGAGAAACAACAATTCACTGGATAGAATTAGAAAATGGCAACAAAATTTTTGTTGAACAACCTCATGTGAAGAAAACAAAAATAAAACAAGAAACATAGTTTTTGCCCCTTAATGATCAGAAGAAAATCTATATGAAGAACATAGATTCCTGACCTGGGCTAACTCATTCACATATGTAGCATAAGAAAAGCTTCATGACAAGAGCAATGAAAGTACAAAAAATCGATCAACACGCCACCATAAATTTGTTATCGATACATTTGATTTCCAGCACAAACACTTCATCATTCCACACAAACCAGAGCACAACAACTTCACCAATGTGCATATATACAACTAGTCAACAAAAACTTTGTATCAACATAGTATGAAAACCAACTATATACACATATGTAAAACAGCTAACGACTACAATTGTCAACTTCATCATCACCACGAAAGTTGCACGACAGCTCCTCAATACTTAGCCAGCCCACCCTTAAGTATTCGATCCATAGACGCATCAATTTTAAATTTTTTTTCAAACATTTTGAGGTGTATATGTTCTGGATCTCCAACACCTGTTAATTTCATTTTAAGAGAGAATATTTTCCAAGTGATTGGTGTGCCTCTCTCCAGCAGAGATGGTAAAATTGGACACCTATAATCAGAAAACTCCTTTTCATTTCGCACATATGAGCTCAAAAAAAGGCAAACGCTCGCCCCGAGACTAATCTGCCACACTTTTTGCATGCGCTTTTTGTACCACTGTGTGGCGGTGGCAGGTTTCTTTTTTCGTTCCCGCAGATGCAGGCATGCCGTGTCCCGTGTGGGGTGAAGCTAGCGAGCCTCCACTGAGACAGGACAAAACCCTGGCCAGGCTAGTAGTAACAAACACGGCAATACTGGTACAGATTCCGCATGCGGGGAGGAGAAAATATTAATCCACATTTCCTCTATTGCACTGCGTCGTTGGAGTGAACACCATTGCATCAGATTAAGCACTGAGCCGTCACGTTAATCCCCTGACCCTTCGTTTACCCGGCGGGCAGACATCTCTGGCTGTTCCTAGCTCTATACTGTAGGAGTACTGTGCCATCGTGTTGTTGGAATTTGAGGCCTGTTAGCCAGCCCATACGGCTGTTGTTGTTGAGGCCCAAATTTAAATGGAAAAGCCACGGTGGTGTGTAGAGATGGCTGGGTGAAAACTTTAGTACCACCTTGCTCATCTAGGTAAATGTATCCCAAGATATAAGGTGGGATGTTGGATGGTTTCCAACATGAGTAAAGCATGCTATAACACAGGCTGCAGTAGAACACACACACGCGCACGCATCGCGTGTTTCGCGTGACTTGTGACGTTGCGCGTCGTGAAAGTTCTACTACAGCGGTTTATTTTTGCTGCTCAATCAATGGGATAATTTACCAGCACCTTGACTGCCACGTTAAAAGGAGCAATGAAGATCGGTGTGATTAACGCACGCACGATTAAGGAAAGTAATTTCTCTGAATTAAGGCTCCTATTAACGTTGAGAGATTTCAGGGGCGGTACCTGACATTATGGCAGATCAATGCGTTTTATTTTTGTGTCATCCTCCTGTGTATAAAAGGAGACGTCCATGTGGCCAGGAAAAACACACAGAAAGCAATCGCCATTCTCTCATACTCTGCGCCGCTGCCTTCAAGCCTTGCCGTCCCTCATCCGCCGTGCAGCGGATTGGGGAGAGCGGTGTCTCCGAACCAACGCCGGTGATTTGAAGACCTGCACGGGTGCCGGCGATCAGGTTTCTGGGAAGTGCATCGTCACGACCGCTCGCTGCCCTTCCGAACGACTACTTCCTCTCCGACGTCTGCTTCATCTTCGACGACTACGCTGATCTTCTTCCTAGCGGGATTTGTCTTGTAAGTCTCCTATTGTTCCCCGTCCGACAATGGATCCTTGTGAATTGTGTTGTCAGTTCATCTCGATCGATCTGTTCTTTAGCATGTTGCTAGTTTGGTTTATGACTGAATTTTGTAGATCGTCTCTGCTCTTTTGTTTGTCGATCAAATTTATCTTATGCCTAGTTAATTTTGTAACACGTGTTGCATCACATCATCTGTTCCAAACAGTTGCATGTGCCTTCCAACCGAACCGACGTTGTGATGACCGAACTTCAACAAAAAACGATTTTAGCAAGTCGACTCATGCGCAACGCTGGTGCGAACCAAACTGCTCGGTTGGACCGTTGGAGCCTACAATGCTCTGTTCGGTTCGTGGGCCCATTGTGGAGATTAAAAACATTTTATTTTACCGGAGAGCACATGCAGCTGTACCACAATAGTCCAGCGCGAGAGGCCTCTTGCTGCTTTTGTCCCTTGTTTATTCACCATGGTTCGGCATGGTTCGACTCAAAAACAGCGTTCGATTTATTCTCTCTCCACTCTCGGTTCGATTGCCACAACGTGCAAATTTCGATCACCGAACCGCCAGCTAGGACCATGGTTCGATTTCCACACAGGTTGTGGGTGCTTATGGCACGAAGGGGGAAAAACTGAGTACGTGACTGTGCCATACGGGATAAGGATTTTCTCGGTGGCAGAGGCAGGCTTAAGATTTAGAGATTTATGCTAGTGGTTTCCAAGGGATTTTTCCTAATTTTTGCAATGCCAAATGCGACACTTGGGGTATGTTTGGTTTGCAACCATGCGTTACCTTTCCAAAATTTGGCTTGCCCACAAAATTTGGCTAGTGTTTGGTCTACTGCCAAATTTTGGTTTGCCAACGAAATTTTGGCGTTGCCAACAAACATTGCACTGCCAACGTTGGCCATCACGCGGGCGAGCAATACACGCTCGCCAATGCTTGCCAATGCTGTTCGCTCCTTCCCTCATGGTTTCCAAGCAACGTGGCAAGAGGCTAGTGGATGCACGAAGTCCAATGTTTCTTAGTTTGTGATTTTCAAATAACATTTACTCATAAACTATTGATCCAAATTAGAATCTGATTATACCATCTTGTTCCTTACATTTTTATCTACAAAACAAGATCCGACTTTGATATATTTTGAAAAGGAAAATTATTATGACACATAGGCCCCACATGTCATACATATAACGTTGACAAGTTTTGGCATGGTTACAATCCAAACATCTTCTTCTTCATATTTGCCCGTGAATTGGTAAGGCTACAAACCAAACAACATTCTTTTACCAACGATTTGGCAATGCCCACGTTTTGGTTACACCAAATTTTGGTAAGGCTCTTTATCTAAAAAAAAATTTTGGTAAGGCTCACATATGTACTACTACTAACAAACCAAACAGCCCCTTGGTTATTTTCTGTACTTTTAGGGCTAGAGTCGAATGTCATACTACTCCTACGTACTCTGGGCATCTGGGCCATGGCATCTGAGCATCTGGGCATCTGGGCACCCCAATGACTAGTGGGCCACGGGTCTGGGCTGGGTTCTGTGCTCAAGTACACGACACCTCAACGGTCACTGCATTGGTGGCCACGGGGCCCCGCGAAGCAGGCGGTGTCATGACGGCGGGCGGGCCAGTCGGCTCGGTGGGATCCATCTAGACACGTCGTCCCTGCCTCCCTGGTCACTGCCCTCCCGCCGCTCCTTTCACACACAACCGTTACAGTTTTACTACCAAAGGGAGTAGTAGTAAAAGGTACAGTAGTGTACAAGCTTTACTCTGAATACTACAATAGTACTCTTGCCAGCCTTCCATAGACCCCCGCGCCGGTGTTCCGGCCAGAATCTGCGTGCCCAAAAGTTTTACTACTACGCGTGAGGTGAACGTTTTTGGACCGTGCAACACACAATTTCGTTACGCTTGCTGACGACTGCGTCACAGATTCTGTCATAGTATTGCGGCGCTCACAGTACGGCCCTATATTGCCCTCCTCAGAGGGTTAGGTGGCCTAGTCTCATCTCGCCATTGTTCTTGCATATCCTCTCTCTCTGTGTCTCTCTCTCTCTCCCCCTAGATCTCTCTCCACCAGATCCTAATCCGAGCAATGAATCCGAGTCCCTCCCTGATCCAGGTCCTAATCGACCCAAGGCTTGGTTGTTCTCTAGTTTCTGAGGACAAACAAGCAATATCTAGCACTTCATCGCTTGAAGGGGATCGACGAGGTCAATGTAGCCGGGCAAGCACGAGTCACAACCTGGACCAGGAGAATGTTCAAGGTGGTCGGTGCGTGGTGCGTAGCATCGAACAAGATCAAGTGCAGCCCGCAGAATCATCAGTATGTCCCAGTCCAGTTCATGGAGCAAGAAAATTGCCGGAAGAATTGGATATGGACTTGATTCGAGCGGCCATGAAGGGTACCCGCAGGTGTCTGCGTTTCAAAAGCTTGCCACCGGCATCCGCGGCATCATCCATCCATCGTCGGCGGCTGGTACGTTTCATAGAACCACGTCCGTCACAAAGTTTTACCCACAATAATCAGGATGAGTCCAGTGGTGGAGAATTTGATCCTGTGCTAAATTCGTTTTTAGACGGTAATCATACTCCGGATTTGAACGCATTGCCGAGTAAATCCTGTCTGATTCGTTGCAGCTCCCCTTTTCAAACGGATAGCTCCGTTCACACGGGCAGCACCCAAGCAAGTAGTAGTAGTACTACAAGTAATTGTAGCAGTGATTTTTCTCCTCTCTCTCCCTCTGCCTCCCCCATCACTTCATCAGTCCCATCGACTGCTCGTCAGCTGCTCTGACGACGACGAAGACCAGTGCTACCGATTCCTTGCTCTAGAATCCAATGAAGCAACCGACCTTGAGGAGGAGAGTAAAAGACTAGTACTACTACGAAACAAGCACAGTGATCGCCACACCTCTCACATTTCATCCCTGCCTCTCCAGCCGCCCTTTCTTCACTCTCTTATACACTCATCCATTGCAAGCACCGTCCTATCCAACAACCCAATCGCCGCCGCCGCCCTGATGGAGCCCTACGGCCGTGACAAGGGGAAGCAGATGCAGCTCTTCTTCAGTGATGCAGTGCCGTCCAAGGACGATCCTAGAGGTGGTGGCTTCGATGAAAGCATCACGCCGGAGGGAAGCCAAGGCAGCTCCACGGGCTCCAACACTGCATCAGGATTCAATGAGGATGCGCGGCCAGACTATACCACGCGCATCATTAAGTGCCTCGGAGGTGCGTTTGCAAGAGAACATTCTCTCAAATCTAAGGCAATTTGGATCCACAATCATCATGTTAATGTGCCTGTAACAAGAGATCAAGTTGTGGCGGCCTTTTTTGATAAGTTTCCCCACCTCAACGAGCAAACCTTCACTGTGTATTCTATGTCCGATGCGGACAATGCATGTTTTCTTGGTGTTTTTCATGATGGCTCTCGTGATCAGATTTTGGCGAAGACTATATCTCGATCGATAGTTTATCATGACCATCAGTTTCATGTCCTGTACCTCTCAGAGCCACGGACCAAGCTCCGCCTTACTCTCTGGAACTCTGGTGTGCTTGGAGAACGACAAACTTTGAAGCATTGCTGCTTACTAGAGCTAGCTGGAGTTCCTGTGCATTGTTGGAACCAAAATATCATAGCTGATTTGTTGAGCACACACTTTCTCGTCCAATATGCACATCGGGAATACGTGCATAATGACAATACTTTCAGTGCTGATGATGAAGGTCATGCTGTCCCAGAATTCTTCAAGAGTTTCAAGGTCACGGCCTTGGCACCAAGTGTAAACAGTCTTCCTCAAGGATACACTCTAAAGGTGTTTGATGATGTGCCTCGGAATGATATACAGTCATGTCAGCTTGGTTTTGAATATAAAATCAGTCTTAGTGTTCGTGCAGCTTGTGCTTTGCAGAATGACGAGGAAATACCTGAAGCATCTTGGTGCACTACAGATTATATACCCTTCACAATGGAGGTCAGCGATCTTGTGAAACAGAGAAAAAATAATCTGATGGACGGGCCTTTTGATTGAAGTTTTAACACGCAAAAAGGATCGTGCACCGGAGGGAGCATATACTGTGAAGGAGCTCAACAGTACCCTCCGGAGGTACTGTCGATTCAATGGCAAAGTGAAGGTCCACTCCTGTGGTACGTCTTTGTTTCTGGCTGTGTTCGAGAATTGTTGGAGCCGTAACGAAGTTGTAGAAAAAATAAAACAATTTCACTTGCAGCAAAGATTGGAAAGCGAGCCTGATCATAGAATTTGTAAGATGGCGGTAGCAGAATTTATTCTCTCTTGCAGGAAATGGACAGTTGATGCAGGTAGCACTGCTAAGAAGTATTTAAAGTTTCTCTGCAATATATCCTTAATTCATTTGCCACCACATTGCTGGACCATGGAAGTTGCAAATGCAATACTCGCTGATCATGGTGTTGTGGTTTCAATAAGGGAAGAAGACAGAATACCAAGTGATGATTTTTCGCTGAAAATTGGTGGGTGGACAGATTTGGGAGAATTCAAAGTGACAGCCCTTGTCACCCACCCAAATCATGTACCCAAGATGTGTCGGCTGACAGTGGTTTCTTCTGCCCCTGGTGAACGACGTGAGGTGCCTGCACGTCAATTTACTGTAACGGAGAAGTTTGGTCATTGTTATAACGTGTCTATACATATTGATGACCATACAAACATTCAAAGTGAATCAAGTCGACCTGAAGTTTCATCTGGTTTTATTCCTACTGACAAGGGCTTGGGAAGCAGCTATGGAAAGCGCAGGAACAAGGAGAAGGGTCCTAGAGGTGGGCATAAAAGGTTCAGTTACTGAAGGTAATTGGAAATCTTGTAGCTTGTACTGTTTTTCAAACTATTTAGTTAGGAGTTTTGTTAATTCTCAGTTAACTAATATTTTGTTTCTCAGCCAATTTTTGGTAGATTCTGTATGTTGCATTTGATAGTTTCGGTAGCTATTTCTGAATGTTGCAATAATACTTCCCATCTTTTCTGTGATACACTACACGTTGTAATAGGTACCAGTTTACATTGCATTAATGATTTTTTCCCCATCTTTTATCTGATACACTGCACATCGTAATAGGTACCATGTATTGCATTAGCTAATTTATTTTGTGTTGAAACATATGTTTTTGATGTTGCTGTCCTTATTTTATAGGAAAAATTGCTGTGGCACCCTCTAAAAGAGTGGCTTTAGCTGCAGCACACTACAACTCTTAATTTTAGTTGTGGCACGTTATAAATTCCTGCTTCTTAGTTGCAGCATACTAAATCAAGTGCAAGTGATATTTTTCAAATTTCATATCTCCATGCACGAAATACAGTATAATTGGAAACTTTGCACTAAGACACATGGTTGCATTCTCTATCCATGTGTTTTTCCCTTGGTTTTGTTCAACTATTAATAGTTTGGTGTACAAAACAAATATTTGTCAATGATCAGCTATTCAAATACTGGAAAATAAATCTGCAAAATAAAAACACATGGATAGAGGATCTGTCAATCTATTTTTGTGCATAGTTTCAGATAATAATGTATTCTGTCAAAAAGGTAGAAAATTGACCAACTAATTAAAAATAGTCATTGCCATGCAGGTAGGAATGAATGATCCCAAGCCAGATGAAGCCTTCATGCTAAGAGTGGGGAGTCACCGTCAGCTGTTCTGAATGGTTTATGTCAACTACGATGTAGTATCTTGATCTGCACGCTTGCTTGTGGGCAGCAACTTATTTATGTAATGGGCTAACACTTGTAGCTACTTTATCTATTTCGCTGCTACTGTTTTATTATTTCCAGGGTAGAACTATATTCAGCAACTTATTTATGTAATGAATTGCGAGAGTTGTAGGTACTTGTTATTTCGGTGCTTCTCTTGATACAATATCCAGGTTAAGAACTATATATATGCCTTCGATGCATGATATGCCACTATTTTTGGTGCTACTATTTTAATTATTTCTAGGTTAAGAACTATATGTCGATCCTTCGGTTTATGATATGTCCTTTAGATAGGAGACGCAACCTAGGAGGTTCTTGGTTGTTTTATAATTACACCCATTAATACTGCTGATGTTCAATTTCTATGTTAAGAACTATATGTTGATCCTTCGGTTTATGATATGTTCAATTTGAAAGGCACTGCCACACACCATGTTTGTACCTGCAGTATGAAAAATCAAGGGTCAATTCTCATTAATGACACTGATGCTTTGGTATGGCAGTATGAAAAATCCGGAGTTAGTTCTTTGAAATCCTTTTGTGTTGTGATAAGTTACAGAGGAGTAGCCCCATGTTTGCCCCTGCAGTATGTCTTGTATAGAGTTACTAATTCAACTGGCTGCTTTCTAGAAATATTGGCAAACCTGAGGAATGTGTCTTTTGGAGAAAGAATCAGTTAAAAGCTTGTTCTTTGAGTGTGTAGTTTCTGAATGTATGTGGGTGTTTGCCTCCCGGTTTATGGGTCTTAATATAAGGACTTGTTTTGAGAATATTGCTCATTTGTAGCTTTGTCAGAAAAAATAATATGATCTGGCTATTAGAGGTGTTTCGAGCAAAGGATTTTCAAAGGAAAACTATAGGAACTAGAAACGGAGGAAAGGAATTGAAGCGTTCCAACTATCATGTAATCGAATTTAATTATTAAGAATATTATAATTAAGAGTTGTTGTTTTTTTTCATGTGTTTGAATTTCTATTCTGAATGAATTCTAACTCATGATATGGTTCTGTGAAAACTTTTGTGTCAAAGTAAAACCCATGTACCGACGATATACAATCGTGCTATCCATATTTTTATAGTCGTATTTCAACTATCATGTAATCGATTTAAATTAAGAATGTTATAATTAAGAGTTGGTTTTTTTTTTGTATCCCAATTTAATTTCTATTCTGAATGAATTACAACTCATGATATACAACCTGCCTTTTTTTATATACAGTCGGCGCGGTCGATTTTCCCCTCACGCCGATCGGGGCAATCTGATATAATATCGCGGGCGCTATAATATACTGCCTCCATCGATACACAACCGGTGCAGTCCATATACTATCGAGGGCGCTATAG
The DNA here is from genome assembly GCA_007726485.1 of Eragrostis curvula. Lineage (NCBI taxonomy): Eukaryota > Viridiplantae > Streptophyta > Magnoliopsida > Poales > Poaceae > Eragrostis > Eragrostis curvula. The sequence continues at coordinate 54,154,478 of CM017441.1, forward strand.
TATACTGCGCGCATCTATATACAGCCGGGTCATGCGATTTTATTTCGGCTTGTTTGAACGCTTTTCCATGTGTTCAAATTGATGAACTAAACTGGTAAATTTCACCTTCTCAAATAACTCACCAATTTTTGAACACAACAATTGCTTGGAATATAAATAACTAGATGTCAAACCTTGTTTTATAACTAATTTTGCAGAATTTCAATTACATCGCCACTGTAGATCTTTGAGTGTTTACTGCAAAAATGAGTTCTTTTATGTGTTCAATCTCGAATTACAAAGTTGAAGCATCTAGGCCCTCATTTGGTGTTTTGATAATTAGTGACCCCCGTATTTCTGACTACGGTTTTTTTTAGATTATTATATAGTGTTAGTCAACTGTTCATTCAAGACCAGTAACCCGTTACTATTCATATACTGATTTCTCCTTTTTTGTCAAATCTTGTACAAGTTTTTGTTGAACCTCAACTTTTGTATGATGATACAACATAGCATACACTATCCATTTGTATTTTTGTTGGAATTTTTGAAGCAATATTTATAGTGTATTTTATTGTTGGGAGCACGGGAGCATACGACCCGCTGGGAGCACTAGATATGCACAACAGATCGAGTGTGAAGTTATCCGCCACTGATCGTAGGGCCCATTGTCAGCGATTAGGAGCTCCTCATCCATAGCGATTAGGTCAGTTGCATTTGTTGGCCCCGACCTGTCAGTGAGCTGCCGCTTTTTCGAGCACGCCGCCGTCTCCACGGCTAATCCTCAGTTAGTGCGAGAGTGGAGCGAAATGGACAACATCAATGGGAAGTGGGCTCGGCCAAGCTCGGGACCCTGTTTCAGCGAGCGAGTCCACGGCCTCCCCACATATGCCTCCGCTCCGCATATCTGTCCCCGAGCTCCGCTGCTCCCTACATAATTAATCCAACCCGCAGTCCACACTCCACCAGCCACTGCTGCTTCTCGCTACTTCGACGAAACCGCTACTCGATCGATCCGTCCTTCCCCGATCCGCCGCTCGACCTCGCCGGCCTCCATGGCCTCTCCCTCGAGCTCGACCAGCCGCCGCGGATCTCCGACCAAGGTAACGTTCTGTCGCGGCTCTCGATTTCGATCGGTATTTTTCCCCACTCGCGCGCGAACCGGCCGTACCATTTGGGGTTTTCTAAAGTTCAAGATTTTGCTAAATCTCGGTCGATTTCTCTCTAGATCGGTCTATAGTTTGGTAGATTTCTCTATATTAGGATTCATTTCTCCCTGTTTTTACTGTTCACGCAGACCAGCGGTTCACCTCCGCGCCGTCCGACGCCGTCGCCGTCCCCGAAGCGGGGCCGCGGTGGGGAACGTCCACTGCCGCCGTCTCCGCTGCCCGTCGTCGCGGCGAGCACGGGCCCCACTCCGGCGGCGTTATCGGCCGGCGCCGGTCCAAGCCGCTCACGCGCGGCGCCGGTCCAGGCCTGTACCAGCCGCCGCTCACCGTCTCCGGCGGGGGGCTCCGACGATGACGACTGGCTGGAGGAAGAGGAAGACAACGACAGCTGGGAGCCACGCCTCCGCATCCTCACCCGGACCATGCCGTCCGGGATCGTGTGGTGCCGGTGTCCGGCAGGGCCGTCCCGAGGATTTGGGGGGCCCTGTGCAAAATGCTGATGGAGGCCTTTTACTTTAGTGGGAAAATGGCATAATAAACAATTTATATGAGTTTATAATGTACTTCATAAAAAAACAAAGCTATATCTATCATGTAATCTTGACTTGAATTGCATTATTCTTCTTGTATTTCTTGAAACAAAAACTTCAATGATATCTTGATAAGTAATCTTCTTCATTTATAGTGTCATTGTTGAACACAAGAATGAATTCAATAACTTTAGTTTAGAAAATCTTAATCGATAATTGACGGGGGGAAATTAAAGTGTGACGAAGTTGCTAACGTAGACATGACCAAAAAGAAAAGTACTCTATACACAAACAATAAGTGGCCAATACAACTACAAAAATTATAACGCTGAACGACATATACAAATAATCTAGCCTTGTAGCTTAAGACAGATAAATAGAGAGGTACCCGCGAGGTACAGAGACAAACAGGCAACGAAGGTTCGACGGCGTCTAGGCTCAGCAGCAAAGCAATTGGCATTTGGTTGCGGCTTGCAATACTCACGCACACATGTAACAGCCTAACAGGCCATCTCTTGAATGGACATTGGGCCACAGAGTCGATCCATTATTAGTACGCACAGCCCATGGCGGAGAGTCCAGATAAGATAACGATTCACTCTTTAAGTCGTCGTCGTCTTCATCCGTTCGTAGTTTCGTACCCGCTCGAGTTTGCACAGGTCATCAATGGTGGCACAGCAGGCAGCGGAACAAAAGATTGAACGAAGCCTGTATATACTTAGGAATACCTAGTTCAATTTGGGGCCCCAACAATTCGGGGGCCCTGTTCCGTCGCACCGTCCGCACATGCGTCGGGACGGCACTGTGTCCGGTCTGCCATCCGCATCCTCCGGAGTGGATCGGCGGCCCCGGCGAGACCATGGGACCCAGCGGGGTCCGCCTGCACGCCGCGCGGCTTGTCGGGGATCCACTGCTGGACGTCCACTTGAGGGAGCAGCACAAGATCCTGAAGGAAGACGACGACGAGCTCACTCGGCGCCGTCGTCGTCAGTGATCGATGGGCGTCAGCGCGGAGGTCGCCGGCCGTCTTCTTTTGTTTTTGTTTGTTGATCTGGTGGTGGTGCTGTGTAAATATGTTTTGCTTGCGAACTTTCTCTCTGTCGTGATGAACTAGTTGTGGTGGTGCTGTAAATATTTTTGTTGGTTGCGAACTCTGGCTTGATGAACTGGTGAATGCGTTGATGATTTGCGTTGATGATATTGTCGTCGATGTCTGGTCACGACTTCGCAAAAAAAATAAAAAAAAAATCAGTTCGTGTTGGTCTTCGTTCGTGTAATCTCTGTTGTGTGGTGCTTTTTCTGTTTAATTTGTGTTGATCATTTCATCTTCATGGTACTCGCTGCCCGCGCCCAGTGGCGGAGCCAGGATGGATTATCCGGGTATGCACAACACCAAACAGCAATCTAGGGTAGTCAAAACAGTGTAAAACAGTACCTAAAACAGTAGTACTAAAACAAATGCTAGGGTAGTCTTAGGACTACTTGGACAACCCTTTAGCTCCGCCCATGCCCGCGCCCTAGGGTTTCACCGCCGCGGGAATTTTCCCGCCGACGTCGCTCGGTCGCACGGCCGCTCACAACCCCACACTCTGTGTCCCTACCGTGTCAGTGACTGTGGTAGGGCGCATTTGTGTCCACCTCGCCATTTCGTCTGCGGGCACGACCCCACGTCCCCACTTCACGTCTAATCGTGGGTTACTGGGAAACTTTGTATAAGATGGTCTACGTCAATGACTAGCGGGGTCATAAGTACGCGGGCCCAATGTCAGTAAGTGGGTACTCATCCCTAGTCTCCTAGCCTTCCCACCATATAAACGAGACTCCCCCAGTCGCACACTCCCCACGCACTCGCTCCTCTGCCTCTTAGCAAACCGCTGCTCTGCCTTCCGCCGCTCGCCGTCGTCGGGTTCCATGGCCTCCCCCTCTCGCCGCAGCGGATCTCCTCTCGATCTCCCCTCGGTCTCTTTCGCCGCTCGATCTCTCCCTCGATTTTGAGGATCTTGCTGTTTTCTAACAATGGGATTTTTCCCCATATTGTGTGTTTCTGCAGACCGGCGGTTCTTCGCCTTCTCATCGTCGCCTGTCGCTGTCCCCTTCGCCGTCCCCCAAGCGCCTCCGCCGTGGGGAAACCTCCGAGCCGCCGTCTCCGGGCACGGGCTCTACTCCGACGACGACACCAACTCCGGCAGCGGGCCTGAGCTCCAGCGTCATCTCTATGGGGTCATCTGCGCCCCGCTTCTTCCTCACCTCCGTTAAGGGCCTGGCGGCAGGCAAGGGCCCCGCTCCAAGCCCTGACTGCCGCCGCTCGCCGTCCCCAGGCAGCGACGACGACGGGTTGGGCTCCGAGCCATATGGCCTTCCCACAAAGGTATCCCAGGGCATCTTTTGGTACCGCTGCCCCATCTGCATGGGCGAGGAGGTCCAAAAGCCCGTTACCATCGTGGAGCACGCCGAAGCCATGGCCAAGGACCTGCTGTTGCCCACCGAAATCCAGAGGAAGCACAGGAAGCTTCTCCGCGACATGGAGTAGTGAACTATCCTTGGCTGAGCGCGAGGTCCTGCTCGTCGTCGACGTGTGCGTCGGGCGTCATGGTGGGGAGATGGGATGGGATTCGTGGTCGGCGTCGTGGTTGTGGGAGTTGTATGTGGAGTCGTTGGGTGGTGTCTTTGTATTGTTCGTGTCGTTTGTGTAGATCTTCTGTTTTAATTTCATCGTGTCATTAGTTGTGGAACTCCCCCTAATTTGAATGTTAGTCTGTACTTATATGTTTGTGTGTTTGACGTTTTTGCTTAATTTCGTTTGTGCGTATTTTGTGCCGCTCAAACGAAAATTCACTTTCGCTACTTTCAATGACACGTCAATCATTCGTGGTGTAAGACGACAATTCACTTCGCTACCTTTTCACCTCCGTATCTCATTTAGAAGTTCGTCCTGGACAATTTGTCATGAATGCAAAGAAAATCAATGATGAAAATCAATGATGAAGCTAGTTTGATGAACTTCCTAATCAGAGATATGAGAGTATTTCACCAACACTAAAGGTCTGACCAACCAAGTTAAACCATGTTCACTGATCATAGTAGATCACCAAAAGATAACATGCAACATCAACTTAGATCACCAAAAGATAACATGCAACATCAACTTAAGTATGTACAACAACATGCATATTAGCTTCATTTCTCCAGCTTCGCCTTCTTTCCAGCTACGGCTTCTTTCTTGTGACCCTCCTTGACCATCCGCTTTGGTTTCTTTTCAGCTTCACCTTCTTTCTTGCCACCCTCCTCGACCTTCCACGACCGCTTCTTTACAGCTTCAGCTTTTTTCTTGTCAACCTCAGGTTCTTTCTTTTTGGCTTCTTCCATGGCCTTCAGCTTCTTCTTCGATTTTCGAAGTTCAATGCGAAGAGTTGTGTTCTCTTGTTTTGTTGCAAAGAGCTCCTCAGCAATGCACTGCTTCTCCTGCACGCATTCCTTGTATAGCTCATAGAAGTCGGGTTCATCATCAGAATCCTCCTCTTCATGTTCCGGCTTCTCATACTTCTCATACTATCAAACATGAAGACACAAAATAAAACATGTGCACAATTGAATTTGCACAATATAGCATCTCAAAAACCAAACATGTGCTGGAGCTTATAGAACTAGATGGCAATCAACAAAGAGTAAACAAAGAAATTAACAGTAAATGGTATTTAGCTGAAAAGCATATTCTATCATAATCACAAACTAAATACGCTTTGGTTATCATATGTCCATTTTAACTTGGAAGCAAAGCAACTTTGTACCTCCATTCTACTAAAACCAATGTCATGGCAAAATGTATGAAAAAATTCCTAGTTTCCAGTTGTCATCCCATACTATAACTGACGCCGTGTCAAATAGTTTCAATAATTATTCTTGCTACTATATGAGCAACATTGTGTTCTCTAAAATGTTGATCCTGAAATATATTAGGCAACACAACTGCAGACTCAGTTTACAAGTATCAGTTTTCAGAGCTAATTCAAGTAGCAATTTTGCAGTACAACCTAAATCTGAAACCATAAACCTAACCCTAGATCTCGTCGAGGCTACGAGGAGAGGTTGGAGCAGCAGAGGCTAGTACCTTGCACTTGGGGTTGGAGCAATTGCAGTAGACGACGCCGTCCTCGGAGCCGTAGCCGTCCTCGGAGCCGTCGTCGGAGTTGTCGTCCTGGGTCCGGTCGTCCTCGGTGTCCTCGTCGGAGGAGTCGTCGGAGTTGGAGGTCCCGTCGTCGTCCGTCACCAAATCGACGAAAGGGCGCGGCTTCTCTACGATGACCACGTCATCCTCGCTGGCGTCGTCCGGAGCGGCGGCAGATCTACGGCCGGGTGCCGCACCTCGAGAACGGAGGCGCGAACTGGCCGCCGTTGGAGCCGCCGCGGACCTTGGAGCCGCCGCGGATCTACGAGCCGCCGTCCTCCCCGCCGCGGACCCCTGAGGCGCAGATCGAGTTCGGCTCGAGATGGCCTACGGCGGCGGCATCGCCGGCGTGCAACCAGCGGCGGCGGACGTGCGGCGGACCGGCCCAAGATCGGGTGCGCCGGCGAACCTTCCCCGCGCATCCCTCTTAACCGACCGAGCCCACTCGATACGCCAACCTGGGGGACGGCGCATCTTCGCCGAAGCTCCGACCGTCGCTCGATTAGGGTTAGGAGGAGGCTGCGGCTCGAATTGGGAAAATGTTGGGTGCTGCGATTTGGGGAAGAAGGGGATTAGGGTTTAGCGACGGGAAAGAGCGACGGGCCGACAGCTGGAGTGCGCCGACGGGTGGTACCCACCTGTCATAGACTCAGATACTTTGGAGTGCGCCGACATGTGGGAGCCGCTTGTCAGTCAGGAAAGGAACACGTATTACTGGACTACGTTTTCGCTATGTGGGTTTGCGCGGGCCGTTTTTCTGCTGGGTCAAGTTTAGGCCCAGTGCAGCCGCGCCTGCCCCCGCGCCTGGGGATTAATTAGCACACATACAGCACAAATTAGCACACATACAACACAAGGCAGAAGAAGGCATGGGAGAAAACAAGTTCTCTAGTTCAAATAACAATTCCTTGAAAATAGTTCTACTAACAATTCCCTGCAAAGACCTAACAAACTAAGTCTAATTTCGAACAAAAACTTAATGCGACCTAACAAGTTTGTAATCCTCCCATAGTTCAACAAGTCAAGGTGTGTGACTGTCCCATGTCAATACCAGCCTACATGATTTTTGGTTAATTTTTAGGAAAACAAACCCATCAAAGTGTGTTCAAATTGAACTAGTTCGTACTATACACATGGAAGTTTGACCTAGTAGAAGGAGTAGTGAACACTCTCCAATATTTAAACCTCGAAAAACTTTGTACAAAATTTATACATGTACAGGTGACCATGCTCTCCATCTCCACAAATTTGGATGCGCAGATCTATTTTCTATCCCTTCTTACGAAATTGAAAAAGTGATTGAAATTTTGGTATAACATTCTTTGCCATTACAGTACATTTCGTTCTGATAAAGTTCACAATTCATGCGATACTTACACAGAGAATATCTTTATGAACAAGTAGGAAAAAGAAGTAGGTCATTTGGACTTCGTATGCGAAAGATTTATAAGTTTCAGTTTTGTACTATGAATCAAAATAAGAAAACGTTTGTGGCTGATGAACTGGGGAAGAACAGCAGGCCGCCGCCCCCAGCGCCACCTCTCCCTCAAAACATTATCTTCCCATTTATGAAGTTACCTTTCTACCCTTGTCAAAAAATAGAAACTCCAAAAATGCAATTTTTGCCATGTCCTGATTCTCACTTCTGGTGGAGGAAAGTGGAGGAATTTTTTTCCTCCAAGGCCCACCCATCATAGAGATAGATGGAGGAAATTTTTTCCTCCATCTGATTTCCTCCACTTTCCTCCTACCTTCCGTGCCCTCCGATCGGCCGCTCTCGGTCAACGTGAGCCACTCAATTTTTCCCCAAGTATATTAGAAGATTTCAATTCTCAATTGCATTTATTAAGCCTGTTCGTGCATCATAAGCATGATGGCATTTTAATTTCTGCATGTGTTTGCATTGTTGGAATTTGAATTCAGATTATGGATTTAATTTGAAAAATGCACCTTCTCAAGTAACTTCAACTTTTTGAACACACTCGTGCTGAGAAATACTTCCGCAAATAACTAGTTGCAAAACCTTGATTTATAACTTGAAATCTTCTAATATACTTGGGAAAAAATTGAGTGGCTCATGTTGACCGAGAGCGGCCGATCGGAGGGCACGGAAGGTAGGAGGAAAGTGGAGGAAATCAGATGGAGGAAAAAATTTCCTCCGTCTATCTCTATGACGAGTGGGCCTTGGAGGAAAAAAATTCCTCCACTTTCCTCCACCAGAAGTGGGGATCAGGACATGGCAAAAATTGCATTTTTGGAGTTCCTATTTTTTGACAAGGGTAGAACGGTAACTTCATAAATGGGAAGATAATGTTTTGAGGGAGAGGTGGCGCTGGGGGCGGCGGCATGCTGTTCTTCCCCAGTTCATCAGCCACAAACGTTTTCTTATTTTTGATTCATACTACAAAACTGAAACTTGTAAATCTTTCGCATACGAAGTCCAAATGACCTACTTCTTTTTCCTACTTGTTCATAAAGATATTATCTGTGTAAATATCGCATGAATTGTCAACTTTATCAGAACGAAATGTACTGTAACGGCAAAGAATGTTTTACCAAAATTTCAATCACTTTTCAATTTCGTAACAAGGGAAAGAAAATAGATCTGCGCATCCAAATTTGTGGAGATGGAGAGCATGGTCACCTGTACATGTATAAATTTTGTACAGAGTTTTTCGAGGTTTAAATATTGGAGAGTTTGTTACATTCAGTCTCTTATATTTAGATTTATGTGTGTGTTACATAAACAAATAAATTTTAAAAAATCATAGAAAATTACTGATGTTTTAGGGACCTATGATGCATGCATGCACCAAAGTTTAGTTTCAAATCCATCATACATTGAGAGGAACAAAAATAGCAAATGTAAAGATATTTTTATAATTTTATATCTCTGAAAATAAGCTCAATTTCGAAGCATTTTTTTGATGTGCCACTGTTCCAATACAAAACAAACCTCTATCATTTTTTGTGATTTTTTTCAAATATTTGTGCATTAATCTTTGTTTTGAATTTATGTAAATGGCGTATAGGTTATGACCTTTTGTCACAAAGGAAGGGGGAAACTGACCTTTCATATTTTTAAGTGCATAAAAAAGTTTATACAAGACTTTTATGTGTATATATACATACTTTCAACATACACAACTAAAAATCGGTATTAACTCGGTACGTTTTGGACATATATTGAATAGAGTCCATTAACCGGTAGATTGACCAGTAGAAAACTTAATCACAAGAAGTTTATAAAAGAGGTTTATAGTGATATGATTTTTTAGAGAATTTAGAAAAAACAATCATCAAATTTGGACGTCATACGGGAAATCTATACAAGTTTGAAGTTTTAAAATTGAATCAAAATAACAAAAACACACATGGCGGAAGAACTAGAGAAGAACAAAAGAACATCTCCTCTTGTGAAGTTGTGACTTGTGAGCCGCGCCGACATGTGGACCCAAGTGTCAGTCGCGCAGCATTGAAGCAGGCTGCTCAGCGATTTCGGCCCGTTGCACCACCGCGGCCACGTCTGGAAAAAACACAAAAAAACAAAGTATCAAACGTCACTGCTAATACAATACAAACAAAAGAGATTGACTTAATAATCAAATAGGTTTGATATGCGAGTGGTTAGGGTGCTCCGTGTACATGTGTGAGGTCCAAGGTTAGCAATCTCGTTGGAACCGAGGAAACCGAAGCACGGCGAGAACCCCGGTTTGGTCGAAATTCGCGGTAACCGACCGAAAATCGACGGAAAATTCAAATTTGAATTTCCGAAATGGAAACCGAAGAAACCGGTCGGTTTTGACCGGTTACCGACCGGTTTCTGTCGGTAACCGGTCGGTTTGTTCGATTTTATACGCGGAATTGAAAATCAACAAAAAATGGCTTAAAATGTTGGATTTTTTTGCATGATTTTTGGTGACATATTATAAAAATGAGTAGCCACACATTGAGAACATACAATTCACACAAAGTTCAACATAAAATGTCCGATACATAGTTCTTGATGAAATTAAACATAGAACATAGTTTTCAACATAATACACGTAGTTTTGTGCGAACAATGGATACATGTCAAGACCATATGACGTCGGATTGCGGATTGTTCATGGCGTTGTATTCATCAATTGACATGACCTGGATTCCTTGTGTAGCCAACAAGTGTGCCCTGAACTCACTCCAACTTTGATTGTTCCAAGCATGGTTTGTTTGCCATTGTGAGAGCAACATGTTATAAAATTCAGGCTCTACCCACTCAAAGACCCATTTTTCTCGTGGTTGCTGATTCACTTCAGGAATAGAGTACGAGTAATAATCATTTGAGCAATGACTACCTCCATGTCCATAGTTACTTGAGGTATCACTTGAGTCAGGAAGAGAGTAATAGCGGTAATCGTAAGAGTGGGAGGACTCACTCCCGTAGCCATGATGATGTTGCCTACTTGTGTCCCCCGATCCCGACATTGTTGTCCTCTTCTCGGTAGGAGCGCCATGGTCTTGATCCTGCGTAGCATGAGTGAAGTAGGTCTCACCTGCAAATGGTACTGAATAGTTAGTAAACAATGTAGATGATGAACTATTAAGAAAGAAACGTGCTATAACGGTACCTGTGAAGCGGATCGGAGAAGGTGGCGGCTGCGACGTGTGTACCGCGGCGGTCGTGTTGCCACTGTCATCGCCCGCAGATGGGGGACTCTTGTTACCATCCTCATCGGTGGAGGCATCGCTAGCGACCACCGATGCATCAACCCTCTTCTGCTTTTTACCTTTCCTCTTTGTTGTGGTTTGGTGTTTCCTCTTGCCTATGTGTGTGTCGCCCACGGTGTCCTCGGCCCACGAAACAATGGACTCAGCAATATTGATGCCTTCCAATTGTTCTGTTTCTTGTAGCACCAAAGCAGAAGGGATCGGGGTGTCACTATCAGTGGCTTCCTCATCAAGCAATGGTGGGCCATTGGACCGGCCATGCTCCATCCAATCTCGAATGGGATTACTCTCATCAAGCAATGTAAGCTCCATTAGCTTATCGAATGGATCATCTTCTGGTGGCTTGTATAGTCCAGCTTCTTTCAAACGGATGCGAAGGTTATAGTTGACATAGACCAACTTGTGAAGCTTCTGGTGCGTCAACCGGTTGCGCACCTTTGTGTGGACCAATGCAAATGTGCTCCAATTGCGCTCACATCCGCTGGACGAACAACACTGAGAGACTAGTCGCATTGCAAGCCTCTGTAGTGTCGGTGTTTCACGACCAAACATAGCCCACCATTGCGCTGTAACAAGTTACAACATCATAAGTTAGACAATTGTCACATTACATATGAATTGAGACAAGTTCGTAGGAACTATGACACACCTGGAGAAGTCTTATTGTCACATGCCATCTGCCGAGCCAAGTCCTTAGAGAAGTCACCAAGCTTTCTTCTAAAGAACTCTACTTCATTGAGTGCCGTCGCACATGTCTCAGTGTCCGCCATGAACTCGAATGCATCTCTCACATCAGCTAGGAGAGTGCCGCTCGCCGCATAAGCATAATGGGTCTTTGGGTGCAAAGCACAAGCTGTAAAATATAGTGCACGTTAGACAATGACATGATGGTTAGTAAATAACGGAAATGTAACTGCAACAAGAACATATGTGTTTACCTGCATTGACATAGCTCTCGTTTGCAATGTCACCCATCCTAGGGTTGATAACAGCCATGTAACGCTCGAACTCTTGTCGATCATTGTGGAAATGACTTTCAAGTTCATTGCGCATGACGTGAAACTTTAGGAGGACCTCACACAAATTTGGAGACTTGTCCTGATCTGCAAATCGAAGAAATGCATACAATGGCTCCACGGCTTTGCAAACATGTATCATGTTGTCCCACCACCCTAAATTAGAAAGGCATCCATGAGCATATCTTCCCTCACTTGTTTTTGCATAACGGCTGTTCAAGAAGCCTGGAGATCCCACCCATGCCATGAATTTCTCTCTCCGACGCAACATACTTTCCAGGAACATATAGTTTGTGCCAAAACGAGTAGCACACCATCTAACCAACTCCCCCCCTATTGCATTCTTCATCATGTCATGCAACTGGTTGTGGTTGTATAGCCAACGAGAAATCCGACGTGCACTTTCAATGACAGCTGCATGCTCGGGAAACTCTCCAATAGACTTAAGCATCAAGTTGACTGTGTGAGCCACACATGGCTGCCATCTAATGGGGTACTTCCTACTAATCATCTTACCAGCCTTCTTGTAGTTTGAACCATTGTCGGTGATGATCTGCACAATATGTTCTGGGCCAAGTTCCTTCAACACTTTCACCATTTCCTGTTACATATGACAACAGTTATTATTTCGATGTGACAATCTGCATGAAACACAATCACAACTGATATCAAGGGAAGTACCTTATAAATGAAATCTGCATCTTGGCTATTTCCCGTTGCATCTACTGACTTATGGAAAAACATGACACCATTCGAATATACCATGAAGTTGATAATGCTCATCTTTGTCGGACCCGTCCATGAATCACACATAAGAGTGACACCGTAGTTTGGCCAATCTAGTTTGAACTTGGCAAATTGTTTCTTTATATCCTCTTCATTTGCATCTAAATAAATGCCATTGATCTCTCGCCCCGTCGGGCTTCGGACATCTTCACCTGCAAAGCAACAACGAGATATATAGTTATGATCATATACAATGTCACTTTCAATGATTGGACAACGATATAAAAGTGCTTACCCCAATATTGTGTCTCCTTAATAGCAGCACTGAAGTAAGAACTATCAGCCTTGTGACCAGCAATGGCTTCTAAGTGCATCCATTTCGCCCAAGCCTTACCAATTGCCCTCCTTGCATTCTTCTTCTTCTCTGACGGCATCACCGAGTCAATCCTTGGTTGATAGGTCGGCTGAGATGAACCCCCTTCCCTCGTTGAGAAAGACTTTTTGAGCATCCCCATGATCCCACCACTTTTTTTGCTGCCCCCTCCCTGAGATGAACCACCACCGTGGTCGTATTGCCCTCCGTGTGCACGTGAACGCATCTCATATTCATGCTGTTGTCGAGAAGCATGCATGGCAGCTTGCAACTCATCATCCTCCTCATCAGTGCTTACATTTCCCTGTCTAGCAACTTCCTCCGCTCTCATTTTGTCCATTTGTCGTTCCTTAGTCTTCTGCTTAGTTCTATCAATGTCACGGCGATAGTAGTCACAAACATCTTTTGGAACGAACATGCAATGCACCACATTACTTCCACGTCCTGCCAAGTGCTCCTTCAACCTTGTCGCACCACCACCCTTCCTCTCTAACTTGCAATACTTGCATAGAAATCCGGCCCCCCTAGGCTCTCCATGTTCCCAAACAGTATCTTTGTCGCGATCACCCATTGTGGCTGCATCAAATTCACATTTACTTCTATGAAAATCACAATTTCATCCACAATGACACAAGCAATTCACTATATCATCGACATGTCGTATTTCTTAATCCCTAGTTTGCGACCTATACGAAAATTTGATAAACTGGAATCCTTCATTTCCAAACTATACCATAACACATGTACGAGCTTCATTGACAACAGATACAATCATTGAAAAATGAAAAATCAGAAAAAAAAAAAAATCGAACCACCTCACCTCTGGACCGGGCGACCGCCGTCGAAACCGCGCCGGTCGCGTCGGTTACCGACGCGTAATCGTCGGTAACCGGTCGGTTGGACCGGTTACCGACGCCGCCGCCGCCGCGCCGCCTCCGCCCGCGGCTTCGGAGCCGCCGCGGGAGTCGGTTACCGACCCGAACCGGTCGGTAACCGACGCTGGATGCTCGGTTCGCTCGACGAATCGAGCGGCTTCGCGTCTCCGGCGACGTTTCGACGCCGGCGTCCGGCGGATCGACCGCGTCGGCTCTGCGCGTGAAGGCGTCGGGGGATTCTGCGCGAACAATAATGCGGGTGAGGGTCCTGAGGAAAGGATAAGGTCACTTTTTATTTTTTTTTTCATTTTTCTCGCCCATAACACTTCGGCGATTTTTTTGCCCAACCAAATGAACGATTCTTTGAGATTGGTTTCCACCAATATTCTCCAAATTCCTTCTAGTTTTTTTTACATATTTTTTGTTTTAAATTTTTTCAAATTTTCAAAAAATTTCAAATTTCAAATTAAAAAACCGGTGAACCGGACTTACCGGACCGGACCGGTAAGTCCGGTTTTCGCGAAAATCGCCCGGTTTTTGCCGGTTTTGTAAACCTTGGTGAGGTCCCGAGTTCAATTCTTCGCGGACGTTTATTTTTAGGTTTCCACTGCAGATTCAAAAATCTTGACATTTGAAACACAAAAAGTTGGAGGCAACAAAAAAAATTGAATCGAAGTAAATTCATAAGTTTGATACAAATTTTGTAAGTTCAAACAAATTTAAATGAAAATTTCGAATTTAAGTTCACCGAGCCCCACCTGTCAAGGAAACACAAGGATCCAATAATGTTAAATCGGGTCCCACCTGTTTCTCTGAATTCCCTTTTTTTAATTATATAAATCATCGATTTAAGTGGGACCCACATGTCATGGAGACAACAGGCAGCTACAGATTACGCTTTCTATCAGATTGTGTTTCATACTCATGATTGTGTTTCATATTGTTACATTTCAACTACAACATATATTCAAATTTCAGAACCATTTGAATCAATGTGTTCCATCATTTAGTGTAGAAAGTTCACACACCAGTGATATGATCCTTCTAGTCAACTTGATGAGGAAATGAACTCTACTATGATATGGTTTGTAATTAAATTTGAACAAAAATAGTACATGAAGGGAATTCTAAATAACTCCACATACACAAAACGTGGATACCAAATACATCTTGATTGGAGAGTTATAAAATATTGAAATAAATGTAAAAAAAAAGACCACAAGGGGCTCAATTGATAGGTACAAAATTAGTATGGAATGTCAATAAAAAATGGATTCTATGTCGTGGATTTCATTGTTTTAAGAACCCAAAAGAAAAAATCACCTAATTTGGATAACATATGCAAATGCTATACTTGTTCAACTTTTCGTTAAGAATCAAAGCAAACTAAAACATAGAACACGATGAACAGACGATGCACTCGTGAAGTACCAGGTGCCGACAGGTGGGACCCACATGTCATTCTCCCATCCCGATATGTAACGCATTAGGGAGTTGTGGGACCCACTGGAAAGTGGAGAAATGGATTATTCTGTTGACTCTTTTTCTCCCTCGTCAGCGGTGGCCCACCGCTCAGTGGCTATTGCGTCTTGTATAAAAGGAGCGCAACCGGCGGGGGGACTCGCACTTGCCTTCTCATCTTCCTCACTTCCCGATCGTTCCGGAATTGTAGCAATCCCCCAATATTCGCCGGCAACCGCCGAATCGCTCGCCGCCGACGCCATCCAATCGAGCGGAGATGGCAGACGGCAACAAGCGCCGTGAGCACCAGGCTCGGAGGCAGATGCGCGACGCCTCTGGGCGCTTCTCGCATTCTCCGCCCTCCGGACAGCGCGTCCTGGCCTCGTCGTCGTCGCCGGCCCCGAACCCTACCCCGGCAGCGACCCCAACGCCGAACCCGACGACGGCCAACTCCATGTCCCCATCCTCCTCCATCCCTCAGCGCCGCCACACCCCGATCCCGATGAACGAGCTTTCTGACGGCCCGCCGCAGCCATTGGTGCTTCCACCCGGGTTCGAGTTCGGGCAATCTTCATCCAGGGTGCCGCCACCAATGGCTCCGCCTCCAATGGGGCCGCCACCCGGGTTCGCCGCCCACCCCTCTTCCTCGTCGTCGGCAGCCGGCCTCGGCACCATGCAGGAGGAGATGGAGGAGGATAGGAAGCCTATCCCGCCTATCCTCGACATGCCACCATTCCACAAGGTTCCTGCCCACAAGATGAATGTGAAACCCGGCCAGCGCGTCCTCAAGGTAAGCAATGCAAATCTCTGAATTAGATAGGTTGTTTTTCCATGAAGTTCGTAGCATATGTGTGATATGTGATTAGATTCACTTGTAATGAGATTAATGGAATTGAAAAATATGATTTAGGGTTGATAAATTGAGGACATTATTGAACTGAAACTAGCATGGCGAGATTAATGATGAACTGAAAATTAGCATGGAGAGATGTTACTAGATTGCAATAGATATGTTTGTTGCTCTTGGTGTTTCTGTGTTTTGCAAAAACATTGACATTAAATTTTTGGAACTGTTAATACATTCTGCCATATTTGTAGTAATGTCAACGTACCTGTGTGCATGATTTGAAGCACACTTTAAGACAATGGTGAAACCACAGGTTAGGGAACAAGCATATCTATTGTGTTGAAATTAGTGCTTTCTCTTATGTGATAGAATGGCAGGTTTAGAAATATTTAGGAGTATGTTACACATAGCTTAGTCACATCATGTATTTATTGATTGGGAAAACTGTAACCTCTTCGTTTATTTAATCTTGTACTGAATATAAATTCAAAATCATTTCAGCATCTGGTGTTAATTAATGTTTCTTATTCTTTACTTTAGTTCTGATCATGTTTTCTTGTTAATGAAGGACAATGAGTTCGAAGCCGAGTATGTTTTACCCAACAACATGACTGTCAGGTTCGTGTACACCGAGGAGAGCGAGGAAGATGAACCTGATGCTGGGAGGATTCTACCTGACCGGGATATCATGGCTATCTCGGAGGCTCTGAGGACGATGCTCAAGCGGAAGACCCTTCGTTGTGTTAAGAATTAAGTGAACTGCAGCAGGCCGGGGTCTTAGTTTGTTAAGCTTGTTTTCTGTTTAGTATGTGGCAAACTCGTATCGTATGTATGGTTGTCGTGTCCAACTTAAGTTATCGTTGTATGCTTTATGTGGTACAATTCCCTTGTGGTTGCAAACTTGGTCTTTATGCAGCAGTGCTATATATGTTTGTGTTATATGAGTGTCTATTATTACCAGTTCAAAGTTTGCACTTAATTCTTCTTTCTTATAATTGTCTATCCTTATCATTGTATGTTTTATGTGATCCAACATGTGAACTGATATGTTGTGGTTTGGCATACTGTTTCATGTCTTCTATATAAAAGTAACATACTGTTTCAAAGTCAAGAGCGTCTGGATCTCCTACTTGTCTGCCCCTTCACAAACATGTCTCTGCCTGATACAGAAACTCAGCTTCTCTCTAAGTCCGAAATTTTTCAACCTTAACAGTTAGTCACTTTTGATCCAAGATTAAAATAGGTTCTGGGCCTGAAAAATTTATGCTGATTTTTCTGGTGGAAGAACAAACCAAGTAGCATCCATTTGAAGAAGAAAAACACCAAAATCTTTTGCGGATTTCAAACTACAATTCCATGAAACTGACAAGCTGATAACCAAAGAATGAATTTTTAGGGCACTTAAAACGTTTCCAAAAATTTGGTAAAAATTATGTAAATTCAAGAAACAAGGTTAGCACGAATTTGAACCAAATTTGAAATTCAAACTTAAAATTGAAAACACATGTTCATGCAAGGCGAATGATGCTAACAGTACATATGATGCTTTATGATGCTAAGTAACATGTCATTAGAAATTGGCATGTTACATGAATCACCTTCGTAATGCCCTGAAAATCACATCTGCCGCGCCGCCATTTCCATCTCCGATCCAAACATGAGCTGCAGGACACGAACACTACAGTGACCCTGAAACATTCGTGTGAATGGAAAAAAATCAATACAGAACCAAATCGAAGACTAGCAAAGGAGGAGCGAGAAATGGTAGAAGAATCACCTTGATGGTGCCCAAACATCACATCTGTTGTGCCACCATTTCCATCCCCAAACCCTAGCCCATGGTGTCCTATCAGTGCTTCATCTTGTACCTTAGTGAAATTGGATGGCAAGAGCTCTTGGGGGAGAAAAGGGAGGTCCTGCTGGAGGGCGGGCACTCGCCAGAGCTTTGCTCGTCGCTTGTGAGGGAGCTGATCAGGGGAATGAGTACGAGGGGCGCAATTTGGATTTCATTGGCGGGAGCACGCAACAGCTTGTGTTGCATGCCTGTTGCGAGGTCCCTGACGTGCATAGTCTATACATATAAGCTAGGGAGGTAAACGTAAAACGTACTAGCAGATGAAACGGTATGGATCGATCTAGACCCTCAGTACACAATCAAACGGCCGGTTTCCAGATTTCCAACAACTAGGCAACACCGTCCACGTGAGAATTCTTCTGTTAGACAAGCCCAAAACAAAAAGGAAAGTTTTTTCTCCCAAATAAAACAGAGTTGCAAAAAGCCAAAAAGCGCGACAAAAGAAAAAGAAGCGTGCACCGACATACTATACTCAAGTAGTCAAACCAAGACCGCCCGCTCCGTCCCACATCCAGCGCCGCGCCCGTGCCGCTATTTCACAGCCTTCACAGGGCGCCGCGCTCCCCGCCGGCAAGTGCTTGTGGCGTTCTTCAGTCGCTCCGCTCTGCAAAGAAGGTACTTATGCGATCGAATCCTTTGTAGTAATTCTTTAGATTTAGTGTTCAAGGGACAAGCCGCAGTCCATCAGGATCGATTTCACACTGTACCTCAGCCATGAGCCATCAAGAACTCTCAACACCTCACGCACCCATTAGGATTTCACACGCCAGCCTCCAATCCGTATTGCGTGACGAATCTCAAGCTTCTGCTAGCACAGCAATTCCGGTCTTGAAATCATCACCTCCAATCGAAGGCTTCGAGATTCGTCACCGGACAGAGGAGAGTCCAGTTTTTCAGAATTGAGTGAACTCGTCGTCCTCCAGGAACCATTCTGAAAGCAGAGACTATTCCATAGCTTCCAAATATATATATATAGCTCACAAAATTGCTGCTGTGAACATATTAAGGACCACACACATTTTCTATCACTTCAAATTCCTAGTTTTCTCCTCCCTACCAAACAAATCTGACAACTCCGACCACATTCTATTGGCCACTACACGGTAAAAAAAAAGGTGATGCACTGTTTTCCCACAGATAAGCTATAGTCCCTGATTGTTCATTAATCAAGACAATCGTATACTAGATCCCAATCCTTGGAAAACATATACTTGTTCATTATTACAATCGTGTTGTCTTATATTTGGAGTGAATTGCACAATGCACAAGGTTTTGGAGCCATATTGTCGCATTGCACCAGGTTTAAGCACTTGTTTCATCTTGCACCAGGTTTTAGCTCAAGATTTGTCACTTTGCACCACGTTTTAGTAATGTGCATTATAAAATTATGAGCCAAAGTTTTTAGATATAAGAACACATATTTATGCAAATCAATGAAACACAATATCTTAATATATACATACCTTAAATTTCATTCGAAATGTGAATGTCAAAACCATTTTGACTAATGCACTACTACGCTAGATCAATTAAGTAAACAACTTTCTCATGTGAATTTAACTAACATCCTAACCATATAATGAATTCTATACTAATTATGTTCGATATAACATTTTACATGTTAAAACTCTATCTTCTATAGCTGCCATGTGGACCCAAGGACTTTACCATCATGTTCAGGTCTAAAAGGTGGTGCAAAGTGAGAACAATTTGACTAAAACCTGGTGCAAGATGAAAAACAAGCTAAAAAGTGGTGCAATGTGCGAACATGGCTCCAAAATGTGGTGCTTTATGCAATTCACTCTATCATGCAAAAGTTAAAGGTTCATATAACACATTCGTAAAAACAATGACTTCTACTTTTTGACAGATGGACAGAAGCTGGATAAATGCTCCACTATTTACCCAGCCACATCGTGATGGGGTGATTAAGTTCATGATGTTTGTTCGTGAAAGATTTGATAAAAATGCAGAAATACTCTGCCCATGTCGTAGGTGTCTCAATCGGATTAAGGCACCTCAAAATGTGGTGGAGGGTCACTTATATGTTTGTGGAATGGCAAGTACATACACTAGGTGGATCCATCACGGAGAAACATCAGACTTTGCTGGAATAAGTGCTGATCATTCCACAGCCAATCAGAATGAGCAAGTTGATGGTGTGGAGGATGTTGGGTTGGATGAAGATGATGATATAAATGATAGGATTCCTGAGATGATTGGGGAGTTATTCACAGCTGAAGGCCATAGTGAAGGGAAAGATGAAGGACAAACAATGCTCGCAAGTATAATTGATGAGTTAAAGCGTGCACTTTACCCCGGGTGTCCTACTTTTTCCAGGTTTTCTTTTGTTGTGAAGTTACTCCATATCAAATCATACCATCGGATGTCCAATGTTGCATTTAATGCATTTTTAAAGTTAATATCAGAAGCATTCCCATCTATCAATATTCCCGTCTCGTACGATGACGCAATGAAGTTTATTCGTGCATTGGGACTTGGATATGAAACAATAGATGTGTGCAGGAACAATTGTATGTTGTATTGGAAAGACAACCAATATACTGAATCCTGCAAAGAATGTGGTGAATCAAGATGGCGTGGTGGAGATACAAAAAAGCGGATTCCTGCGAAGGTATTGCGGCATTTTCCGTTGATACCAAGGCTGAAGAGGATGTTTGCGCACAAACAAACTGCAGAGGATGCACGATGGCACAAATTGAAGCGGAAACCAGTGAAAAATGAACTCAGGCATCCCGCGGATGGTGAGGCATGGAAAGACTTTGATAAAACTTATCGTTGGTTTGCGCATGATCCAAGGAACTTGAGACTTGGCCTTGCAACAGATGGCTTCAATCCATTTGGCAGCTTCAACACCTCATACAGCATGTGGCCAGTATTTATTGTGCCTTACAACCTGCCACCATGGGCATGTATGGACCAATCCAACTTCATGTTGACACTACTCATCCCTGGCCCAAAACCTCCAGGAAAGGATTTTGATTTGTTCTTGGAGCCTCTAATTGAGGAGTTGCAACAGCTTTGGGGGGGTGTTCGTACTTTTGATGCATTTAGTGGCACAGAGTTTAATCTACATGCTGCAGTTATATGGTGCATTCATGATTATCCTGCATTGAACACGTTGACGGGGCGAGTCACAAAAGGGTACTATGCTTGTGTGCGCTGTGACAAAGATCCTTGCTCAGTGAGGATAAGGAACAAGATAGTTTATATTGGACATCGGCGTTTCCTTCCAATGGACCATCCATTGAGGAAAAAAAGGGGTTTTAATGGCAGGACTGAAACCCGCGAGAAGCCGACAGAATTTAGTACAAATGAGCTGCTAGAACAATTGGAGAGGGTAAAAGATGTTAGGCCAGGAAAGCATTCTCAAAGCAAGAAAAGAAAGCGGGGAGAGGGTCAGTGCTGGACCCGAAGGGTTAGTCTGTTTGACTTGCCGTACTGGACTAGTTTGAAGCTGCGGCATAATCTGGATGTTATGCACATTGAGAAAAATATTTGTGACTACCTTCTTGGCACATTTTTCAACATCGAGGGGAAGACTAAAGATACCGTTAGTTCTAGGCTTGATTTGGAAGACATGGGCATAAGACCAAATTTGCACTTGCAACGTGTTGGGGATTCTTACACTATGCCAAAAGCCCCATATGTCATGAATAAAGAACAAAAGCTTTCTTTTATTGAGTTCATGAGAGGTGTTCGATTTCCTGATGGATATGCTTCGAACTTGGCATCATCTGTTAGTGTTGATGGTTGCAAGCCACAGGGACTGAAATCCCATGATTGCCATATCATACTCCAAAGGCTTTTACCTGCTGGCATCCGAGGAATCATGAGTAAGGAGATATGTGAAGCAATTGCTGCACTGGGAAACTTCTTTCAACAATTATGTTGTAAAACCCTGAAGGTGGATGTTCTTCGTAAACTGAAATATGAGATCATAATTATTATGTGCAAACTTGAAGAAATATTTCCTCCTTCTTTCTTTGATATTATGTTGCATTTGGCTATTCATTTACCTGAGGAGGCAATACTTCGAGGTCCTGTACAATATGGATGGATGTACCCAATTGAAAGAAGGCTATATACATTGAAGCGTTTTGTGAGGAACAGGGCAAGACCTGAAGGAAGCATTGCAGAGGCATATGTTGCTAATGAGTGCCTGACAGCCTGCTCAAGGTATTTGGATGGTGTTGAGACACGATTCAACCAGATCGGCAGGAATAGAGAGCGAGTTGATTTGAGAAAGGGAGATTTATCTGTCTTCCGGCATGATATTCATCTTATCGGAGGCTCGAAGCTGAGAAAGCTTGCACGTGACTATAACAGAGTGATGTGGTATGTGCTGAACAATTGTTCAGAGGTTCAGCCATATATAGAGTACGTGGTCACTCAAAACACATTTTATGTTTCTTTATCTGTTTATTACCAAGTATTTATCTCTGATTTGTTTCATGCCTGCTAATTGCAGCCTATACAAAGAAAGAGAACAGTTGGGACAAGAAAGTAGTGCTTTTGTAGAAAAAAAATTGGAGGAGGAATTTCCGACATGGTTCAAGGATCATGTGAGTTATTCTTAACAAATATTTTTTTTATGAACGTAAAGTATTGTAATGCACATGCCTTGAACCTACTTTTTTTTTTTTTTTTTTTTTTGCGTAGATTGCAGGTCTACGTCGCGTGAAGAAAGAAGATGTAAATGATGACCTGTATGCATTGTCCTGCCAACCGGACCAGCGAGTTCGAATATTTTCAGCATGTGTTGTTGATGGTGTTAGGTACCACACTCTTGACCGTGAGAAACACCGAAAGACACAAAATAGTGGAATCATGGTTGAGGCTGGACATAAAGGTCAATCTATAGACTTTTATGGTTGTCTGGTAGAAATTTTGGAGTTGACCTATAATTCAGATTCGAGCGTCACACGGACTGTTGTTTTATTTCGGTGTGACTGGTTTGATCTTGAAAGGAAGACGTCAAAAATGAAGGTTGATAAATATTTTAGAAGCATCAACATCAGACATCGCTGGTATAAAGAAGATCCTTTTATTCTAGCAACACAAGCAAAAAACGTATTTTACATGCAAGACAGAATGTACTCTCGAGACTGGAGGATTGTTCAAAAATTTCAGCACAGGCATATATGGAATTTGTCCGTGCAAGACACTGAGGCTATATCGGATGGTTCTACACTTGCATATCAAGATGAGGACTGCACGGAATTCCCAGTGAAAGATAATGATCATCAAGATAGTTTCGATGGCACAAACTGGGGCAATCATGAAGATAGTTTCAATGACATAAACAGGTGCACTCAAGATGTTTGTATTGTTGATGCAAGCGTAGTTGATGAGCTTCGTAGAGAAAGGAATGTGGATGTAAGTGAAAGTGAGTCTGACGATGAGGATGAAACTCAGTTGCAGTATTTGAGTGATAATGAAGGCCCTTCTTCGATCCCTATCGGTGATGACGACGATATTGATGATGATGAATAGCGTTGCACTACATCTTTTGTGGTTTCCATCTACTCAGTTACAACACTTGCTTAAATAATTGGGACCCAGCTAGTTCTTCACAAACTTCTAGTGTTACAGCTTCTGTCAGTGCTGCAAAAACTGTCAGTGTAGCAGAAACTGGCCATGCTGATGATGATAACAATAAGAAACGCAAGCAGTAGTTATATATTGTGTCTAGAAACTCCTTTCATTACCTTTATCTTTGCATGCATGCTTGTGAGACTATTATGCATGCACACTCGAACATATGGTATTGTATTTGTGATGAACTATGTTGGCTTGCTTATATTTGTGTTCATGATAAATTAATGGCTCGTGTGCTATGCACATTGAGGATATGTTCAAAGTTATCATACATTATCAAGTCTATATTATGGATATTTCTTTGCCTCCTCGCGTCAAACAACCTTATTTCTGTCCCCATTGATAGATCAAGGTGTCTTGTGCATCATCTTCTTGAGTTTGTATTTAATTTGCTGGATGATCTGTTGAAGTTCAACTAATTTGTCTTGGTGCGCCAAGACTGAGTGTGGCAAATGAAAGTGATTGGTCATTCACATTGTCAGTAGGAAGCTCTCGACCAATTTGGATTATTTTTTGCGAATGAATAGTCTTGGAAAACTATCTTGGAGCAGCATGTTGTTCCAGACGTCACTCCAGAAATACAATCCTTACTTTGTTGACATGTGTAAAATTTGATATATGAAATTTACAGCACCTGATTGGAGTTCTGAAATCTGCATATCTCATGATATACACTTCTGTAGTACTGCTCAACTTGTGTTTTTCTGAACATTGTCCATTTGAAGGACTAATTAATAAAGAGCAAGTGTGTAAAGCACTAACAACATCAATATAAACAGCTACTCGAATAAGGTTGCCTTGTGTTCTGTTTGTTAGGTCAGACATTTGAATATAATGTAATATCTCTGCTTCAAGCTTACATGGTTTGCATAGGACAATAAAATCAATAATACATGTCTATGAGATATATATGGTCACCCAAACAACAAGAACAAAACCTTAGTCCTAAGCAAAATTATGTCCTACATAATTGGACCCTGTTGTCTGCATCATCTCTTATGTATAAATTGTATGCTGCGTCCATTGCAAACATTTCTATACTATTTTCAACCCCACATCCGGTGTCATTACAACCTTCTGCACAAAGTCATGAACAAGGATTACTTACATCATTAGCTTCAAGGATCAATCTACTTATTATACATGATAGAATTGAATATTATCTCTTCGGTTGTGTAAGAATACCTTCGTTGAACCTACCCCCAGACAAACAGTTGAGAGAATCTCCAGCGGTTGTAGAACATGTCAAATCATGGACAACATTCTGACCCCCATCAGGAGACCCGAGCTGCACTACGTCTTGTGCCATTTGAAGGTCCTGACCTGCGGCCGCATCAATACTTTCGTCGTCCATGCAGGAAATCCTTTGTTCACCATTGTGTTCATCTTCATGAATAATATATATATATATATATCAATGTATTATCAGGAATAACCAAAGGACAGAAAACAGTCTGATCCAATAAAAAATTACCATTTTGTTCAGCTGCACCATCGAAGTCTTCCATTAGCTCGTTGTTACTGATATTCTCAAAATTTTCTTGCTGGTGACCAATAATTTGGCACACTCCTTTAGCAAACTTATGATAGCACGCCCTGATTGAACTCTGTGCAGCCTTTATCGATCCCATCTGACAGTTAATATGCTCTTGTGCAGATTCTATAATTTTCATTTTATCAGAAATATCAGAATCCAGAGCAGCCAGTAGCTTATGAACCGCCCTTTGTTTATGGCCATCACCTTTCTTTGAGTATTCATCAGGAATGTGTGAGCCCATCGAGTTAGCAATCCCGTGGTAGCAGGTTCCCACCTGATTTTTAAACTGTAATAAAGAAAATATTGTGGAATAAGACTCAAACCGGTCTGTCTCATTGTGGTTAAGATTTGACTAGCTCATTTATTAACTTGGTTAGCAAAACTGGAAAACAGAGGGGTCATTTTTCCTTGTCGGCCTGGAAGGTGTGATCCATTCGACTCCCAGGTGTAGTTACCCCCACACAGCTGAAAAGCTACCTTAATTAGGTATGCATACATACTCATTTATCATTTTGAGTATGTCCACATACCCATTCTGAGATTTTACAAAGTGATAACCATAAGAAAATGTTCAGCCAACAAAAAAAACCATAAGAAATTACGACGGTGCTCCTAGTTTTAGCATATAGTGATATATGACATTTCTTGCCTTATAAAAATAAATATGTCCACATACGCACAGTATTCTCACATGCTAGACTCACATACCACTCCTAAAATCAAGTATGCGCACATACTTAATTTACATATACCTCAGGTATGTCGAGATACCCTTTAATTTGCAAGATACATATGTGGGAGTAGCTACTCTCGGGAGTAGGAAAAACTATTCTACACCCTAGGTGTTGCAACACCCAAGTAAAGTTACAGAATTAATATCAGTAAAAACGTTTGTTTTTTTTTTGGCAAGAGTAAAATCGGTTGATGATGACGTAATTACTGAGAATACATTAGTTATCGCCTAACCTGAACAGGCATTGTGAGTGCTCTTTTTCTAGGAATAAAGGAAATGAAGGATACTGGGTATGTTTATTACCGGTGTATGAAGGGCAAGAAATTTGTCTTGCGTGGCTGACCCGAAGTTTTTTTTTTTTCTGTTAGGAGTGCATATTCCCATAATTATAATAAGTCTGCTGGACCTCATTTTTTTTTCTGTGAGTAGTGCATATAAACTTGCTGACTTGGTCTTGGAGTCACGCCAAGATAAGTTACTGAGAAGATACTACGTGAGACAGGACATAAAGCTGGATATTTTCTGGCGCTATGGACATGGTAGTCTGAGAAATAGAATCAGAGAAGGGGAAGGAGGATCAGTAGTAAACTTGGCAAGGGAGTGCATAGATACAGTACTGCTGAGATCTTGTAAGTTTTTAGAAAAGAGAAGTCAAGCTCTGGTAGAGTCAGAAACAAATGGCAGCCACTACTGGTGTACTAAAGGTTAATACTGGTGCTGGTTTCAGCCCTAGGTCTATGACGGGGCTGGGGCTTTGTGATAAGAGATTTCGATGGTGATCGCTGTTATTCAGGCCGGATGAGGATGATTGGAGTTGGATAGTTTTCGAGCAGAGTGATCTCTTGTCTTCAAGGGGTGCAGCCTGCTATATATTGACCTCGGTGCTAGCAGGATGGTACTTCAAACTGATATGCCATGCTGCTGCAACAAGTGTTGGAGGGCGTTGGAGTTGTCTCTGTAACATCCCACGCTAATGAACATCTAAATCTTGTGATTAGTGCATGTTGATCACAAATGCCAAATTGATCGCTTTAGAAAAGATGTTTAAAAGCAAATCATTTGATAATGGCCAAATATGAACTTGAACCACAAATTCAAAAAAATTGTATACAAGTGGGCCCATTTGAAAATTTCCTTGACATCCATGGCCAAAGAGAAATTTTTGGAGAATTTTGTGGATTTTTCTACAAAAATAAATGGGCTCAAATAAATCAAAGATCTTTATTCAAAATTCTACTTAATTGAATTTTAATTCAAAATCTAATTCGAATTAGCAAAAGTTGTAATAATGAAAAATGTTCATCTCACTGAAACCTTCCAGAACTGATTTTATCAGATTTTTTGGAGCACAGTAAAGTTGGGTTTCAATCAAATCAAGTCAGCACGTGCAAAAATTCAAATGAAAATTCAAAAAAATGAACTGTAGCGACTCGTGTCGACCTCGCCGTCGATCTTCAGCCGCTGCCCATCCCGCCGAACTGTGGCCGCCGTCAGCGCCGAACAGCGTCGAGGACCGATTCAGTCCCCCGTTCTTGGCCCGTAGACTCAGCTCGCACTCCTCCTCGTCGTTTCCCTCGCCGCGCGCACACGAAGCAGAGCCGCCGCCATTGCCGCCTTCTCTGGAGCTCGAGCTCGCCGCCACCCCCGTCCCTCTCCGAGCTCGGCCCCAACACAGAAAAGGTGCGTTAGGAGCCCCTCAACCGCAGCCCCAACACCAACTTCGAGTTCAGCCACCCTGCAGAGAGAATCAACGCGAAGACCGGCCATGGCCGTCGGATGAACTAGCTCGACCTCGCCGGTGAATTTGTCCAACTCGGTGAGCGATTCTTCGATTCCTTCCGCACGAGTCTCCCTCACTTCTCCGCACACCTCCAGAGCTTGACATTTTGGTCAATGACGCAGCGTACTCGCCGGAATCCACTTCTTCCCCGCCGCCGTTCACCGGACCGCGCCGCCCCTCCGACGAAGTCCCATCTCCGGCCTCCCTCCACGTGCACACATGCTACGGTGAGCACCTCCGTCCCTCCATGAAGCTCGTGCGCGCCCTAACTCGCCCCCTCGCAGCCTCCTCTCGCCGGAACACGTCGCGCCGCCGCTCGCCGCCGCCGCCGCTCGCCGCCGACCACCTTCCCGGCCGCGCGCACGTGCCCACCTAGGTGCGTTGGAGTCGCCTCGTTGTCCTCTACGTGATGCCGTTGACCATCGCGTGAGGCTCGCCGTCGTTTAGCCGGAACGGCGTCCTCGCCGTCGCCATGTCGCCGCGCACTGGCACTGCTACAGTGCCAGTCAGTTTTCCTTTTTCCTTGTTTTTCTCAGATTTTGGCCAAACTTGTAAATTCGATAGAAATTCGTAGAAAAATCGTAAAATGCAAACTCAAGTGTTCTGGAATCCTTGAAGTGAGGGCTATCCAGTGGTACAACATGAACATCTGAATTCTTTTCAGTTATTTTCTAAAATTCAAAGAAGAGAATCAGGAAATAAATTCTATAAAAACATCTATAAGTGCAAAAACTCTAAATTTTGTCATGCACACTCCTAATAGGTTCCTGAACATCCCACCAAGTGGCATCTTGAAATGCATCTTCTTTTAGGAGTAATTGCATTTTGCAGTTGCTAGGAAAATCTTTTTATTGATTTTATTCCTGCACCTTTTTACACCAAATTTTGGATATATTACTGTACCTAGGATGAAGATGCTAAATAAAAATACAAATGTAATTTTAGATCTTCCAGAACCCTTTTTAACGAATTTTAGAAGAGGATCTCTTATTACGCGTACGGAAATTCCTAAATCCAATTAATTGTATAAATCACTTGGGGCCAAACTGCAAAAACTTAATAAATGGCCCTGCCAGCATGTTGCATTTGCATCATAACATCACCATGTCATATTTGTCAAGGAAGTTCCATGAACTATCTTTGATTTTGTATATATTGTTGCATTCATTTAGGAACCGACGCCGGACTCGAGGACTTGGAGATCGTGGCCGAGGAGACCGGCGCTGACCTGAACGTGCTTGAGTGTGCTAACCACCAGCCCCAAGGCAAGCCCCGGTGCATTCCCATATTTACAAAGTCTTATACTTTCTCACATGTACTGCGAGTCGCGAAATGTGCATTACGTATAGGACTTGATTGAAAACCTAGTTGCATGTATCTCCAGATATTCCTATGGGTTGGGTTAAGTTAAGTTCTACCACTCATTAGTTTGCTATGCTTAATAAAGTAGTGTTGTCGGTAGAATATCGAGTGGTATGGAGACCGCTCGGTAATTGAGGTTGGATTTACCTTATGTTATCACATGGTGATGGTAATGAATTTGAGACCGAACGGGGAAGTTCATATGTAGGTGGAGGTGACAAGGCTCGCCTTGTTCGCCATAGCCCCGTTTGTGTCGGTTGAGGACCGTTCGTTGTGGTACCGCTGAGCAAGTTTGAACAGTACCGGATGCATGCTAGGAGAATGGGAACTAGTAAACCTAGTAGCTCGATGCTATATTGTTGGACGTGAACCCACCTCTCTTTTGGTGATGAAGATGGTATGGTGGAATTTGGGACAGTGTTTGAAGGGAGGGTGCCCGGGTGAACCACGGTTAGACCAGGCATGGCTATCGCGTGGGGAGACGTGTACTCGGGAGAGGTGTTAAGCGGCTCGACTTTATGGTACCTTGTAAACGGTTGCCGTGCGTGACTCTTTCGAGTAGCGTACGTCGTGTATCTCGGGTTTCGCCTGCAGGTGTAAATCGATTCGAATCGCCGTCCCTCGCGGTTATTGAGTACCACTTGTTCACTGTGTCACATCGTAGTAAGAAGTGCACTTGATGATGTTTATATGATGTTGTACTTCAATTAATTGTATTGCAACCATGTATTGCTTAGTTAGGTTGCTAATATTTATATTTATGCAAGAACCCCTTTAATTTGTCTAAAATATGAAAATAAGGATCAATTATTAGTGCCGTTTTTGCAATTAAACTTTACCCCCTGGTCAACCCCCTGCATATTAGAAGTCGGTCTTAGATGGCCAATTGGACGGGTAAGACTTGCTGAGTATTAGTTGCTCAGGGTTTCGATGTTTAAAACTTTACTGCAGGTATTCCCGATTGCAACTTCTGCGGGTGTTGCGGTAAAGTAGTGTGGGAGGGAGAACCGCCCAAGGATTGGTCCATTGAGTGGGTTCCCTCTTCTCCCCGACAGGAGCAAGGTGAGTGAGATCATGTCTACGGGCCGGACATGATTTCATTGTAAATATGTATCGTCGTGTGTTTCGCTTCCGCTCGTGTTTGTAATCGAATTTCGAACTCCTTTTGTGTAAGATAAATCGAACTTCGAAATGGAAATCTTATGTTAATTATGGAACCAATGTAATAACTGAACTTAATGTAAAATTATTTTATGTATGCTTATGTGTGTGGTCTATACATACTTGCTTCGCCAAGTATTTCCCGATTAAGATCCTGGTTAGCTAACCCCTCATTGATTTGAGGCGGGATGCTACAGCTGGTACCAGAGCAAAGTCGGGTTGTATCACACTAATGAGCATTATTTTCGAAAACCACGCTTACGGTGAGGTACGGTTTAGTCGGCCCTATATAAGGATGTTAGTGGTTTAAGGTGGCAATTAGCGAGTCTTGTTTGACTAGGTTGATTGTTTTACTTTCTTTTCTGAAATGTCGGCGAGATGAAAAGGTAATGTATGTGGAGGCATGGGTCGTTGACCGCATGGCCGTTTTGTTGTTTTGATGGTGAGGCATGGATCGTTGATCGCATGACCGTTTTGGTTGTTTTGCTGAGGCATGAGTCATTTGACTTAATGGCCGTTTCGTTGTTTGTGGATCTTCTGCAGGTATTCTAACCACGTTAGAGGTCACACCATTTGCTAGTCTAACACGGTTGAGAGACGATTTCGTCACCGAGTCACGAATGCCGATATAATGGCGCCCTTTTCTGTTGGTGAGAAACGAATAAACTAGGTTAATAAAAATGGTTGCATTGCATTTGCATTTGGCATGTTCATGAGACTAAGATGCAAAGAAACCTGGTTGCATTCGTTAATATCGGAAATTGTAATGAAACAATCCATTCAAACGAATTTGAAAACATTCAAATGAAGAAGTCCAAATCTGCCGCCGGTCGAAATTTTCAGTTAACTTCAACAAGCCATAACTCCTCCGTTTTAAATCCAATTGTCGTGTTTAAGCACTCTATGGAAAGATCTCAGAATTCTCTACAAGTTTGGTATGTAACTTTTTCTGTGATTCACCCTGGAACCTGACGAAATTTGGTAGTTAGTAAATCGAGTTCAGTCTGTCCAGAACAGAAATTCAGCAGACAAAGGTCGAACTTTGAAATAGCATAACTTCCTCTATACTGATCTGGTTGAGGTGAATGAGTACTTGTTGGAAATCTCTTGAAGTTATCTACAACTTTCGTAACTACCAAATTTTCTGTTTCTGCTTAGAAGCTTGTCAGTTTTCGTTTTAGTAATCACTGCCAGTTTTCGACAGATTTGGGTTACTTATGTATTGCAAGTTTTGAAGTCCATGGTTTGAATTCCACCCTTATTAATCGTTGAAGATGCTATATGTTAATTCCTTAACATGTTTTACTGCTGGGCATTATGGTTTGACTTTATCAAACTTGACCCCGCAGATGGCGTTCAACGATATCCTGGCGGAAAATGCCGCTATGGCTGCACGCATCGCCGAGCTGGAGGCTCAGCTCATGGAGTCCGAGCAGCGATGCATGGTGTTGCAGCGGCAGAACGACCTGTTGAAGGAGGACGTGGATGACTTCCATGGGTTAGTGAAGGACCTCGCTGATGAGAAGGCCCAGATTGCAGCAGAACATAACGGGGAAGTCAATCACCTTCAGGCGCAGCTGCACGTCGCTCAGGCTAACCTTGCTCAAGCCCAGGATCAGATTCAGCACGTGCAGGCCGAGGCTGATGCAGCTCACGATGCTTTTGTTGAGCTGATTCAGATCCAAGTGGCGCACCACAACCCTCAGCCACTTGCTATGGATGACCAGCACGTGGTGCAGGGCGCGTCGGGTGTGGACTACGAGCCACCCGCTACCCTAATGATGAAGACGTGCTTTCCGATGCGGGTAGCAATATGCCACACGAGTAGTGGTCTTCGAGTAGGCTTTGAAGTAGCTAACTAGTGTGTATGACTTAGGTTAGTAGTAACTTGTCGGTTGACCGAACTTTTCGAGTCCCGCAGCTCGTTATTTTGGAAAGCGTTGCCAGCGGTGTTGTAATCTAATGGTGACTGGTCGGTGTGTTGCAAGACCTTCGCGTAACTTATGGAGGTCCCGTGCGGTGTTTGGTAGCTGCATACCGCCCTTTTGTGATGTAACATAGTTGGGAACATCCGATGGTTGCGTTGTAAAGTATATGCTTCAAATGGAAGAAAGTGCTTGTGTAGAAATGGTTGTTTATCGTTGTTTGTCTACGTGGGATAAATTCTGAAATTTTGCCATACATGCCTTGTAATTTTATTACAGCATTTTATTGATCATTAAATTTGTATTTAATGGTGCAATGCTTTATGGCAGATGGCAGACCCTCGTAGCGGACAGGTTCCTGCGGAGGAGGGAGATACTTCAGCCCAACGTGATGGAGCACCACCGCCTCCACCGCTACCGGGCAGCATGGAGCATTTGCTCTCGACTCAGAACGATCTTCTCCGTCTGCTACTGGGGAACACCGCTCGCCAAGCGGGCCGAAATGGACCACCTCCTGAAACAACTTTTGCGGACTTTCTGGCTACTCATCCCCCGGTGTTCACCGAAGGAAGTGAACCGCTGGAGGCCGATCACTGGCTTCGCACCATCGAGTCCAAGTTTGGGCTCATTCGCTGCACCGAATACCAGAAGACTCTGTTCGCGGCCCAGCAACTCCGTGGATCCGCGGGCGCATGGTGGGCGAACTATTTGGAGACTCTCCCAGCTGGCTACCAAGTTCCATGGGCAGAGTTTCGTACAACTTTTCGTGAGCACCATATTCCACAAGGTCTCATGGATAGGAAGCTTCGTGAATTCCTGGATCTGAAACAGGGCAACAGTAATGTGCATGAATATTCCAGGAGGTTCAACCATCTGTCCCAATATGCCTCCTACCATGTGGACACAGATGCAAAGAAGAGGGAATGCTTCCGCCGAGGGCTGAACACTAAGCTGCGTGATCGCCTGGCACTTCTCTCTAACTGCACCTACAATGAGTTAGTGAGTGCCGCGATCGTGCAGGAGGATGCTACACATGCCCATCAGGAGGAAAAGAAAAGAAAGCGTGTCGGTGGGAATTCATCCGGTTCCGCTCCTCCTCGGTACCGTTTGGCCATCACATCCCCCACTGGACAGCAGTACAGAGCCGCCATGCCACATGGTGGTGGACACCGTGCTCACTCCAATCAGCAGAGGAGTGCTTCTCAGGGCTCCGGCCAGCAGCGCTCTTTTACTTCTCGGCCGTCACAGCAGAGTTCTCAAGTGGTGGCAACAAATCCATACACTTGCTTCAATTGTGGCCGCACCGGTCACTTTTCAAAGGATTGCCGATTCCCGAAGAAGTCACAGGGCAGCAGCAGTAACAACAGCAGCAGGCAGAGCTCTCAGGCGTCTGTGAACAATCCCAAGAGTGGCCGTGTCAACCATACTACGGCCGAGGACATTCAGGACGGAGAACCAGTGCTTGCGGGTACGTTTTCCGCTCACAGCCACCCCGTCCTTGTGCTATTTGATTCAGGTGCAACGCATAATTTCATAAGCAGAGCATGTGTGAAAAGGTTGCATATCACCCCTACCACCCTAAAAGCACCATATTTAATTACTTCACCTGGTGGAAAGATATTCGCCACGCAAGGGATTTTTGCCTTGCCTATTATTTTAGAGGGTGTGACATATCCGACAAACCTCATCATTTTGGATGGACAAGGCTTAGATGTGATATTGGGTATGAAGTGGATGAAGTATCATAAAGCCGTGCTGCACATTGATTCGCGGGAAATCCATTTGGACTCCCCCATCAATGGATCCGCCGTACTTAGGTTGCCTGTTTTACCAACTAGAGGCTCCCTAGTTCACAACACCACCGGTAAATGTCTCGAAGAAATTCCAGTGGTTTGTGAATATCCCGATGTGTTTCCAGAGGACTTACCGGGTTTACCACCCGACCGGGATGTGGAATTTAGGATTGACTTGCAGCCGGGAACCGCCCCAATATCCCGACAACCGTACAAGATGGCACCAAATGAGTTAGCAGAGTTAAAGAAACAACTTCATGACCTTTTGGACAAGGGTTTTATTCGCCCAAGTTCTTCTCCCTGGGGTTGTTCGGCACTTTTTGTGAAGAAGAAAGATGAGTCACTGCGGTTGTGTGTGGATTACCGACCGCTGAATGCTGTCACCATCAAGAATAAGTATCCTCTTCCGCGGATTGATATCTTATTTGATCAATTGGTGGGTGCAAAGGTCTTCTCAAAAATTGACCTTCGCTCCGGCTATCATCAGATTAAAATTCGGGCTGAGGATATTCCAAAGACAGCTTTTTCTACGAGGTATGGTTTATATGAGTACCTTGTTATGTCTTTTGGACTAACAAATGCTCCGGCCTATTTCATGTACTTGATGAACTCGGTGTTTATGCCGGAATTGGATAAGTTTGTGGTGGTATTCATTGACGACATCCTAATCTACTCCAAATCAGAAGAAGAGCATGCTGAGCATCTCCGGATTGTACTCCAGAGGCTCCGTGATCACAAGCTGTATGCAAAATTCAGCAAGTGCGAGTTCTGGTTGAGAGAAGTACCTTTCTTGGGCCATATTGTTTCCGATGAAGGTATTTCAGTGGATCCAAGTAAAGTGCAAGAAGTGCTGAATTGGAAGGCTCCTGCATGTATAAAGGATATCCGTAGTTTTCTCGGGCTTGCAGGATATTATCGGAGATTCATCCCCAATTTCTCCAAAATTGCAAAGCCTATGACGGAGCTGCTGAAAAAGGCAATCAAATTTCAGTGGAATGGCAAATGCGAAGAAGCTTTTCAAACTCTCAAGAAACATTTGACCACCGCCCCGGTGTTAGCTCAACCCGATGTCACTAAACCATTTGATGTTTATTGTGACGCCTCGGGCACAGGTTTGGGTTGTGTCTTGATGCAAGACGGTCGTGTCATTGCCTATGCATCTCGACAACTTCGGAGGCATGAACAAAATTATCCTACTCATGATTTGGAATTGGCCGCAGTTGTTCTTACTCTGAAGATATGGAGACATTATTTGCTGGGCAATTTGGTTCACTTGTACACCGATCACAAAAGTTTGAAGTACATTTTCACACAACAAGAGCTGAACATGAGGCAAAGAAGATGGCTTGAGTTGATTAAAGACTACGAGTTGGAAATCCATTACCACCCCGGAAAAGCCAATGTGGTTGCCGATGCTTTGAGTCGGAAATCACATTGCAATAATCTGGTGGTTCGCAAATTGGATCATGCCGTATGTTGTGACCCTAGTGAACCCAGCCTCAGGATTCTTCCTCATGGTGCTTTGTATAATCTCGCTCTCATTCCCACCCTGCGGGAGGAGATTATCGTTGCACAAAAGAGAGATAAAGGGATGGAACATATCCGGCGAAGACTAGAAAATGGGGACATCAAATGTTCCGACAGGATGAAGATGGAGTGTTATGGTTCAATGACCGACTTGTTGTGCCTAAAGATATGGAGCTAAGAAAGAAAATTCTTGATGAAGCTCACTTGTCCAAATATTCCATTCATCCTGGTAGCAATAAAATGTACCAGGACTTGAAAACCAAATTTTGGTGGACACGCATGAAGCGTGAAGTGGCCAGATATGTTGCAGAGTGTGACACTTGTCAGAGAATCAAGGCTGATCATTTAAGAAAAGCCGGTCAGCTGCAACCACTGAGTATTCCGTCGTGGAAGTGGGAGGACATTAGTATGGATTTCATTGTCGGGTTACCCCTCACTGCTCGAAAGTATGATTCCATTTGGGTCATAGTGGACCGATTGACCAAGTCAGCTCATTTTATTCCGGTCAAGACTACTTACTCTGCTAAGATATATGCTCAGTTATATATCTCTCGTATTCTGTGTTGGCACGGAGTACCAAAAACAATCATCTCTGACAGAGGACCTCAATTTGTTGCTCGATTTTGGGAACAGCTGCATGCCTCATTGAAAACCAAGTTAATTCGGAGCTCTGCATATCACCCTCAAACTGATGGACAAACAGAAAGGGTAAATCAAATACTTGAGGACATGTTAAGAGCCTGTGTTCTATCAGAAGGTGGTAATTGGGATGAACATCTACCTTTGGCAGAGTTTGCGTACAACAATAGCTACCAGGAGAGTATAAAAATGTCTCCATTTGAAGCTCTTTATGGTCGCTTCTGCCGTACTCCTTTGAACTGGTCAGAATCTGGAGAACGAGTAAATTTTGGACCGGATTTAATTGCCGAGGCCGAAGAGAAAGTGCGGCTCATTCAAGCAAATTTAAAGGCCGCAAAGTCCCGTCAAGCTAGTTACGCCGATAAGAGGCGCCGTCCTTTGGAATTTCGACAGGATGATCACGTATATCTTCGTGTGTCGCCAACCAAGGGTGTTCAGCGCTTCGGAGTCAAAGGGAAGCTTGCTCCCCGTTACATTGGCCCGTTCAAGATTATTGAGAAATGTGGACCCGTCGCCTACCGATTGGAACTACCCGACAAATTATCCGGAGTTCACAATATATTCCATGTATCTCAACTCAAGAAATGTTTGAAGCCCCCTATTGACGTGGTGCTCGAAGATGTCGAAGAGCTACAAGATGATCTTACTTATTCCGAGCATCCTGTCAAAGTGATTGATCAAAAAGACCGCGTTACGCGCAACAAGACCATCACCTTCTATAAGGTTCAGTGGAGCAATCATTCGGACGAGGAAGCCACATGGGAACAAGAGGATTTTCTTAACTCCAAGTTTCCTGACTTTCTCGCTTCGCAATTGAGGTAACGCACGCAAATCTGTACAAACCCCCTCTTTTCCGCACTTATTGCAGATCTCGGGACGAGATTTTTGTAAGGGGGGAGGGCTGTAACATCCCACTCTAATGAACATCTAAATCTTGTGATTAGTGCATGTTGATCACAAATGCCAAATTGATCGCTTTAGAAAAGATGTTTAAAAGCAAATCATTTGATAATGGCCAAATATGAACTTGAACCACAAATTCAAAAAAATTCATTGGAGCACAGTAAAGTTTTTATCAGATTTTAACATCTCACTGAAACCTTCCAGAACTGATTTTATCAGATTTTTTGGAGCACAGTAAAGTTGGGTTTCAATCAAATCAAGTCAGCACGTGCAAAAATTCAAATGAAAATTCAAAAAAATGAATTGTAGCGACTCGTGTCGACCTCGCCGTCGATCTTCAGCCGCTGCCCATCCCGCCGAACTGTGGCCGCCGTCAGCGCCGAACAGCGTCGAGGACCGATTCAGTCCCCCGTTCTTGGCCCGTAGACTCAGCTCGCACTCCTCCTCGTCGTTTCCCTCGCCGCGCGCACACGAAGCAGAGCCGCCGCCATTGCCGCCTTCTCTGGAGCTCGAGCTCGCCGCCACCCCCGTCCCTCTCCGAGCTCGGCCCCAACACAGAAAAGGTGCGTTAGGAGCCCCTCAACCGCAGCCCCAACACCAACTTCGAGTTCAGCCACCCTGCAGAGAGAATCAACGCGAAGACCGGCCATGGCCGTCGGATGAACTAGCTCGACCTCGCCGGTGAATTTGTCCAACTCGGTGAGCGATTCTTCGATTCCTTCCGCACGAGTCTCCCTCACTTCTCCGCACACCTCCAGAGCTTGACATTTTGGTCAATGACGCAGCGTACTCGCCGGAATCCACTTCTTCCCCGCCGCCGTTCACCGGACCGCGCCGCCCCTCCGACGAAGTCCCATCTCCAGCCTCCCTCCACGTGCACACGTGCTACGGTGAGCACCTCCGTCCCTCCGTGAAGCTCGTGCGCGCCCTAACTCGCCCCCTCGCAGCCTCCTCTCGCCGGAACACGTCGCGCCGCCGCTCGCCGCCGCCGCCGCTCGCCGCCGACCACCTTCCCGGCCGCGCGCACGTGCCCACCTAGGTGCGTTGGAGTCGCCTCGTTGTCCTCTACGTGATGCCGTTGACCATCGCGTGAGGCTCGCCGTCGTTTAGCCGGAACGGCGTCCTCGCCGTCGCCATGTCGCCGCGCACTGGCACTGCTACAGTGCCAGTCAGTTTTCCTTTTTCCTTGTTTTTCTCAGATTTTGGCCAAACTTGTAAATTCGATAGAAATTCGTAGAAAAATCGTAAAAATGCAAACTCAAGTGTTCTGGAATCCCTGAAGTGAGAGCTATCCAGTGGTACAACATGAACATCTGAATTCTTTTCAGTTATTTTTATAAAATTCAAAGAAGAGACTCAGGAAATAAATTCTATAAAAATATCTATAAGTGCAAAAACTCTAAATTTTGGCATGCACACTCCTAATAGGTTTCCTGAACATCCCCCCAAGTGGCATCTTGAAATGCATCTTCTTTTAGGAGTAATTGCATTTTGCAGTTGCTAGGAAAATCTTTTTATTGATTTTATTCCTGCACCTTTTTACACCAAATTTTGGATATATTACTGTACCTAGGATGAAGATGCTAAATAAAAATACAAATGTAATTTTAGATCTTCCAGAACCCTTTTTAACGAATTTTAGAAGAGGATCTCTTTTACGCGTACGGAAATTCCTAAATCCAATTAATTGTATAAATCACTTGGGGCCAAACTGCAAAAACTTAATAAATGGCCCTGCCAGCATGTTGCATTTGCATCATAACATCACCATGTCATATTTGTCAAGGAAGTTCCATGAACTATCTTTGATTTTGTATATATTGTTGCATTCATTTAGGAACCGACGCCGGACTCGAGGACTTGGAGATCGTGGCCGAGGAGACCGGCGCTGACCTGAACGTGCTTGAGTGTGCTAACCACCAGCCCCAAGGCAAGCCCCGGTGCATTCCCATATTTACAAAGTCTTATACTTTCTCACATGTACTGCGAGTCGCGAAATGTGCATTACGTATAGGACTTGATTGAAAACCTAGTTGCATGTACCTCCAGATATTCCTATGGGTTGGGTTAAGTTAAGTTCTACCCCTCGTTAGTTTGCTATGCTTAATAAAGTAGTGTTGTCGGTAGAATATCGAGTGGTATGGAGACCGCTCGGTAATTGAGGTTGGATTTACCTTATGTTATCACATGGTGATGGTAATGAATTTGAGACCGAACGGGGAAGTTCATGTGTAGGTGGAGGTGACAAGGTTCGCCTTGTTCGCCATAGCCCCGTTTGTGTCGGTTGAGGACCGTTCGTTGTGGTACCGCTGAGCAAGTTTGAACAGTACCGGATGCATGCTAGGAGAATGGGAACTAGTAAACCTAGTAGCTCGATGCTATATTGTTGGACGTGAACCCACCTCTCTTTTGGTGATGAAGATGGTATGGTGGAATTTGGGACAGTGTTTGAAGGGAGGGTGCCCGGGTGAACCACGGTTAGACCAGGCATGGCTATCGCATGGGGAGACGTGTACTCGGGAGAGGTGTTAAGCGGCTCGACTTTATGGTACCTTGTAAACGGTTGCCGTGCGTGACTCTTTCGAGTAGCGTACGTCGTGTATCTCGGGTTTCGCCTGCAGGTGTAAATCGATTCGAATCGCCGTCCCTCGCGGTTATTGAGTACCACTTGTTCACTGTGTCACATCGTAGTAAGAAGTGCACTTGATGATGTTTATATGATGTTGTACTTCAATTAATTGTATTGCAACCATGTATTGCTTAGTTAGGTTGCTAATATTTATATTTATGCAAGAACCCCTTTAATTTGTCTAAAATATGAAAATAAGGATCAATTATTAGTGCCGTTTTTGCAATTAAACTTTACCCCCTGGTCAACCCCCTGCATATTAGAAGTCGGTCTTAGATGGCCAATTGGACGGGTAAGACTTGCTGAGTATTAGTTGCTCAGGGTTTCGATGTTTAAAACTTTACTGCAGGTATTCCCGATTGCAACTTCTGCGGGTGTTGCGGTAAAGTAGTGTGGGAGGGAGAACCGCCCAAGGATTGGTCCATTGAGTGGGTTCCCTCTTCTCCCCGACAGGAGCAAGGTGAGTGAGATCATGTCTACGGGCCGGACATGATTTCATTGTAAATATGTATCGTCGTGTGTTTCGCTTCCGCTCGTGTTTGTAATCGAATTTCGAACTCCTTTTGTGTAAGATAAATCGAACTTCGAAATGGAAATCTTATGTTAATTATGGAACCAATGTAATAACTGAACTTAATGTAAAATTATTTTATGTATGCTTATGTGTGTGGTCTATACATACTTGCTTCGCCAAGTATTTCCCGATTAAGATCCTGGTTAGCTAACCCCTCATTGATTTGAGGCGGGATGCTACAGTCTCAACTGAATTTTAGTTTATTTACCAGTGTTTATCAACCAAGAGATTATAATTAATAAAGTAGAACACAGCCTAGTGGCGCCTGGAAGTGAGTGCTAGGCTGATGCAAGTGTGGATGCTCTACCACCTTGTATTCAAGTCATCATAGTTGCCAGGGATTCAGTTGCATATGGTTGATGATTGTTTTCCCTCTTCCATCTCAAAGGAAAAGGGCTTTGTGAGCGTCACCACGGAAAAGACGAGGGATACAAGGGAAGCCATTCATCCTCATCAATACACAGACTTGGTTATCTAAAGTCTGAAATTTTATAAAAACGATTAAGGATCAGGACAAACTAACCTGCTTGGCTCCATAAACAATCCTCCCATTCTTTGTAGTGAATTTATCACTGAGTGTGATGTGCTCCACTTTGCGCTTGTCAAAGAAGGCGGCACGAGGAATCGAAATCCTGTCGCCATTGTTCAGATCGTGATCAAGTTGGTCCAGGTAGTAAATCTGCACATAGAAACCATTTAACTGCATGTAATTTCAAGCATGCTGAATGTTAAAATAAGGTGCAGAAAAAAACAGGCAGGTTCATTTAATTACCAAAAGGTATGGAGCACAACCATGAACTGACATGTTCGCAAACTTTTGTTCACGGTTCTGCCAAACAGAAGCTGCCCCTCTGATGTCCTGTACAACAACCTTACACCAATCAACAGAACCAATTTTTTCCAGGTCCATCGTGAGCATTACATCAGTGTTTGACACGTCATAAGCAGCTGTGGAGAATAACAGTTTATTGAACGCTATCATGAAGAAACACTTCATTGACAGCTCATCTGCACGGCCCTTGGCCACCTCTTCCCTCAGCCTCTTAATTGTTATTCTTTGACCAGAAATGCCAAGTTGCTTTTGCAACTGTTTCTTTGCAGCAGTAATATGCTTCATCCTAACTCGTGGAAGCTCTCCTCCACCCAACGGCACACCGAGAATGGTGTTCACTGAAGCAGCAGATATAGGAAGCTGCTTGTCAGGAGAAATGTCCAGCTTCATTGAAACAGTGTCCAAATGATCAAGTAACCAACAATATAGATCCCTGCTCTCAACAGCGTCAATCTTGATCTTTAGAAAATCTCCCCATCGAAGTCTTTTAATCTCATCCACCTGGGCAGGGGTAAGTGATTTGATGGTTTCTAGAAGTTCTCTTGGTTTGCATCTACACATGAGCTTTCTGAAGCCTTTAATCTTATTGTCCTGATTCATCATTGGAAAAAAATCATATAATTATACACACAAATGTAGAATTAATTATCAATATAATGTGATATGTAGCAACCTGATCATCGGGTGTCACTGCACGCAACCTTTTGGAACTGTGCCTACTACCATCGCAGGTGTTGAGTGTAGACTGCCAGATCGGAATAATAGTATAAGTCAAACTAGTCCCCAGTTAATAACCTTATAACCGATAGATTTCAAAAGAAGAGCTTGAAACCTCGTACATTGTTATTTTCGTGCATAGGCAGCAAAACTGTTGTTTCTGCT
This sequence comes from Eragrostis curvula, assembly GCA_007726485.1. Classification (NCBI taxonomy): domain Eukaryota; kingdom Viridiplantae; phylum Streptophyta; class Magnoliopsida; order Poales; family Poaceae; genus Eragrostis; species Eragrostis curvula. Next base: position 54,196,080 of record CM017441.1, read on the forward strand.
TCCCCTTGCTGTGATAACTCATCATTAGAGTTGCTTGCATCTGGTGGTACAGCAAGGTTGCCTTTGGTGGCCACGGCAGATGACGGAGAGCCCACCAGCGCATTCTGATCAAACATGGCATGTGAGAATAACAATGTCTAAGGTTTAGGCTTCAATGGCGCTAGTAAGGATTTTGTGCAAGCACGTGCGGAGGTATTATAAATTACATTATTTGATATGAATAGATCGAAACATAATAAATAAATAATCTCGATGCATCGATGCAAACTTAATTAGTAATATACGGTTAGCAGTTGGGGGGATCAATGCCGTACCGCAGTGTGCTCGGGTAAGCTCGAAGCAGAATCGCTCATCGGTTCTAGCCGGCGAAGAAGCTAGGTCGGCACGGGAATCTAGCTTGAAGCAAACCAGTACCTTGCGGCCGGCGGCGGCGGGTCGTGTTGACGGGACCGGGACCGCGCGCGGACCAAGCAAAGTACAGAGCTTGGAGCGGCAGACGGCACCTCAGGGCCCGCAACAGTGGCTGGCACAGAGGCACGAATCGCTGGAAAGGAACACGAGGGGCGGAAGACCCAACGCCGGCTTGCCGGAATGCTGAGAGGGGGACCGAGCAGACCGGGAATCCGTTATTTAGTTGGCGAGAGAACAGTAAAACTGCCTTGCTAGGTCACCAGGAACATTTAATTTATTACGTTTCAAAAAAAACATTAGATTTATTATGTTAGGCGTGTCTGAAATGATGGCACAAACTTAATGTATTCTTACCGGTATTTAACAATTGTATTTAATTACAGATTTAGTTAATCTAGTTTTCTTTTTTGAGGAAAGATTTAATTAGTCTAGTGAACCACCGTACTGTAAAAAGTATAGGTAAAAAATAAAAAGTATTTTTTCGCTGCGGCCCAACGGCAATGTTTCTTTATGCCAGCCACAGCGGTTTTGCTTTTATTCCCGATAAATAAAAAATTGCCCGGGTTGCAGCCCCCATCACCTGTGTTCCCTTCCACTGCATTCGTTCAGGAGACAGGATCGAGCATGGCTCGCGGAAACTCTTGGGCGGGCTCTTCATCTCGTGGCTCACGTCCCAGATCTGGTAGGTGGCCGTCCATCCTGAACTGCGCTTTGCCGCTGATTGAGTGCCCGCACCACCCCGATAAGAAGCTCGCACTACTCACGGCCCACACGCCGAGGAATCGAGACCGGAGGTTCTACCGCTGTATGAAAGATGCGAAGGTATACAGGACGAAAGATTAATGTTGCCGATCTCTCTCTCTCTCTCTCTCTCTCTCTCTTTGTTACCAGTCTTTTCCGCACTTGTGTTGTCAGATCTTTGCAGGATTAAGGGAATGGGCTTCTCGTTTTGCAGATGCCAAGCGCATGCGAATTTTTCTTGTGGGAGGATGACTACCTGGAGTACCTGATAGATAATGGATTTATTGATCATCATGACCTAGACCTTGGACCTGGTGGAATTTGGGTTCTGGTGTTGGGCATTTTTCAGACAAATGAAAGGGTTCGGCGGCTGCAGTGTCAAGTTGAAGATTTGAGAGATGAGATGGCTTTGATGAAGCAAGGAGGTGGCGTCGGAAAGGCAAACAACAAATGGCTAGGAAGCATTGATAAAATGACAGTGCTTGTGTGTGTTCAAGTCCTTGTGATTGTTGTTCTTGTAGTGACTGTGATGCTGAAGTGATCGTGATCGAGATGTAAGCTGGTAGCAGTGTGAACTGTTGAATGGAATGAAATGGCATAATTAATTTGTGTGTTTTTTTTATTCGTCAAATTTGTGTGTTTTTTTTATTCGTCAAATTTGTGTGTTTTTTTTTGGAGCGATGAAATGGCACGATGTTGTAGTGCATGAATCTGGTTCTTCTCGATCACCCTGTAATGATAGTGTATTCACTTTTTCATTAAAAATGGAACGACAATGGAGTATGCTAGTATAGTTATGCATGTAACAATCTCTGCCTCTGAAGAATATGCCACTAGGATACCGGGATTGTGATTATATGTTCTTATTTATAATATACATGCAAAAAATGCATATCAAATAGTTTGCACTAAAAGAATTCAGCAACAATAATGCAAACTCGTAGACGGTCTTTAGAATTCCATGGGTCCAAAATCCGCTACGCGCCCTCAAAGGTCAAATTTCGCTGGCTGCTGAAATGTCAATCCTATCCATATCAATTATTGGCCCTTCCTCAATGCACAGAGGGTATTTTCGTAAATAACATGAAGCCACACCGCCTTTGCCGTTGTTGAACCATTAGGCACGAGCACCACGATCTACAGATGACATCCCAGTTCACTACCACGAAGCATATCCCCGCCGCGGCGTTCGCCGGCCGTCAGTCCATCCCCCACCTCCCAACACACACACACACACACACACACACACACACACACACACACACCGGAACCGCTTTGATTCCCGCCTTCCCTTAACCGTTGCATATATATATAGTTGCTCAGCCCCGAAACCCTAAGTCGCTCCTAATTAAGTACGGGAGAGCGCCCTCAGTGGGCAAAGAGGAAGATGGCTCCTGCGCGTAAGACGGTCTCACGCAAAAAGACTATGCCGGCAGGTAATTTATTTTTCGCATTTCTTAGGAATCACTGGGTTAGAATGTGCTAGCCATTTATTCAAAAATAAAAAATTAATTGCTAGTTAGGTTCTGATGAGCTGTAAAATTCATAGCTTTTGGTTGACTTTTGTGCCGCATTATAGAATCCGCGAGTTCAAAATTGGCTTAGTCACGAAAATACAACTTGTTTATGAACTTGTTCGCATTATCGATATGCTAAATCTTCCGGTCGTCCCGCGTGTAGAGCTAGGAGCAAACAGCACTACATAGGTTGCAGTGAATGCGTTTAATCCATGAGTCGATATACATTTTTTATGAAATATCAGGCATATAAACTTTGTTTTCTTGTGTTAAATTTCTCGATGCTTGCATGAAAGATGTGAATGCGTTTAAACCATGATTTGATATACATGTTTTTATGAAATATATCAGGCATCTATACTTTGTTTTCTTGTGTTAAACTTGTCCATGCTTGCAAGAAAGACCGCCATTGTACACCCTTTTCAGCATGGTTCCACATAATCTGGCCGTGTAATGTGTAAAGTAGTGTGCAAAGTATGGTAGTATTAGTTAAGAATGGTAGCATGTTAGTGGTATAGAATGATTATAGTTATTTCATTCCATATCTTTTTAGAATGCACCTTCTCATGCAATATGTGTTGTATATAGTGAAACGTAATATGCTGATCACCAGCATTCCAAATATTGGTACCAGTTGGATGTCAGTTTTTGGTCTCTAGGCCAGCTGCAATGACTAGCAGACAAGTCGATACATTCATAACATTACAGTGCTGTGATAACACTCAATTCCTGAATAGTGTGGATTCTTATTGTGTTGCCTTGCCTTGCTTTTTGCAATGCATGAAACAATGAATCTTATGTTTCTTTCCACTTGTGCATGCAAAGAAACGCCGTTGACAGACTATGAGAAGGACAGGGCTCGAAATATTGGGGAGAACAATCGTACATTGGAAAGCTATGGCCTCACCCCATTGTCATGCAGTCAAGGAATGGCGAAGAATAGGGGTGGATGTAGCAGGGGTAGTGGCCCCAATGTCGACAAAGATGCCCACCGAAGCACTGCCGAGAACGTGGATACTCAACATAATAAAGTCAATAAGGTGCTTTTGCTGTTGCAATTCTTTTTTCTGTATCTAGTTTTACATATGCAACTTGTTTAATTTTTAAAAGGATATCTGTTTCATCAAGAATATCGTTGCTTTAAAATCTCTATGTAGTTGGATGTATTTTGCTGGATTTTAACTTACTAGTTTTCACTATCAGTATACTCCATGTACATTGTAGGGCATACACTCATTGGCCAAATACAATATATTATTAGTATTTTTAACTATCAGTAAAACAAGAAAAGTTCATTGTTAAAGCATAACTTGTTGGTAAACTTCTCCCCATGTCTACCAAACCCATGCATATTCGGAGTTCCACATTATTTCTGGAATAGAACGAATACACGTCAAAATAACCTGCATATGTGGGAATACATGTCACTTTGTGAAGACAATATCATTCTAGTTTTACCTTATTGTACAGAACAGCAGTGACAAGGCTTTAGAGGCCATGTCCATCCTCCTAATAAGACACACGTAGTAACGAAGGGCTCACAGCATGGTTGTAAAGTCCACCGGCTGGGAGGGCACCCAGCTGGGTTCGAACCCACGTGCTGCACTATTCCGCCTCAGGTGCCTCCCTTGGGGTTTCTTTTTTACAAAAGTAAGAAAATACACAGACCTAGCACATATGTTCGAAGTGTGGAAGAAAAATTTCATCAGTTAAGCATAATTGATATCTATTCCATAGTCAATGTCTCGAGACAACGATATGCCTTTTGAATGGAGCTGCGTACCTCCTGGGAATAGTCTCCCATGTCCTGATACAATATCTGGATATGAATACCCGTGCAAATAACCTGTATGTGTGGCAATACATGTCACTTTGTCAAAAACAATATAATCCTGATTTTACCTTGTTGCACAGCACATTAGTGGCAAAGGTTAGGCACTGTTCCATGCGACCAGGTTCCAATCATGTCCAGTATAAATGCTGGTCTTGTGCCAATAAAAAAGTGCATATTTATTGACACTAACCTATGGCATGTGGATCAAAGGGGATGTTTAAATGTATGTCAGCTCAGTAATTAAATGAAACGCATTATGCTTTATTATGTTTCATTCCAACAGTGTAAATGATATTGTTCTCTTAAGATATGCAACTTGTTTTATAAAGATTTGATTCTTCTTATTTGATTATTCTGTGGCCGTAGGACATGTGTACTGAAGCAAATAGAGCATCTAAAAGGCTGAGTCTACCTGCGCATCAAGGACTTCGTGCTAGAGTCACTAGGCACATGGTAAGGGAAGCTCGTGAAGGTTGTCATGGCATGTCTCAAGATGAAGAAGCACGCAGTGTAGATCCAGCTGCTCCTTCTCGAAGCACACATGAGAATGAAGAAGCACGCAGTGTAGATCCAGCTGCTGCTTCTCGAAGCACACATCAGAACATGTTCCTTCATGACGACGTAAGATCTGATGCGTCTGCGAATTATTTGAACGAACATGACGACCAGACCATGAATGAAGATGAAGGCATGTCACTGTAGATTCTTTGTAGTGCAAACTTGAGAGTGAGTATATGACTGAAACTGAATGTTTGAAAATCCTTTGTCAGGTACGCAAAATCCGAGTGCGGAGAGACCTAGTAGGGGAAGATATATGGGGAAAGGTTTGGAAAGACTAACCAGGGGATTAGGCTCTAAGATAAAAATCCACATCGTGGAAGGAAAGAAACGGCCAGAGGCACCTATTGAAGCTGCAAAACTTGCATCGGAGGCTGGGATTGTTTTGAGGCATCATATACCTGTCTTACCTAAATGGAAGGAGTACCAGAAGGACACATCTCTTATCGAAAACTATGTTGGTAAACTTGCGGTTAGTATTAAGTGACTTTCAGTTTCAGCCAGAAGTGATATCAGTTCTATATATTTCTCACATGTTACTGAAGTTCATTGCAGCCGTTTCATGTCTTATTCTCACGCACACTTATTCCTCACACTCACACACTTATTCCTGATTGTTTGGTGTGCCATGGTAACAGGGTCAATTTGACATGGACACCAATAGTAATGCAGTGTTATCTGCATGTGCTGATATGCTCAAAGTTGGACAAAGACAGCTGCGGCACAGGCTAAAGAAGCTTTACTTTGATGGCGTCCCAGTAAATCAAGTGAGGAGCACATCTCCGGTGGAATGTATGACCGACGATCAATGGAGAGCCCTGGTTGACATGTGGTCGAACCCGAAACATAAGGTAAGCAAGTACACGTTGCATGCTAATTAATGCCCATGTGGTACATTGAAATCTTACAAATGTGCCTTGCTGTAGGAAAAGTGTGAGGCTAACAGGCTGAATCGTAGCAAAGTCAAGTATCAACAGCGGACAGGCTCTCGATCATACATTGCACATTTTCATGCTCTGGTAATGAACTAATCAAACTGCATTTGATATCTTGAATGATAAAACTGTATCTTCAATTAAAGTCACTAACTCTTAATTGGTACCTTCAAACTATTATGCAGAAGTCAGACAAATATAAAGATGTTGAGCCCACTACAGTTGATCTTTTCAAGGACTGCCACTGCAGCAAGAAGAAGGGTTATAGCGAGCCAGTGAAGGAAGTTATTGTAAGTCACTGGTACAGTTTACTTCTTTCACTTGCAAATGCAATGGTAAAGATACTCTGTTTGTACTAAACATTACAGTACTGTATATGTAGGCTGAAATGGATGCCCTCATGGCTGAACCGGTAGAAGTGGGACAGGAACCGATGTCTCCTACTGCAGCTGTTGCTCAAGTTCTACCGAATTCGACATTTCTTGAAAACATTGGCATTCTTTCAGGTTCAAGAAGGCGACGTCGTCTTTCGGAACGAGCACATGAACTTGAGGCTGAGCTTGAAATGGAGAGAGGAAGGTCAACAGTGCTTGAAGAGAAACTTGATTGCCAGGAAGAAGTGTTGGATGAACTGAGAAAGCAGATTGAGGAAGCTAACAATGACAGGAACAAGCAGGCAGAGGAGATTGATCGTCTCAAGAAGGCACAGGAGGATATGGACAGGTTCCTTCGTCGTTTCTTTGAGAAGCCGGTCTAAAATGATCCCCAGCCCACCTACAGTCAATGTGTGGCACGCTGGACGTATTATATATATGTAGTGTCAGGGTTGTACTGTTTGCATATTTTCGTAATTGGAATTTGAGCTGTACTATTGGAGTTTTATCCTATTTATTTGCTGCATTTTTCGCACGAGTGGTTTGTGTTAGGGGTTTGTAATTGGCCCATGCAATCTAACTGTTGCCCACGAATTGATGGGCCACATGGGCCATTTAATATTGATGCAGGTTGAACCTGTAAAGTTGCATTAAAAATTTAAAATTGAGAATTAGTGTCAAATTTGGGCTAAATCAGAGCGGATCAAATTTTCGCAAACATGAAGTGAGCCCAAATTATGGTCGATCATTAATGGGCCAAAAGGAGGAATCAGCCCAAAGGTTTTATCAGAAGTGAACCCAAATTTTGGATGAAACTAAATGGACCGAAGTATTGCAAAAATACGTAATCAGCCCAAATTTGTACCGAATTCAGCCCAACTTCTGGTTGAATATTTATGGCCAGATTATTTCAAAAACATTAAATGAACCCAAATTTCGAAGAGAAGTCAGCCCAATTATTTGGTTAAACTTAGTGGACCAAATTCTTTCAAAAACACCAAATGAGCCCAGTTTTCGAAGAGAAATGAGCCCAGTTTTTGGATAAAATTTAGTGGACAAATTACATCGACAGCACGAAATCAGCCCTGATTTCAAACAGAAATGAGCCCAATTTTTGGCTGGAAATTAGTGGACCAAATTAATAAAGATGGGCTGCCTCCAATGTAGAAAGGATCTAAATAGGCCGAGTGCATTTTTCTTGTGGGCCTTTCAGAGTGGCCCAAGTTATCAAGTAGGCCGTTACGACATTATGACGAAATGTCGTCACAGAAGTGTTGCCAAGTCAGCTTGCCACGTAGGATGCACGAAAATCACATTGTGACGTTCTCTTCAGTGTTATGACACTTTTGCTTTGTCACAAATTTGTGACAAAACTACCGTTTCGTCACTAAAGAGTTTATGACGAAATGTATTACGTTCGTCATAGATTTCCAGTTGCGACGCACTTTCTGTGACATTATGTAATTCGTCAAAGGTTTGTCACAGAAGCATTCTTGTTACGATTATGCACTATTTTATGACATTAGTTTTACGTCATTGAATGTTACTTTTCTTGTAGTGTAAAAGGCACTGAGCAGTGGACTTTAATTTATTTCTTTTGGGCTTAAGGAATCATGTGCGTGTGTCCGTATGAAATTTAGTAGTACTTGCAGCTCTAGTGATTTGGGCTGACAATATGTATTATCATTATATCCTATAACTTAGTTTTGTTACATATCAGTTTACTTAAGGTACAGTGAATTGTTGATCATAACCTCCACACAAAGGGTTGCACAGTTGATATATATAGTATCTCTTTCTTTCCTGCTCACATCGTGAATTGAAAACAGGAAAAGATAACCTTATAGCTATAGCTTTTGAGTGCTATCTTTATTGAAGCACTATATCCATACACCTTTAGAGGTGCCCTTATGCTTCACATGTAGTAAGACTTAATATGAAATATATACACCCGGCAGTCCGGGCTCCCGTCCTTGTGGCCGTCCATTCTGTACTTTGGGATGGGAGCCATGTGGACCACCGGGTAGCAGGTGTTTTGATTTATGTCCAATCAAATACGGTACCGATTCTGTACCATCGTATGCATACGAAGGAACTGTTTCAGCAGGAGTATATAGGAACGCTCCACCGAGTTTTCAAAATTCAAATCACGTCGTTTTTTCCTCTCCACCAAATCGAGCGGACAGCCGGAGACGGAGAGGAACAGCGAGGACCATGGTCCTGTTCCGGCGGCGATATCCTCATCTGTTCCGGCCGTCTTTCGAGTGTGCTCGATGGCGACCGGCGAATCTCACCCCAGCGGCGGGGAAGAAGGCCGGAAGAAAGGACAAGGTGCCGGTCCTCCACCAAGTCGACGGTACAAGCTGAGCGGGGAGAAGGATTCTGTTCCGGCGGGCGGCGGCGATATCCTCTGCTCCGGCCGCCTTTTGATTTGGTGGCGTACCTCATCGAACACGACGAGCTCACAACGGCAGCCACCGCAACAGCTGCTCCTCCGGGCGAGGCCGCGCCAGCTTCAACCAGATCTGGACCTGCCACCACCGGATCTGGGCTGGGATGGGTCTAGGGCGGCCAAATCTGACATGTTCGTCACTTGCAAGGATTTCATGGTGGCCGCCATCTCCGGTCCCTGTGCAAGGATGTCGAGATGTCTGTCTCCTCTTCCGTCAGGATCCGGGTGTGGTAGGACGTGCTGCGGTCCCTGTGCAAGGATGTGGAGATGTCTGTCTCCTCTTCCGTCAGGATCCGGGTGTGGTAGGACGCGCTGCGGTCCCTGTGCAAGGATGTCGAGATGTCTGTCTCCTCTTCCGTCAGGATCCGGGTGTGGTAGGACGAGCTGCTGAGCCTCCGCATGCATCCGGGTGTGTGGCAGGACGAGCTCCTGAACCTCCGCATGCATCATCTGTGCTGGTAGGGCTGGCCTACTTGCTCTGCTCACCTTCTTCTTCTCTTGCCTGCTGCGTGGCCATGGATGTTCAGGCAAGCACATGGGTGCTATTGCTTTCCCTTTCTTTTTTGCTATGCAGAAGCACACAAGTAGTTTTTTTTCTTTTTTATTTGGGCGATGCAGCTGGCAATATTTGCAATGCTGAAGCACATGGATTCATCCCTAATTCATTCATTTGTGATGCGGATAAACACATTTGTTTGGCTTTAATTAGGCAAACACAACGCTGCTTTTTCCTTTTACAGGTAATGTCCATTTTATGTTACAATTTAGATGCATAGATTTACGAAATTTGGTGCATGTACATGTATCCATGAATAATTTGAAATGTTCAAAATATGGGTCATGTGCCAGGTGACGGCGCGGCATTGTTTGAGCTCCAATGCATTGGATGTAGCTGGTCTCCAGGAATTGATTACGCAAGGTATCGTTTCTCTACCACTTTCGAAGCTTTCTAGTGTGTACACTCGACCCTTTCTTTTCTGGCATAATTTTATTCGACCCGTACACCTTTGGAACTTCTTTATTTGCTTGCTTGTCATACAAATATTTTGATAGACATAATATTTCTTTCTGTCATAGAAAGGTAAGCTACGAACATGGTCAAAACTAAAAAGGCGAACCCTGTACCAATGTACTGTATATATATACTAATTTTGTTAATGCTTAAAAGTTGGTTCAGCTGAAATATTTTTTACCTTTTTTTTTGTTAATGTACCTGTTCAGTTGTGGTTCATGATGATGGTTTTGTTTTTATTTTTTGTTAGTGCTTGAAATCAAGACATAGATCCGTTCAGATCGGCTAGTTGGAATGATGTACTGTACATGAAATGTACAACGAATAATTTTCTATTCAACAAGAGATGCACTGTGATCATAGATTAGAAACTAATTGTAACTTTTCTAAAATCTGTGATGTTATTTGCACTATTTTTGGTGTGTATCAGATGTTCAAATTAAATTTGTGATTATTTCTAATGTGGAGCAAGTGTTTCCAAATGTACATTCCAGAAAATTTGGGTCAATCTTTGTACAAAATTTCATGTTTTGAAATAAAATGTATAGCAGAACAACATAAGAACTGTTTGGAATTGAAATCTGAGAATGATTTGTACAGGAATGTTCAAAGGAACATATTTATTTCTATTTGGACCCTATGATTGAAAGAATCGAATAAGTTTTTCTTGTACTAGTACAAATAACACATGAATTTGATTGGTTTCAGATTTTTTGCGCACGCCATAATCTTTGTTTTTTATTAGTATTTTATTTCTAAATTTGTCAGTGCTTAATATGTACTCTAGGATCAAAGCCTTGTAAAAGTGGTGTAAAACTATTGTATAAATGTCATTTGAGCTATGAAAGTGGTCAGCTGAGTTCAAATTTTGAAATTGGTATGTGGTTGTACCAAGAATGTACTTAAACAAAAATCATGTCTGTTTTATGATTTCTGATTTCTCCCATGCCCCATTTTGAGCCTTAATCAAAGCAAAATCATCAAGAATTAGCAGTTGCATCGAACAAGTTTTTTTAGTTGTGTACTTGATAATTTTCGTTTCAATGATGACTCGTGTTTTTTTCCTACCATGCACTTTTTTCTGTTCATCTATGAGGCCATGTACTTTTTTCTTCTTTTTATGGAAGTTAATAAATGTGGAACCGATCCTGCCTTTTGATGGAAGTTAGTATCCGGTCAATTTTGGATACAGGCTAAATCCAGAACCTATCTCAGCCAATATTTGCAAAGGAAGGATGTAATAAAATCAGTACAAGTGCAACATAGTTTTTATTTTAAGCACAGTTTTGTCATTCCACCGATATTTATGGGTTGTTCATTCGGATGTAGGTCAGGAGTGGATCAGACTGATGATGCAAAGCAGCAGCACTTGGAAGTCGGATGCTCGAAGGGAGGATGTGTAACCTCTGCCTAGATTAAATAGCTAAATCATTTTTAGTTTGTGGTGCTATAGTGCAGCCTGAAGCTAAGGATGATGAACTGTTCCAAACAAGGTGTATCTACATGAATACCACTGCTGATTGTTGTTATTCTTGATTGCTTAGTGGAGCGTGACGCCAAGGATGATGAACTGTTATTGTGCTTTGTTTTTTGGCTGTAGATCTTGTTCACATGTTGTCTTTTGGTTCTTGACGCGTACGATTTATACAGTTCAGTAATTAAAACTAATTGTAACATTTACGAAATCTGTGATATTATTTGCACTATTTTTTGTGTGTATCCCATGTTCAAATTTGTGATCTTTTCTAATATGGATCTTATTTCCAAATGTACATTCCTGCAAATTTTGGTCAATCTTTATACAAATTTCATATTTTGAATATAAATGTATAGCATCACAACACAAGAACTATTTGGAATTTTTAAATTTGTACAGGAATGTTCAAAGGAACATATTCAGTTCTATTGGGGCGCTATGATTGAAAGAATAAAATAAGTTGTGTTGTTCTTTTGTGCAAGATGTACTTTTTTTAATTACTCCAAATTTGCTAGTGCTTGATATATGTACTCTAAGATCGAAAGCCTGGTTAAAGTGGTGTAAAACTACTCCAATGTCATTTGAGCTTTAAAAGAAAATGGTCAGTTGAGTTCAAAAAGTTGAAAGAAACATGTACTAGTTTAGAGCAAAATTTGTACACCAGGGTTTAATTTCAATTTTGATGGTTTAAAACTTTCATTAATCCAAATGTCCCATTCAAACAGCCTAAGATTTCTTTAGACACACATTCTGTTAAGTTGGATTGAACTTATGGAGTTCAAATTCTGATACATGTGTACATCGTGGCGTATAAATATTACTTTATACGTAGTCTGTTGCTTGTATACATATTATGCTTTACTCTGGAACTGGATGTACCATGGTTGTATCAAGCATGTATAAATTCTTTTTGTGGTACCTTGTTCAACACAAAGAAATATTCCTAAAAGAAATTTTTGCTATTTCCAATACCCAACATGCAGTACCAAATCATACTTCGTTTCGTTGTCGAAGCATAAATATTACTACTGAACTAAAATAGGAAAGAAGGGAGGTACATTGGTCCTAAAAAATTATATATAAAAAAGCAGATTGAATGGATTTTATATTCCGAACTTAAATCTTAAAAACAAGACTATGTTCTTGTTGCACGCTGTCAAGTTGAATGGAAATTAGTTTACCTAAAAGACTAGACAAACTAACAGAACATTTTAATACGAAAAAGGGAAACTTGTGTTTATCTTGCACGCTCCTAATTGAATGCAAATTCATTTGACGAGAGAAACCTAAAAAAGGTCACATAACATTTTTCCTCCACGACTTGTGCTTCGAAACATGTTCATCTCTATAAAAATGTTACCAAATAAGAAATGTAATTTCTTTTACGGCATGTTGCCCTGATGTACACTTGTATTCATGTTAGCACTAATATTTTCTACCAGTACAAAAATATTAGTAACATAAAATAGACGCACATAAATCGATACTTGTGTTGTACTCGTACGATATTATCGGAACATCTTCTCTGGCCATATTATTTTCCATTGCGTTCATCTTTCATGCTCTGAAATTGAATGTAAATTTGTTTGCCCAAGAGAACATAAAAAATCCCATGTCCAAAAGAACATTTTCCTCCACGATGTGTTCTCTCGGAACACTTTCATTCCTATCCTGTGCAAAGCAGTGAAACTGTACGTCATTTGCTCCACCAACCATTTATTGTGGCTAGCTCCGACACCCTGCCATCCACTACCATCAGCCTGTTCGGATGGCCTTAAATGGCTGGGCTGGTCACTGTGCCGGCTGAGGCTGGTGACCGTTGCCTCTCACGGATCACTGTAGCAACAGTGATTTCAGCCGGCCAGCCCCAGCCAAAACCGACCATCCGAGCAGGCTGCATGGTACCATCAATTGTGTGGGCCCTATAGAGTCACCTCAACCACTCAACCCAATAGCACTACACACGACGCCCTGCACACCGTATAGCATACCTGACACCATCCGGAAGAAAAAAATTCCAATATATGTGAAATGGCGCTGGCTGGTCCTGTGCACTCGAATCCCAAAAAAAAATGGACGGTCCGCAAGGCCGGTGCTCAGGCTGCCGGGACTTGAAATCAATTTGCGTAGTAAGACTAGAACAGAGGTTCACATGGAACATAAAAACCGTCGTCCATGGAACAGGTCCAACGCGCTTAAACAACAACCAATGCAAACCGGTTACAGTATTGAGATTTCGTATGTAATAATTAAGAAATAAGGATCATTTTTTTATTAAAAAATTATGAAATTTATGTAAAACAGAGGATTGCTCGGTATATAAAAGACCTTATCAATTTAGTGACGGGATTTTGGATCCCCATGTCAAATACCAGCTGTTTACTAATGACTTAGAATTAGTGACCCTTCCTGTGTGGTCGTGCTTTTATCAGTGCAAAACTGTGATAATCCAAACTGAGTTTTCAGCATCAAATTAAAGAATGGATGGCTAAGATTGAGACAATTATTATATTCCATGGCCACTTTCACAAGTACAAAAGTTGTTTTAAATTTTATATATAAGTTGCTGACTCGTGAGGTTCTGTAAAATATAACTCGACATGCTACACAACACCATAACGTCAAATTGGCCAGGAGTTCCTACTGCTGCACGTTTGATTGCTACCGAAACGTATAGAGCATTTTTAAAGGTAATAGACTTCGCTGGTTTCATCTGCGTTTGAACTCCTACTATATCATTTTTAAAGGTAAACTACGCTTGGTTTTTTTTTTTGGAAGGAAAAAGGCAGGTGCTCTGCCGTTTCGTTAGAGGAGAAAAATCAGCAGTACAAAAGATGAGGCCCTCACTACGGGAGAGGGCCCTTATTTGCCGAGGACCGCAGGTGCTCGACGAAGCCCTATATGCGCTCGGCAAAGGGTTTGCCGAGGGCCCACTCGACAACAGGCGTTCGACAAAGTCCGATCGGCAAACAGGACTTTGCCGTACTTTGCCGTGAGCCTTTTCACGAGCCTTCGGCAAACGTTTACCGTGGGCCGTCGCACCATCGGCAAACGGTCCTCCAGGTGGCACCGTGACGGAGCGGTTTGCCGAGAGCCTAACGGTATCGCTCTCGACAAACACCTAAACTTTGCCGAGCGCCAGGAGCAGAGCTCTCGGCAAAAGTTTGAACTGCTCCTCTAGCAAAGAAAGGAAAGCAAAAGGAACAACAAACAGACTGAAAAAACAAAGAAAAACTACGCTGGTTTGGTTACTATATTCTTGTTGGGGATCCCGAAACAAAACTTGACCGAAAAAATAAAGGCCAATGAGAACAGTGGATATGTGTTTAGCACACTGGCCGGCCAGGTTAAGCCTAGACCACACTCGGACGGAACCATTGTGCCTCCGTTCGTCTTCCCCCCACACTAATTTCGTGCTCAAACAAAACTCTCCCATGTTCCAACGAGTACGCGCCCCAAGTGCACTTGACCTGTTGATGGCACCGACGACAATGCTCCCTCTCCCTGACGAAGTAGATGCAGTTGGTCCTGCAGCCCGCGGTCTTGGACGCTCGCACCGTGAACGACGACTGCGCGCTAACGAACAGCGCCCGGTCATCAACCAGCGTCTCCACCTTGTCCCAGTAACCCGATACATGAAACCTGTAGACTTCGAATCCCATCAAGTCGAAAAACTGGTGGTACTGGCAGGGCGACGCCGTGTTCACGAGCAGTTTCCGGACGAAGAGGAGCTCCCCATCCGACTCGAGCATGTACCCCTCCGTCCCAAAACTCCTCCCCGTCGTGGAGAATCGGTAGGCCATGCTCCCAAAATTCGTTACATGTGGCCGTGGTGTGTCGGTTCCGATCCTGGCCAAGAACCCATCCTTGTACAATATGTAGAGGACGCCGTTGCGGTTGACCTGCGCCATCGTGCCGGTACAGTAATGCCTGCCCTTGATCACCACCTCCCGCGTCGGCGTCGACCATATCGTTTTGCCGCGTTGCCGAGCGGGGCAGTACAGCGTGATTACAGTGCCATAGTTGTCGTGAGAGATGACCGTGTCACAGCTGCCGGTGGCAAGTCGAGTCGATGATGGGCTGCCCACGACATTGATGGTCTCTGACGCATCGGTAAACGGGTCAATGAAGATCACTTTATTCATAGTTGCTAAGGCCAGGCGGCCGTCGGTGGTGATGCCGATGCACTTTGCACCGGACTTAGTGATCAGCTGAGCTGCGCGCCTTGGAAGAGGGATCGCTGCCAATGGAAGGCGGGAGCTGGCGCCGCCGCCGCCGCAGTCTAATGGGACAGAGACGACGTATCCACGAAGCTCAAACTCGTCCATGGAAATTTCCGGTCGCGTGAGGACCGTCTCGGTCACGAACAAGCGCGGGACCAGCCTCGCGGCGAGTCGCTCGGAGACGACGGCCGCCCAGGACTTGCAGACGGTGGCGAGGCGCGCCGACTCAGGCGGGCTGATGTATCGGAGGATCTTCTCGGTGAGGTGGAGAGGAATATCAACTGGCCCGCCGCTGATCTTGCTGTTGCTGGTGCTCGTGCAATTGATGTCGTCTGTGCTAGATGAGCTGGACGCGCCATTGATCGGTGGCATCACGAGCAATGATAGGATCTCTTTGGAGGAAGAACGCTACCTCCTGGTGCTTGCGAATCTAAACAGAGAATACGACGTGATTTTTACGGTCCCAGATTTTCCTTTACCTATACTCTATGTGGGGGCTTAGGGTTAGACATATTTACCAAACGTGAGCAGATCAAACTCCTTTCTGGTACGGTCTTCTGCTGCTGGCCGTGAATCCCCAAAATACAGCGTGTAGTCTTTTGTATTCTGAAGTTCTCGGCGCAATGCATATGCAGATTGATTGTATGCTGCGTATAGCATGCACATGTCCATATATCCATTCCTCTGCTCGTGTATATATATACATTTTGTATCCAAAACTTTCCAGGCCTTGAATTTTTGTTTACACCTATTTTAACAAAGAGTAAATCTCATAAACCCCAGATTTAATGGTTATATTATTTCATAAAACATCGATTTCATCAAGAAGTAGCTATGACATGCCAATTCTACCTTTATGCTTCTATTACACACATATTCTGATGGATGCAAGGACGCAATTTATCTCACAGTATGAAAGTGAGGTCCACATGCATGTAACATCCATGCTTCGAACAAAAAAAAAAAAATGTAACAACCATGCGTCTTATAAGAATTTGTTGACTTCCAAAATTCACGATGACAAATTTACTTCTAGAAATATAAGTATTTGTTGACATATTTTGAGTAACATGAATGTCAAACATGATGTCTACAAGTCAACAAATGCTTATATTTGTCGACAGAGGGTGTATTTGATAGATGTAGGGTATTGTGAAATAGTAGTATGTAATATCAAAAGTTAAGTGATACAAGCCAAAATATCTAGTCTAGGATTTTATGAAAAAAGAACCAGAAAACCTTGCATTTTTTATTTTACAAAATTTAGTCCTTAATTCATGTCTGCCGTTGAGACATGCAAAAACAATGTCTCTAAACAAGATGTATAGGAATGACCGTGAAAGTAATAAAACAAATACTTTTGGAGTTCATTAAAATGCCGTAAATAATGAGGCTATTTCTTACAAATTACAGCATATCTTGTGTGGCTAAAACACATATAGTTATTTTCTTATAAGTTATTACATAATTCATTGTTTTACAGAGCCAGAAAAAACACTCCCAGTGATTTCGCTAGGTTCATTACACTCCATATGCAGTGAAGTGTGTTTTGCCTAGATGATTTTTAGCAGGAACACGACTTGCAATGGATTAAGTTCATATATATGTATTTCCTTTGTAGTTTCACTAAATCACATGTTTTTGTTGAATTTATTTATCTTTATAAATAAAGATATAAATATGTACATGTCTATCTTAAATCATAGAGGGAAACAAAAAAAATATTGATTAGGAAATAAATAACACTTGAAGACAATATACTAGAAGTAATTTAACATATAAACATATAGGATTGTTAAAGTTTGGATAGACTAATACTCCCTCCTTCTCACAATGTAAACATTCCAGGGTTCAAAATTTCTTCCATAATATAAACATTCCTATTGATTTGACTCCACCCTACCCCACTTAGATTCCATTCCCACCACATCTAAAACTCCACCCACACTTTGTGATGAGGGGCACATGCATCTTTTGGTTGTACTACTATTCTACCAACCAAACTCCTCAAATGCTTATATTGTGAAAAGGAGGTAGTATCATGTATAACTAAAATATACATATAAATGATTGTTTCGATGTTGAACACCGATAGATGGGGTTGTATAACTAAAATATACATATAAATGATTGTTTCAGATGTCGAACACGGATAGATGTGGGACTCACACTGACCACCCTTGAGGATTCAATCTAATCCAAAAGATAAATGAATAAAATCGTCTGCTAATCAACACGACCCTTGTGTCGAATGGCCCACCAAAAATCATGCCCGGATAGAGACTTCACGACATTAGAATTCTATGGATGACTGATTCTAATTGGTATAAAGGACGATTTGCTTGCAAAGATAATCAAACTGACTCGAAGATTCAATGCATCTAGTGAAATATTTCCACAAAAACTGTTGATGCGAAGCCCCACGAAGAAGTTAAGAGGAAAATACTTCTAAAAGCCTACTTGGTATCAAAGAAGATTTGTTTGTAAAGATAATCGTCATATGATGGGGTTCTTCTCGAGTACCGACGGTATATAGAAATAAGAAAATTGTTCACAGAATTATGAGAACTAGTTATGAAAGTGTTGCATGAATTAGTAGACTATTTATAACTGTTACGAAATATTTGAATTTGTAGTAATAAAACTATGGGCACTTGTTACAAATAATAGATACTGATGAATGAAACTGATAGCTGCCTTCTAAAATTGTCAGTAAACGTATGAAAATGTTGTAATAAAACTAACGTTGGATTCTTTTTTTTTTTTCTTTTTTTTTTTTTGAGGGCAACGTTGGATTCAATTCTTAACCTGCCAATAGCCTACACGAGGTAGCTGCTCCGGATCCGGCCTCATGCCATCTCGGACGCGCTTTTTTTTTTTTTTTTTTTTTTTTTTTTTTTTTTTTTGAGATGATCTCGGACGCGCTGAGAAGCACTCGATATACGTACGTCAGGCTCGCCACCGGGAGGGCCTCCAAGGTAAGCAGAAGTAAAGCTTGTATCAATCTTTAACTGGGACGTGTCCTCGCGCGAGACGTAGATGGACCCGCTGCCCATTGCCGCGGACACGATATTGCAACTTTGGTCCGTTGTCGGACACATTGGGACGGAACCACCACGCCTCCGTCCGTCTCCCCGACTCAGCAATCTCGTGAGCAAACAAAATCTTCCTTTCTGCCATGGAGTACACGCCCCACCTTCCGTGGTACCCGTCGCTGACGTAGTATATGCAGTTGCTCCTGCACCCGACCGTCTCCGACGCGCGCACCGAGAACGACGACATGGCACTCACGAACAGCGCCCGGTCGTCCGGCAGCGCCTCCAGCTTCACCCAGCGTTGGTTCTCGGCGTCCTCCAGCTCCTCCAGCCTGTAGACATCGAAGCCACCAGCAGCCACGTCGTCGGGAGGCCGGATCCGGACGTAGAAAACTTGTCCGTCGGATTCGAGCAGGTAGCTGTCTCTCCAGCTCCGTTCCGTGGATAAGTCGTCGGGGAGGCTCGGAAACTGGTAGCCGTCCATGAGAAGTGGCGGAGGTTCGGTGGCGTCGACGTTGGCCATCATCCCGCAACTATACAACAAATAGAAGAAGCCGTTGCAGTTGACCAGCCCCACAATGCCTTTACAGTGGTGCCCGCCAGTGGTCTGCACCGCCCGCCTCGACCACGCCGCGCCGCCCTGCTTGTGCTGTGCCCGTGCCGCCGGCCGGCAAAACAATGTGATCTTCTTCTCCTCATCGTACGAGAACAGCGTGTCGGAACCGCCACCGACGGCCAGCAGAGTTGACGACGGCGTGCCGGTGACTTTAACGGTATCCGAGGCATCAGTTACCAGGTTAATGAACACCACTTTGTCGGAGGTTGCCAACGCCAAGCGGCCGCCGCGGGTCACGCCGACGCACTTTGCAAAGCACCGGGTGATCAGGTGCGCCACGCGCTTCGGAGCAGGGATCGCAGACGACGGCAGTGGATGTGGTCCGGCGGACCCGTCCAATAGGACGGAGACGACGTGTCCACGGTACTCGACCCTCATGGAAGTGTCCGGCTGCGGGTGAAGGATCATCTCGGTCACGAACAGGTGTGGGACGAGCTCCGTGGCGAGGCGGTCGGAGACGATGGATGCCCATGACTTGCAGACGGTGGCGAGGCACGCCGATTCTAGTGGGTTGATGCAGCGGAGGATCTTCTCGGCGACGTCCATAGGGAGGTCGACGGATCCGCCGGCGGCATCGTCGCCGTTGTCTTTAATTCTGCGGTTGGCGCTTTCTGGAGCGTCCTTCCTCGTGGTTCCGCCGGCGGCGGTGCTGGTGGGTTCGATCGGTTGCATTACGATGGAAGGCGAGGATTCTGGCGTGTGTGAGCCGGGTGCTGTTTAATTTGTTTCCTATCACGCGAGGCAGAGGACCCTGAAACTCTAATGACCGTCCATTAACCTACCTTTGGTTGCTATACCTACATACGGTGTTATATATAGCTATGCCCCGCTAATCAAATATTCAGATTGGATCCCAAAAGGATAGTGCTTCTGTTTCTGAAAGACGTCCTAGTCCGACACGTAATTACATTCTGACTTTCTACAAGCCCTTATTTGTATCTCTGGTCGACCCATATAGAATTAAGCCCACAATGATCCATGTATACATCTTTTTTGAAACAAATACATTACAGACGTAGGCCCATGTGTATTTCAGTATTTGTTTACAAGAGGTGGTGGTCTTCACTCTTCAGGCTTGCGCAGCGTACGGTGCTGAGTTCGATTTCGATTAGTATAATTACTACGAAAGATAATTTTTTTTTTTAAGAATGAACACAGTACAAACGCAGACACTCACAATACGTACGAGTAATCACCCCTATGAACACACGCACGCACACCCTACCCCTATGAGCGCCTTTGAAAGACTGAGCCGGCTTGATCTTAAGATTCACGAAGTCACCACAGGCGCCTCGCTGTCGACGGGGACGTCGCCTCCCACTGAAAGAATAATTAGCCGTTAAATCCTAGAAATTCGCTCCCACCAGGAATCGAACCCAGGACCTGAAAGGTGTTACTCGGGTGCCTTAACCACTAGGCCAAGGCCCCTTTCACTACGAAAGATAATTAACTCTGGCGTGTGTTATGGCCGTCGTCTTCGTAAAGCTTTTGTAAACAAAACTTTTGTACGCGAATATTTCCCATGCATTATTATGATGCATGGTACCAATAGCAACAGTAGCAGCTTACTTATCGAATAATAGTCTACAAGGACTGACAAACTAAACTTGGTAACAATTTAATATGTGTGTGCAAATAAACTTGCACATGATGACCTAGACAACGCTAGGCCGGAACCACCGTGCCACCGTTTGTGTTCCCTTTGTTGAAGGGATGGCGTGCTCAAACAAGACATTGTCCTCGGCCATGGAGTACACGCCACATGTGCTCTGCCCAGCATGCATGACAGGCAGTACCGCCCGACGAAGTAGATGCAGTTGCTTCTGCAACCCATCTTTTCCGACGCGCGCACGGTGAAGGAAGATTCAGGACTCACGAACAGCGAGCAGTCGTGACCTAGCCTCTCCACCTTAATCCATCATCTGCCAGGAATATTCAGTCTATACACCTCGAAGCCTACCGTGTCAAAAAACTCACTGTGGTCGCAGTGGAAGAGAGTAACAAGTTTGTGTGAGAACAGTTGTCGGACGAAGAGGACCTCTCCCTCGCACTCGAGCAGGCTGCCCTTTAGCTCGCAGTCGTCCTCGATGGACAAGTAGTCGGCTAAGCTTTCTACGTTGAGGTACTCCATGTGAAACGGCGGTGGAGCATTGGTGTCAACCTTGGTCATGTACTACCTGTGTTCGTGCAGCACGTAGATGACGCCATTGCAGTTTGCCGCTGACAAGATACTAAAGAAGGAGGCGCTATGTGTCCCCACCACCGTCCGCTTGGACCAGTCCTCGCTGCCTTGCGTGCGCCAGCGCAGAGTGAACCGATCAAGGTCATTGTGAGAGAAGACAGCGTCACCATTGTCACCGGAAACTAGCTGTGGAGTCCAACATGCATTGATGCCCAGTTCGATTGCCTGCGACGCGTCGGTAACCGGGTTGATGAAGATCACTTTCTTCGAAGTTGCTAATGCTAGGCGTCCATTGGATGTGCTGCCAATGCACTTCGTCGTTGCACATCCGACCAGGTACTGAAGGTGATTGCGGGCAGGGATCGCCGCCGATGTGAGGCTGGATCCGTCTCCATCGATGAGCCCGTCCAATGGGACGGAGACGACGAATCCACGACCATTGAACTGCTCGTAGTCCTGACCATAAACGTTGCGCTGTACGCGAACCGTCGTCTCGGCCACGAACAAGTGAGGGACTAACGTCGCGAGCCGCTCGGAGACAATGGCCGCCCAGGACTTGCAGACAGTGACGAAGCATGCCGACTCCAGCGGGCTAATGCAGTACAGGATCTTCTCCATCAGGTGGTGAGGGAGGTCGACGCCGGCGGCATCGCTGTCGTCGTCTTCGGCTTGCGCTCGGCGCTTTCTTGGACGTTCCATGTAGTTACTGTCAGACCCCATTTCTGAGATCCTCTGTGTTTACCGTATCAATCCCTGGATCAGTAGTTGGTACACACATACAGACGGTATCGAGTCCATACAACGATTTATTCATTACAATACCATAAAGGTCTTACAAGCATGTCTTAAATTACAAACCAAATAACCAGTAGACTGGTCTAAAAAACAACAAAAGATACAGCGGAGCGTGCTCGTGCCATGCCACAGGCAGACTTGAGCGCAGAACAGAAACCTACTCCTCATCACCGTCCTCTACGACCTGATCTTCGTCTGAATAAAATAAGCAAGGATAAGTACGTAAGGTACTCAGCAAGCCCTAACACTACGCAAAGGGGTTATGATGCAATTATGGCTTTAACAAGGAAAAGGGGTCATAGGGCTTAATTTGCAGAAAGCAAGTTTTTATGTAAAGGTTTATTTTGTAAATAGTTGTAAATATTTATAGAAAAGGATAAAGAGAATATCAATATTTTAGTTGGTTGGCCCTGGGGGAGATCCACTCAATCCCGCCAGTTCCCAATTTTTAAATGAGCCTTCAGACACACGGTCCTACCGACTCTGGCATCCTGCCAACACTTCCAAAACACGGGCATACACAGCCCACTCACACGTCAAGGAGAGATTTAAAAGAGCTAATCACTGTGAGCTCAAGACCATAGTGTGTCAATAACCGTGACAACGGCTATCCGGATAGGTTAAACACTCTACAGAGTTTGTACACTTTACCCACAGGCTATGTACTCTTTGCAAGGGAGTAGCATAGCGCTCTACCTATCTTCTCCGAGTGACTCCGCAATTCCACCTCGGGACGCACCCAGGGGCTATCACGGGCAATTACACTTCCAGCCGGACAACAGGCAATTACTCTCATGTGTCCTCTCCTGGTCTCCCGTTGCCACTACCAGCCTCCGGGCGGCTCATGCGGTAGACACCAAGAAGGTAAGGCGAGTCCTGCCCATGACAGGTTCTATGGTTGTACGAGAAGCACTAGGTTGAGGTCCAACGAACCGGTCCTTAATTTGCCAGGGCGAGCTCCAACAAATCCACCACACAGGCGGACTGCACTTGTGCACGAAGCACCACTAACACCATACCTCGCCCCAGCCTCACCATAATTCACCCATTGCACCTATCATTGTTGCTAACAGCCGATTCCCATTTTACTCACGCCAACAAGCACTTTTCCACACATTTTTCGCAAAACATGATTTATAGATGTGTAATAAAGTAAATGTAACAGAAAAGATGCTAAGCATAGCAGAGAGAATATTCTATTAAACTAAGGCTAACAAGGTAAAGGTGGGTTTAATGATATTTTAATATTAAGAGCAAGTAGAGGGAATCTATCAAGTTTGACATTAATATTAATACCAATTATTTGTTCTTAATATACCAACATCATTAAGCAAAAAGGTAATAGGTATCATAGGCATTTAAACTAATTAAGCATATATGCACATAAATCAAGTTGGCATAAAACATAGGTGCGATTTGCAAAAACATAGGATCAATCATGGTCAAGGAAAGTTAGAACTTGCCTTCAAACTCTTCCTCGGGCTCGTCCACGAAATCCGGGTCCTCGTGTTCGTCCTCGAACTCCTCGTTCGCTACACGTCGTATTTACGGCTAATAAGTAATTACCGCAAAATAAAATAAAAGAGCAATTGAAGAACCAAATGAGAGCCAAATAAAATCCAACTATAAATTCCAGAAATTATATGGGCTAAAGAAAGGGTGGAATAGGCTCTAGGTATATCTTAGTATTTGCAGGAATTTATTTGGGATTTTCTGGAATGGGGAAAAGATGGAAGTAGGGATGAAAACGGTCGGAAACGATCGAAAAATATCATTATCATTTCCTAACCTTATTATTTAGTCGAAAACGAAATCGAAACCGGTAACCTCGGAAATGAAAACGGAACCGAAAATATCGGAATATCGAAAGCGAAACTATCGGAACGAAAATATGTCGATATCGGTCGGAAGCCGATAATTATGATCGAAAATGCCGAGCTCTAATATATATGTAAACTACTTATATTGACATAAGCATGTAATTCATTTTGTATAATGGCATGTGTTCATGCAAACCACTCAAATACATGATTAAATAATTTGAAAACTAATATATGAATATTGGCCTAATCAAGTAATGCAGCATGGATGGAATAAGGCATTCGTGTATAGGGCAATCAATCAACCGAGGAGGCAGCAGGGCAATAGTTGGATAGAAATCATCATAATTAATTACTACCATGCCAAAATCACGGTCACTGCTTTATGGCAACTGCTTTATACGGTATTTTCGACGGAAAATTCGAGATAATATGATATACCGTCAATTCGATCGAAAAATCTCTCTATCGTTTTCATTTTCATTTCCGTATAGATTTTTCCATTTTCATTTTCGTTTCCATATTTCCCATAATCGTTTTCCCATTTTTTGTTTTTCCGGAAACGATCGTCGGTAAATCGGGAATTTCCATCACCGTTTTCATCCCTAGATGGAAGTGCGTTTCTGTGTGCAAATGTGTGTGTCCAATGCATGTGCACTCGTATGTTTGTTGGTTCGTGAGAGCTGTAACACGGAGCAGAGCTTGTGACGGCAGCCTGTAGGAATGCTCGCTGGCGTGCGCTGTGGTAGCTTGCATGCGAATGTGAGATTCTGTGTGTGTGCGCGTGAGTGCGCTGAGTGTGTGCGTGCATTTGGCTGGGCCGGAGAAGCCTCAGTTGCGGCCGGCGGCGAGCCCATGCGGCGGCGCTTGGAGGCGCACATCGCGGGCATGGCTGCGGCGCTGGAGTGCACGCTTGCAGGCTCGGCGTGGGGTGTGGGTGGCCTGGTGGTGCTCACGGAAGGGAGAGAAGAAAGGGAAGCTCACCAGTCGGCGAGATCGACGGCGGTTACCGGAGTTGGAGAAGAAGGGGAAAAGTTGAAATTGGAAGCGCTCGATGCTTGGTTTTGCTTGGTTTTTGGTGGTGGGCTTGCTGGTGTGTGCGTGCTTCAGTGGGGGGAAAGAATGGGGGTGGCCGGCCTATATATAGGCGGCAATGGCGGTGGAGGCCGGGAAATATCTTGGGGAGATATTTGCTCGCCGCGATTTGACAAAGGCGGTTCGCGGCTCTTCTGGTGCTCGGCGTGTGAGGATTAATGGCGGCCTGAGCTTGGCGTTGGGCTCGAGGTCTGGTTGTGCCGGAGTAAAGAGAGAGAGGGGGAGTAAGAGGAGTAATGGCGGGCGGCCATTGCCGGCTCGGGAGGCAGCACCGCCTTTCTTTTTGGGCGCGAGGGGCGAGGATCGGTCAGGCACCGAGCTGCTGAGCTCCGCGTGGCACTGGTCGATGGGACGGACGTACGATGGCATGGCCAGCTGAGAAGAATCGGGAGAGGAGAGAGAGGGCGCTGGTGTCTGGAGGTGGAAGAACGTACTGTTCTGCTGGCGGGCTGGGTGTTGGGCCAGTGCTGGGCCGATAGGAAAGAAAGGAGAATGGGCTGCGCTGGCTGGAGGGATAGGAAAAAGAAAAGGAAGAAGTCCATTCCACCTCCCTCAACTTGTCACGGAGTCTGTTTTTCGTCCCCCAATTATAAAACCGGTACCTGGACCCCCTGAACTGGTCAAACCGGTTTTTTTTCCTCCCTCTAGCGGTTTTGCCTGGCGGTTTTGCCACGTCGGATATTTGGACCCACATGTCAGTGCCACGTCACATTTTTCTTTTTTTCCTTTTTTTCTCTTTCTCTCCCTCTCTCTTTTCTCTCTCTTTTCTCCCGGCTACCGGCCGAGGAGGCCGCCGCCGAGCGCCACCCCATGACGTCAAGAAATTGCAACTCATCACCGGCGTTCCACCGGCCGCCGCCACCAGGGCGCCCGCTCCCGCTCCTGCAGCTGCCCCGACGCAACCCGCCGCCGGCAGCGTGCTCCTCGTGCTGCCTCCTCACGCCTCCTCTTGCTGCCGCCGCCTCCGGCGTCGCCGCCCTCGCCGGCGTCCACAAGCATCTCCGGCGTCACTGCCCATGGCTCACCAGGTACTCAACCGGTTTGGGTGGCAAGGAATTGCCATCGAGCATGGGAGATGGCAAGGAAGAGCCATCGAGCATGGGAGGTGCTCTACATCTCGCTCAATTCAAAGAAGCTCCGACATATGCCTAACAAACTCTTCAATTTTGTCCTGCATCAGCCTCACCTTCTTAAGGCTCACGCCAATGCTGCTCTGCACGGCTTTAGGCCGTGGTAGCGATGTCCTCCGCACGGCAGCCCTGTGCTGCGAAGAACTGGTCATTTCCTTCAACAACCTCCACGACTGCGTGGACCTCCAGTCCGAGATGAGCCCCTGGTTCTGGCAGCCGAGCAGGACGTCGCGGAGCTCGCGCTGGAAATGGTCTAACAGAGTGGGGTAGTGCGTGCACGCCTTGAGGCAGAGCGCCTCGAGGCCCTGCGGCATGGGGATGGCCGAGAGGTGAGGCTGCGCCTGGATCACGAACCCAAGCCTGCCCTCCGCCGGCCCCGATTCTCACCCCGACGAGCTCGGCCGCCGGCCCCGATTCCCTCCCCGACGAGCACGGCAGCCGCCGGCCCCGATTCCCTCCCCTCCGCCCTTCAAATCCCCACCGACGCCTCTCCTAACCGGGCTTCTCGCTCCTCTTCAAGCCCCGCATCGAGGACTTCGGCCTCGCCAGCTCCGTCCGGAGCGCGTCGCCTCCGCCGTCTCGTCTCCCCGGTTTCTTCTCCTCTGCCGCCGCCCCTGCTGCGAGAGAGAGAAAAGAGATAGAGAAAAAAAGAGAAAAAAGGAAAAAAAGAAAAGAAAATGTGATGTGGCACTGACATGCGGGCCCTATATGCCGACGTGGCAAAACCGCCAGGCAAAACCGCTAGAGGGAGGAAAAAAACCGGTTTGACCAGTTCAGGGGGCCCAGGTACCCGGTTTTGTAATTGGGGGACGAAAAACAGACTCCGTGACAAGTTGAGGGAGGTGGAATGGACTTCTTCCGAAAGAAAATGGGATGCAGCTCAGCTGCGGGAGAGGGAGGAAATTGTTTGATAATTTCTGGAATTTTGCCTTCAAGCAAATTTGAATGAAAACAAATATTGCAAGTTCAAATCAAAATGAAACTTTCAAATAAAAATCGAATAGGAACAATCACGTGAGCATGGTCTTTTATTTTTGTAAAATGTCCGGTTTCTATATTCTAGTTCCTTTATTTAGTGTGTTTTGATTTTTAAAACAAAAGTGAAAAAAAATAAGCTAGCACACGAAAATTTAAATTAAGAGTGATTTTTAATTGTGATTTAAATTTGAGAGTGTTACAGTTACGGCGGCGATGCCGCGTTCGATCGCTTGCATTACGACGTACATGGCGAGAATTCTGACGTGTGTATGTTGGCCGTTCTGTTTCGTTCTCTCGGGGTGCAATAAAACCCTGATGTAAATTGTAATCTGTGTAGATATATCTGGAAAAGGAGTCCGACATATATAGTGCTGAATTCATGGAGAGATTCGATATCGTTAGGACTTCCATATAGTCGTTCCCTCGTTGGTTCCAATTTTTTTATTTATTATATCTGCCTGAAACTTATATGTGCCAGGTATTAATATACGTAATTTAGTCGATTTCCAATTTGGCTCATGATAAATCCTAGTGTTGTGTGGCATGTTTCCTCCATAATTTTCAGGTGACGTGGCCGTCGACGCGAGGCATAAGTGATGATTTCTTCAATCCAAAGGGTTTTTTTGACACGGACTTCGAAGTCTGCTCATCAAGCTAGTGTGCATGTGTTGTGAGTCGTGAGTGTCAGAGTTGTAACAAAAAAAAAAGAAAAAAAAGAACTATGTGTGGCAGAACCATATTGACATGGTGTCCACGTCAGCTCCAATCTGAATGGCCATTTGCAAAAACAACCCCACTTTTGATGAACCCTTATTTGCACTTGACAAAAAAACATTAGGAAGCGAATAAAGTCCTCCTCTAGTAACCTATTTCTGGAGAGTTAACCTAACCGTAATGGATTTGATCAATAAAAAAAACACTAGGAAACGAATTAAATATTAATTGAACGGTACATCAGTCACGTCAAGCATGATATAGCTTGCTTGACACAACGTTCACTGTCTTTACAAAAGCGTTTTACGGGAGGGGACGAGAATCGTTGGTGGAACGGACCTACGAATATTTGTACGAGTCGGATTGGTGTGTTGGTGATCGACTCGCATCCCTCTTTACCAGGTATTATATCTTGGGGAAATTGCCGAATCTGTGACCGGTGAAAGTAAATCCTACTACAATATATGCTCCCAAGATTTGCATCAAGTACGACCCCGCAATTGCATGCGCTTCAGGACTCCTGATAGATGCAGGCGACCAATGCCGGCGTGACGGCGGCCTCGTCGCCGGGCGCAACAAGCACCGATGCCGCCGACGGCGCCGGCAGCAGCATGCTAATAATAAGCGACGCGGCCGACGGACCAGTAGCCGAGCTCCCTCTCCACCTCACGGAGAAGATCTTATACTGCATCAGCCCGTTGGAATCGGGGCGCCTCGCCACCGTCTGCAAGTCCTGGGCGGCCACCGTGTCTGCGCGGCTCGCGATGCCTATCCCTGCCCTGTACGTTTCCACGCCGCCGGACATCACGACCGACCGTCGCGGACTCGTCGTCTCCGTCACGCTTGATGGGTCGTCGCCATCTGCTACTAGGACCCCATCCCGTGTGCAATGGTCAGACACGAACGTCCTCGATAGCATCGGCGCTACGCCCAGCGGCCACGTGGCATTCGCCACAGGCTTGTGGAACGACAACGTCACACTCGTCAACCCGGTCACCGGCGCGGTCGAGACCATCGACGTTGGCTCGCCAGCCTTGAACCAACACCAAAGCCATGTCCTGGCCGCCGGCCCTGGTGATAGTTGCGACTCGCTCTTCGGCGTTGACGATCGCACGCTTTTCCTCTGGCGGCGGCAGGCATGCGGTGGGGAAAAAGAAGCATGGTCGAGATGTGCCGTGCTAGCGATGATGGGCCACAACCACATCGCGACAGCAGTAGAATGCAATGGGTGCTTCTACCTGCTGCACGTGAACGGGTGCCTGTCCAGAATCGACACCGCGGAGCCGCCGCCACTTAAAATGAGGATGATTCCGGTGGCGAGCCTGATGCACCAGATGGCCTACCTCTCCATGAAGGACGAGGGCCGCATGCTCGTGTGCGACGGGGAGGTCCTCTTCGTGCGACAACGGCCAGTGTCCGCCTGCGACTATCGTGCGTCCTTCACTGTTGATGGATTCGAGGTTTTCAGGCTGGACGTGAAGGAGCAGCGTTGGGCAAAGGTCGACCAGCTGCCTGCCGACCGAGCCATTTTCGTCAGCCCAGGATCGTCATTCGCGGTGCGCGCGTCCGAGGTGGAAGGGTGCATGAGCAACTGCATCTACTTCGTTGGCAAGAAGCCATACTACTCCTACTACTGGGGAGGTGACACAGGTGGTGAGAGCTTGTGGGGCGTGTACTCCATGAAAGACCGCAGAGTTTTGTTTGAGAATGCCGTCACGGAGCCGGGAAGGAACACCAACGCAGTCTGGTTCTTACCTAGAGTTAGTCTAGCAAAGAGCGCCTCATATCACAAATTTGGTTAAGCAGTTAATTAAGCTGAAAAGGGAATAGATATTGCTGTTGTGTTTGCTTTGACAAAAAAAAAAAAAGAGGCCGAGCACAGTGGACATGTGTTTACCACCACACTCGGACGCAACCATTGTGCCTCCGTTCGTCTTCTCCTCACCGTAATTTCGTGCTATCTTCCCATGTTCCAATAAGTATACGTCCCAAGTGCACTTGACCTAGCAAGCTCTGTGTACATGGTAATGGGTACGAGAAAAATTTAAAACAAAACAACAAGAGATTCCTTCATGAGAAGTTTTATCGTGCATGGGACACGAAACACAAACATGGGTGCGTCGCCGTAATCACACCAATTTATTACTCAATAATATCAATGTGTGTTCATGGAAGTGATTACTCATGCGTTCTTACTGTGTCAACGTCTATAAAATGTTGGCTTGATTTCAAAACAATCATATCTGGGAAAGGGCATGTATTACAAGAGTCTCGGCACTTCAGGTCCTGGATTTGACTTTCCATGGGAGAAATTTTTTAGTAATTAACGACGTTGTGCTTTCAGCGTTAGACGACGTGGACGTCGACAACGAGACACCGGTGGTCAATTTATCAATCTCGACGATTTGTTGACCACTTATCGATCTAGGGTTTGTATAAGTGCATTCATAGGGGTTAATGTGTGTATTATGAGTGTATGAGTTGTCTTGTGTAATCGGTAAAAAAAATTGAAAACAAAAAAAAAATGGGAATGGCCGTTTGTAAAACAATCCGACTTAAAAAAAATACTGCGTGCCGGTCGAGCGTTTTTCGTTAGCCCGGGGTCATCGTTCACGGTGCGCGCGTCGGAGCTAGGGATGGCAATGGGTACATTACCCGTTGGGGGATGGGAGAATGTACCCATACCCACTTGGGGTAAAACACCCCATCACCCATACCCATACCCGCTTCGGGTCTTAAATTTCTCTCATACCCATACCCACATGGGTATGGGTACCCATTGGGTTACCCATACCCGCTAAATAACTACTTAAAAATAATGATCAATAAATATAGTATACAAAATAATGATTCAATGAGCTTTAAAGTAAGAAAACTCGAATCGTCACTCAACAATCCAAATTGCGATGGTGAGAGAACCCCTGTTAAGACCGCGAGAGAACTTGGACAAGGTCAGATAAGGTCGTTGTCGTGGAGCAACAAGGATTTAGCATCTCTAGAGGTGTGATGGTTGTAGAAATAGTTTTGTTTTACAATTCTTTACTTTCTCTAGTCTCATAATTATTTAGATATCTCAAAAAAACTCATGTCATTATGTTTTATGGAGCCCCATGGGTAAATGGGTATGGGTTATAAAGGAATGGCCCCATACCCATCATACCCAATGGGTGAGAAAATTACCCATTAAGAGACCCATGGGGAGAAAAAGAGGTCCAAACCCGCATCCTAATGGAGTAAAAACCCATCGGGTATTAGGTGATGGGTACCCATTGCCATCCCTAGTCGGAGCTGGAAGGGTGCAGGAGCAACTGCATACTTCGTCGGCAAGAAGTGGTATGACCTTGCGAAAAAAAGAAGTGGTATGACCGCTGGAGCCATACTCGTTGTACTTGTGGTGAGAGCTCGTGGGGCGTCTCTGTGGAACACCGTAGAGTTTTATTTGAGACATAAGAGTGCCTCATTCATAAATTTTGATTGAACAGGGAATAGCTGTGTTGTTAGCTTTGAGAAAGAAGCCACAGAGCAATCACCTAGCGGCAAATGGACTCGTGCTAGTGCTTTCATGCATCCTGTTTTAATCTTGGGTCATTGCAAACTGAGAGCAGGACTAATAATACAAAACGCTGTCGTAATTGTGGCTGGAAGTCTAGCATATTCTTGGGAAGCATGCACCAGCCGGCTTCGACCCGGCGAGTCACAAGTTGCTTGCTCCTCTCTCTCTCTCTCTCTCTTCCAGGTAAGATTTGGATGAGGTGGCACAAGAATTAGCCTGCTGAATAGACATCACTATACTTGCTTAGCTCAAATGGTTGTTTTATTTTTTATGAAACCAATCTATCCGATTCAGATCTCAGATTTGACATGGATGTTGTATTTATGGACAATTATTTTTTTTAAGGAGGCGATGTCGCCTTCGACAACGAGGCGCGTGTGGTGACTCCGTGAATCTCTCGATGTAAACTACAAGAAATATGACCATCTACTACGACAATTATATAGTGACATTTAGGATGTGTGCATTAAAAAAAAATCTTAGTCATTTCTGTTTTGAGGCTGCTTGCCTCGGTGTTTTAGAAATCCAAAAGGTTCATATCTCAAATTTGACGCAGGTGTTGTACGATTAGTTTGTCATCTCTCCTTTCCATTTGAATGAATAGCAGTAGTGCTCCAGTCAATTTTAAAAAAAAAATCCAAAAAGATTTTTAATGATATTGAAGTGGTTTGTGCTTGATGTCAAAACAGTCCCATGTGCCAAAATTGATATGGCATCAGCTCCAACGTGAATGGCTGTGTAACACCCCAAATTTCGTAAACAAATCAAAGTAATAAAAATCACCACTGAAATCGATTTTTCTTCATTTACATGATTTTCGAAAATAAAAACTTCATTAAATAGATAAGCTAGAGGGTATAAATTGAAGCTTTCAAAATTTATTAAAATAAACCATGAAAAGTGTTTGTTCTATTTTTTTTGTATTCATTTGGTTTTATTCCCTGGACCTTAAATTCCTTGCAGATTTGAATTCTACTCAAATTTGAACCCAATACAAAAATCCAGGAAAAAGGAAAACCTTTTTCCTTTCCTTCCCCTCCCTGGGCCACATTTCCCTGGCCCGTTTTCCTTTCTCTTCCTTCCGCGCGGCCCACCTCCTATCTCTCTCTCGGCCCAGCGCCTTCGGCCCAGCCCGCTCGCGCCGCCTTTCTTCCACCTCCGGACAAGCACACCGCCGTCGGGTCCCGCCGCAGCGTCTGCACCGCCTGCCTCGCTGCGCCGTCGCGTCGCATCCGCCCTGCAGCACAGCGCCGCCACCTACCTCAATTATTGCCACCTACACGAGCGCCGCTTCCCGCGTCCAGCACTGCTCCGCTGTGCCACCATAACTCGACGAGTCGCTTCGCCAGCCGAGCTCCAGCGCCGCCCCGTCCGTCAGGCCAGCTGCCGGCCAGCTCGCGCCCAACCCGACACCTTGGCCGCTACGGAAACCGCCTCCCCTCCTCCCCACTATAAACCGGCGCCCCTCCATTCTTTCCCCAGATCCAAGCGTCGCCATTTTTTCCCTTTCTCTTCCGACTCAGGCCGCCGCCCGATCTCCTTCTCCGGCGAGCCACCGCCCCTCCTTTCTCTTCCGCCTGCTCCGCCTAGTCCTTCTCTCTCTCCCAAGCCCTCTAGCTCTGTCCGAGATGCCCTAGAGCCCATCCCTCGTCGGGAACTGCCGCCGCCACTGCTTCCCCCTCGTCGACGGCGAGCTAGGGACCAAACCCGACGCCGGTAGGCCTCCGGTTAGCTCCGCCGCGCCTCCCTCTTGCTCCTAGGCCCCTTCTTCCTCTCCCTCTCGCACCCGCGCAAAGACACCGTGTAGCGCCGCCGCGCTCCGGTCGCCGCCGGCAGTCGTTGACCACGCACGCCGGGTTAGACCCCATGTGGGCCCCACGCCACGTCAGCACCCGGACCCACAACATAATCCTAGTCATCCTGTCCCGTGGACCCCGCCTGTCATTCACAGTAGACCTTTTCCTTTAGAGAAATAAATCCTAAAATACTAGAAAATCCCCAGGCCCTGGTTCTTTTACAGTTAAGCCCCTGAGCTTTATGCTTATACCATATAGGTCCTGACCTTTTATAGAAAAGACCCTATACTTTTCTGTAATTACCTATTCAGTCCCTACACTTTTACACCGAGGCCCCTAGATACTTTAAGTAATTACACATAGGTCCCTCAGACCTATTT
The DNA here is from genome assembly GCA_007726485.1 of Eragrostis curvula. Lineage (NCBI taxonomy): Eukaryota > Viridiplantae > Streptophyta > Magnoliopsida > Poales > Poaceae > Eragrostis > Eragrostis curvula. The sequence continues at coordinate 54,229,708 of CM017441.1, forward strand.
TGATAATTACAACCAGGTCCCTCTTCCTTAGAAATATCATAACTTCTTAACCGTAGCTCCGATCTGAGCGATTCTTACGCTCACGCGTTCGTAGTAACGCGAAGTACCCTTTGATACTATGATTGGACCCTCAGGATCTATCAATAGGCCGTCAATCTCCTGATTCTCTTTCCACCATCTATAACCCAGCTATCTGCCAATCATTCCATCTCGTTTCACACCCTAGCACCCAGTCCAATCCGAATCTCACATCTGTCCAACCTATTGTCGTATTCTATCTGGCTTTTTCATTTCGAGTTTATTGGTTCTTAATTGGATCTTTTCGAATCTTATTTTCTTTTACGTTAGTTTATTTATGCGTTATGCTTTATACGATAGCTTCGTGAAGGGACCGACAACACGACAGGATGGACCAGAAGGCACGGACTACGAAGAAAGGCTTGAAGACCAAATTAATTAGGATTATAGCGTTGACAGCAGGCAAGTTCTAACTTCCCTTGATCATGTTGATCCTATTAATATAGAATAGTACCTATTCTAGAGACAGATCTATTTTACATGCATATTATTATGCAGCAATGTTATATTACTGCTATGCCTGATAAATACCTACTTGCTTATGGTAATTAGCTGTAGTTACCAAAACCCCTCCATGTTAGTATTACCCTGATAGGTTAAACCCTAGTACTGCTCCGACATTATACTATAATGTACGGGACGCTGCCTTGCTAGTTGCTTTACTTAAATATTGAAGGCATAGGAAACCCCGCGATATTAATCGCCACACTTATCATAACCACCCCATATAAAATAAAACTATGTGGAATGTATACTTGGTAGTATGAATGAACCAGTGGAATGAGAAGTACGAAACCCAGTGATGGGTAAGAATACGCGATATAGGAATGAGACTTGGTTGGGGGCAAGGCACAGGTGGTAATGACCGTAGAGTCATTTGGACATTCACTGCATTGTGGACGGTGCGCTCGCCCTGGCCGCATAAGGACCGGGTCGCTGGACCTCTTCCTAGTGAAACCCCGTACAACCATGGAACCCTATGGGAGGGGCCCTCTTACCTTTCTGGTATCATCTACGAGCAAGTTCCGCCGGGAGGCCCGGAGTAGGCGACGGAAGTCCAGGAGGTGAATGAGCATGCTAAGGTTTGGCCAATAATTATTTATGGGTATAAAGAATTCCCATGTACGCTGGAATGAATGGGATGGAGGATGCCCCACATTCTCAGTAAGTCCTGACTCCTTCCGTGGTGGACTTGTGGATGGTATACGGGGAAGATAGATGGGCGTTATGTTACTCCTTCGCGCAGGAGTACTTAGCTCGTGGGTAAAGATATACAACCTCTGCAGAGTGTAAAGTCGTCCGGATGTCCGTTGTCAACGGTATTGACACACTAGTGTATGAGCTCACTCCGATTAGCTAAATCGCCTTGATGTGAGAGTGGACAGAGATTGTCCATGATGTGGAAAGATGAGATGGATTAAGAGATCATGAGAAGGTAAGGCCCTTGAGACTTGGGAACTGGCGGGAAAGGTGCAATGCTCCCCAGTGCCAACCAACTAATATATTGCAACTAAATTCTTTTATCCGAAATCCCCTTGCTTTAGTGAACCTTGCAGATACTGCTACGCAGTAGGTAACCCAATAACCTTATCCTTGCTAGTGCCAATTACGCATGCATTATCCCCTTGTTTAGTGTTAGGGCTTGCTGAGTACCTTATGTACTCACCCTTGCTTCAATCTTGTCAGAAGAAGAGCAGGAGTACCGAGACGATGGTGAAAACGAGTAGGGTCGCGTCCTTCGCTCAAGTTGCCTGTGGTGTTTCCCATTGTACTTTAGTATCTTGTGTGAGTAGCGGTAGGTTTGACCTCCGCAGTGTTGTATTATCGATGTATAAGCGAGACCTTCGTTAGCAATAAAGAGTATGGTTTTTCTGAAAATAATTTGTCCCGTGCGTACCAACTACTGATCCAGGGATTGGTACGGTAAGCACAGTGGTCTCCAGAAACGGGGCCTTACAGGCTGTTTTCAGAAATAACCCCACTTAGCTTTTTGATGAACAATTATTGGCCCTCTGCAAAAAACATTACAAGGAAACGAATAACATAAAAGTAAGTCATGTAGTAATCAATTTCTGGAGAGATTCGCCATAGTTGGTTTGATCAATAAAAAAAATCTAGGAAACGAATTAAATATTGACACGACGTTGTTTTGACAAGCGTTTTAGGAGAGGGAAAGGGAGGAATCGTTGGTGGAACGAACCTGCCAATATTTGTAGTAGTTCTGTAGTAAAACCGATGGAGTCGGATTGGTGTGTTGGTGATCGACTCAGATCCTGTTTACCGGTACCAGGTATTATCTGGGGGAAGTTGCCGAATCTGTGACTGCTGAAATCAAGTCCTACTACCATATATTCTCCCAAGATTTGCATCAAGTATATACATAAAAAAAAAAAAAGCAAAAGAAGAAGAAGATTTGCATCAAGTACGACCCCGGCCCGCATATACGCTTCAGGATTTGTGATAGATGCAGGCCACCAACCGCAGCGTGACGGCTGCCTTGTCGGGCACCACAAGCACCGACGCCGACGACGCCGCCAGCACCAGCAAGAAGGAAATAAGCGGCGCGGCCGGACGATCACCAGTTGAGCTCCCCCTCCACCTGACGGAGAAGGTCCTCTGCTGCATGAATCCACTGGAATCAGCACGCCTCGCCACGGTCTGCAAGTCCTGGGCGTCCACCGTCTCCGCGCGGCTCGCGACGTCCATCCCCGCCCTATACGTGTGCACGCCACCAGACAACACGTCCGACCGCCGGGGCCTCGTCGTCTCCGTCACGCTGGACGGGGCGGCGGCATCAGCTACCGCGATCCCATCCCTCGTGCGGTCATCACACACCATCGGCCAGAGCTGCATCGGCGCCACGCGCGGCGGCCGCGTGGCATTCGCCGCGGGCTGGTGGAAACACGACATCACGCTGGTCAACCCGGTCACCAGCGCGATCGAGACAATCGATGTCGGCTTGCCGAACACGAGCCCACTCCACGGCCGAGCGCTGGCGAGCGGCGGCCGTGGTGACAACGATGACGCGTTGCTCGCCATTGACCAACGCACGCTCATGCTCTGGCGGCGGCGGGCCCACCAGCGGGGAGCTGGGGGGTGGTCCAGGTGCGCCGTATTGGGCGACATCCGCCAAATCGTGTCCGCAGTGGAATATTGCGACGGGTGCTTCTACATGATGCACTTGGACGGGCGGCTGTTCGGAGTCGACACGACGAAGCCGCCGCCGCTTGAACTGAAGGCGATTATTCCGGGGTCGCCAATTTCCTACCGTTCGTCAGTGAAGCGCGAGGGCCGCCTGCTCGAGTGCGACGGGGAGGTCCTTATCGTCCGGCAACAGCCACTGCCAGAAGCCGCCGTGGGTTCTGCCCTCACTGTAGCCGGCTTTGTGGTGTACAGGCTAGACGTGAAGCAGGGGCGCTGGACGAAGGTGGACGAGCTGGGTGCCGACCGAGCACTCTTCGTGAGCCCGGGATCGTCGTTCGCCGTCCGCGCGTCCGAGGTGCAAGGGTGCAGGAGCAACTGCATCTACTTTGTCGGCAAGAAGCCGTACTGCTACTGCAGCACCACTCCCTGTTCAGGTGGCGAGAGCTCGTGGGGCGTGTACTCCATGGAAGAACGAAGAGTTTTGTTTGAGCATGCCGTCACGGAGCCTGGACGAAACACCAATGCAATGTGGTTCTTGCCTAGAGTATAGTCTAGCTAAGAACAATGTGATCTTTCTTTTTTAGAACACGCAAAAATCTTGTCCGTCATTTCATTATACAAGAAAGGGCTGCAAATGGACCAAGTACAATCACAAAGGCCACAGTACCATAGGCCATTACACACGAGGTTATATAGATTTTGGATTATAAGAACAACTATTACACTACAAAACTCTATTTGCTAAGAGCGTGTTTGTAAAGCATTTCATAAGTTTCGTTTTAAGTTGAACAAGGATTAGATAGATGTTGTGCTTTTAACGGTAACTCTACGACTCTACGTATCAAAAAAAAAAAAAAAAAAAGGTAGCCTACGTCGCCAATGACAGCGAGGCGTTAGTGCTGAGTGTCATTCTAGAAGATTTATTGGCTCAGTTTTCGAAAATGCTGGTTTGCGTACATACGTTTATAGGGGTGAGTGTGCGTGCGTTGTGAATGTTTGAGTTATATTGTGTAATGGAAAAAGAAAAAACCACGTGACAGCCATATTCATATCTTGTCCACGTCAGCTTCAATGCGAATGGCCATTTGCATAAACAACCCCACTTTTGATGAACCCTTATTGGCACTTGACAAAAAATATTAAGAAACGAAATCGTCCTCTAGTATCCAATTTCTAGAGAGATTAACCGTAACTGATTTGATCAATAAAAAACACTAAGAAAACGAATGAAATATTACCCCTGAAGGGAAAAGCTATACCATGAACGATCCCAACACTCGATTTTCTGACCGTCCGATCCTCCGGTCGCCTCCCTCCTCTTCTTCTTCTCCGGTGAGATCAAGCCCAACTCCGGCGAGACTAAGTCCAACTCCGGCGAGGTTAGGGGTTCGGGGTTTGGGGGGTGCTGTAATCCGACGACCTTAGAAGAAGGCTTGGGGGAGGTAGGCCGGCCCGGCGGCGGTGGCGGGTTGTGGCCGGGCGGCGAGGCGGCGGGAACGCCTCTGGCCGGGGTGGCGGGGGATGGCGGTTGGGAAGGGTCGGGGAGGGGGCGTCGCGTCGCCGGAATTTAGTGCGGCGGTGGCTGTGGGCGGCGGCGGGGGCGTCGCGAGGAGAATTTAGCGTGGCGGCGGTTGTGGGCGGCGGCGGAGGCGGCGGGGACGTCGCGAGGAGAATTTAGCGCGGCAGCGGCTGTGGGCGGCGGCGGAGACGCCGTCGGGGCCGGGGGAGGCGGAGGCAGCGGGGGCGTCACGTGTCGAGGATTTAGCGTGGCCGCGGTGGTGGGCGGCGGGGCGCCGCCGGAGCCGGGCAGGAGGCGTCGGGGACGGGGGCGTACGGCGAGCAAGAGCAGTAGCGGCTGGAGGTTGAAGAAAACAGGCGGACCGTTGATCGTGGATCGGATGGCCGAAAAAATCGAGTGCACACAGGCTTAATAACACTCTGAACGGTACATCAATCACGCCAAGCAGCTTGATCTGGTTTGCGTGACACGACGTTCACGGTTTTGACGAAAACGTTTTACGCGAGTTGACGGGAATCGTTGGTGGAACGGACCTGCGAATATGTGTACACCGATCGAATCCGATTAGGTGTTGGTGATCGACTCCGATACTCTTTAGCAGGTATTATCTGGGGGAAGTTACCAAAATTGTGACAGCTGAAATTAAGTCCTACCACCCATATATGCTCCCAAGATTTGCATCAAGTAAAACCAAGCATTTGCGCGTCAGGACTCGTCATCGTGATAGATGCAGGCGACCCACGGCGGTGTGGCCGCCTCGTCGGGCACAACGAGCACCGACGCCGGCAGCAGCAACGTAATAATAAGCGGCGCGGCTGGCGGACGAGTAGCCGAGCTCCCCCTCCATGTCACGGAGAAGGTCCTCTGCTGCACGAATCCACTGGAATCAGCGCGCCTCGCCACGGTCTGCAAGTCTTGGGCATCCACCGTCGCCGCGCGGCTCGCGACTCCCGTCCCTGCGCTGTACGTGTGCACGCCACCGGACAACACGTCCGCCCGTCGCGGTCTCGTCGTCTTCGTCACGCAGGACGGGTCGCCGTCTTCGGCAACTACGATCCCATCCCGCGTGCCGTTGTCACACACGACCGGGCAAAGCTGCATCGGCGCGACGCGCAGCGGCCGCGTGGCGTTCGTCGCAGGCTGGTGGAGACACGACGTCACGCTGGTCAACCCGGTGACCGGCGCAATCGAGACAATCGATGTCGGCTTGCCGAGGACGAGCCCACTCCTCGGCCGAGTGCTAGCGAGCGGCGGCCGTGGTGACGACGACGACGCATTGCTCGCCATTGACCACCGCACGCTCATGCTCTGGCGGCGGCAGGGCGGGCAATGGTCGAGGCATGCCGTGTCGGACACACTTGGCGACTCTAACTTCATGGTGTCGGCAGTGGAATGCGACGGGTGCTTCTACGTGCTGCACGAGGACGGGAGGCTGTTCGGAGTCGACACGGCGGCAACGCCGCCGCCGCTTCGACTGAGAAGGATCCCGTCCGGGTGCCTCTTCGATGCGAAGGACGAGGGCCGCCTGCTCTAGTGCGACGGGGAGGTCCTCTTCGTCCGGCAACAGCAACTGCCAGCCTGCAACAAGGAATCCACGATTGAATCGGCTTGCGACCGCCGCACTGTTGCCGGCTTCCAGGTGTACAGGCTGGACGTGACGGAGAAGCGCTGGTCGAAGGTGGAGAAGCTGGGCGCCGACAGAGCCTTGTTCGTGAGCCCGGGGTCGTCGTTCGCGGTGCGCGCATCGGAGGTCGAAGGTTGCAGGAGCAACTGCATCTACTTCGTCGGCAAGAAGCGGTACTGCCACTTCAACACCACGCGTTGTGCTGGTGGCGAGAGCTCGTGGGGCATGTACTCCATGGAAGAACGAAGAGTGTTGTTTGAGAATGCCGTCACGGAGCCGGGACGAAACACCAATGCATTGTGGTTCTTGCCTAGAGTAGTCTAGTTAAGAATTTACGTCCTTTTTTTCAGAACACACAAAAACATTGCCCGTCATTTCATTATAGATTATAGAAGAATTTTATCCAAAAACAAATTCATTAAATAAGAAGGGTCACAAGTGGACCAAGTACAAGCACAGAGGCCATAGTGCCATAGGCCATTACACACGAGGCTATATCTTTTTTTTAGATAGTGCACGAGGTCACAGGCGGACCTTTCAATATGGCGAGGTATGGCGGTCGCTATACCTAACTCTGGCGCTGAGTCCCCCCTCTTCCCCTCAAGTTCACACTCAGATCATGGTGCCATGGTCATTTGACGTCATAGATGGAGCAGAGCTTCTGCTCTCCGTTGGGTTTCCTGAGGAAGAAGGAGATCAACGAAGAGGTATGGGCCTTGTAGTCCTAATGGTGGGATTTAGGTTTTAGCAACTGCGAAGTAAAAGGAAAAAGGAGTGCGCGGCCCATATGGCCATATGAATCGTACCTAACCCCGCCGTGCTTCGTGCAGCCAGCTAGCCAGTGTCCAAAATATAACGGAGAAAGCGAACCGGCATCGGGGACACTTGGCCAGGAGGTTCGACTGATCTGTAGTGTCCTGCAGCTGTTTAGTCACGGTTCTAGTAACACAACTGCTACTCTGGCTATTTAATCTGTTCATTTTCTATGTTCATTTCAAATTAATTTGTGTCCAGGCACAACTTACCTTTTTCTTTTTCTTGATTTTGTATGCTGAATTATATTCTCTTCTGAATAAATGGGAGAACTTCATCATTTTTCCTTCACACACAGGCATACACATAAAAAAAAAAATGTATCAAGGCTCCGCCATACCAAAAATTTGTTGCGGAGTCCGCCACTGCACGAGGCTACATCTATATAAGAACAACTATTCCACTGTGAACTCTAAGGGATAAGATGAGCGCCTTTGTAAAGCATTGAGTAAGTTTTGTTTAAGTTGAACATAGGGCATATATAGCTGCTGTGTTGGCTTTGGAAAACAAGCCGCACAGAGCAGTCGCCGTGGCAATGGACTTCGTGTGCAGTGTGCTAGCTTCGTCCTGGTTTAATTCTTTGATGATTTAGAAGAAAAAGAACACAAATTTTTTTATTATGACAATTTGAAGACGGTGGATGCGGCTTTTTGTGCGGTCCGGTGAACTGGACCAACAATGGAAAGCTGCCTCCCCCACTGATGCTTTTGCTTCTTCATCAATTGGCCGCCCTAGTGACCTGACTGCATGTAATCTTTGACTCGCTGTGCTTCTCGCGCTTTCGAGTGAAATAAGATGGGGATCAGGAGAGAAACTGCATCTGGCGATAGGGACGGCGACTCGCTCGTCGCCGGGCGCTGCCCCGGCGACGCCCGCTCCTCCGGCCGTCCCAGCCCCTCAAAATCGAGCTCTAGGCTCCTCTCAGCCTCCTCCACATCCTCCCCCAAGTAGCTCCCTCCCAGACCAACCCTACGCGCAGATCGAAGCTTCATGGCGCCGCCGTCGTCGTGGCCGTCGACCACCGCCACAACCCCATCAATTCGAAGGCGGAATGGGAGTCCGCGGCAGGCACGTTGTCCAGGCTATTGCCGGCGCCGACCAAGGAGGCGTGCACGTCGATTCATTGGGCGTGCAAGTTGGAGCCTGCCGTCCATTCCGACGCCGGCGCCCGGAGGATTCTCGCCGTCGTCGCGATGCTGGTGGTCGTTGCAGTTGTGACCATGCCCGTTCGCGGCTGCCAAGGTCGAAGTTGAGGGCAGATCCACCGCCGTCGCCGAGGCAGTTGACCCAATCGCGCCGTCGGCGCGGTAGCCTACGGTCGTTGGCGCCAGGAGTGCGGGCTGGAGCTCGCTCTGCGTCGTTGTCAAGGTTGCCGGCCACCGATGTGTCGCTGGGCGACGAGGTTCGTGGCAGCTTCCAGGGTGCCAGGGAGCCACTCCCTCGGCGTGCCCCGTCTGGGCGCGGGGATGGCAGTGGTGGTGGTGGTTCCTGCGAGCTGCTGCCCCAATGTAAGTCGCTTCATCCCCATCCTCGGTCGCAGCGGCGCAATGGGCTCTCGTACAAGGAGATCCTCCTGCGTGGTGACTCCAACCACCAAGGCGGAGCATGCTTGCCGCCGACCACCAAAAGCAGTGTTACTGGTCAAGTGCATGAGCTTGGAGTCAGCGAGAGTGGTTGGCAAGTAGTGAAAATCAAGCGTCCGTGGTCGTGCATAGCATCTCAATCGGGCAATGTGGCCCATCAGTCGAAGGAGCGACGCTTGCTCTACTTGAGAAAGATGAAAGGGTTGTGCTTCAATTGTCTTGCTCAAGATCACAAGGTTGCATCATGTCGTGATCCAACAAGATGTTGGCGATGCCGCTGTTTTGGCCACACCTCCAGAGAGTGTCGCCCAACTAATTCTGTTGAGCCTCCGAAGAGCCTCCCCTGTCATAATGCAGGGGACACTCCGACACTGCCACACCTTGCCAGAGACGTTGAGGCCATGGTCGACGACAGTCTTCTACTCTTCGGGCACAGTGCACCAGTGACAGCTAGTGAGAGGATGATGGATCCGATGTTGCTTGAGGCCGACCTCATGTGCCAGAGGCACGACACAGGAAGGAGCTCCTCCACACCACCGTCGCTCGATACGCCGCCACGTCTTGTCAACCAACAGCTCCCAACTGAAGAAATACAGACTCCAGAGTTGCTTAGAAGTGAAGCGGAACAAATGGTTGGACGTGAACTTATGAAGGCCTTGAGCGACTTCAAGCAAGTGACGGTAGCTCCCTCATCTCCCCACCCTCTTCAAATGAATTCATCGGTGAGGGGTGCTATTGTGGAGCGTTCGGTTGACACTCCGAGTTTTAGCCACCATCGGAGGATGAAAATTAAATCTCGGAAACCAGTCGTTAAAGTGGTCCGGGATATGTTGACTAAAAAGTGGGTCGTCAAGAAGGACAAGCAGTTGAGTGCCAAACAATTGAGGGCTTGTTTGGCACCGGCTTCTCCACCAGCTTCTTCACCTGCTTATTCACGCGCTACAGTAAAATCACTGTTGCTACAGTGAAAAAAGCTGAAAAAGCACCCCAAATGCTGCTTATTGTGGCTTATTCTATCAGTGAACAGTGAAAACACTGTAGCTACAGTACGAAAAAGGCAATAAGCTGCAGCATAAGCCGGTGCAAAAAGCAGCACCAAACACACCCTGAGTACCTTGGCTGAGGTGGCGAGTTTCTTGGAGTTTGTGAGGTCGACTCCTAGTTGTGGGCTCTAGCACGAGTGTGTTCTTTCTTTTCGTCGTGTTTGTCTTTTTTTTTTCTTTCTCTCGGGCTTGGTGATGTCCATAGCCTGGGCCTAGCAGTCTTGCTGGGTTAGTCGTTGTAACCTTAGGTTGTAATTCTCGCTTCTATCTTAATGAATGGCAGTGCTCCTGCCTTATTTTCAAAAAAAAAAAAAGATGGGGATTAAATCCCCCTGGATTGATCGGGAAAAAAAATTGGAAAGCTGCTGGATTCCTCGAAGTTGGATGCACTTTGCAAAGGATGATGGCACTGATACGAATTCCGGCTGCAGTAGATTACTTTGTTTTTGTGTTTTGTGTAAAATACAGTTTCTTGTCTGACGGCCATGGCACGGCAGCCTTATGCTCTTGTACACTTCTTTATTGAAATGACATGCACAACTTTTATTATGCTCATAAAAAAAAGTTAAATATCTGCTTGTACCAGGGGAATGTGTGGAGCAGGTTTTGGCGTATCAACCATGCCCGCTTGTTTGTATCAACTGCAGTCATTGTCAGTAGCACTAGCAAAATCTCTGTACGTGGCAATATGGGTACAAGAAAAAATTGCAAACAAAACGAAACATACCAAACAAAGAAAAGTACCCGTTGCCACTTTGCAGAGGTTCCAACCACTGGGTTCTCTTCAAACTATTTTACAACACGTCTTTTCCCATTTTGGACTGACAACCATTTAAAAATTGTCTTGCTTATATGAGTGGATAAAACTTAAAACATAACTGGAGCATGACTTCCTATCTGTCATGACTATTTTTATTCGAAACTTACTTGTTTCAGGTACACGTAAACAATCGACAAATCCACATCATTCATCTTCGTGAAACAAGTTCAAATAAACAAGCCATCTTAAGCCCTATATTTATTTACTTAAACAGGAAATAAAAGGAAATTTATTGCATACGAATTTAGGAGAACAATGTTTGCTTGCTTCACAGCTTGACAGAGGCACAATAGCAAAATGACTACAAAAATTCAGGGTTAACCGACACAAGGCGACATATCTGAATTTTGTATTTTGTGATACAAGGAGCACAAAACATAAGGTTATAATTTACTCTTTTCTTATTATGAGTTTTGTTACTAAATTTTTTGTTGCAAGTGAAATTCAGTGCAACAACTTTAAAAAATGTTGGTTTTGAGCAACTATTCACTTGAGGTCTCCACTGAACCTCTGATGAAGTGATGAGGCGTCCTTTCTGGATCTAGCGTGCGAGCGATCACGGAGAGCCCGGACGGAGACCGACTTCCACCAAGCCAAGACGTAGGACGCTCGGATGGCGGATGGGTTCTGGCAGGTTGCCGTGAGCACGAATGCGTGTTTCCCAGACGCTCTGTTTCAAGCATCTGACCAAGGCAGGCGGCTGCTATACAACATCCAAACAGGTCCTAATCAATATTCTAGAGAGAACCGACATCTTCCTCACAAAATTTCTGTATTAGTAATTTTTCTTAGAAAAATCACAATGTAAGCAACGGTGAGCATACTCTACAGGACTTTGGTGTATCGCCAAAATATAGCCATGTGCAAGCCCTGTGAGAGGGAATATTTTTATTATGTAAAGTTTAGTATAAAGCAAATATTATTGCAACGAAAATAAGTACATCTTGCTTTCAATTTGTGGGCTAAACAAAGTTGGACATTGCACATGGTCACACTCACACATGATGCTATATCGTACAATCATTTCCGATCAAATCAGCCTTTAACATCTCATGAGGTGTCCTTTCCGGATCGTGCGTGCGATCACGAAGACAGGACGGAGAGGACTTCCTCGAAGCTAAAACGAAGGTTGCCTGGCGGCGGCGGGTTCAGGCAGGTTTAGGTGAACAGGATCACGAAATCGCGACCTGCCTCGGCCTGGGATTTGGACGTCGGCAGGCGGACCGTGCGTTCGTCCTGCAGGCGTAACAATGGAGCTCAGACATTTTTTCAACAATTGATCGACGAACGAAGAAATGAAGGGGGCGTTAGTTGCATGTAAGGTATTGTAGATATTTAAGTGTCATTTTACTATTATTAGGTAAAATAAAGCAGAGACAGAGACAACTCACAAACCTTGGATCACCAGGTACGGGGCACCAATCGAGTCGTGAGTCATCCAATTCAGCCCGGTTACCACGTCCACAGCCTTTGAGAAGGCACGGACTTTTGAGTAAAGCAGTAGTGTCTATATATCGTCGTCAGGACGTGCACAAAGGATTCCGCAAGTGTGTCCCTTTTGGGTTGGGCGCACTCGCGGTGTCGCGCACGCCCGTGGCCGCCCGCCGATGCACAGCCGGTGCGCGCGCCCGCGCGGTCGCTGGCAAGCCCCACGAGTCTTTGGGAAAGTTTTTCCTCCGCTTCCTCTTGCCCTGTTCCGCAGCAAACGAATCGGAATCCCAGAGTGAATAGACTAGCGGCGCGGCGGGCAATCTCGGCCGCCAATCCGTCCGTCGCAGCAGCGCCAATCGGCCCAATCTCACAGCAGTAGAAATAGCGCTGCATATCCAGTGTATAGATGTGCGCAAGCAAGCATGACCTGCGTCCAGTGCAGATAGATGTCCAGTAGCAGTAGGTACAATATCATTGGGTATTGATGATGCAGGCCACCAACGCGAGCGGCGTGGCCGTGTCCTCCTACGCTGCCGGCAGCGGCAGCCGCAAGGCAACAAGCGACGCTGCCGCCGCCGGCGGCGGCGGCGGCGGAGCAGTGGTGGTCGAGCTACCACTCCACCTGACCGAGAAGATCCTCTGCTCCATCAGCCCGCTGGCGTCCGCACGCCACGCCACGGTGTGCAAGTCATGGGCGGCCACCGTGTCCGCCCGGCTCGCCCGGCCCGTGCCGCACCTGTTCCTGTGCACGCCGCCGGACATCAAGTCCGCCACTCGCGGGCTCGTCGTCTCCGTCCCGCTCGACGGCGCGCCGCCGACCCCGATCCCGTCCCGCGTGCGCTCGTCAGAGACCAACGGGCTCCGGTGCATCGGCGCCGCGCCCAGCGGCCGCGTGGCCTTCGCGGCCGGGTGGTGGAGCCCCGACGTCGTTCTCGTTAACCCGGTCACCGGCGCGGTCCAGCGCGTCGATGTCGGTGTGCCGTGCTTGGACCCGCGTCACAGCCGAGTAATGGCCGCCGGCGCCGGCGACGACTCGTTCTTCGCCGTCGAGGGGTACAAGCTCACGCTCTGGCAGCGGCGACAGGGCGCCGGAGAAAAAGATGAAGAAGCGGCGTCGTGGTGGAGGAGTGTCGTAAACGCGACACTGAACCCGACCAACAACATCGTGTCAGCAGTAAACTGCAACGGCTGCTACTACCTGTTACACGAGGACGGGAGCCTGTCGAAAGTCGACGCCACGTCACCACCGCCGCTCTGCATAGAGAAATTTCCGGTGGCGGAGACCCTGCCGTACCAGTTCGGGTCCGGCCGGCTGGTCGAGTGCGACGGGGAAGTCCTCTTCGTCCGGCAACTCCTGGCGTACAAGGAAGAAGTCACCATCGAGTCCTGCACGTCCCTGACCGTCGCCGGATTCGAGGTGCACAGGCTGGAGGTGACGGAGCAGCGGTGGAGCAAGGTGGAGGAGCTGGGTGCCGATCGAGCGCTCTTCGTGAGCCCGGGGTCGTCGTTCGCGGTGCGCGCGTCCGAGGTCGAAGGGTGCAGGGGGAACTGCATCTACTTCGCCGGCGAGAGCCAGTATTACTCGAGTCCCGCGTGCCGGGAAGACGGTGAGACCTCGTGGGGGATGTACTCTATGGAAGAACGTAGAGTTTTGTTTGAGCACGTCGTTGTCACCGAGCCGGGAAAGGGAGCTGAGGTGCTCTGGTTCTTGCCTAGAGTGAGCCTAGGGCGCCTTTGTAAATCACTAGTGAGAGCCGGCGCGCTTCGCGCGCCGCGTGTTTAAGGTGTGATCTGTTAGTTTCGCTAGCAGGTGTGCGAATTGGGCCATTTTTGCTTGTTATCCGTGCGGCAGGCGAGATCGTTCTTTTTTGTGGGCCGATGTTTTGTTGGGCCGGTCTGTTGTTTGCTACTTGGTATAGTATATACGCAGGTAGCGTCGGTGGTCGACGGGAAGGTTTCGGCACGAGAGATATTCTTTTGGTTTCTGGATAAGGCTAGGGTTACCTTGGTCCAAAAGTGCGTGAGGCCGGATCGGCATGGATAGCGAGCTGGGTTCTAGGAAGCGCTTATTCGGCGACAGATCTAGCCAGGACGCCGCAGCCTCCATGGCGACTCATCCTCAACTGGGAGCAGAAGTGGCTGGAGGCAGCGGCGGCGGCAACGCGTCGAAAGGAATCGGCGGATCTGGAGAGGAAAGAGGTGGGGAAGAGGGTTACATGCGGCGTTTCCGGAAAGTTGGCCTAGCTGATTCTGTTGGGGAGGTGAGTTTTCGCGAGGCTTGTTCCTTTATAATCGATCGTGAATGGTCTTGTTTTTGGGTACTTTTCTGTGGATACGTATAGTGGTTAGGAGCAATAGCTGAGCGATGCGGCATTAGTAATTAACCTGTGTTGTTATACCCCGGTGTGTTTAGTCGCTGGGGTTAATCTATTATATACATTTACAGCAGTGCGGCAAATTTTTTTTTGCGCGATCTAGTTGTCTGTTGGGTGGTTTAATCGCTTACTTTTTTCCGTAGGACTGTTCGGTGTGATGTGGAAATTTATTTATATATGTTTATGTTGTGTGAGGATTTTATGGATTTGCAGGTCGCTCAATTTTATGCTGGGACATGTCATTGTGCTGTGACAAAGGAGATGGCATCCATGGAGACTAAGTTACAGCTGGCGTTGGTTGGTTCCGTGACCGGTTCTGCGATGTGTGTCACCGTGCAGGATATCATGAGGGCTGCTGAGGTTGATGTTGGTGTGGCTGCGGCATGTCTGGGAATATTTCGTACAGGGCCCTCTGTCTTTTTGATCAAATGCTCCTCTATTGATGTCATGGACCAGCTTCTTAGCGCAGAGAAAATCAAGGGGAATGGTTTCTGTGTGGATTTAAAAAGGTGGTCTAGAGAGGAGGGATCGATCGATTCGACTATGGGCGTCAAAGTGCAGATAAAGATGTTTGGTCTTCCAGCGCATGCATGGGACGAAGCGTTTGTTCGTGCTGTTTTGGAGGAATATTGCTGGGTTGAAGTAGTGCACATGTGCAGATTTTTAGAAGGGGATATGTCAAAAGTGGTTGTTGATGCCTGGGCGGCAAATGCAGAGAGCATTCCATCAGAGAAGGATCTAGCAATTCCAGAGCCTTTGGTTGGCACTATGCTGGAGGTCTCTTCTCTTGTCACTCCTCCCTGGTCCATTAGGAAGTTGAAGAAGTATCCAATACAGCTAGAAACAGAAGTTGTTGCTTACAGTCCATTACCGGATGTTAATCCAGACAGGTTTGGAAGCGACAGCGGTGATGATGGATGCCCAACAGAACCTTTCTGCTACAGCTCGTCGTCGCGTGGATATGAGTCTCTTCAGGAATATGATTCTGACCGTGAGCCCTACGGTATGTTGGTATTGGTTGTTTCTTTGATTTCATTCAGTACTATGGCTGCGGTTACATAGTGGGCTTATATTTTTTCTTTTTATTTTTGTGTCGCAGCGTGGAAGCGGGAGGGCTGTTGAGTAGAGGAGGGACTTTCTGAGAGTCAGCAGACTTAATGGAGTAATTGTCCTTGGAAGTTGTTTTGCAATGTATCATATATGTGTAATGTTTCGTCGGGCAGTGTTCGCTGCCTTCTAATGCTATAGGTGGTTCTTGTTTTATATGCTATGGCTGTTGCTGGTTTGTTTGGTAAGACAGATGTGTGGCCGTGGCTCTGTGGGTGCAGCACGCGATAGTATGTAAGGTTGCTTTCGTGGCTACTGTGGTATTGTAATGTATACATTTGTTTAAGGGCTTGGTGTGCGTGAGGTCACGTGCAAGTATTTTACTTTTGTTCTATTGTGGGTTGTACGTTGCTGGTTTTAGCATCTGTTTTAACGTCTCGCCAAACCTGATCAGTGCTTTTGTTTTTACGGGACTAATCTATTTTGGTTGCCGTCTATTTTAAACGGAGGGCTGAATACGACTGAGATAAAGCATAGGTGGACGGCTTAGG
The DNA here is from genome assembly GCA_007726485.1 of Eragrostis curvula. NCBI lineage: Eukaryota > Viridiplantae > Streptophyta > Magnoliopsida > Poales > Poaceae > Eragrostis > Eragrostis curvula. The sequence goes on from CM017441.1 coordinate 54,245,736, forward strand.
GTTATTATAAATAGATTGTGAACAAATGCGGTGGCAGACGTAGCCAGTGGTACATTTGATATGGTATCACAGCCGATGATAGATGCAGGCAGCGATACAACAGTTGTATATACATAATACGATTAGGAGAACAGAATTGATACGAACACAGCGGTTACATGCACATAACGGACGGTACTGTCAGTTAGACTACGGGTTTATGTTTTCTTAATATTACATAGGCGAGAGATGCTACATTCTTACTACAACAGAGAATTATAGTCTACGGGTTTACACAGCGCTGCCTATCAAGTTTGTCACCACCAAGGAATGGCAGCGTGGGCTGCAAGAGCATACTTCTGGACGTCATCAGCGGCCTTTGCCAGGACGTCATGTAATTCTTGCTGAATTGATATGACAGAAAGGATAAGAGGGTGTGATCCGTTCGGATAATCTTGTTGAAATACGAGAGGGATCTGAGATGAAGTAAGCATGCTGAACTCTTGAAGGATATTGTTGCCGTCTTTAATGGTTGCAGTCCACTCATTGAAACCTGCTTTTATTATATTGATAATCATATTTCCTCTGTTGATGAGAGACCTGTTCTTGTCGATGGCACCTTCCTTGGAATAGTAATTGAAATCATTTAAGCGTATGTGATGCCAAGTTTCAATAGATGTGATGGCTTTGGCAGCAGCATCATCATCCGCGGCTTCTTGTGTTAAGGCTGGAGAACTGCATATGACAGCTGGTGTGTTGTTTGTGAAAGCGCTCATGCAAGGGTAAAACTTGCAGCAACTGATAACTTCAGTATCGGAATAAGCAATGTGTTCATAAGCTGCGTCCGGTGTCTTGCGTGTTTCCAGAATATATTGAAGCATGATGGTGGGTCTGATCAGCACAGGTGGAGATGCATTTAACTCTACAGAGATTGGAAACCATATTAGTATTTTTATTAGCAGAGATGTATTGACTGCTTTTGGTGGGTATAATGTTTTTACCTGGATTGGGCAGCGATGGTGCATATGACAAAGTATGAGGATGTTCGCTTCCAATTGCTGCATGAATCTTGTGGAATCGTCGAAAGACGGTTCTGCTAATGGCCTGAATTCTGTGGGTTATGGATTTAAGGATCCGTATGAAAGCCTCCGCCTCTTGATCACCCAATGTAATGCTGTTCTCTCTTGAATAACGTAGTAATCTGTTTCGTAGTATGAAGGCCTTTTTTTCCAATTCTGATGCCATGGCGAGCCAAGGTGAAAGATATATATTTATGATGGATGTCATTAGGTTAAGGTTTTTGATGAGCAGATCGGTATGATTGTTGATGTCAGAGAGAATGTTATAGCTGTGATCAATGATTCGAGCTCCCATTTTTTTGGTTAAGTGCAATAGAGCAAATTCTGCTGCTTCATCCTGTGCTAGTTCAACAGATGTGAAGCATGGGTCACTTGGGAAGCAGTAGATGTGTTTAGGTTCTAGCTCGGTGTTTTGAGCTGGGTAGCTGAAGTGGACAGTTGCTCTCAGTTCTGCGGTATCTGCATTCTGAACTGTGTAGGTTGGTTGACCGAAACCTAACTGACTTAAGGTTTCATTAAGCAGGATGGACCGAGGAAATTTGATTTCTTCCATCGTATCACCGTCAATCTGTAGTGCCTGCGATAACGTAAGAGTATTTAGAACAGGGCTGTTGTTTTTTGCAGGAAGAAAAATACACTTTTAAAGGTTCGTGTAAAATCTGCGGCCTGAACGAAATAAAATGGACGTTCAGTAGTCTGGGGTGTCGCTGTGATTGGCAATCGGGAATTTATTTTAGGGGAAATGAGGTAAGATATAAATCCTGCATGAATGTAGATCTACCGATTGTAGCAGCGTGGAATAGGATAGTTGTTTTGCCAGGGGTATGAATGATGTCGGTACCTTGTCTGGGGAGGGCGGAGACGGCGGAGGAAGCGCCCGTCAGCGCGGCACCGCTGGGTGGCGGCTGGTTCCGACGATGGCGGCGAGTGGCGGAGGAAGAAAGAGAGATTGGATGCGATGCTTTTGGTCGTCGAGGAGAGTCTGCAATGTTCCAGAGGAATGTTTATTTTTTCCTTTGCTATCAGGATGAAGGTGTTCCTGGGCTTGACTGGTGGTTGAGTATTTAAATGGCCCAGCTGAATCGTAACGGGCTGTTTGAAAAGCGGAAAAAGGTTGCTTTGCTGCGCGGCCGTATTCATGGGTTGATTGTTATTTGGGCTGTGTCGCTGTTGGGCTGTCGTTGTGAAAAGGGCCAGTTGGATTGTCCCGGCTTATTTTGGCAGCGGCGGATAAAAGGTCCAGTTAGAACGGTGTCCTAGAAATAGGACGGGCCTTCAAATGTGGATGTGTATTATTAAAACATAAGCTCAATCGCAGCATGGAAAAGACATGGGATGCTTGAGCAGGGATTCGTTTATATCGTGTGATAGGGTGCTTATAAATCAGGGACAACCAGGATCACCCAGTGGGATTACGGAAGCTAAAAACAGAAGGGCAGAGCGAAGATCTGGGTCACCTATTTAAGCATCAGGGGCGTCGATCACTGAATCAGATCCAAGGTGAGATTTCGTATTCGGTGGAACAGAGAGGTGCATCAATTATTGAATCAGATTCAAGTTGAGGTTTCGCGTCCGGTGGAATAGTTAACCTGTCTGCAAAAGATAAGGCAGGCGAAGGGGAAGACGTTGAATGTGGAAGGTAGGATGGCGAGCGGACGCTTATTTTGTCAACTATTTGTTTTTCCTGTTGGTTTTGGGTTGGGGCGAGACATCACGTGGAGTTGGGTCATTTGCATAATGGGTGGGCCATCGAGTTTAGAGTAGGCGCGGTGTTTGCTGGATGGATAGGTCTGGTTTGAACGACGGCGCTTGGATTGCAGGAATATAACCTGCAAAAACTGTTGTACCTAGAATGGCCGTTATATAACGGAGGAAATACAAAGAATTAGAACAAATTTAATTACGGTTGCTGAGGTTAGAGACAATTCTATGGTTCCCTTCAACAAAGCACGGTGAAGGAGAGCGAATAAATTTTTTAAGAGTATTCCACGGTTGGTAGCCTTTCTTTTGTCGAACATTTTCTTGACATAGAAAACAAGATAAAGCAACGTGGGTACAGATTTCTTGCAGGCATTTGATGAGGTTACGGCAAAATAGATTCCTATATGGCAGGGTATGATAATTGAGAACAGGCGGTGTGTGTCGGTTGAGGCATAAGCGTGAACGATAACATGAGGTGGGACACGACTGGCGAGGAAAAGCAACACTAAGAACGGAGTGTGTTTAAAGAACGGTTTCCATAAGTCAGGAAGCAATTATGTATCGGAGGTAATGTTGCTCGGTCCTGTGTTAAGACAGCCGATTTATATATATAAGAAGTCATGTCTGCCGGAAGGACCACTGCAGTTCTTAACTATGCCTTACGAAGACTACTGATAGAACCTGCGTTTGGAAAGCAGTATAATTTTTTGGCAATCAACAGGCAAGTATGTAATTGAATATTTTTTGCATGTTATTTTCTTATTAACTGAAACACCTATATGCAGGTGGCGCAATGGATAAAGGTTGTGGGTCAGAATGTAGTGTCAAAAATGAGGCAGGGCAACCGGCAAGCGTGGTGGAATCTGGATTGATTATTGGAAGCACGAACGAAGCAGGAACGATGGAAGCACAAGTTTTGTTTGCGTTGCATGGAGGTCAGTATAGCGCGCGGCGGAAATTCGGATACGTATGTCCGCTGTGTAACTTGGCTTCAAGAGGGTGGACCGTTTCAGATGTACTTGATCACGCCAATGTGATAATGAGGTGCAATAATCTTGAAGAGGACCAAAAGGCGAACCACCGTGTTTCGATATCATTTTTGTCTGGGAATACCAGGATCACAGCGAAGCGTTAGAGAGGCAGCGGAATAATTTGTTTGAGTCGATAAGGTCGCAGAGACAAGATCAACAGACGAATACTAATTGTTGGTGCGCTTTATTTTGTAATTTTATAACCTGTGTGAAGCAAGCTAGTTCGTCATGAAGAAATAAGCGATGGTTGTATCATAGACTAAGCGGTATTTTAATGGACTCCAATAGGAAATTTGGCATCCAATAAGACACGACGAAATGATTCAGGTATTGACCTCCACATAAAAGCAAAAGCGAAGGAGACAAAAAGTTTGCACCAAACGGTGATGTGTACGCAGGCTATTTATAGGATATCATCATGGAGTGGAGATATTGAGGCAGCTTGTTGTTTGAGACGAATAAAGTTCTTTGATAGAAACAACATGGAGTGCACACCTCTCAGGAACTTAACGGAAGGATTTAATAGGGGTACCATTTTCGTTAAATTTTGTAGGATTTGGGATAGCCAACGTTTTCGTGGTCGCACTGAGGCAACAACATTATTTGTTGTTGTGGATGGAAAGGTTTTTTCCCCTGCCGAAATATATGAGATGATGTTTCTACGGGGGCAAGGAACATTTTAATTTATCCGCTGTATTTTATATAGGGTTATCCCATGGATGGACTCGTTGTTATTCCAGCGGGGCATGCAATGCCGTACGCATTGTAGGAAGGAAGGGTCTATGTAATCCGACGTTTTTATGTTGGTAGGAACATTGTACATGTCAAGTCAACGCACACTCCGCTGGAAATTCGATGATGGTTTCAGTAGTCTGATAATGGTTTTACAGGACTGAACGTAAGTCTAGATGGCATAGAGTTTGTTTGTCATCTTGGTTGCTGTTTGTATAACACATGTGCTGTGAATAAACATGGTCCGGCGAGTTCATCATTGTGTTTAGAGAAATCATGTTTACGAATAGTAGTTTGGTTTGAGTATTTCAAGAGAAGCACAGGCAAGCTATTGTAGCATCGCAATATATACAATATGATACTGAACAATCGCTTACATCAGTCAGCTGCAGGAATAGCACTCAGATAAGCAGGAGGGGGATGAGGAACAAAAGAAACTACACGATGGAACATCGACTATTTCACACACTGAGATTTAGCGATGCATTGGCAAAAGAAAAGCAGCAGACCCCAAGGATCTTTTCCTGGACAATAGCTTCATGAATTGCTGGATTGAAGAACACGATGGATTTGTTTATGGATGGATGCAAGCATAGCTCCAACTTTCTGTGGGTGTGTCTCTGGAGGAGTCGGGCCAACATAACCGATGGTGAAGTCATTCATGGCAGGAATTTCCGAACCCTCCGAATCGATTTTAACCGACAGATGATCTGGGTCGGCGACGCAGGCATCATAAATTTGGGCATCGATGTCCTCGAATAAGACCTGATATTTGGCAGCCGTGGCTTGCAGGACAGTAATTTTCTCCTGGAATAAATCCGCAAAAGTCTGAGCACAGAGCATTCTTGTTCTTGCCGGACGGTTGAAATCGTCGACAGTAATTAACCCATTGGTTTCTAAATAGGCGAGAGCACTGTCGTAAGCTTGACGAGCTGAATGAGCAGGTGTCAAAGTGCTGAATCCTGAGAACTTTCGTTTAGATACTTCGAAACACAGCCTATGCGGCGGGACCTCGGCAGTCACCGTACACAGGTAGTTACCGTCGCCTAGATCCTGTATTTCTTCATGCGGATCGGGACATCCAAGCCTAGCCATCGCTTGCAGCAACATCGCTTTACGATCCATAACAACAGCCGCAGGAACCTAGGCAACAGTCATCGAATAAGTAACAAAAAGGACGGGTTGTCGTTGGAGGATACGGACCGGACGAAAACAACTCGCCTGAGAAAAGCAAAGGTAAAGGAGGCTGCAATGCGAGATGTAGTTACCCTGGGCAGCAGCTCGTCGTCAGCGACGATGCCTGGGGGCGGCGATGGGGCAGAGGTGAGAACTTCTGGATCCATCTCGGATAAGGAACAGCGGATTCTGCTGGTGTTCTCGATAAGGAAGGCAAGATATTTACTTCGGTGGAGTTTGGAAGCACAGGCAGCCGTTCCTTTGTTCATGGAGGTCGAGGCAAAGACGGCCCGTAGCATTTTTCAGGCCCACTAAGGTCTGGGCCAAGGAAAATACTGGAAGATGTAAGGACGGAACAACCCGGCGATGCATGGATTTTACTGACCGGACTATTTCGTCGGTGGAGGGAAAACGGAAATGCACAAACAGTATCAGGACAATTCGTTGGGCATCATTGCATACAGCAGCAGCAGGAGTAATAGTTGCCCTAAAAAAAAAAAAGGGGTGGAAGCTGGGGGGGAAGCATGGTCAATAGTTGGCCATCACGGTGAGGATGGAAGTAGCAGCGGCAGTGGGTAAACAGTACTATGTTTGCGGAATATAAAAAAGGGAAGTGACCAATAATTGGAGGTTCACAAAGAGTGGCTATAAATGAGGAGGAAATCATACGAACCAAGCATCGGTGAAACAAAGAGCACCACGAAAGCGGAGTTAGGAGAGGATACACAAGGAGTGAGTACAAGCGGGAAAAGAGCCGAAGAAGTAGGTGGAGCAGGCGGCATGAAGGGTATGATTGTATGGGTAAATGTTACATACGATACTTCCTTTTTTTATGAGCAGATTTTGAAGGAAGATAACGTGTGGAAAAGTGTCTCTAGGAAGGATAAAGCGGGAAGGAAGGCAGCAATGGAATATATGATGCTTCGTTTTTTAACAGCAGGGTACCACAGCGGTAAAATCAGGGTAAGGCTTTTTAGGTTCTGGCGGTCAGGCGGCGTAAGGAACAATGGAGAACCCGTAACATTCATAGCCGTGGTGGATCAGGAGGTATCGTTGCCTTTGTTTCGTAGGAGAACGGTTATCATAACCGCAGAATGACATTGTTTCTTTGACATCATGCGGCAGGGTACAGCAATAGATGGAAGAGCTATGTTACCTTTGGGTCATCCATTCCCGTTCATGTTGGGTTTAGACATGTTATATGTGATAGAACGTTTCCATGTTCGACCGAACTCACTTAGTTCAAGGGCCAGCGGTAGTCAATTGATGTTGGAGCTTTCAAGAAACAGTGTTGTTAATCATGCGCCTGAAGGGCCCCCGAATGTGCCAATGATTTTTTATCAACGCGTTTCGCTGCGGGATATTGGTGGTTTAATTGGTTCCCCCGTACTGATAGGTGAGAAAGGAAACAACAAGGAAGTGAAAACGTAATTAATGATTTAACAAGAACAACATATCATTCCTAATAACATGTGTTTCATCACAGATGTTGTAGGAATGATTGTTGGAGAATGGACTTTGGAACGAGCCGTGGATGAAAGCGGAAGGGCAACACATTTGGAGAAAGTAATTGAAATCAGCGACGAAAGGCAAGGCCAGTGTGATCTGCCATTGACATATAAGTAGAATGAATATATCTATTTGGTTTTCTATTTACGTATTTGTAATGGCTGTTACAAAACTGAGCAGGGGTGACAAAAGGTTTGTCTGTTTATTCGGAGCGAAAGCACAGGAGCTGGAAGGCGACCTCGTAAGAGTAAATGCTGTAGAAAACAAGATGATTATATTGTTAGCTGGATTGATGGCGAAGCAGCAAGACGGTAAATGTAGCAATATATAATACAAGAATATGTAGAGGTCAAGAAGCCGCTAACATAATGTCCTCTGTGTTTACTGGCAGACGACATCTTTCTAACGGGGAAGCTGCCACTGCGGTGGTTTCTGAACCCGGATATACCAGAGGCTGCTATAATCAGAGCAGCACATGCAGGTTGAGAATATGTGCGTCCACAAGAGCTTGTTCGTGCCATTGTATAAAGAGCAGTGCTACTGTATAAAGAGCAAGACAAAAAGCGTTCATTGCAAAGTTTCAAAGTATGTATGCACGGAGGTTTAATAGAAATAACAAGGCAGCGAGGCATTGTTAAGGATTGGTTACATTATTTCATTAACGGGCCGAACAGCGAGGAATCAGGGAGGACGAACTCTTTTCGTCGTTGTCGAGACGCATAACCAGTGCATTGAAACGACCACATCACGTAGAAAGTTCGCTGAGAAGTTATTTCCAAGATTCTAAAATAAGAAATCGAATTGCGCAGAAACAAGCAGACCAGAAAACAGAGGGTGTAAAAAAAGGCAACGGGTAAGAGGAAGGGAGATTCGTTATAGTAACATAGCGAGGCACCATAAAGTTGTAGGCGTTCGTACGATACATAGGACGCGCGCCCTTTCATGCCGAAAGCACAAAGGGTGCGGCATTCACAGGCACCGTGAGGCACGGCCCAGGGTGTTCATATATTTACACAGAGCGGATGCAAGCATAAGCAATCGTCGAGCAGCGAGACCAGCACAAGGCAAGGAGTCGCGACGAAAGCGGCAGGTTACATATATCCACAGGCAAGTAGCATCAACGGTACGTGTCGGTGTTTATACAAGCACCAACCCTGAGATGCATGAACAAAAGGATCTTGCGAACTTCCGGACCACCAAAATAAGTTGGAAGCGCAATGAACAGGAGAGCAACTAACGCTCTATCCAGTCAGCAAGTCTATTCAGCTGAGCATGTATGTACAACAGGAGGCAAAATACGAAGGATGACCGCCTACATAAGAACAAGGTGCCATAGCATGTCATTAACGTAGAGCAGGAAATCGAGCAGATAACATAAAGAGGCGATGACAAACAGTTTCCAATAGAGGAAAACGAAGTCACTTACATCTAGTTCTTTTTTACCTTCTTTGGTGCAGGTTCCTTCTTCGAACCTCTGGCAGGCAACGTAGTGACAGACGGCGCATGTTTGTTTCTAAGGCGAAGAACACGGAAATGAGGCACGGATAGACAATAATGAGAGAACAATAACGAAGTCAGGAAGAGGAAACCACAAAGCAATAACGGGAAAAGAAAAAAGGGGTCAGGCTTATGTACCCAGAAGCTATGTCGTCAGGAGTGTCATCAATATCATCATCAAGGTCTGGATTGCCCTGCATCTTCAAACCACACAGGAATGTAAAAGTTAGGCCTGTAATCAACAGCAGGAAACGAAGACTGAAACAACATAAGACATAGAAGGTATATAACAGCACGGCAACCTCGGTGGATGGAGCATCATCCTTCAACAAACGCCTACGAACTTTCTTGTCTTTCAGGTTGGTGTCATCTTTTTCTCTGATCATGCATGGTATGGAGGGCACAGTAAGGGTAGGCAGGGAAGAGGACAAGGAGAAAATAAGGAAAAATAGTAGAAGAATAAGTAAGGGCACAGTAAGGGAAACTAACATTGTTTCTTTTTCGACAGCAGCCGGGGTCTGGGTAGGAGACGGCTGGGGTGGTGGAGTGGATGTGTTTACCTAACATACAAAACAGGAGCGATATTGAGATAGGTGAGGGCAATATACATGAAGATAATAAAGGATGCAATGGAATTCAAGCGCGAGGAGGAACTATTAAGACCGAAAGCAACAGCGATACCTCAGTAGCAGGGTTTTCTGTAGAGGCTGGAGCAATAACAAGGGTAGATGATGGCGCAGCAGACGTTGGTGCAAGGATATCAGAGCTTGTTCCTTCACCAGGAAGGCGTGGGTGAGGAGGCGGAGGCGGCAAGCGCAGAGCAGGCACAACATTCTGACGACCATAACCACAAATAACCTGCTTGACTTGGTATGACCTTTCCATCCTCTGGAACGACCTGCCAGTAACTGTGAAGGCCAACTGGTATTTCTGGCCCACCAGAGATGCAATTTCACTCGGCATGTCTCCAGCATTGACAACTGTTCGCATCAGCTGCCTGACTTCTTTCCTAACAAGACGACGGCCAACGTCCCCAAAGAAGACAAATTCTTCTTCAGCGGTCCCATCGGATGCAAACAAACAGATTTTATATCTGCAGTAGGGGAAACAGCGAACGATAGTATGGAAAAGGTGTCTTCGACAACAAAGAACAAACAGGATGGTTGAGTCATGAACTGAAACAACATACTTGAATTTGGAGCTGGTGCAGTCACAAGAAGGACATCTGTACCCATCTCCTTCTGGGAGCGTTTTTTTGCTGCATCGATTGCAAGAAGGAAAGCACCAAGATGTATTATCGTTGATTCTGGTAACAGTGACGATGGAGCGAAAACCTTGAGGCTGTGCCAAGAACAGAACAAAACAAAATACGAAGACGTGAGAATACTTGAGGTGGTAAGCGGAAGCACAACACTGGATCTGAGACAAGGATAAAAGGCATAATAAGAAAGGGAAACCAAACTGGGAAATCATATGGGCTCATAGCGGCAAGTTCCGCGAGTTCTTTGACTTCTGGCTCTGGGAGTGGCTGGCGACTACCTTCAGGATTGACACCAGCAGGGATATGCACAATAGGCTGGAAAACACCGTCCAAGCTGCGACAAGGCAGGCACATCGAGGATTCAAATCAAAGGGCTAAAGAATGTTGGTAGTAAGACGTACGGAAGGCATCGGTTTTTGAAACACAGGCAACGTACCTAGCGGTGAATGAGCGGATTTCTGGCAGGTCAACGTTGATGTACCAACGACAAGCAGAGTTGCCACTCAAGGAAGTACCGCCTGCGTAACAATAACGCAGATAATCAGGATGCATTCAATTGGAAAAGGAAGGAAGGAACAACAGGCAGGAGGAGTACCCGAGTATGGTTTAACCAGGAGACCAACAAAGATAGCAACAACAGGCTCTTCCTGGCTTATAGCAACCACCTCAGCAGCGTTAAATTCCGAAGCCCTACGACCGTAAATGGAGAGTTTGATTTCATCGTTGCTGTAACAACAAAAGCATGTAAGAATACAATAGGGAGGCAAGGGAATTGCGGGAGGAACGAAAAGGCGAAGCAACAAAGAAGGCAGAACCTTGCATCTCTAAGAGTTAGCATACGTCTTCTTGTCGGACCAGGCTGGTTGGCAAGTTGGACTGTTTGGACATCAGAGACTTCAGTTATCATCCCAATAACATCTGCACAAGGATGGAGCCGAAATCAGTGTTTAAAAAAAGACGGGCGGAAAACAGGCGGGGGATCTTACGACAAAGGATTTTGCCACAAGAATAGAGAGGGCAAGGTAAGATGCACGTACCGACAAATGATTTTGTTTCACCCAGTAAAGCAGACAGAGAAGAGAAGGATTTCAGGTTGTAAATGTAGAGCGGGAAGTCTGCTGGAACATCAGTGTACTCTTCAATAATCGTGTGACAGGTTATGTCAATCATATGCTTAGTGTCAACAGGCCTGTAAGTCTTCTTGGAATCTGAGACGATAAATCGGCTCATTGTGTAAACCTTTCCTTCCTGAAGTAGCGGCATCTTCGTTTTCAAAGCGGCAGGACCAACTTCGGCATACATCGGGAATCCCTGTAACAGCAGTGCAGTCCAGGCAGCATTAAGACACAGGAAGGGGAAATTCGGTGTGTAGTAGATAAAGCAAAACGTACACGAATAAGAGAAGGAAAACAGGAAAGGCAACTAAGTATTTAGCAATCATTAGGTAAGAGATCGATCACATACCTCCGAGTCGAGCAGAACAAGGTCAAGATGGCGCAGGTCGCCATCATCTCGGCCACCACGATACTCCCAGAGGCGTGAGACCCTAACGAGCACACGTGCTCGCTTAACACTTGGACTGAGGTCTTTCAGCAAAACAAGCGACATCTACAAATCGGCAAACAAGAAGAAGTAACTGCATCAGGAAATATAGGACATACGTAACCGCAGAGAGGTAAAGAACAAACGCTAACAAAAACCAGGGATACACAAGGAGGCAACCAAACAGAGGACACATATTCGTTACTATATTTTTTGTTTTTTGGTTTGATTTGCAGAAACGCTGACACAAAACGAAAGAAGAAGGTAATCCAACAATATACGGGGAAAAAGCACCAACCTCCAATTTTTTCAGAGAGAAAGGGTGATGCGAAGCGACAAGAATAGCAGCAGAGGAAAAGAAGAGGCATAAACAGCAGGAAGAAAGCAGCACAAGGTGAACATAACCAAGCAAATTTTTACACAGCTATTAACAGACATACATATACTCAAAAAAGATGGGGAAAATTTTCAGCATGGAACACTTGGTTCAGCAGGTAGAAGAAGGTACAGACGACAAGACACATATAATAAGGAAAGGCAACAGGAGCGCTATGTACAGGTATACACATACGTATTAAAACACATGTATCAGGTCGAAGCGAAAATTTCTCTGTAAACTATATTCCTGGTCTTGGAGACACAGGAACCATTCTCATCTTCAATTAAAATAGCAAGACCTTTTTTAGATGTGACCCTAGAAACAGCAACATACAATTGACCATGGGTAAAGATAGGTTTTTTCAAATACACACCGACTGTTTCCAAAGTCTGGCCTTGGCTTTTATTAATTGTCATTGCATAACATATTTTGATAGGAAACTGACGGCGTTGTAAAGTAAAAGGCAACCTAGTTTTTTGTGGTGTCAAAACTATTCTCGGAATGTAAACAACTGAGCCAACATTCTTGCCAGTCATAATCATTGCCTCTATGACTGAATCACCAAGATTTGTAACAATGAGCCGAGTTCCATTGCATAGTCCCTCGGTCTGCGACAAATTTCGTAGAAGCATAATAGGAACGCCTTTCTTAAGCAAAAGACGGTGCTGTGGGAAATTGTTGAATTTAAGTGAGTTCAAGAATTCAACAGGATATAATAAATCAGCATCTGCAGTAGTGTCAGTGGACTTAGAAATGGTGTCACAGCTAAGATACTCCCTCTCTTCTCCAGGAACAGATTCTAGCATATATGAATTGACCTCATCAGCAATCTCATTTGTTGGGGTAAGGACAGCTCTTTTACATAAATAAAAAGGGTCAGCATAATTCGAAAGGAAATCTGGATACACAAACGAAGTAATAGAACCAATATTATCCCCAGGACCACGAAGCAAAAGGTCAGGCGGTATTTCTATCTGCGTCGGTTCGATCTCATCATCAACCTTTTCAGCAGGGAGTTTTCCTTCTCCAAGATCAAGAACCCATTTACTAAAAGAAGAAATCTCGGCTTGCACATCAGAACTCAAATCAGGAGAAGCCAACCGCATATTAGTCACTAATTTTAAAAGCTTGACATGATACCACAACGCTGAATTGGTGATAGAAGAACTAACAATTTCAGCTCTGGTTCCTCCCTCTATGACAGGTAGAATTTGCCTTAAATCACCACCCAAAACAACAACTTTACCACCAAAAATGAGATTCGCAGCAGCGGGATCTTCGAAAGACAAAATGTCACGCAAAGTCCTATCCAATGTTTCAAAACACCTCCTATGCGACATCAAGGCTTCATCCCAAATAACTAAAGACGTCTCAGCAAGGAGTTCAGCAAGCATTGATCCACGCTTAACTTCACAAACACTACCATCATCTATATTCAAAGGTATCTTAAATCTAGAATGCGCTGTTCTACCACCAGGCAAAAGTAAGGCAGCAACACCGGAAGACGCCACAGTCAAAACAATTTTCCTCTTCGATCTTAAATAAGACACAATAGCATTCCAAAGAAATGTTTTCCCCGTTCCACCAAACCCGGAGACAAAATAAAAACCAGAAGACTGAGATTCAACAGACCCAACAATCTGATTGAAAGCATCAAGCTGTTCGGCATTCAACTGACCATGGAACTTAACAGCGTCATTACACAATTGATCTATGTCATACGACATTTCATCATCAATGAGTCTATTTGTATGAAATTGATCGGCGCGCTCACTTTTCCTAGGCAGATTGTAATCTTCTATATTAGTCCCATGCCTACTAAGCAGCAAGGATATATCATCAAGAATCATATCTTTTAGTTCAACAGGTGTAAGTAAGAAGTTTTTATTGCCCACAGCTCGCTGCATACGACGTTGCATATCATCGCCTAAAAGGTGGCAAACATTTTCAAATAAAGCGAACTCATCTTTAACATCACAAAATAGAAGCATGGTAACAAACAACCGCCTCAATCGAAAAGAAGAACCCCAACACGCAGCTTCGTTTAGACCATTTAACCACTCATTATCATCTCCTAACAATCCACGAGCAGCACATGCTTCCTTAAACGTCCTATGTTCAGCACCGTCGTAGGTTCGTAAATCAGCAAAACTGGTAGCACCTTTTACTATCATAAGCAACATCCTAAGATAATAGCGTTCACCAGCAGTAGGATGCACAAAGTAAAGGCGACCTATTTTGAAACCCGAATCTCTTCTATTCCATACCCTATTAGTTGCATCCCATGTAAATTTTGTCGGAAATTCACAATAAGTTAAATGATGACCAAGCGTTGTATGGGAATTAGCAGCAAACCATTCTGTTAACATAGATCTTTTCAAACGCTCGTCAGTAATTTTTTCGCTTAAATCTTCACCCTCCTGGTAAACAACGAAGTTTTCACCAGGAAGGTGCACAGTCATCCTCTCTACGGCAGGCTGATGAGAATGGATGTCAAAACCTAAAACACGCCAACATGCATCAGGATCACAAATATATCTACACTTTAAATATTCCGCAACCTCATTGATGGTATTAGTTTCTGGATCATGTGGAGTGTCCTCGCCCTTTTTTATTCGTTCAAGATATACATTGGCACAGTCAGGTCCTTTTGTAACATACTTGAAGAGGTATTTTAGAAGATGTCCTTTATTACAAACCTCGACATTAATATGGGCCTGGTATTTTTTGAGGAGGAACATATTATAAGGTACAACCCATCGATTATCAAGATGTACATTTCCTTTTTTAACATACCTACCATTGTTAGGTCGTTTGTACAAAGGAAACCCCTGATCATCAAATCTAGTTTCATCAGAAAATTGCTTTGGAAATCCTTTCGAACAAACACCATCTTTCATACAAACACAATTCTTGTTATAAATGCCACAAGGGCCATGCATCATATGTTCAGCCACCAAAGCATACCCAAGAGGATCAACCTCAGGGTTTGGAATTTCAGCCGAGACAATAGAATCTATGAGGGCAGGCGATTGATCTAGGCTAACCTTAAGCCATATGAGGACGTGCGCATGAGGCAAGCCACGCTTCTGGAACTCAACAGTATGCAGGACTGGACCACAAGGGAAACAGAAGAGGAGAGGAGAAAAACAGAAGAAAAGTATGAGAAAAAAACACAGCCAAACCAAGAACGAACAAAAAACAACAAGGGATAAAAGAAATAGAAGATTGCAGATTAACAATATGTTTAAAATAAACCTACCTGCATTGATGGGCCCAAAAGCAGAACCACTTTTAATATCATCTAGGATGTCCACCAATTTCATATGGTAAACTCTAACAACAACATCGGATCTATCAGTATGTTTTTGACCAGGCTTAGACAAGAGGGCACCAGTTATCTCAGGCCATTTTGGATTGGAAGTGAATGTCAAAAAAATATCGGTAGGGCCATAAACCCGAGTAATGGCAACTGCATCATGAAAGTTTTGGAGCATGTAACGCCTACCACCGGTATGACTCGCAGGTAAGTAAGTTCTTTTACCAAGAGCGTCACCATCAACAGACCCAGCTGCAACAGCATCAACAACACCCTGGTACTGCTCAACTCTAAGCTTAGCTTGGTTATCAACAATCCATGTCAGCTTGTCTTCATCAATTAAAGCCCTAGCATCTACCCTTGACTGCATAGACAAACGGCCGTAGTCGAGATAAGGATTAGGTTGATTTGCTCTAAAATGGAACCAATAACGATAATAGTCCGACATTGTCATTTTATTTCTGGCATTTTGTTTATTAGGATCAGCACCAACATAAGTAATCCCGACCTGGAAACCCCGTTCGCCATATGGAAACAAAATAGGGTATTGCAAAGCCATGAGAGCAGGATGCAAAGAAGATATACGCTTCAGTCTATTATCATTGCAATGGACAACTATATCGCGCTTGTAAGTATCAACAGAGAAATCACCAACAACCAACATGGCAAGGTCGTCACATGTAGGCAGATCATACTGGACAGGGTCACCCGCCCGTGCACCAACTATCCTAATACCAACATTCTCGCCATCGCTTGCTCTCAGCCGATCTCTTGCCATTCTAAACGTTCTAACAAGCGGATTATGGTCATCTAACATATGCAATAAACCCTCAATCACATCTGTATCTAATTCTTCTTCAATCCGCTCCGATGGATCTAACGCACGCAATCTATTAGCAACTTCATTGTCAGTGTCATAGATATAAAGCTCAACAAATTTTGGCGGAGCACCATCACAAGGCACCAGAGAACCAATTCTATGATATGTCTGACCATTAATTTTGAAAACGTAATTCCCGCCGGATTTGTTAATAGCATGGTCTATCTTAGCACCCAGAGAAATAAAATTGAACAAGCAATTGTACTGGCGTATATGCAAAATCTGTAAGATCTTTTAAAAACCGAGGCCGATCTCTAAATGCAGGAATAGAAACCTTGCCACCCTTGCAACAGTTATAATAAGAAGGAGGGCCACCGCGCACACCAGAACCCCCCTCAGACCTCTCGGCATACCAATAAACAGCACCACAATATCGACATGTATAATCAGGAGTTCCGTGGTACGACCGACCCGGATAACTTTCTGGCAACCACAAAACAAACAAGGAGTCAAGGAAAAAGAATAAAACATGCAGCAGATAAGAGGAAACGAAACACGGAGAGCAAATCCCAGGATCCTAACCTTTCAAAAAAGCAATGTACTCCGGAGTGAAATGAGCGTAGAAGGGAGTGACAAGACACCCATCAGTCGGGCCTAACAGCAACGGGGAAAAGCAAGAAACCAGAGAAAAGCTTAATTTCCCCAAGAAGAAGGAAAGGGCAAAAAGGACCCAAACTGACAAGAGAAGAACATAAACCTGGAAGTCTGTATCGTTTTCGATCTAAAATCAGTTTTCGTTTTTTTCGATTCGCCCTGGTCTCATGAGGAGGCAACCGAGGATACCAAAGGCGTGGAGCAGAATCACTTCCTGAAGTTGACAGGATAAAGCAGGGAAAACCCGTATGACAAAGGTAAACGAAGCGGCAACAAAAAAGAAAGCAAGAACCAATAAACAAGAGAAGAAGCACATACTCTTTCGCTTCCGCGTCATCACACGTAAGGGGTAGGAGTGAAAATCTGAGGAATCCAAAAACAAAGAAAAGGAGGGCAGGACACGTGAAAAATAAGGAACCAACAACACGGCACCGGTAACATAAGCAGGAAACGTAATGACAGAAGGAACTCAGAAGGAAACAGGAAAAGGCAAACAGGACGAACCAAACACCGTCAGGCAGGAGGGGCAAACAGAGTTAATCAGCATGGCAATATAATAGCATGACAACAGTACAGGTAAGATATGGCTGAGATATGATATACAAGAATGAATGAGTAACTAAGAAAACAAAGTAGAGGCACGAACTGCCGGATCCACAGCAGGCAACGAGCGCAACGCCACATCGGCGACAGCAGAAGCTGACTCAGCAACCTTCTTGTAATACAGCAAGCCCTGATAATTGTAATCTACAACAACGAACCCATACAAAGACTGCAAGAACGCCACAGCCTGGAAAGCAGCCTGCTCATAAGGGACCATATTGGTTATTTCCGGTGAACTCCAGAAGAAGACGCGCGAAGGGAATCCCTCGAACACAGGAGACGGCACCTCTACCTCAACACCACATAAAAGAGTTCCATCCCCAGCAAGCTCAGACAAAAAATGGAAAAAAACTCCCTGGCATCTAGCAGCAACCGCCTGTAAAAGAGAAATGTAGGACGCCCCAACAACAAACATGGTGGCGCACAGCGACGGCGCAACGGCGAGGATCCCCAACCCGTGACTTAAAAAGTAAGAAAACGGAAAATGAGAAGGGAAAAGGGCGAAGCACAACAGGCAAGGCCGTCTTGAACAGTCACAGGGAACCTAAAACACAAACAAGGAAACAACAGAGACACACACGCACAACAGGGAAAGGAAACAAAAAAAAAAAGGGAAAAGGAAGTAAAATGGTTAGCAAGCGTAAATAACTTTAAAGGAAGAACATAATGCAGGAACGTAAACGAAAGGAAGTGCATACTTGTACACAGACTTAAACAAAAGGAAGAAGCAAGTAACAAAAAAGAGGGAAGGAATGCAGGACGGTAAGAAACGAAGGTAAAGAGGAGGGCCCAAAGATATTCACCTCGCAGCCTGCACGAGGAACTCAGAGGGGGGAGGGCAACAGGCCCAGCCAAAACGGATTGAGACCTGCAAGAAGCAATAATTTGGCAGTTTGAGCAAAGAACGGAAAACTGTCCATACGAATAAAAGGACATCATCGATTATCACAGGCAAGGGGAAACGAATATGAATATGGACAGAAGAACCATGTCCCTGTCATGAGCGCGACCTAAACAGGGGCCATAAACCTGGAAACAGGAAAACCTATAAAAGGCGCACCGTTTCCCAACACAGGGGGAAACGGTGCATGAGAAGCGCCGAAGCATCCGGTTGTCCCACAGGCAACACCGAGGCAAAACGAAATATCGTAGCATTCCACCAATGGGAGGGACAAACTATTTGGGGAGGCAGAACGCATTTCACATGTTTGCGCAAGCAGGCCTTTGTTAACAGGAAACGACATCGCAGAAGAGAACACAAGCAAGCAAGGAAACGGCCGAAAAAATTTCTGCAAATGTAACGAAGGAAGAACGAGCAGGGACAAGGTACCTAAAGAGTGACCGCACCGTTTACAGTTAAGCATAATAACAGGGCAGTTTTTTTATTCTGGCAATCGACAGCAAAGCAGGGAAGAAGGTAACCTAGACGATCGATCTTGCAGTGCACTAACGGAACGGCACACCAATAACCTCTGAATCGAAGGAACAAGACTAAAGAGCAGAAGCGGAGGACGAGGCATGAGAAGGAGGGCTTACCAAAGGACCGGCAAGGAGGAGGACCAACGAATCGAGAGCGAGCACCACCTGCAGACGCGGAACAGTAAGCGGACGAGAACGGGCAGCAACAGCGGAAACAGGGGAGGAAGAAACAACGGTGAAGAAGGCATTACCTCAACCGAACCCCGGCATAACGGCGACAACCGGAGAATGGCAACGAAGCAGAGAACCCGCCGACGAGCAAACACGTACCCGAAGACGGAACCAACAGATCTGGGCACAAGACAGGAAGCAAACGAAGTGAGTAAATATCGGCACATGACGCGCGGAAACCCAAAAAAACGGCAGAGCAAGGCAGGCCACGAGACCCCTAAAGATGAAATCCGAGGAAAGGAAAAGGCGACGACCGCGCATGGACGGAGCAGGCGCCGGCGGAAGAGCGAAGGCCAAACCGAAAGAATGCAGCACCAAAAAAGGGGGAAAAAGTAGCAGGGGCAAAACCCTAAACAACGAACAAAAGCCGGGAGGAAATTTGAAGCGGAAGGCGAGAAAGGAGCGAAGCACCGCGTAAGTACCGGCGAGAAGGAACAAACAAAGGAGGAAGACGGCGCATCGGACACATGGACCCCCACAGAGACTAAGTCAAATCCCTAGTAAACAAAAGCTCGCAACGAAACGATGGATCCGAAAACAGCATCAAGGCGACAAGACGACGAAAAACAGGGAGCACCCACCGCAAGCCGGGATCGGGCCGGCGACGAGGAAGGGAAAACAGCGAGCGGAGGAAACGAGAGGAAACGGGCGATGCGAATGGGAAGGAGGAACCGAGGCTGTCCGGAGGAAGGCAGTAAATACAGCAGGCCTCACCCACCGCAGTAAAGGCAGCCCCGGGCGAGGAGGGAGCGCGACGAACGCGATGGAGACACGCAGCGGGGACCGTACACGAACCCGGCGACGCAGTCAGCGCGGAGTCGAAACGAAGGAGGCGCGCGCGATGGAGATCGGACGGCCAGCAAATCCAAATCAACGAGAACGGGGCTAGGCCGGCCCGACTAGAGAAGGAAATTTCATAAGTTTGTGTAAGTTGAACTGAAAGAATTATAATACTTCCATTTTGGTAACATGTGGTTGTAGAAATGAGTGGAATGTATATAGCAGCACTCATTAATGCAAAGTTTACGAATGGTTTTAGAAACTTGTACCCTTTAATGTATATAGTAGTACTGTTTTTTTAGGGGCAAACGTGAGCTCTTTTTGATTTTTTTAATTTTAGTTTTAGGGAAAACGTGGGCTCTATTTATTATTAACTAGCGAAATTGCCCGCGAAGTTTCGCGGGCTAGAAATGTAATGTTATATTTATTTTTGAAGTCATATAACATCGAAACATATTACTCTTTATTTAATTGTATATCATAGATCGACAATTAATTACCATAAACTTATGTGGTGAGGACATATGAATTGTTTTCAGCTAACATCAGCTGAATTAAGCCAAGGCTTCTTTTCTACATAATAATGTGAAAGAAAGGCATAAATCTTCATTTCTTTTCCAAATTGATTATAGAATGTCTCTAATACCGTTTAGTCTTGACATGTTGAGTATTTTAACATTAGTTTTCTTCAAAAATAATGAACTGAGATCTTTCCGGACTAAATAATACCATTACTGCCATAGAACCTTGGCAAAACTTAGCTTGTTGTTAGATCATGCATATTCTGCAGCTTGTCTGAAACTTTGTGGCATTTCACATTTTCAAGGATATAAGTGATACCTTTCCAAAACCTGAAAATAGTGTATGAAACCACTATGTGACTTATGGTCGAATTGTGGGATTCCATTATCTAGTAATGTTCTTTTATTTTACAGTCTGCACTGCACGTCCCAAGCATAGAAACTTCGAATCAAACCCAGTACTGCATATGCCTACTCTGTTTTTTTATCTTCATCTTTTTTTTTTTTTGTTTCTTTGGCGAGAGACTACTCTTTTTCTGACTACATTTTGATCCTGAAAGTTAATTTCTAATTTTGATGACGTGAACAAAACTTCATCAAAATCACATTACCAGAAGTAATGTGTATGATATTTTTAATTTCGTAAAGCTTATGATATTTTTAATTTCGTAAAGCACTTTATTTTTTTCTAGCTCATTTAGTTAGCTCTAAGATTACTCTGTCGCTATATATTCCACCTCTTCATCCATTGTTCGAGGACAACATTCTCATCTTTGTTAATCATTGTGCTGGCCATGCATTGAGTCAAGAAATTTTAGACCTTAACTGGCAATAAAATGCCGTATGAGATAAACTACCTAGACTAACATGATGGGTTGATCAGAGTAAGGTGCGGGAGACATGGCAGAGGCAGTGTTGTGCTTAATTTACCTGGAAGCGATAACGTGTGCAGCATGAATGACATTATTCCGGCAGCGAGATGGACATGTTTTGCACAGAGGTTTGTAACAGACATGCTTCTTTTCTGAAACATCTTTGCGTGTTAAGTCGTTGGAGGCTCATTGATATCCACGATCTCCTGGTGCAACCCAATACCTTGGTTGGATGCCACACCATCGATCTGAGCAGAGTTCAGTAGAAGGCGCCTCGGAGACAGAAGGAAAGCTCGAGGCTAGAGCATGTCGTTGGATGACGATGTACAGGCTAGAACTGTTGTTAATCTAAAGCATATCCTTGGACATAGTCAGCCCGTCAAGTACTGGATCTCTACCGTGGTCGAGTTCACGCACGGATCAAGCTGCGTGGGAGATTCCTGATGGTAAATTGCCCCTTTTTTGTAGCTTCTTGATCTTTACGGGAAAGTAAAAAATTGCTCTGTTCCTGGATGAGGTTAATCGATCTGAAAGCAGGGTCCATCAGGCAAAGATGTCAGCGACTTGTGGCCAGTCGATGATGTGTTCCAGTTGATGCACAACAATGGCTGATGAGATCAGTTGGAGATAATGGCTGCGGATGACTACGGCGATCAGGCACTTGACTCCTTCGAGCATACTGTGCTTTCTTTGAGGTCGCAGAAACTCGGTTTGATTTAACCTAGATCGGAATCAGGAGGGAATTGGTGAGGGTTACGTGATGAAGGCATGCCATACGTAACGTGGGGGATGGCATTGAGATTGAGAGCGATAGAGATGGAAATAGAAGATTAATGGTTGGATGTTTAAAGGAGTAGTGGATTAAAGGTCAGATGATTTGCTTTTTTATGAGAATTTCTAGCCTATTTCTCTAATTTTCTAGCCACCGTGGTGGAAAGGTCATCTCCTTTTATTATTAAATATATGGGTTTTTTGTCTACAGGACACTGTAATGCGGTTTTGTCTGTTGGACACTGTAAAATTTGATTTTGTCTGATGGACACTATGTAATTGTGATATTTGTTTACAAGACAGTATAGCGGGAAAATAGACTATTTGAAAGATTTTTATCTCAAAACATAAGATACAAAACAACTTGAAATTTGGTACCAATATACAATGATGTATTCACTACCTATATAATTTTGTATGAAATTTTTTTCGACTACTTTCATGACTTTTTCACCGAAACAATATTTATTTCGAAAATCAAACTATGATACCAACTAGATAAAAATTTATGAAAAATCACATGCATAAGGAATACAACTTTGTAAATGTATGCCAGATCTTAACTAATACTTCACTTTACTTATTAAGATAAAAAACTTTAAAATAGTCAATTTTCCTACTATAGTGTGTTGTGGACAAATAATATAATTTATAGTGTACGTGAGACAAAATCGAATTTAGTGATGTCCTACAGATAAATACACACTTTTTCAGTGTCCTACAAATAAAAAATCCTAAATAGATTCGAGTTCGACGATGCAAGTTAGAACTTGTCCCAGCCAGAAAGCCGTGTGTATATACGACCAGAGCTAGTCATGAGATTCTGGTCAGTTGAGAAATATAATATTCTGTCATTGATGCAAATTTTACGAATGGTGTTTTCCACCCTTTAATGCATATACAAATATATACGACCAGGGCTAGTCATTAGATTCTGGTCTATTGAAAAAGATAATATTCTGTAGCGACATATAAATCATTGATCTTGACAACTAGCCCATACTTTTACTACTTTTTACCTTTTCCGGTTAAAAGAAACCAAGAACCAAAATCAATCACGATCCAAAGTGTCGGGCTCAAACGTCGACGTGTTACTTTGGGGAGCGAGGATAGCATAGCATCCTTGGATCCAGTCTAGCTTAGATTCCAAGCTTTGTCCCCAAAAAATAAGATCTTTGATTCTAGGCTGGTGGTGTTTCAACAAACTCGATTTAAGTGTTGATCGGGCTCGAGCCCAAGTCCGCCAAGGGCTCGCTTAACCTTAGCCACATATGAACATAGACAGTTAACAATAATGGTCCCGTGTGTTAATTAGACGGATCACTCTGACATGGTTGGTTGCCCCTATTGCCCCTATATATGTTACCTTGGGCTTTGTGTGCTCGTACAATTGGGCTACACGCAGTGACGCAGTGTTAGTACTTGCCCTTTAAATTTTTTTTCCAATAAGACTAATAATAGGCCTCAAAACTAGAGGTTGATTTCAGTTCAAGAAATTACCACGCCATTTTTGAGGCAGTTGTCTGTGGCTGCCGTGACGTTTGAGTGGTACAAGTGGCATGATCCGGCCGCTATCGGAGGAGCAGCGAATGCGCATGTATGCGTACTACATGCGCAAGGTGCAATCAATCTTCAATTTGCATCTGAAAATGACGTCCAGAGAATGCGCACGACGACCGGTGTGCACGTCATATTTTGGTGGGGAGTCATGGCCAGCAGGAGAAATCCATATAGGGAAAAAGGAGTTTGACATGTACACGTCTTGGTGTGTGAGTTTGGTTGGTATGGCATCTATCACAAACCGGACGGGAAAATATCGCATTCGATTTGTTGTGTCGAAAGATCCGCAAGCACGACCAACAAACAACGCTCACGTACGCATCCAGAGTTTCTAGTCGTTGTTCGTGATGCCGCGGACCAACGGCGTGTCCGCTGCGTCCAGCACGGGCGCCGGCACCGACGGCGCCAGAAGCCGCAAGTTCAACCGCCGGCCAGTCGATCTCCCCCTCCATCTGACGGAGAAGATCCTCTGCTGCATCGGCCCTTTGGAGTCGGCGCGCCTCGCCACCGTATGCAAGTCCTGGGCGGCCGTCGTATCCGATCGGCTCGCAGCGCGTCCTGTCCCGCACCTGTTTGTTTGCACGACTACGCCGGAAAACAAGCCCGGATCATGTGGACTCATCGTATCCGTCTCGCCGGACGGATCGGCAGTGTCGTCGATCCCTGCCCGCGTGCGCCGGGCAGATACGAACAACCAACGGTGCATCGCCTCCACGCCATGCGGCCGTTTAGCCTACTCTCGCTGCGGCTGCGCGAGCGTCGTACTCGTCAACCCGGCCACCGGCGCGTCGCAGACCATCGACTTGGGCGTGCCGCTGAAGCCGAACACGACACCAGTGCTGGTAACCGGCGGCGCCAGTGCCGGCAACTACTCATTCTTCTGCTCCGACATCGGCGTCGATAGGCTAGTGCTCCGGCGGCGGGCCGGCGGAAAAAACGGCGACGATTGGACCGACATCAGGACAGTTGCCATTACCGCGCCCGCGCGCGGCAGTACCAGAACAATCCAGTCAGCTGTCGAATGCGACGGCTGCTTCTACGTGCGGCACGAAAACAACAGGGACGTATCCGTGATCGTCGCAACCGCTCAGCCGCAGCCGCTTCGCATGGAAGCGCTCCCGACGGCTGGCGGGATACCCGGCGGCATTGAAGGCTACCTGCTAGTCTGATGGGGAGATCCTCTTCGTCCCGGAATTGAGCGTCTTCAAAAAAGTTGCATGCTCGTCCTGTGGCCACAGCCAGTACGATTACGTCACCGATGGGTTCTTGGTGTTCAAACTCAACGCCAAGGATCGATGCTGGGTGTACGTGGAGAAGCTATCCGGCGACCGAGCCCTGTTCGTGAGCCCGTTGTCATCGTTCGCGTTCCGCGCGGCGAGAACGGTAGGCTGCATGAGCAGCTGTGTGTACTTTTTCAGTCGGAAGTACAGCTGCTTCCAGTGCAAAGAGACCACGGAGCACACCTGGGGCGTCTACTCCTTGGAGGATCGAAAAGTTTTGTTTCAGTGCGCATTTGACGCGGGCACGACAAAATCGTCGACGGAAATACTGTGGTTTGTACCTAGTGCAGTCTAGTCTGAATAATAAATATTAGTGCTACAAGAGCTTATGATTTTCTATTTCACATTTTTGGTAAAGAAGAAGAATGCACACGTGGGTTTCTCTTCTTCGGACATATATAGCCCAAGAACTTTGTTGTACCTTGTTCCTGTTGACGGTTGTTGATATGGCAGCTAGCTAGGTTGAAGGCAAATATGTGTATGTCTCCTTACAAGTTAACTTCGATTTTGCTTTTGTACAAGTCAGATTTTTAGAACAATGCACATATGCTACTGGAACAATGCAAATGTACTGCTAGAACAATTAGTTTCTAGGTGGAACATAGGTGACTTCTAGATTTACAAAATCGAAGTCACCTTCTGAGGACTTCTAGATTTGCAAAATCAAAGTCTCCTGAAATGTTCCGACATTGCATCTTTATTGTTCCGGTAGCGCATCTTCATTGTTCCAACAATATATTTGTATTTTTCTAAAAATCTGACTTCTATAAAAGCAAAATCGAAGCTAACTTCTAAGGAGCAAATCCCTTACAAGATATATTGTTGCCCACCAATATAGCTGCACAGATCCTTAAACACAAGATGCAAAGGTTGCTTGTTGTGTAGCTCGAGCTATTCATGGCTATTATTATTTCACTTTCTAAGATATATTGTTGTCCTTCATGGATCTCGAAAAATATCCCACGGTTACATGTTACATGGTTCGAGCCATACATGACTATTATTATTCCACTTCATAAGATATATTGCTGCCCTTCTCCCAAAGGGTCTATGGAACACTGAGTGTGTTTCCAGGCTTGCCAACACTCAAAATTTTTAATGGATCTAGACGTGATGGCTCAGATTTTCTTTTGATTCACTTTCCTTCGGGTTGAGTTAAATTGAGTGCTGAGGTAGGGCACTAACTCGTGAAGTACACCAATAACAGTCTAAAATTACACAAACGAATTGAATAGCTGTAACTTCCGTTAGTGACGATTATAACTATAGACAGAAGGAAAAATCGTGTGTTGAAGGCCATAACAAATACACGAATTTGATTGCCTCACTCTTGGGTGCACGTAACAAAGAATAACAAAATGTCAAAATCATGGGGAGAAGAAAAACGGGGAGGAAAAATTCGTGTGTGGAAGGGCACCCAAAACACGCGAGCAGGCTTTAGCTTTTCCCATCCTTAAAACAAGATCCAATAGCTGCATTTTGCATGGCTCAAGTCATGTACGGCTATTATTCCGCTTTGAAGATATATTGTAAAAAAAAAAACTTAATCGTGAGGGAGAGCCCCGCACGTTTCGCATTAAGCAAGACGCCGCCGGCGCTCGAACCTAGGTCTCTACGACCAAAGCGACCTACGACCAAGCGATTGAAGATGTACTGTTGTCCTCACATAGCCACACGATCCTAAAATAAAATCCAACAATTACATGTTGCATGGTTCGAATCATGCATGGCTATTATTCTGCCAGCCAAAGTCCACCTCTTGGTATTTTGTGGGGGATTCACGGCTAGCTATCAGGATCAGGAGAATTCCATTCAGCAAGAGTTTTGTTTGCACACGTTTTTGGTATGTGAGTTTGGTATATCTACGCTAACTCGGCGAATGTTATTAAGGGCTAATCTAAGACCGTTTAGTTAGGCCTCCAGGGTCCTGAGATCTTTGTCATTGCTCGTGGCGTTGGCGGCGACCTAACATCATGGCCGCCACGTCCAGCTCGAGCACCAACGGCGACAACACTGATCGCATCAGCAGAAGCAGCAGCAGCAAGAAGAAGCAGAAGGTCAGCCGTCGGCGACCCGACCTCCCACTCGAAGTCACGGAGAAGATCCTGTGCTGCATCAGCCTTCTAGAATCGGCACGCCTCGCCACGGTCTGCAAGTCCTGGGCATCCACGGTCTCTGCGCGGCTCACCATCCCCCACATATTCCTCTACACGCCACGAGACGACGCCAACTCCGATCGGTGTGGGCACATCGTCTCGGTCGCGCTAGACGGGACCATCGGCGCGGCGGCGCGTCATCCGCCATTATCGGCGACGGTCCGATCCCGCGTGCGCTCGGAAGACACGAAGGGCCTGCAGTGCATCGGCGCCACGCCCAGCGGCCGCCTAGCCTTCAAGAACTGGTGGAGCTTGCGCCTCCCCCTCGTGAACCCCGTCACCGGCGCCGTGTCAGAGGACATAAGAATCCGGCAGCAACGGCGAGTGGTGGTGGTAGCCGGCGGCCGCCGCGACTCGTTCTTGTCCTCCAAAGATGATAACAAACTCGTGCTCAATTGGCAGGACGGCGCCGGCCGCAGGTGGACCTCCCAGACTCTACGGACGGCGCCGGCGCGACAGATCGACAAGATCGTGTCAGTGGCAAGTTGCAATGGATGCTTCTACGCGTTGCACAAGAACGGGGACGTGTGGAAGATCGACGACACCGTGCCGGGCCCGCTTGTCATCGACGAGACGGTTCCGGCGGTGGAGGGCCTGATCGACGACGACGACCAACACTTCGTACCCCGCGCAACCTATCTCACGAACGGTCACTTGCTGGAGTCCGACGGGGAGGTCCTCTTCGTCCGGCGACTGCTGATTGTCTCCAAGGAGGTCGCGTGTCCGTTCTGCAACCACAGCTTGTTCGATTCCGTCAATGTTGGTTTCGAGGTGTACAGGCTGGACGCCAAGGATCGGCGCTGGGACAAGGTGGGGAAGCTGGCTGGCGACCGAGCCCTGTTCGTGAGCCCGGCCTCGTCTTTCGCGGTGCGCGCGTCGGAGATGGTAGGCTGCATGAGCAATTGCGTCTACTTTATTAAGAAGAAGAGGTACTGCTCCTTGTGCGAAGCTGATGAAGGGAACACCTGGGGTGTGTACTCCATGGAGGAACGGAAGGTTTTGTTTGAGTACGTCTTCACTGAGCCCGGATCTTGCTCGGCGGCAATGTGGTTCGTACCTAGTGTAGTCTAGAGCTCCATAGAAATTATTTTTGTGGTCGATCTGAATGGTTCGACTTTAATTAGTAGTACGTAGGATTATGGACGAGGTACACGAAACGTAATTTTCTTGCTCATGTTTTCAATCTTTCATTCAAGTAAAATCTAAAGTCTAGAACCTCAGTCAAATTAAATAATGGTTTTCATCTAGAATTCAGTGTCAAATTATACAATCAAATTAAGTACAGGCTCAGTGTGTGGAGCGGTTGGTTTAGGAGGCAGGGATGGCATCCTAGGGCCCAAACTGGCCATACAGCGCATGCTCACGGCAATCTATTTGTGCTTTCATCACCACTTTATATATACAAAATTATATACTCGGTGCATATTAGGTAGATCGAACTCAAGCTAACCAAGTAAACTGGGAGAATAAGTTTCCAACTCTCTCACACACAAATGCACATGATGGGGTCGCTATATGGGCATAGGTTGGTTGTACACAGTGTTAACACGTTGGCCTTGGTTGGCAACCTTGGGTCATTTTCAGTTCTATACGGTATAAAATATCACTCCATTATTTTAGGTTGTTGTTATACCCTTACCGATTGTGTATGGCTGTCGTGTGATGTTTGAGTACTTTGAACAAGTTCACGAGACATCGTAGGAATTCATTATTTGTACATTTTTCTTTAGATAATGGAACGAAGGTCCCAGCCTCTACACCATCAAGGATAGTGTACACAGCGGTTCATTACAACGGAAGCTCTTAGGCTTGGAAATACAAACTTCAATGAAAGCAAGTACGAAATGAAAGAAAGTTCTTCGAAAGAAGAGGCTACTACGCAGCTATCCTATTCGAAAACTTCCAGCCGAATTTGGCAAACACTTCCATGACCACCGTCTCCAAGAGCCGGCATGCATTCTTCAAATTTGCTCTTGCATCTTTGTCCTTAAACAGCACTGACCAAGTGCGGGTCCAATGGGTAGCCCTGAAAATTACCTGCATGAAAGTATTAGTTTTGGAACGATTGAAAACCATGTCATTTCTATTCAACAATAAGCCCAACATAGAGCCGTGAGTCCTACGCAAACTTGATCTCTAAGTCCCGGCTTGATGCCTTGAAGCCAAGAGCCAAATATGTTTGGAATGCTAGTTGGGGGTTGAATTCGGAAAGTGATATAGATTATATTCCAAATGAAACTAGCAAAGTGGCAATCAATGAAAAGGTGTTCAATAGTCTCGAGAGAGCTACATGAACAACAACTTAAGTCTCCTTTCCATTTTCTTTTTGCAAGATTATCTTTTGTGAGAGTAACTCCATTTTTCATGTACCACAAGAAAATTTTAATTTTCAGCGGTACTTTAAGCTTCCAAATTGGACATTTTTGGGGTACAATACCGTCTTTAATCAAAGCCATGTACATAGAGCGTGTTGTAAAAACACCACTCTTATGTAGATCCCAAACAAAGGTATCACTAGCGCTAGTTAGGGAAGTTGTTAAAACTCTCGCTACTAATCTATACCATGTTTCTAAATTGTGTCCAATTAGAGCCCTTCGGAATGATACATTCAGTGGTGTGGTGCGTAGCACTTCAGCCACCGTTGCGTTCTTTTTTCTCACAATGTGATATAGGTTGGGATAAGCTAATTTTAGAGGTTGGTCTCCTACCCAAGTATCCTCCCAAAATCTAATTTCCGTGCCGCTCCAGACCTTGAAATGACCGCATTGTAAAAATTGGTCTTTCACTCCCATGAGGCCGGACCAAAAGTGGGAATCCCCGGGCTGTTTCTTGGCTTGGGTTAGTGTTTTGTTTGACAAATATTTCCTCCTTAGGAGGTTTTGCCAAATGCCATCCTCATTAATTAGCTTGAAAAGCCACTTGCTCAAGAGACATTTATTTTGGATCTCCAAATTTTGGATGCCAAGACCCCCACAATCCTTAGGCCTACATAATATGCTCCACTTAGTGAGCCTATATTTTTTCTTGTGGTCATCACATTGCCAATAAAATATTGACCTATAATAGTCCAATTTTTTAAGGACCCCTTTCGGAACCTCAAAGAAGGAAAGCACATACATGGCTACGCTTGTAAGAACGGAGTTTATTAAAACTAGTCTTCCACCTACCGATAGTAATTTGCCTTTCCAACTACTAAGTTTTTTCTGAAATTTTTCCTCAATTATTATCCAATCACTATTAGATAATTTTTTATGGTGCATCGGTATTCCAAGATACTTGAAAGGGGTGCATCCCGTGTTGCATCCAAATAGACGTGCATAATCATGTTCAAAATCCTTTGCAGCCCCATAACAATACAATTCGCTTTTATGGAAATTTATTTTGAGTCCCGATAATTGCTCAAACGTACTTAACACTAGTTTAAGATTATTGGCATGGGTGACATTATGTTCTATGAAGAGAATCGTATCATCGGCATATTGAAGGATTGATAATCCTCCATCTACCAAGTGAGGTATAGCGCCATTAAAATCGCCATTATTTTTTGCACGCTCGATGAGTATGGCCAACATATCCGCAACTAGATTGACAAGGATTGGAGACAAAGGGTCTCCTTGTCTAAGTCCTTTCTTAGTTTGAAAATAGTGCCCAATATCATCATTAACTTTAATGCCAACACTTCCACCCTTGACAATTTGCTCTATCCATTTGCACCATTGTGTAGAAAAACCTTTCATCCGTAAGGTTTGTTGGAGAAACGACCAATTAACTTTGTCATACGCTTTCTCGAAATCGAGTTTAAGGATGACGCCGTCAAGTTTCTTTCTATGCATCTCATGCAAGGTTTCATGTAGTATTACCACTCCCTCCATGATATTTCTACCGGTCATAAAGGCCGTTTGAGAAGGTTTAATGACTTTTTGTGCTACTAGAGCGATCCGATTTGTCATTACCTTAGTAAAAATTTTAAAACTTACATTAAGTAAACAAATGGGCCTGAATTGTTGTATTTGCTTAGCTTCTTTTTGTTTGGGGAGCAAAGTAATGATGCCAATATTGAGACTAAATAAAGGTAAATTCCCACTGTAAAACTCATGGAAGAGGGCTAGTAAATCATTCTTGATAACTTCCCAAAAAACCTGATAAAATTCAGCCGGGAAGCCATCGGGATCCGTTGCCTTGTTGTGTTCCATTTGAAAAATAGCCTTCTTGACTGCATCCTCCGTAAAAGGTGAAGTAAGAATTTCATTTTCCAACTCGGTTACTTGTGGAATATCATCCCGGACTGATTCATCCAAGGTGAAATTATTCTTTTCCGGTGCACCAAAAAGTTCTTTGTAATAATTAGTGATGTATCGTTTAAGATTCTCATCGCCTTCTATTATTCCCTCCTCTTGCTCTAACTGAAAAATCCTTGTTCTCCTATGTTTTCCATTTACTACTAGTTGGAAATATTTGGTATTAGAATCGCCTTGTAACAACTTAGTTGTCTTGGCTCTTTGGTACCATTTTATTTCTTCCTCCCTAAGTAGTTGGACTAAGCGTTGCTTAAGGCATTGTTTTAGATCAATTTCTTGTGCATTAAGCACCTGCGTTTCAGCCTTTTTGTCGAGTTCATCGGCTTTCTTGATTATCGCTTCCTTTTCTGTTTTGTAAGTGCCACTTGTATTTTTCGTCCAACCCCTTAGGAATTATCGAAGTCTTTGGATTTTAAATTGCCATTTTTGTAATGGTGTTTGCCCTCGGGTTTCATTCCTCCACACTTGTGCCACCATATCCGAAAAACCTTCTCTCAAAAGCCAACCGAGTTCAAATTTGAACAACGGTTGTTTGTTGGAGTGGGTTCCATTCCCGGTACTCATAAGTAGCGGAGTATGATCGGATATGTCTCTATTAAGAGCTCGGACCGTTGCCAATGGAAACTTTGCCTCCCATTCGGTAGTAACCAAAATACGGTCAAGAGTTTCATAAGTTGGTACAGTCCTAGAATTTGCCCAAGTGAATTTACGATTTGATAGCTCAAGTTCCCTCAAATCCAAGCTGTCTATGACCGCATTGAAGAGGAAAGGCCATCTATCGTTATATTTATCATTGTTTTTTTCTTGTGGGTTTCTGATGATATTAAAATCACCGCCCACAAGAAGAGGCAAACTTTCTTTAGCACAAGTTTGAACTAGTTCAGTTAGGAATGATTCCTTGAATTCGTCTTGGGCAGCCCCATAGACTGCAACTAAGACCCATCGGAAACCATCATCCTTGTTCCGTAGGTGGAATTTCACATAGAAGTCGCCCTCATCTATACTTCCTATGTCAAGAACTTCCAGGTTGATACCTAGTAAGATACCCCCGGATCTGCCATGAGGCTCGGACCAATGCCAAAGAAAATTTTGTCCACCACAGATGTTATTTAAGGTGCTTTGCGGGAAATCCTTTTTCCCGGTTTCTAATAGAGCGATGAAGTCTAGCTTCTCTTCTCTACTAGTATCAGAAAGGAATCTAAATTTAGCCAAGTCACTAAGACCTCTGCTATTCCAAAAAATTCCTTTCATTTTGCACTGTTTTTGTGTTTTTTAACTATCCTAATTTTTGCATTGCCTTTCTTCCTACAAGAGCTTTTTGATTTATTTTTCTTGAAGACAGCTTGAAAATCACAACTTAGGTGATCGTTGTCCTCATCCATGACCTCCTCCACATTATCACCACATAAGTGACCAAGAGTAAGGTTCTCAAAATCATAATTCTCTTCGTCATCATTTTCAGCATGATCATTCACAAAATCTAGATCATCGGAATAAAAATCAGGTTGCGTTTCGAAGCGGCTCCACTCAACCTTTCTAAGGTGAGATACGGAATCTGAAATCTGCTTGGTGTTTGAACCTAGAACTACCCCTAGGCTACTAATGTTTGAAGCAATTGAAACATCTGAAAAAGCACAGAAAGTTAAAGGATTACCATCAAGGTCGAGATTTTTCCACGCCGCGCGCTTCTTTGCCTTGTCCAAGGCGTGCTGATCAGCCACCCCAGTCAGTCTCGGGCTGGAGCGTGCTGGAGATGCCGTTGCCTCCTTTATCCCAGCAGCAACTGAAAGGTTGTCGGGCCTTGCCAGGCCGCAACCCGGCCGCTGCTGGTCTTCCAGCCCCGGCTTGGAAGTTGCAGCGCCCGGACGTCGATGCTCGTGGTGGATACGTGGAGGTGCAGACCTGCATGAGGCCCGGCGTGGTGTCAGACCGGCACAGCCGCCACGCACACGCGCGCGGCCATCCCGAGCTGCGCCATCCCGAGCGCGCGCGCGACCATCCCGACCTTCAGGGCCGAGCTCAGTCACCGTCGAGTCGTCGATCGCCTGCTCGTAGGTCCCCTGTCCGGCGCTATGATCTGGACGTGGTGGCGAGGCGTGCACGTCCAGCTCGGTGGCCGGCTCCCTGACCACATGACCTGTAGCAGGAGTAAGGTTGTTTGCCCCCTGTGTACAGCTGCCTCCCACACTTACGTTTGAGGCATTCGAGCAGACATGATTAGCTCCCATATAATTTACTACATTAGCTTGTGCCCCAAAAAGATCATCCTCGTCCTCAGTCTCGTCATCATCAATCATGCCATCGTACAGATCAACATCATTTTCAGCAAGCACCTTATCCGCACAAAAATTCAGAGTTTTTTCCACGGCCATGTCAAGAATTTCAGCAGCCATTCTCTGAATTTTCGCCTCCATCTCCTCTCTTTGTGAACGGGTGGCTGGTGATGACGATGCGGGCTTGGAGCCTGAGCATTGTGACTCTGATGATGATGATGCGCGCCTGGAGCCGGAGCGTGGTAACTGTGGTGGTGTGGGCTTAGTGCTGGAGCATGGTGGCCACCGTGGTGGTGGGGAGCCTGCGCGTTCTGATGTGGACCTGGAGCATGGGCCAGATACTTCCTGTGAACCAGGGCCGGCGCCGGTGCCGGTGCCAAGATGTGCTGATGAGGACCTGGAGTGTGGATCAGCAGATGGCCAACCGGGCCCGGTGCTGGTGCGTGATGGTGGTGGTGGCGGCGGTGGTGATGATGAGGGCTCGGAGCATGATCATTGTGGTGGAGAGGGGCAGGAGCGTGAGGCTGGTGCTTCATGGTGATGGTGGTGGTGGTGATGGTGGTGGTTATGAGGGCTCGGGGCATGAGCGTGGTGACGCACCAGCAGCATGGATGTCTGCAGATTAAAAAAAAAAAAAAACCTACGGTTTTGCTCCGTCCAGATGCTCCAGACTGTGTTGGTGTAACGCCGCCATCGCCTCCCAGCCCGGCCACCGCCGCCGCCTCTCGGCCCCGCCGCCGCCGCCGCATAGCGCCATAGCCCTCCCCTCTCCCTCGCGCAGCCTCCCCATGATTAGCACCAAACCGCGAGCTCTGCCCTTGGCCTCCTCCCCGGTGCTGCCGCCGGCCTCGGCCCCACGAGCTCCAGGAGGCGGCCAGCAATGCTGCTCGGGAGTACCCCCAATGTTCCCCCCTCCTTGATTGAGCCGGATCTGGAGCGAAGAGGCGCCTCGCGCTGGTCAGACCCGGGGCCATGGCTTGATGCGCAACGGCCGGATTTGAGGGCCACGATCCAGTATGCTGCGGGCGCCGCCATGGCATTCTCCTGCTCCCAATGTCCTGCTGCGGGCCACACATCCCTGGGTGCATCGGTTCCGCTCTCTGTTTCTCTCAATCTCAATCCGAAGTCTCTTTTCTCTCTTTCTTTGTTTTTTTTTCGTATCTTTTTGTTGCAGATTGAGGAAGATTTGTTGTGGATACTGCACGGATGAGTGAGGAATGGGGATTGTAAGCGGACGAGACGGTTGGGATGCCTTTTGGTCGTAATCTGGTCGTCTCCCTTCTCTTTTTGGTCGCATGTTGGTGGAGGTCTTCTTGGAGATACGCAATCTCCCGGTGCCTCAGTCTCCAATCTCAAGCCAACTCCGGATACATTAGCTCGTACTGATTTACGGCGTTACCGTGTCATTGGCTGGTCGCCGGATCCAGACCTTATTCCTACGGGTCGCTTGCTAATAATTCCAGAGCCCAAAGAGCCTTTTGTTGGTGGCCTTCTCTGTTCGTGAAGCCTGACGAGCTCATGGTGGCATTACTAATGCACAGGATGTGGAGAATTGTGTGCGGGCTTTTCAATATGGCCTAACAGAGAAACAAGCCAAACTTATTCAGGAACTTTTTGTTGATTATGTTTTAGAAGCTATGGTGGCAGAGGTAGATGTTGCAGAGGTTGTTTTAAGGTCCTCCTTCTCTTGGGTCGCTTTCTCTTATTTTCCCATGGCTTCTGAAATATGCTAACTTGGAATGTGTGAGGGCTCAACTCCCCTTCACACAGAAATGCAGTCCAGGAATATTGGTCGCTTGGCGTTCATCAATTTGGTCGCTAACATATTTCTTCTACCGTAATTACTCTGTTTTAGCAAGAGCAAGCTTGGATTCGGTAAGTATGAAGAACAAGATTGTCACCATGGGTGGTTATTTGGTTTTCGCCAGCTGGAGCCTTCACTATTATGGCTGCCTTGGTTTATTCTGGTGCCATAATTGACGTTCATGGTTGTGTGATACTGTGGTGAGTGGTCGACTTGGTTGCCAGTCGTGCTGCTAATTTGTGATGGTCTCGCCCGGTCGTTTTGGTGTGCTATGAGGGCGTCTTGGCACACTGAGGTCGTCATGTCCCTCCATCTTCGTGTATCAAATGTGTTGGTCGCTGGTCGTTGTTGCCTTTTTTCTATTGTGGTCGGTGCCTCTTGGTTGATGTCTTTCTTTGATCATTTTGGTCGTTTGGATACATGTATCTTGCTTGAAGCTCTACATCCGGGCCAGCGACTCTCTCCTCCCTCGATCATAGCTCGGGCCGAAAAAGGGGCGAACTCTGCTTCGCTACCCGGCCTTGGCTGTGAAGACGAGGTGCGGCTCGGGCTGATTAAGGGGCGAACTCTACTTCGCTACCCAGCCTTGGCTGCGATTAGAGAAGAAGAGTTGCGATGGAGGGAAATCCAATGGTCAGCAAACTTGAAGGTCGCCATGTAGACTCAGAAATTTTGTTGTTGTATGTGTAGTTGGTTTTAGTTGGATGTTTGTGTGGTTGTTTTTTTTTTTTTTTGGTACACATCGAAAATATGTATGTGGCAGGAAGCGTTGTAGGTCGTTGGTCGTGTGTCACCACTTGGAGTCGAGCCAAGTGTGTGATGATCATGTAATCTCGACATTGTTCTTTCTCTCTTCTATCTTAATATGATAACGTGCACATGCACGATTCTTGAAAAAAAAATGAGCGTGGTGACCATCGTGCGCTATGGACGGTGCAACCAGAAGCAATGCTATCACCACAACGATTGGAACGGTCATGGTATCCATGGGGATACTAAGCTCTTAACAGGCTAGCTAGCTCGTGTCTAATTGTGTGTCTTGGTAACCCGGAGGTGCCACACATATATATAGTCGCTGCTGGAAGGTTTCATTTAGTTAAAGACTTGAATATGGAACGATGTGAATGTCCTCATGCACCAACCATGAAGTGTTTCTCACCTAAAATGGTACTAATTGATGGTGGTCAATTACTCTGCTAAACTGGCATGTGCATCTCTGGTAACAAGTCAAAGGCCCAATTACTTTTGGCTATATGGAGATCTTGTATTTTTTATTCTTTGAGGCAAATGAGATCTTGTAATTACTGCTTTGTTTCTCAACGTGAATCAAACGGGATCGTGTAATAACTATTTTTCTCCACAAGGCAAATCAGGCAGATTTCCATCATAAATTCGTAATCAATGGCTACTTAGTTGGCATGCACACCACTACAAAATATAGATATTTTAACACACGTTCGTGACACATATAGTATGTTACAAAAAAATGTTTTAGGGACATAAAAATAGGTTAAAATATTAATAGAACATAGCACTTATTTTAAAATATTATGTTACAAAAAACTGAGAAATAAAAATAGTTGTTGGGGCACATAATAATCAAATCCACAATGTACATTTTGAAATATTCTAGACAATAATACAACCTCAAATAGCAATTTTACAATTGTAAATGAGAAAGTGCTTTGTGAGCACAGGGGAATGTGAGTGGTCGCCAAATTTGAACTCCGATGATCACCACTTATCAACTTTTATTTAGAATTCAATGACGGAAAGCACTGTGGATGAATGCCAACTTTTAGGACAAGGACGGAAATTCAATGACAGTTATTGAAATTGTCATCTGGATATTTGAACCTCCTGAAAACCGAAGAATTCTTTACACTGTAATAGTTCCCGTTGTTCAAGTCTGCTGCAAGACTTGGAGCGAGGCTTACATTGCAGCGTAGCGTTTTTTTTTTTTTTTTGGCACAATTCACCACGTGCCATTCTACATACTGCTCAGCATCCCAAATCACCGTTTCATTGGAGTAGTTCAAAAGGCGGGACTTCGGGTATTAGGATGTTGTCGCACTGGACATGTTGAAGCAGGATAGCTGGTCTTGTTCGGGATCAGGCCTCACCCCTCGTGAGTGTTTTTATCGTTACAAAGCGGAAAAAAATTCTCTGCAGCAGGGCTGCAAACCGATTGGTTTACAGCCCTGCCCAGATTAGCGCCACCTGGCCCTCTCAATCCATCTCAACGATCCAGCCGAGGTTTACAGCCCTGATGCTACGCTGGTTCGTTTCAGCCGAAGTGCCATCGACCGAGCCGTACAGGTCCTCCGTCGGCTCGGCTTCGTGAGTCTGACTTGAGGAGAAACTGATCCACCGGGAGCCACCGCCGCAACACTGGTTCTCGTCGACGTCGAGGCCGTCGGCACGCCGGCCAAAACGAGGAGCGTCCACCATCCCCAGGCATGTGGTCTCGTTGAAGGTTGGATCGCCGTCGTTGGCGCTTGCGCTGCTCCACCATCCAGTACTCGTCGGCGCTACTCCGGCCGTGATGCCCTTGCCAACGTTGTTCATCAAGTCGCACCTCGTCCCGTTTAATCGACAGCCCCAACGCAAATCGCCCCTAGCTCACTCAATCTGTTATCCATCTCGTTTGAACAATCGAGATTGAAAGCTTAGCAGGAGTGCCGGACATGAGCATTCTATTTGCAATTTCATTTCAGCTCGTTAAGGAAGGATTGAACATACGAAGCAAGACCTTGCTTACTGTGTGATTGAACGATAGAGTAACAAGTATTTAATACAATCATATGCTCACTGCTAGATACTTTAGGAACCAGTATATATAACTATATATCCAATCGTATGAATTTAGAAACAGCTCATCAAAACAGAGGCCAACTGAACCCTGTGCATAAACAAGTCAGACCTCTGACGACAAAAACTTCATCAAAAAATGCAAATGGAATATTACAGTTCAAGATTCCATTGAAATATGAGTTCTTATTTGTTCGATGTCGTGTAATTTTCAGCTCCATCAAAATGTAATTCTTCGAGCAGCAGATATGTCTTGATCAAATCCAAGTAAAAGGTTTGTAAATCCTCCTGGGACCAAACAACACCCATGGTTGAGGAATCCACAGACATACTATTGGTTGCGATGTTTTGTGTTATCATATTAGCGCCAATGCTTGCATCAAATGGTGTCTGTGGAGAAAAAAAAAAGGGAAATTGTTCAGTGATTTGGAGCTAAATTAATTAGTAAAAAGGAACTGCAAGAAATAGATGCAAACTGACTTACAATCAGTTGTTTTGGATCCTGTTCAGGTTCTCTCTTGTCTGCTGCATTACCTGGGTCTCCTTCTGTGTTACACATAAAAGAAAAGCAAACATATAACCAGTAATACTAGAATGGGATTTAGGATGTGACATTTTTGAATGACTGTCAGTACCTTTTTTCTTAGCAGTCTTCTTATTCTTCCCTTTGTTCTTTTCAAGTGGATCTCTTCCTCTTTTAGTCTTTGGACCTTTTTTTGCCTCAGGAACTCTTATTGATATTTTTCCTTTTAATATGTCTCCATCATTGTCATTAGAACTTTGAGAAACCTCACAAGAATTGTCAGGTCTTTGGCTTACTGAATTATCTGCTTCCAAATCCAACTTGTCTATGGCCTTTTCCAAATCATCAAGAAGTTCTTCTGAAACTGAGCACTTCAATGCAACAGATGTCGCCTTTCGAGAGATACGAGCAGCGCGTGCTTTCAAAGTCTCAGTTTTACTTCTTTGTTTCTCACACATGAATCCTCTTTTTGCATACTTTGTCCATCTATGCAGTATATACTGAGTTGGCAAAATGAAAACTTCATTTATATTGAAGACTCTGATGGCATGCTTGCATAATATACCTACAATAAAGTAATTATTAGAATCAGACTTAATTGTGTGTTGATATATTTGAACAAACGTGCATACATACCAGTGGATTCAAACTTTCTTCATGAACATGTAACAGTCATATCCTGAGAGTTAAATAAAACTATTGCTCCATCTTGAAGCCCCATAGGCATAACCTTGTATACCATGTTTGTCCCTTCAGTTTGGAACAGTTTGCACGAGAAAGAAAATTGCTCTTTGAATTGCTCCTCAAAATCCAAATAAATTTTCCTTGTGTATGATTCAGCTGCAGTCTTCAACATAGGTAAACCTGGGACATAAGTAATTGGATCAGACTGTCGTGACTTCAAATCTGCATCCAATTCATTTTCACGAAGACTAGCTGCACACTTATCACATTCTTCTAAGAGTTCAGAAAGACAGAGTTTTCTACGAAACCTTTTCTTATAGACATTATTCATGCCTTTACTCCTTTGAGTTGAGGTCATCTCTGTTGGAGTTGATCTCAGGCTTGGTCAACTAATCAAGTATTTCCATTAAGGGCTTGATTGCCCACTAATTGTGCCTTGACTGGGGGCACTTTCCTAACCAACTAATGGCTGGTCCCAGGCTGATCCGTGCTATAAGAAGGGAGACCTTACTCCTGTTGGTGCAATCTACGTTTTACTAATAACCACCCTAATGCTACCGGTCAAGCCAGCACGGGATCGGCTCTGAAGACCGAAGCCGGCTTTGCAGGACGCCATGGAAATGGGGAGGACGTCGACGTCAAGATCGACGCCATGCCTGCAATCACGCAGGCACGAGGACCTCGCTGGGCTTATGCCTTCGTCCATCGTAGGTTTGATCCGAACCTCCTAATGTGTTCCTAAGTGATCATGTTTTAGAGACTAGATTAAAGATCCTACTGTTTAATGATGGCTATTTTTATCTAACAATTTGGTATCAAGAGCCTGCCTAGTCTCTACTTGATTCTTGGGATGCGATTAAATTTGCCCAAAGTACAATTAAGACTCAGGTTGATTAGTTGTGAATCATGAGTTCAGTTTCGGCAGAACGTCAAAGGAGGGGATTAAAATCAATTTTGATCCCAAATTTAAGCTTTCCCCTATCCGAAGAATGGACGCCAGAATAGATTCTCTTTTTTTTCAAGCCTAATGATGGGCGGTGATCCAAGTTTACTTACCTGATGTTGATGCCTGATCCCACCCTGATGCCCGACGGACAAGCTGTCCTTGCCGCCGGAATCCCTCACCGCCGTGTGCGCGGCACATCATGGGCACCAACGAGAATCCACTCGACGGAGCCGCGTGCTCCGGCGAGGGGGCCCGCTGTGGCGCCGCTGTGCTCGCCACAGCGCCGCCGCTCCAGCCTCCGTGCCATCCCTCGCCGCGCCGCCGGGCTCGTCTCTGCTCGGCTGCCCTGCTCGTGGGCGCATCACGGTCGTCGCCCGCCTGGTCGCGGGGTCCCTCGCTGAGTACCACGCCGTCGCTAACTCCGCTGCCGTTCTCGATCCGGTTTTTCACGGGAGGAAATGCACGGAGAATCGTCTGATTCGTCTGAAAGGTTGAGATCGCACATCCGCTTGATGGACTGAAGAACCCGTGATGGCATGCGGTTTTGGCAGCCCATGCGCAGATCGGCTCAAGGCCCGTGATGTTGCTGGCCACGCACGCGCAGAGGCCAGATGCCATTCTTTTGATTATTTTTTGTTCACTCCGATAGTTTTCAGGACCTCGAACTTGCACACAATCTTGTTCCATATGCGTGAACTAGAGAGAATTATAAATAACATAGCTGGGCCGTTCCTGCCTAGTTCCTTGGCATTTTCTGTCTAATTTACTTTTTGGGTGAAAAATTATTATGATCTGGCATTTTTTTACCTGATGGTAATTTTCTATCTTAATTACATTATTAGATGATTATACGAAAGGTCATTAATTCATCCTTCAGCTTATGGAATTATGTTTTCTGATTTAATTATGTACTACAGTGATGCATAAATTGCCCAAATGATCATGTGTTTTTAAGTTTTCGGCTGCATATTATGTTTATGCTCTAATCAAATTGAACCAACGAGATATTTGATTTGAGAATCTTTTAATGTTTAGAGGAATATATTATGCAAATTATTTTGGGATAAATAGTTTTATTATGTGTTATTTTCTCTAAAGTAACATATTTTATGTCATTATGAAATAATGATGAAGTGTTCGACCGAAGTTTCTTAGTCACATCATGGCAATGGGTTTAAACCATTGCAGTGTAATATTATTGTATTCAATACAAAATATTATACACTATTATGAATTTGGTTGAATTGAACGATTACTTTATCGTAGTGGCACATAATTTTGTGTTTATGAGATAATGATAATATAATCAACTGTTTTTTTTTCAATTTCGATCCATTCGGTTAAGTTGTTGGGATTCTTCCTCACATAGTAATATTATTGTATTTGATACAATATATGACACACCTTATGTAATTTCAGTTGAGCATTAAATGATGTTTGGCCTATTATAGTTAAGCTTGTCTCAAGTTGAAATGGAACCAACGGGAAATTTCACATAAAGATAAGAAATTTAAGAATTGGCCTTCTGAATTTTGTAAAGTCCAGTTTGTTTTAGTGATGAAATAATTTTTCATCATAATTGTAGATATTATTTTGACATTAATGGACTGAATTATGAAGACATGCCCAAAATAATCTTATGTATTTTCCTACCACAATTGATTCTTCCCTTTAGTATGTGGTTTTGGAAATGCTTCCTGAAGAATATCATGTTTGGAGCCAACACGAGTTTATTTTCATGCGTTTGTCTCATTTGCTTTCATTTTTGATATGTCTCAAATTTATTTTGAGCATTACAAGAAAAATCAAGTTTGACAGTCTATGATTGTATTGTGACCAACGTTGTTTACAATCATTAGTTGTCAAAATTGATTAGTCCCTAATGTTTTACAACACATAAATATGTAAAATATGTAATTAAGATTAAGACTTATGCCATTAATGCTTGTTGTTCATTTTTTATGAACAAATTATGGTTTGATTTATTTAAGTCTTATTATCTCTACCCTCATATTCCATTATGTTTTGACGTTGAGCTTCCGTTTCCGCTTTCGCTTCCTCTTTTAGGAACTTGATGTTATTTTGCTTTACGCTACCGCATTAATAGAATTTGCAATCATGAATCCTAATGGTTTGATTACTATGTGCTTGACCTGCATTATGACTTATGGCTATACACTGACCAACGTTGTTTATAGCCACATGTGTTTTCTTTTATCTCAATTTATTAACTGAATTGTCAAGCCTCAAGTAATCATGTTTATGTCTATATGATACATATTTCATTAAGTTCTCAACCATGTGTTGATAGGTTTGGGATTACATCATGACAGATGTTGTTTTTGACTATGGTCGTTTTCAATTATCTGTAATGTTTTTCCCAACAAAATAGATGCCTCTAATTCAAGATATGGAATCAACAAGAAATATTGATTAGAGGTTTTTATGTTATTTTGAGATATGAGATTTATGTTATGGCACATATGTATATTCTGACCAACGTTGATTGTACACTATGAGCCATTCTAAAGATATAGTGATTGCATCAAGGATTCAAGATCGCATGCTGACCAATGTTTTTTGTGATCTGTATGAGTGAATCCATCTATTTTCTTAAGATTATTTTATATTACCTTTTTTTTTTACTTCGTTTCTGCCCAACGGTGGTGCGAAGTCACTTATGATTGTATACCATGATATTAGTCATATTTTATCGCTTTCTTACCATGGTAATAATTTATAGTTTGATTAATATTTAATATTTATGCAAAGGGGCTCACGGTGCAGTGGCAAAGGCCATTGGCTGGGGAGCTCCCACCCAGGGTTCAATTCCTGGGTGCTGCACAATTTGTGAAAATTGCACTGTGGAGGTTTCCCCTACAGTTTCTCGTTAAAAATATTTAATATTTTTGTTATTATCCCTATATTCAACATGAGTTTCTTAGTTTCAATTTATTAGTACACTAATGAGGACTAAGATGTATTTATCAATCCCAAAGGATAATGTGTCCGCACACATTTAAGTCATGTTCCACAATATAATGTTTAATTAGTTAATACGTTTAAGAGAATCTCTTAAATCTCTTATATGTCATGTCTTGTGG
This sequence comes from Eragrostis curvula, assembly GCA_007726485.1. Classification (NCBI taxonomy): domain Eukaryota; kingdom Viridiplantae; phylum Streptophyta; class Magnoliopsida; order Poales; family Poaceae; genus Eragrostis; species Eragrostis curvula. The sequence continues at coordinate 54,289,051 of CM017441.1, forward strand.
GAATATGTACTAATGAAATACACCTTGTGATCATACCAGTGAGGATCTGGGAAGTGATTCCCTAGTTCAATTGGATCTGGGGGAGCAATCTCCTAGTTTCTATGATGAAATTTTCTGGTATTTGTAAAGAAGGGACTCTATGAGTTCCTTAATCTCAAGATATTGATCATAAGAAACATATTTGAGCTTTTGAGCACACTTCATAATTTTGTTAATCGTAAAGTATGGAAGGAGAAGTGTGCTCTAATAAAGCACAAAAAAAAGTGTGGGCATAATGAAAAGTTGGCAGAAACTAAGATATACTATAATGCTGCCAACATATCATTATAGATAAGGAATTATGATAAAGTTATAAATATTATGTAGATTGCGAGCCGCCATTAAATCTATGACACATTAAAGGAGAAATTATCCTTCTATTTCTCTATATTTTAATAATAAGTTAATGTCCTTTTGGGTGGAATTATGTCTCATGAGAGTTCATCGGAATGTGGCATTTGTTCAATCCACACTTCGAGGGGGAGAGTGGAATATCTCATTTCCCATATTTCACCTATTATTGTTTTGTTGGAGCTCTTGACTTTTCTCAATAGAGTCAATAAGGTGGACTGTCATGAGTTCACAATCATGAGCTCATACTTAATGTTAAAATGGTGGCACTTGTTGCACACCATCCTAATGAAATAGGGATAATAATCTTGATGATTTTCACTAAGAGGTCGAAAAAAAATCATCGAGATAGGTCCAAAGGAAGGAGGTTTAAATTTACCTCACACGTGACAGATTATTTAAGATATGAAGATAATCAATCTGTCATAGGTACATCTATTTAAGGGCAATAATGTTTTCCTCATGAGTAATTATGTACGCCTATGTAATTGAACCCTTAATAGTTGTACTATCCAGGATTTTGGCAGAAATATATCTTTTAAGAAAATATTGCGTTATGAGCATAGTGCATAAATATAACATGTCCGTATGGAGGTTGATGTCCTCTTACAAATCATCTAATGTTTAATGGTGTGTCGATACTAAGAATCCTCATAAGCTTATCTTCACACTTATGGTTGGAGCAATAATGTGGAATGCTCCTACCAGTTTTTCTTATGGCATCATTGGCGATGCAATATTATATTATGGCATGTTATAATCCATATTAAGAAATCTTGATTAAGAATAAAACCCGGTTTATTATGAGGAGTGCAATTATGTTCGAGTAGCATGTTACTGGTTCTGCCAACCATAAGACAATGCAAAAACAAAACCAGAATCAATTAATGATTAAGTTCAATTCTCAAAGATCATATTCAATGCTCAAATAAAGATTTTAAAGATAATGTCAAAAGGCTAATGATTTAGTGTGATGTTTAAAGACTAAATATTGTGCATAATCCTATAGGCACATTTTTTTTAAGTTGCTAGCATTAAGTTTAATATGAGCCTATAGATCAAGACGGAGATCTCAATAATGTGATTCTGGAAATAAGTTTGTTTTCTTCTATAATACACGTGTGCACATAAAACAAATGAAAACAAGCTGCACAAGGACCGTAAGTTTTATGCCACTCCCCAATAAGTTTAAGTGATATTCTATTTTGAAGTAAGGAATACGCACTATGAGAACTGAAGCTTCAATGACACCTTAAATTGTTGTTGCAACGCCTTACTCTGGTGATTAAAGATTAGCCTTTCGATCAAGGGGGAGAATGTTGGAGTTGATCTCAGGCTTGGTCAACTAATCAAGTATTTCCATTAATTAAGGGCTTGATTGCCCACTAATTGTGCCTTGACTGGGGGCACTTTCCTAACCAACTAATGGCTGGTCCCAGGCTGATCCGTGCTACAAGAAGGGAGACCTTACTCCTGTTGGTGCAATCTACGTTTTACTAATAACTACCCTAATGCTACCGGTCAAGCCAGCACGGGATCGGCTCTGAAGACCGAAGCCGGCTTTGCAGGACGCCATGGAAATGGGGAGGACGTCGACGTCAAGATCGACGCCATGCCTGCAATCACGCAGGCACGAGGACCTCGCTGGGCTTATGCCTTCGTCCATCGTAGGTTTGATCGAACCTCCTAATGTGTTCCTAAGTGATCATGTTTTAGAGACTAGATTAAAGATCCTACTGTTTAATTAATGATGGCTATTTTTATCTAACAATCTCAGCAGTGAAAGAGTCACGTGTTACAACATCCCAATGCTCTCGCAGCGCATATAGGTTTTTCATCCGTTTGTTTTCCTCAAGATTATAACGAACCAACAATTCATGCCATAACTTGTCAAAGTAAGCCATCGATCTGTCCTCATAGACACATTTCTTAAATTCTGGAAGAAACAAACGATGTTCAGCAATTACATTTCCAAGATGTTTGGCAGCATTTTGAAAAATATGCCACAGACAAAGACGATGCCTCGTATTTGGGAACACAGTGCTAATTGCTGATGCCATGGCAGTACATTGATCTGTGAAAATTGTCTAGGATGCTTGCCGGACATTGCTGTTAGAAATGTTCCGAAAGGCCACTTAAATGATTCAATTGTCTCATTATATAACAATGCAGCCCCAAAAATAATTGTCTGCTTATGATGGTTGGCTCCAAGCAGTGGTGCAAAAGGCATTTCAAACTTGTTAGTCTGAAAGGTTGTATCAAACGACACGGCATCGCCAAAGCATGCATAATCCATGATAGCTTGACCACCTGCCCAAAAGAAATTAGCTATCTCACCATTGCTCTGATCTATTTCTATTGCATAGAAAAAAGCAGGATCATCTACTTGCTTATTCTTCAAGTACTCTAGCAACGTTTGAGCATCATTAGCTGGCAAGTACTTCTTGCGCTCACGACCTATCGCATTATTGCAATCCACTCGCGAGAAAGGTACATTCTCAGCTCCTCCATACCATTGCTTGAAAAAATCATACACTTGAGCAGGCCTCATTCCAGTTTCATGAATTTGACTGATTAGATGTTTATCTGCATTTGTAACACGATGATGAGATCTCAGCTTGTGTGTCTTATCTGGACTAGAAAGATTATGGTTGTGTTCAAGCACCATGTCGTAGTATTACCGACGAGTAATTAGAAGGGGTAGGCTGGAGAACAACAATCAAGATGATGACACGAGGGTTTAGACAGGTTCGAGCCTCCCGGAGGATAATAACCCTACGTCCTGTGTGTTTGTGGTTTGTATTGATGAGTATGAGATTCGATGTGTTGTAGGGGGGTCCCCTCCCCTCTTTATATACTAGAGGGTTAGGGTTACAAGGCGCGCCGCCATGCACAATGGCGGCAGGATATTTTCTGTTTCCTAATACATATCCGAGTAGATTTCCTAACAGATATGCCTTGCATGGCAAGTCGGATCCTATCCGTCTTTGGACTTGAAATCTTTGGGCCGGCCTGTCCTCTGGTCCAGTCGGCCTTTGTAATCTGTAGGTACCCCGGGGTCGTTCCCCCGACAGTAGCCCCCGAGCGCATCTTGCTGAAGTCTTCGTTGCTTTCCGGAAAAAGGCTGAAGTATGATGTGCTCTTCCTCGTAGTTTATAGTAGATGAGTAAGGTGCACCGACTAGGTGCACCTGTTAGGTGTAGCCCCCCGACTATCATATTAATTAGAAATAATTAATCTTGATAGTCTAAAGGTTGATCTCGTGCGTATTGGACGCCCCTCGGGTTACTCCTTTAAAGATAACTTCCCCGGATTAAGGTTTGACCCTGAAGTTTTGCAAGAAGCGTTAAATTTCGAGAGTTTGTTAACTCCATAGTTCTCTGGTCGGGGGTCTGCGTGTCTTCCAAGGTGTTTATCTAGGGTGTCAGAGCCCCAAACCTTTTGTGAGACGTGCATAAACTGGCGTGCATCAGGCCATCCTCCAGTCGACCAGAGTGTCCAAGTTGTGCCTGATGTGTATGATCAGCTAAGGCTCTGAAAAGAACGCACATACTTGATTCCTTCCTGTCGCACCCGATTCCTGAAAGGATCGGCTTCGGACTCCGGAGAGTATGCGTTAAGGAAAATCATATGAGGACTTGCAGCATGGCAAGCCTCCGAGTTGCAACTTCGAGTTTTCAGTCAGGGCGTCGAATCTAGACGAGAACTGCTGACATCCGAGTGGCTTACTCGGGCACCATTGACTGCCGAGTAGCTCACTCGGGCGCTGTTGACCACCGAGTGGTTTACTCGGGTACCGTTGACTGCCGAGTGGTACTGTTGACTGCCGAGTGGTGCTGTTTACCAAAGTACTCTGCCTGAATTCTTGACGATTAATGCTTCCCTCCTTGACTTTGACCGAATGTTCAGCATTTAGAATTTCCTGGGCCAAGGTTATTTTGGAAAACAGAAGCCTTCAGTGTCGTTGAGGGAGTAACTGGGCCTAAATTGGGTTGACTGTTGGCCCAGCGAGCCCCCGCGCTAGGGTTCCGAAGCGTATAAAGGAAGCCAAACGGTCGCGCCTTCAAACACTGTGCGCAGATCTGCCTTCCAGCCTTCTCGCTCACACGCCTTCTCGCTCTTTCTTCCCCGACGAGCTCTGCCCTATTTGATCCATTTCCCCACCGATTTCCGGTGAGATCCGCCCCTCCGCTTCGCATCGCCATCCATCCCATCCCTCTCCGCCCCCTTTCATCGGGAATGAGCGAGATCGATCCGATGGCGATCTACAAGCCGTCGAATGTGACGGAGAAGGACCTAGAGAAGATGGTCGCGGAGGGCGTCCTTCCGGCCAAGGAGGTCGTCGGGTGGTGCACCGCCGCCGGTCAAGACTTCCCGACGCCGGACACCAAGCAGATCGTGGTGTTCCGCGAGTTCTTCTACCGCGGCTTCGGAGTCCCCGCCTGCGAGTTCTTGAGGGGGCTCCTCTTCTTCTACGGGTTGGAGTTGGTAAATCTGAACCCTAATCCATCCTCCACATTTCCATCTTCGTGCATTTGTGCGAAGCCTTCTTGGGGATCCACCCCAATTTCCTGTTATGGCGTTACTTCTTCACTTGTAAGCCGTATCCATCTGCGGCGGCTCCCAATGTTATCGGGGAGTGCGGTTTTCAGTTGCGGGATAGGATGCGGAGCGCCTATTTGGCGATCCCGCTCAAATCCTCCAATAAGGGCTGGCATGCAGAATGGTTTTATGTGAGTAACCATGAGCCGGCCCTTCCCCCTTTCTCCGGCCATGTCCCAGAGGTGAAGGATTGCTGGAACTCGGGGCTGACCGACGATGAATTAGCAGACGTCTCGCCCCTGATCAACCGCATCCAGACTCTGAAGGATGATTATGGTCTGAATGGCGCACAAGTTTCTTGGAGCTTCGTACAGCGCCGTGTTCAGCCTCTGAAGGAGCAGGTTCACCCGGCGTGGGAATTTGATGAAGCAGGGAATGATCCTACCCGTGAGGCCGACGGCATCCTGTCTGAGAAAGCCGTGCAAAAACGGGTGGAAATTTTCCTCGCCGGTCCTATTGTTGCCCCAGGCCCTGGTGCTAAGAGGGCTTTTTGTTTGGGTCGTCTGCCACCTTCTCAGGTTAGTCAACTGATGCGAATATTTCTGGCATTCTATCGTTCTACTTTCTGTCTGTATTGGTCTTGTTTCCTCATCCATCTGTCTTCTGTAGAATGCCAAGCGCTTTCTGAACAAGGCTCCGCTTCCCCCGAGTCAGAAAAGGAAAGCTGCTGATCCTCCCTCCTCCGACCCTGTGTCGGACAAGCAGTCGGGGAAGCGTCCGGTTTCTTCAGAACCGGAAAAGAAGAAGGCCCGCTCGGAGGGGCTAGTGAAGATAGGGGGGGACAAGCCTTCTCGCCCCGCGGCGAATAAACCAGCATCTGGTGGCGAGAGTCCTCCAGCTGCTGCTCGCCAGTCGGCCACACCGTCGCCGCGTTCTGCAGCTCCACCGTCGCCAACTGCGCCTCCGACTGGTGCTGGGCCCGTGCCTACTCCGCCTCCCCCGCCTCCGCCGACTGGTTCAGCGGCGCCAGCTGGGAGCGGGAGCCGGGGCAAGTCGCGCGTGCACATCTCCACGTCTGACTGGTACTTCTCCAATCCTTTGCTTTGGATTGTGTCATAATGTTGAATCCTCATGAAGTTTATGTTAGCAACCCAGCTACATCGAGCACCAGCAAGACCTCCAGCAAGGCCCAGGAGAAGCAACCCCGTGCGCAAGCCCATGAGCTTCGGAAGACTTCTAGGACAGCAAAGCCCAACCAGCGCTACTTCGGGCCGGACTGGGTCAGCAACCAGCCCAAGTAGTTGCGTGCTCCTTCTTCTTTGTAATAGCGATATATATGTAAGGTTGCTTGGAATAGAAGCTTAGCTTGGAACTGGTAGGACTAGGCGGCGTCGTCCGGCTTGCCGGCGACGAGGAGGCGAGAGTTTGGCGGCGGTGACTTGTAATCGGACCTGGTTAATCCTCCATATATCAAACACTATCGTAGATCCTAACATCTGGTATCAGAGCGATCTGATCCTGGAGCTTCCCCACCCACATCTCACTCGGTTGCAGCATCGGCAGCATCCAGAAATTCCATTGCAAGTCATGGGCCCGAAGGATGATCCGAAGGAGAAGCCCAAGGAGGATACGATGTTGAAGACGTTGGTCGAGATCCTCGACGACCGCTTCGGCACGACCAACCAGATGATCTCTGCTCTGCAGGGATCTGTCGAAGCTCTGATGGTGTCCAAGGGCGAATTCGAGCAGTGGAAGCCGGAGATGGAGAAGCAAGTAGGAGATCTGAAGGTCTCCGTGTCGCTGCTTCAGAAGACTCTACATCAAATCGGTCCTACCTCATCAACTCTGCAGGATCCGGCAGTCAAAGTGGCCGTCGATCCGCAGTCGAAGATGCCGGCCACCGCTCACCTGGTGGCTACCGCGTCCGCGGCGGCGTCTGGGCCTAATGGCCACCGCGTCGACTCATATCACCGGGGGCTCGGTTTTGGGGATGATTTCCCAGGACCAACCCCGGTCACAGGTGCTAATCCATATCCGAAATTTGTACCTCCTCATTGTCGTGTAGATGCTTCTGGTGGTCAATCCTCTGGTTCCTCTATGACTGCTCGCTCCTTAGCTTCTATGCAATTTCCGCAAGTTAATTTTCCGCAGTTTGATGGTGCCAATCCCAAGTTATGGCAGAAGCGCTGTGAGAACTACTTTGAGATCTATGGTGTTCCTATTGAGCACTGGGTGAAACTTGCTACTATGCACTTTGATGGACCTGCGGTATTCTGGTTGCAATCTGCTGAGCATAGGATTAGTGTGATGGGTTGGAATGAATTGTGCTTGGCTGTGAACTCTAGATTTGGTAGAGACGAGTACCAGAACCTCATTAGGCAATTTTTCCATATTACTCAAACTGCTTCTGTAGCTGAGTACATAGAGCAGTTTGATGTCTTAGTTCACCAGTTACTAGCTCATGATACCTTGAACACTGCTATGCTTACTACCAAATTTGTTGAAGGCTTGAAAGAAGATGTTAGAGCAGTTGTTATTGTTCAACGTCCAAAAGATCTGGATACTGCTAGTTCTTTGGCTTTATTGCAGGAAGAAGTGTTGCTGCGGCAACCCAGGAGGGATTTTCGGAGGAGTGATTCTGCATCTTATTCCAAGCCTACTCATCGAGCTCCAGCTTTACCCCTGCCTGCTCCTCCCGTAAAAGCTACTTATAATGCTCAACATGAAGAGAAGAAAGTTGCTGGTGAATCTTCTCGATCTAGAAGCTGGGATGATAAGCTATCAGCACTCAGAGCATATAGAAGGTCCAAAGGCCTCTGCTATAAATGTGGTGAGAAATGGAGTCATACTCATAGGTGTGCTGGAGCAGTATCTCTTCACATGGTGGAAGAACTATGGTCTTTATTGGCTGATCCTATCGATGAGGAGTTTGCTGCATTTCTCCAGAGCTACTGTTCTGAGTCTGACACTGAAGAACAGTTGTGCTCTATCTCTAAGCAAGCTTTGAATGGTGCTGAGAATGGCAGAACTATCAGGCTGCGAGGAAATATTGCTGGTCAGGAACTGTTGATGCTCATTGATTCAGGGAGTTCATCCAGTTTCATAAGTAATCATCTGATGGACATATTGCCAGGTGCCCAGCAATTATCTCATTCTGTCAAAGTTAAGATAGCTGATGGTGGAGTTCTCTCTTGTGATGTGGAGTATCCTGCTTGTAAATGGTTCTGTCAGGGCAACACTTTTACTTCCAATCTCAAGGTGCTACCCTTAGGCTGCTATGACATTATTTTGGGCATGGATTGGTTAGAATCTCACAGCCCCATGAAGATAGACTGGGTTGAAAAGTGGTTGTCCTTCAGGTACAAGGAAAAAAAGATTGTGTTGCAAGGAATTATTCCATCAGTGGAACAATGTGCAGCCATTACAGTGGAACAATTGCAGGGTTTGATCAAACATGATGCAGTTGAGCAAATCCTGGAACTTTGTGTTACCACTGAAGTACAACTTCCTGCAGATTTACCAGATGCCTTACATTCTCTGCTACGACGATATCAAGATATATTCACTGAACCTGAGGGTTTGCCTCCAAAGAAGTCCTGTGATCACAGCATTCCTTTAATTCCTGGTGCTACTCCTTTTAGGTTGAGGCCTTATAGGTATACACCTGCTCAAAAAGATGAAATAGAGAAGCAAATAGCAGAGATGTTGAAGAATGGTGTCATTCAACACAGTTCCAGTCCTTTTGCATCTCCAATTCTGCTAGTAAAGAAGAAAGATGGTGGGTGGAGGCTGTGTGTTGATTATAGACGGTTGAATGCTTATACTGTCAAAAACAAATATCCACTGCCCTTGATGGACGATATCTTGGATGAGTTATCTGGGGCTTCCTTCTTTTCTAAGCTGGATCTCAGGTCTGGGTTTCAACAGATAAGGCTACAGGCAGGAGATGAATATAAAACTGCTTTTCAAGCACACAATGGACACTATGAATATAAAGTCATGTCTTATGGGCTCACTGGTGCACCAGCCACCTTTCAGGGTGTCATGAATGCTGTTCTGGCTAAACTTCTCAGGAAATGTGTGGTGGTCTTTATGGATGACATACTAATTTACAGCAAAACCTTTGAAGAGCATGTGCAGCATATTGAGCAAGTGTTGGCTCTGCTAAAAGAACATCAGTTCCATGTGAAGCTGAGTAAATGCTCCTTTGCACAGAATCAACTAGAGTACCTGGGTCATATTATATGCTCAAAGGGAGTAGCTACAGATCCTGCCAAAGTGAAAATTGTGCAAGATTGGCCAATCCCCACGAATACAAAGGACATTAAAAGTTTTTTGGGAATGGCTGGGTACTACAGGAAGTTTGTCAAAAACTTCAGTATCATTAGCAGGCCTATGACTAATCTGTTGAAGAAAGGAGTGCCCTTCACCTGGACTGCAGAAACTCAACTGTCTTTTGACACATTAAAGCAAGCCTTAACTATGGCACCAGTATTGGCATTGCCCAACTTCTCTAAGCAATTTGTCATTGAGACAGATGCGAGTGACAAAGGCATTGGGGCTGTATTACAGCAGGATAATCACCCAATAGCCTACATAAGCAAGGCATTAGGACCCAGGACTATTGGCCTCTCTACATATGAAAAAGAATGTCTAGCAATTCTATTTGCAATTGACTACTGGCGCTCATATCTTCAGAATGGGGAGTTTGTGATCAAAACTGACCAAAAGAGCTTGATACACCTGGATGATCAAAGGCTCACCACTCCTTGGCAGCATAAAGCACTGACAAAGCTGTTAGGTTTACAATACAAAATTGTTTACAAGAAGGGACAGGACAATAAAGCTGCTGATGCTTTGTCCAGGAGGCCTGATTTAAGCAAGGATACCAATGTGCTGGATTGCCTGGCTGTCTCTGTTGTGAAACCAGCATGGCTGGAAGAAGTAGTTGAAGGTTATCAACAAGACCCTATAGCAACCAAGCTAATTACTGAACTCAGCCTGGGTAAGGAGGTTGATCACTATACTTTCAAGGATGGCCTACTCAGATTCAAGAATCGAGTATGGTTGGGACAAAATACTGCACTACAACTCAAAGTGTTACAAGCTCTTCATGCTAGTGGAATAGGAGGACACTCTGGTTTTCCAGTCACCTACAGAAGACTGAAAGCGGTGTTCTATTGGCCTGGAATGAAAAGTGCAGTCAAAGATTTTGTAGCCAAGTGTGTGATTTGCCAACAAGCCAAACCTGAACGAGTCAAATATCCTGGACTTCTTCAGCCCTTGCCTGTACCTGAAGGAGCTTGGCAGGTAGTAACTATGGATTTTGTGGAGGGGTTACCAAGATCCAAAAATTACAACTGCATCTTAGTTGTGGTGGATAAGTTCTCTAAATATGCTCATTTTGTACCTTTGGCTCATCCTTTTACTGCACACACTGTTGCTATAGCCTATGTTGATAATGTGTACAAGCTGCATGGATTCCCTAGAGCCATCATATCTGATAGGGATAAGATCTTCACTAGTACCTTATGGCAAGAGCTCTTTACTCTGACAAAGACTGATCTCAAGATGAGCAGTGCTTACCATCCTCAAACAGATGGACAAACTGAGCGTGTAAATCAATGCTTGGAAGCATATCTCAGGTGCTTTGTGCAGTCCTGTCCAAAGAAGTGGATTCACTGGCTATCTTTGGCAGAACTATGGTATAACACCTCTTATCATTCGGCACTTAACAAAACTCCTTTCGAAGTGCTTTATGGGTACTCTTATGATCACTTGGGAATAGCTGCTGTGGATGCTTGCACTAATACTGATCTCAAAGAATGGCTCCAAGAGAGGCAGTTGATGAATGAGTTGCTGCAACAGCAACTACAGAGAGCCCAACAGCGGATGAAAGATCAAGCTGACAAGAAGCGTACTGAACGTGAATTTGAAGTTGGTGATCTGGTCTTCTTAAAACTACAACCTTATGTTCAGAGTTCAGTAGCTACGAGAGCCAATTATAAACTATCTTTCAGATACTTTGGTCCATATCCTATTGTGGCTAAAATCAATGCTGTTGCTTACAAACTGAAGCTTCCAGATGGCAGTGCAATCCACCCTGTCTTTCATGTCTCCCAATTAAAAAAAGCTATTGGCATCCAGGACAAGGTCAGTACTGAACTTCCTGTTCATTCTGAAATCTCACCAATTCCTGTCTCCATTCTGGACCAGAGACTGTGTCATAAGAATGGAAAGGTGGTTCCACAAGTGTTGGTTCGTTGGTCATCTTGGCCGGAATCCATGTCAACCTGGGAAGATGAAGATGTACTCAGAAAAGAGCATCCAGAAGCGTTGGCTTGGGGACAAGCCGTTTCTGATGGAGGGAGGGATGTTAGCAACCCAGCTACATCGAGCACCAGCAAGACCTCCAGCAAGGCCCAGGAGAAGCAACCCCGTGCGCAAGCCCATGAGCTTCGGAAGACTTCTAGGACAGCAAAGCCCAACCAGCGCTACTTCGGGCCGGACTGGGTCAGCAACCAGCCCAAGTAGTTGCGTGCTCCTTCTTCTTTGTAATAGCGATATATATGTAAGGTTGCTTGGAATAGAAGCTTAGCTTGGAACTGGTAGGACTAGGCGGCGTCGTCCGGCTTGCCGGCGACGAGGAGGCGAGAGTTTGGCGGCGGTGACTTGTAATCGGACCTGGTTAATCCTCCATATATCAAACACTATCGTAGATCCTAACAGTTTATTAAATCCTATCTTGTTGTCCAGGGTTCCTCGTCCATTGCGCCCCCAGACCTCCACGCCGAGCGGGACCTCAGCTCAAGCACCGTCCGGTGGTGCTACTGATCCGTCGTCTGGTAAGCCATCCGCTGATAGGATGGATACCTCGCCGCCAAGGGATCGTGCGCCGTCTTCCAGGGACACGCCGTCGGCTGCCTCAGCTCCGCCCCCTCCTCCTCCGAAATCATCGCGCTCAGCCCCCGAGACCACAGCTCCGGGTGCTTCTTCGTCGGGTGCCCGGGCATCGGCGAGGCCATCGTCCGAGGATGAGGTGGAGATCTTGGGAGAAGGGCGGCGAGTTGCGCGCGATAACGGCGATCGTCGGGAGAAGCCGGTCACGGTTGAGCCCCCGGGTCCGTTTGATCCGTCGAAGATGCTTCGGATCAAATGGCGGAACCGTCCAGGGGTCGACGACGAGGAGGAATTCGCGCTGCGGAAAAACCTCTACGAGGCCGCAGCGACCGTCACCAAGTGCATCTCGGTGGAGATCTTAAACTCTTTTGTTTATCTCTTGTTTTGCAATCATAATGTGTTGACAATCTTCCTGTTCGCAGCGCCTGGGTACCCTGTCGGCGGAGAAGTCCTTCTACCTGGCGAACAACGTAGGCAAGATTGCTGACGCAAAAAAATCTTGAGAAGCGCGTTGTCGACCTGGAGGTGAAGCTGGAGACCGAGAAGACTGCTCGGAGTCGCTTGGACGAGAGCACTCGGCGGACGATTTCAGAATTGAGGATGGAGCTCATGGATGCTCGAGCAGCGGCCCGAGGTGAGCCCCCGAGTCTACTCGTCTTCTTGACTCTTTAGTTGTACTGGCTGTTTCATTAATGTTTCTTTGTAGTTCCGTCGAGTCGTCTTGTCGAGGCCGAGGCCACGATCGCTCGTCAGGCAGCCGAGCTCCAGAAGCGCGATGCCGAGGCCTCAGAGGTGAATGCTCTGAAGGAGAAAGCAGAGGCGCTGGCCAAGGAGTTGGAGCAGGCCCAGGCAGCCAGGGCCAAGGCTGAGACTGCCGCCGCGAACGCTGCCCAGGAGCTTGAAGGTAAGCATCTTGTTTCGACCAAACTTTGGTGATATCATCTTGCTTGCATGATTTCCGAGTGTGTCTCTCGTTGTAGAATATAAAGTGAAGACCTTTGCTCAATTCGTAGTGCTGACTGAGCGGGTCCGAGTGCTGGAGCAGATCAAGGATGCCGCCGCGTCCTTTCTTCGGTACCTGATGCCGAGTGCTGTGGTGGACACCAGCTCCGAGGTCCTCCTGTCGCTGCGCGCCGCCGCCGACCGGGTCAAGAAGCATGCCAAGGACATCGCTCTGGAAGCGACCAAGCAAGCTCTGGGTGTTATCAAGTCGATGTACCCAGATGCTGAAGTACACTTGGCGACGGGCTTTGCTTGTGACAGCGCCGAGGCGGAAGCGATCATGGAGCAGCTAGAGGACGTTTCTGCCGGACTCGCCGAGAAGGTGTTCCTGGACCCGCTGTAAAATAGAGTTAGCAGTAGGGTAGAAACATTTTGTAATATATACTTTAAGTACTTTTTATGTTGGGTTGTAATTAGTGTCGCCGAGTGGTATGTTCCGTCTTATTTTGCTTAAGCCGATCGGCATCCGACTGCTCGTTTTATTGCCCGAAGTAGTTTAGGATGTGTGGCCGGAGCGCTGATCCGTCATACTTGTGTGGGACGTTTTTAGAACTAGTCGTGGAATGCGGCGACCGTTCAGCGTGTAAGACTTTTCATACTCCTCGGTAGTGTTTATAAGGCACCTGTTAGGTGTGATGTGTTTGCAGGAAAAAACAAGTATTCTTTTATTGCTTATATAGCATAAGTATTACAAATATAATCTAAGGGAAGAAACGACGTAGCTGATCTATGTTCCATGAGTTGGGGATCATGTGTCCATCTTCCCTTTTAAGTCGGTAGGATCCAGGCCGTGTGACTCCCGCGATGATGTACGGGCCCTCCCAGGGAGCCGAGAGCTTGTGTTTGTCTTTCTGTGTTTGGACCCTTTTGAGGACTAGATCTCCGACAGATAAAGCTCGACCGCGTACGTTCCGGTTGTAATATCGTCGCAAGCCTTGCTGATACCGTGCCGACTCGATGAGGGCTGCTTCTCTTGCTTCGTCCAAGCTGTCGACCTCCGTGCGCCGGTAGTCTTCCGCAATGTCCTCATCGTATGCCTGTACTCGGGGAGAACCGAACTCGAGCTCTGTTGGCATGACGGCCTCGGACCCGTAGACGAGAAAGAACGGGGTTTGGCCTGTGGCGCGGCTCCTGGTTGTTTGCAGTCCCCAAAGTACCGAAGGTAATTCCCCGAGCCATCGGCCAGCGTGTTTGTCGAGCCGATCGAAAATCCGCGGCTTCAACGCTTGCAGGATGAGGCCATTTGCTCGTTCGCACTGTCCGTTGCTCTTAGAGTGAGCGACTGATGCGAAGCAAAGCTTGATGTCGTGTTCGCCGCACCAGTCCTGGAACACAGTACCCGTGAACTGAGTACCGTTATCCGTGATAATTCTGTTAGGAACGCCAAAACGTATCACGATCTCCTGGAAGAATTCCATGGCTCGTTCTGACTTGATGTTGGTGATCGGTTTAGCCTCTACCCACTTGGTGAACTTATCCACTGTGACCAGTAGATGAGTGTAGCCCCCGGGCGCCTTTTTAAAGGGTCCGACTAGGTCAAGGCCCCATACTGCAAAAGGCCACGACATGGGTATGAGCTGGAGTTCCTGTGCCGGGACGTGGGTTTGCCGAGCGTAGAACTGACACCCTTGACACGTTCGCACTATGTTATCTGCATCTGCGGAGACGGTTGGCCAGAAGAACCCTTGTCGGAGGGCCTTGCCAACGAGCGTCCGAGCCCCCGAGTGGTTGCCGCACGCTCCCGCATGGACCTCTTGCAGAAGCTGTATTCCTTCATCTTGCGATATGCACTTCAATAATACTTGAGAGGCGCTGCGTCGATAAAGGTTGTCATCGATGATGACATAAGACTTGCTCTGCCGCATGATTTTTTCACGCAGTGGCTTGTCGGATGGTAACTGCCCCTTCTTGATAAAATCTATGTATGGTTGTGCCCAGTCGGGAGCTGTCAGCAGTACTTCCTCGCTTTCTGTTGGACTTCGGTCCTTGGGCTCGCCGTCGATTTCCATCGGGCTTGGGTTCTCCTTGTGCCCTGTTATGGAAGGTGAGTGTAGGGCCTGCACATAAACTCCCTCGGGCGGCGTTTCTCGTCGTGAGGCGATGCGGGCCAACTCATCGGCGTCGGCGTTTTGATCTCTTAGGACGTGCTGAAACTGGAGACCATCGAACTTTCCTTCCAACTTGCGTACTTCCTGGCAGTAAGCCATCATGTTCTCGTCATTGCAGTTCCATTCCTTCCTGACCTGGTTGATGACGAGGAGCGAGTCACCCGTCACTTTTAGTCGCCGAATGCCTAGTGATGAGGCGATCCGTAGGCCATGGATCAAGGCTTCGTACTCGGCTGCGTTATTTGATGCCGGGAAGTGGATCTGCAGGACATATCGAAGCTTGTGCTGGTTTGGTGATGTCAATACCACCCCTGCTCCTGCCCCGTGAAGCATTAGGGAGCCGTCAAAGTACAACCTCCAATGCTCGGGTTCTTTGTTGCTTTGAGGTAACTGCGCCTCTGTCCAGTCGGCTATGAAGTCAGCCAGGGCTTTGGACTTGATAGAGCTCCGAGGTTGAAAATCGATGTCGAAAGCCCCGAGTTCCATCCGCCACTTAGCGATCGTGCCGACTGCTTCGCGATTGAACAATATGTCCTTAACCGCGGATTCTATTACGACGATGACCTTGCGAGATTGGAAGTAATGTTTTAGCTTCCTTGATGTCAGCAGTACCGCGTATAGCAGTTTCTGAACTACTGGGTATGCTGCTTTGGACTCCGTGAGTACCTCGCTTACGTAGTAAACTGGCCGTTGCTCCTTCTGTGTCTTCCCTTCTACCGATCGCTCAACCACTAGGGCAGTGCTAACCACGTTGTTTGTGGCGGCGATATAGAGTAATAGGGGTTCTTCGGGCTCCGGTGGCACCAGTATTGGTGGGGAACTCAGGCGTTCTTTCATCTCCTCGAATGCCGACTGGGCTTCTTCCGTCCAGGTGAAGGTGTCTTGTTTCTTGAGCAGCTTGAAGAAAGGCATGCTTAGTTCTCCAAGCCGGGATATGAACCTGTTCATGGCAGCGAGGCATCCGGTCAGCTTCTGGACTTGCTTGAGATTGGCTGATGACGCCATCTTGAGGATCGCCCGTATTTTCTCCGGGTTAGCTTCGATTCCACGATGAGAAACCATGAAACCGAGCAGTTTGCCGGACGGGACGCCGAACACGCACTTCTCGGGATTAAGCTTCATATCGAAAGCTCGCAGGCTGTTGAATGTTTCCTCCAAGTCGGTTAAGAGGTCGCCCTTAGTTTTTGACTTGACCACGATGTCGTCTACGTACGCTTCGACGTTTCTCCCAATCTGAGTTTTAAGGCATTTTTGCATGCCGCGCTGGTATGTTGCTCCAGCGTTTTTCAGACCGAAAGGCATCGTGATGTAGCAATACATTCCGAACAGGGTTATGAACGACGTCTTTTCGCAGTCGTCTTCGTTGAGCCGTATCTGATGGTAACCAGAATAGGCGTCTAGAAAGCATAAAAGCTCGCAACCGGCAGTGGAATCAACCACCTGGTCGATGCGAGGTAAGGCAAAGGAGTCTTTAGGGCAAGCCCTATTGAGATCGGTATAATCAACGCACATTCTCCATTGCCCGGTTTTCTTTTTAACGAGTACAGGGTTTGCTAACCACTCGGGGTGATACACCTCCCTAATAAACTCTGCTGCTAATAGCCTACGAAGCTCCCCCAGGATGATGTCCTTCTTCTCCTGCGAAAATCGTCGTAGTTTCTGCTTTATTGGTTTTGCCTTCAGGTCGACGTGGAGACTGTGCTCGACCTCCTTCCTCGGAACGCCCGGCATGTCGGACGGCTTCCATGCAAATATGTCGCTGTTGGCTCGGAGGAAGGAGACGAGCGCGTCTTCCTATTCTTTATTGAGGTCCGCCCCTACTAGGGCGGTCTTCTCCTTGTCTTCGAGGCCGAGCGCCACCTTCTTCACCGGAGTTTCCGTCGTCATGGCCTTCCTGGACTCCTTGACTGCCGGAGACCCACCCGGGTGCTTGTCGGCCTTTTCCGCGATGGCAGCGTGCTCGAGAGCTTGCGCAAGGGAGAGCTCAGTCGCCATTGCGGTCTCGCAGCTTTCCTTGTCGCAGGAGGAGTTCTTGACGTCGCCCCTGACGGTGATGATCCCCTTAGGACCCGGCATCTTCAGAACCATGTAGGTGTAGTGCGGGATTGCCATGAAACGGGCCAGGCAAGGCCTGCCGAGGATGGCGTGGTAGGCAGTCTCGAAGTCGGCATAGAATAAGTGCCTAAGATGTATGACTCGCTATTTGACGAAGTCTCCTGGGCAACAGAAGATGAGGTGGATTTTCTGTTCTTTTAGAGCACCTTCTTTGTTGTCTTTTTCCTCTTCTCTCAGATAGTAAAGTTGCAACCCTGTCTGCATGACTCAAGCCGACACAAGAACTCCGGGACTCATTCAAATTCAAGCAATACCTGTTGGTTGTGAGGATCATGGAGGTGAGAATTATAATTTTGCTTTCCTTCATATTGCTTGCTAGACTGCCACACATTGATCTTGCAACCATGTAAGATGTTACTATGATTAAGATTCAAAATTAGCACCGCCCTGTATACGAGTATGCATTTAATCTTTTTTTCATTATTTAGTCACAGTATGTTTTCCTTTGTTGCTGTGCGCAGAGGAAAACTCCCACAAAACAAAAATCAAAGAAAAGCAAAGATGAAGACGCACCTGTACTCTATCCAAAATTAGAGGATGAAATTTTCCGTGAGGTATTGAGGCATGCTATTCAGATGTCATGTTCACATTCCTATCTTTGTTGCTAATGAATCCTTCTATGCTTGTTGCCAACGAATCTTTTTTTCTCAGCTAAGCTCATGGTCGTTCACTTTCCCAATACGTACTGAACAACCAGCTCAGGAGGAGGTTAGTTACATTTATTTGCTTAAAGCTCTATGATGCTTGGCATGTATAGCTGTCTACTAGTTCTCTTGTGTTACGTTACCTTTATATTGCATAATAAGCTAATAGCTGAGTTCTCGTGGCCTTGAGAGAGTACTGGTAGCCAAAGCCAATCCTGTCGAGTAGACACTTCTGTTTCATTGTGTTGGTTATAATCACCTTCTTCTGCTAATGATTTGTAATCTGCATTTTCTAGTTTCTGCACTTTTTCCCTCCTTTTCTTTTTAAAATCTGATGTTTGTAGCTACTTATAGTGATTGCCAGTTTGACCCTGATCAGAATTCTGGCTGCACATACAGATGAAGAATTACAAAGAGATGGGCTTGGTCATGGCCGTTAAAGCCGATGAGATTCCGAAGTTCAGGAAGAAGTTGGAGGCATTGGTATCAGAATAGCAGTCATTGCGGCATAGCTGCCCAATGTGGAATTTTGCTCCTGTCCACTTGGTGTTAGATTTTTCTTCTTGTGAGTGCTCTAGTGACTAGTGAGTGCAATTGCCAGTGTGACTGCAAAATGCAAATGGACATACTATCTTTGCCATAGATGTAGTGTTGATTTGGTAATGTGAGTCACTGTTGGACCTCCAATATTTCATATATTGATACCAAGAGATTTTTCATAGGTGGTTCGTTTAAGATAGGACTCTGTTTCAGTCCATCGTGGAGAAGAATCCTGTTGGGCCCATGTACCTACATTTTTCATTTTATCCCTTTGGTGTTCACATGAGTGATTTTATCAATAAGCGATTCGATTGAACTTTATGGATTAGTACATTATATTCGAGATTTGAGCCAGAAAAGAAGTTGACAACACCTACCGTAAACGCTAGCTGATGCTAGCACCGAAAACCGTTGGACGACTAGCGCACCAGAGGCGTGTGCAATACGACGCACCCGGTATCTCGATGTTATTATTTTTTTCTGTATGAAATCGCATTGTCTCTGGACAAGAGCGTTTGCAATGACCAACGAAAATATGAAATGCATATCGCTCTGGACACAGAAAGGTTAATAATCAGTAAGCACGGGCGATGTGCTGCCTTACATAATGCATTGGTGCAGCGACTTGCCTCCTCAACTCCACGTTGCGCGTAAGGTATGGAACTATGGATGCATAAGTTCAACAAGGGACCAACGAAAAATGGTCCAAATACAATTCTTTATCGTCCACTTTTAAACTGGAGTCCTGTCCGGCGAAAGAGAAATCAAATTTATACGGCTTACAGCCTTACACAGGCAAATTAGTGCAGTTTCTGATCAACAGGTAGGTCTACTGGCATCCGGAGTAGATACATATATTTTTTCAGGAAGTCGGGAGGAGAGGCCCCTACATAATTTTCATTGAAAATAATGCATAAGTTGCAAACTTACAGAACACAGCTAAGAAACTGAAAAGGAAATACAGAATAAAGCGAAATGAAAGGTGAAATGGTGCACGCGCAGGTGCTAGAGCTATGCCAAAAGTAGATACATATATTATCTTATTCAAAGTGCTGGATTGACACCTCATGGTATTCCGTAGCCTAAAATTGTTTTTGCACCAGCAATTTGCAAATATCCACATGGAATGAAAACGACAGAATGAAAGGGAACACATCTTCTCAGAAGGAAGTATTAGAGGGAGTAATCATATCACAAAACCATTCGAGCAACAAAAAGAAGCTCAGGAACTTAAGCGAAATCCGTAGCCCCATGGAACCCTCAGTTACAAGTTCTTGAACGCAGACTCATGATGCTGCTTCTGGGGTGTAAGCCTGGCCAACAAAGCCTTGTTTGAGAAGTGCTCAGCGTCAACAAAGTAGAAGTTTCCATCAGCCTTGAAAGTGACAAAAGGCCTATTCGTTTCAGGTGGCCTAATATCAGCAAACTTCACTGTTTTTTTTAGGGGAGTAGCTAGCCATGACATCATCTCAGCCTCAAAGCTATCTGAACCAGGGCGCCACCTGAGCTTGTGAATGTATGGGCTGACAAACCAGTGCAAGGCTGCAGTTGTAGTGGCACTGAGGAAAATGACAGTAGATGCAACTGCCCCCTTGAGGATCACATTCATATCAGGGGAGGTCATGAATGTTATCACTGGCCCTAGAGACACAGAGAGACAGCAGGTGGACAAGGAGAGAAGCTTCACTTTCTTGATGGTTGATGAAATTGGTCCTTCATAAACTAGGGGATCATCTTTGTCATCCTCCTTGATCTGCTTCGGTTTGGGCCCAATGCTGATCTTGGTGCCACTGGCTTCGGTTTGTTTCACAGCAGCAGCTTGGGAAGCCCATCTTGCCTGACCATACAAACAAGCAACAGGACCAAAATTGTCTTGCTTTACAGGATAATTAGGCTTGCAAGATGAGAAATGCCTCCACATAAAACATGAAGGAACCTGGGCATCTGAAAAAAAGACACGGACAAATTTCAGGAGAGTTATAACATGCAAAAGATTTACTTCAACCATACACAGGCAACCAAAGAGGGCCAACATGTGCATATTGAGACATTAATGGAGTAAGATGGTCCGCATAGCTATGTGTTATAGCTCGAACATAATATCAGAAATCAGAGACTTAACATGATACATAATTGGAAACTGTAGCTTGTGGAATTGCCTATATTACCGAAGCTGCAAAAATGCAATCACATAGAGCACAAATGGGCTCTATGTGAAATCACAGAACATTCAGCAGACATTAGGAGATGAATCCAATGCTTTCAAACTAAGAGCACGAATGAATGGACTCCAAAACTAAGACAATTAACCTTGCAAAATGGAACGGCAAAGTTGGATATATATCATTTGGTAGAGCTTATGGTGGTAAATGTGGTGATCTTTTCAGTTGCTTTATAACCAATTTTTTCAATTGCAAATCCAACTAAAGGTATGGCAATTGCCTTATAGAAACCCAATTCTCAGGATAAATTTAGTTTGCAAAAATGTTTCACCATCTACCCTAACATTTGTCGGTTAATTACAACGCAGACTTCGCATCTACTCTCTACGAAGATCAACATCACTAAAAGTGCATAATGCCCGGACGCAGTAAAACTGATAAACACAAGGTTAAATGATGTTACAATAGTTGATTTCCCATACCTAACCATTTCTAGGATCGTTTCAAAAAAAAAAAACCATTTCTAGGATAGAATTTAGCACGGAAGAAACCAGAGGAAAGTAATCGTGAGGCGGAGATGAACCTGGGACTCGGGAGAGGGCGCGTTGAGGCGAGGCGGGTCCCACGGAGAAGTGGCGGAGGAGGATCCCCCGGAGAGGAGCTGCGGTTCGGAGCCTCGCCGTCGCCATGGTCTCCGATCCAGGAGGGGACTAGCTAGGGTTTTCGCGCGGCGTAGCGATGGAAAGCAGCTGGCGATGGTGCAGCGGCGGCCAACAAGATGATGAGCCACACGGGCCTTTTTCTTAAACTGGGCCTTACTAAAACGAGCCCAATGGACTTTTCAAACCGAACTCGAGTCGAGTCGGTTCGTTTCAGTAGCACACGGTCTGAACCCGACCTATCTCCCTGGTTCGCACACGGATCTCCCCACCGCTTCCCCACCGCCATCTGTCTCGCCGGGTCACCGGAACCCTAGACGCAGCCGCCGCAGCAGCTTCAGGTGCGATCCCTCGTATCCTCTCTCTCACCTCTCAAATCAAAGGTTTCTCTATACCTACCTCTTATCCCTGCCACTATACTTCTCAGGTTGTATCAGGTGGTGCCGTTCCGGCGAGCCGACTGCCCGGTACGAGTAGCAGCCGCAAAAACTTTCGCCGCCGCGCGGACGACGACGACGACGCCAACGGCGATGGGCCCAGACACCCGCCCACCACCGCCTCGAAGACCCAAACCCTAACCGTGCCCAAGTCCAAGTCACCGCCTAGACGCCAGGCGGCGAGCCGCCTCAGCTTCGCCGACGACGAGGACGAGGATGACGCCGAGGAGGGCCCGTTCGCGAATCGCCGCCGCCCGACGGCTACAGTGCGGCCGGCCCGCACGCCCTCGCCTGCCGCGGCGTCGCTCCACCGCATCACGCCCGCGAGGGAAAGGATCAAGAGCTCGCCGGCCGCTGTCTCTGCGGTGTCTGCGCCGAAGCCGTCCAACTTCCAGTCCCATGCTGGTGAGTACACCCCAGAGCGCCTCCGGGAGCTCCAGAAGAACGCCCGTCCGCTCCCTGGGAGTCTCTTGCGTGCACCGGCTCGGACTCCTGCCACTGAGCCTCGCCCTCAGAAGACGGCTGGAGCCCCTGCCAGTTCAACTCCAGCAACCACTGCCGCAGCTTCTGCAGAACCAGTGGTTATTCTTAAAGGTCTGCTGAAACCCATGGCAGAGGCAAGCATTGGGCCGAGGAAACCATCGCAGAAAGAGGCGGAAGTCGAAGAAGAGGAGGATGAAGATGATGATGAGGAGAAAGGGCCAGTGATACCAGATCGTGCAACAATCGAAGCCATCAGGGCAAAGCGGCAGCAGCGCCAGCAGCCAAGGCATGCAGCGCCAGATTACATCTCACTTGATGGTGGTGGTGTGCTCAGCAGCCGGGATGCAGTTGGTGGGTCCAGTGATGAGGAGGACGATGAGATGGACGGACGGATTGCAATGTTCACTGATAAGTCAAGCGACCCGCTGAGGAGCACAAAAGGTGTATTTGGCGGGATAAACAACAGGGGTTCTGCTTCCACTATGGGTCCTTTAAATGATGGGATCAGGGAGGTTGAGGATGATAAGGACGATGATGAAGATGAGGAAGAGAGGAAATGGGAGGAGGAGCAATTCAGGAAAGGACTAGGTAGAAGAATGGATGATGGTTCCTCTCAGAGATCAGCAAATGGTGCACCAGTTTCTGCACAAGTTCCAGTGCAACCATCTGGATACGCTGTAGGACCCCATTACCAGCCTTCCCTCAGCGGTATTGTACCTGGGGCGCCTGTTTTTGCATCAGGGAGCGCAGAGTTCTTGTCTATCGCTCAACAAGCTGATGTTGCAAACAAAGCCCTGCAAGAGAATATCAGACGGCTTAAGGAGACTCACAAGGTAACAATGGGTGCTTTAGTCAAGACCGACACACATCTTAATGAAGCTCTTTCAGAGATATCTAGCTTGGAGACTGGTTTGCAGGATGCAGAAAAGAAGTTTGTCTATATGCAGGAGCTCCGCAACTATGTTTCGGTTATGTGTGATTTCTTGAATGATAAGGCGTTTTTTATTGAGGAGTTGGAGGAGCATATGCAAAAACTACACGAAAATAGAGCTTTGGCTGTTTCTGAGAGGCGTGCAGCTGACCTGGCTGACGAGTCAGGTGTGATAGAAGCTGCAGTAAACGCAGCCGTATCTATTCTTAGCAAAGGGTCGAGCTCTGCATATCTATCTGCTGCATCAAATGCTGCACAAGCAGCAGCAGCTGCTGCTAGGGGAAGTTCAAATCTCCCACCTGAGCTAGATGAATTTGGCAGAGATATCAACCTCCAGAAGCGCATGGATCGTAAACGCAGGGAAGAGAACAGGAGTCGAAGGAAAGTCCGATCGGAGTCCAAAAGATTGGCATCTGCTGTGAAGAATAAAACCGAGCAGATTGAAGGAGAGCTAAGCACCGATGAAAGTGACAGTGAGAGCACTGCTTATGTCTCTAGCCGGGATGAGTTGCTCAAGACCGCTGACCTTGTGTTCAGTGATGCTGCAGAGGAATACTCGAGCCTTAGAATTGTCAAAGACAAGTTTGAAGGTTGGAAGACTCAGTACCCCTCAGCATACCGAGATGCTCATGTAGCTCTGAGTGCACCTGCTGTTTTCACCCCTTATGTGAGACTTGAGCTGTTGAAGTGGGATCCCCTTTATGAAACAACCGATTTCTTTGGCATGGATTGGCACAAGGTTCTTTTTGATTATGGTGTGCAAAATAATAAGAGTGAGGTAGATCATAGTGATCCCGATGTGGACCTTCTTCCAGTCTTGGTAGAAAAGGTGGCTCTTCCTATTTTGCACCACCGCATTAAGCACTGTTGGGACGTATTGAGTACTCAAAGTACAAAAAATGCTGTGAATGCTGTTACTGAGGTTATCGATTATCTTCCAACGTCAAGTGAGGGTTTGCATCAACTATTGGCTTCTTTGAGGAGTCGTCTAGCTGATGCCATTGCTGATATATCGGTACCAGCCTGGGGATCAATGGTGACTAGGACTGTTCCAGGTGCCGCTCAATATGCAGCTTATAGATTTGGAGTTGCAACACGTCTGCTCAGGAATGTGTGTCTATGGAAAGACGTCCTTGCTGAATCCGTTATCGAGAAGCTTGCTTTTGAAGAACTGCTGAGAGGGAAGCTTCTTCCTCATATGAAGAGTATTATTCTGGATGTTCATGATTCAATCATTAGGGCTGAGCGAATAGTCGCCTCACTTTCAGAAGTTTCATCTTCACGAAGTCAAAAGCTGCAACCATTTGTAGATCTGGTGGTTGAGTTAGGAAACAAGTTACAAAGGAGACATGCATCAGGCGTAAGTGAGGAAGAGACACATAATCTGGCTCGTCGTTTGAAGGACATATTGGTAGCGCTGAATGAGTATGATAAAGCTAGAGCTATTTTGAAGACCTTTCAGCTCAGAGAAGCCCTTTAGATCTTCCTGGTTGTAGCATGAGAATTCCAGTTTTGACGGTGCAAATTCTCACATTTTATGGAACTGTTGTAACTTCTCATTTTCTGTACATCTAATGATCATGAAGTCCTCCTGCGGTCCAGTCATGCATGAGGTATATGTTGCCGCTTTGATTCCTGCAATTGTTACCTTGTTTACTATCACTGGTTATTTACTGATTGCAACCTTGTATTCATGATATTCCCTTGTGCCACTGTTAAAGCTAAACTTGGCTAAGACTAGAGTGCATCAAGAGATCACCGATTTGCGAAAAATTGTTCTAGGGTACATTGTGGGGCAACCAACATTGGGATTTACGGATCAGGGGTTGAAGTTAGCATACAGTGTTTGCACACACCGTAGTATCTGAAGGTTTTTATGTATATACAATTGCTTATGGAGTGCAACCTTGGGCATCTACTTCTCATCAGTCAGGTTGAGATCTTTATTACATGACTGTCATGGGAGTCGGGCAAACTTTTGTTTAATCAAGACGTTAGGAGTGATAGTTGAAACATACTGTTCTTTTTTTTTCTCTATCTGTGAGCAGCTTGTTGCTATCGTCCTATCCTATTCCCGAGCATGCTTAACCTCTAGGCGGAGAAGTGGCTGACCTGGACTTAGTTTTCACCATTCTGAATTGAAGCTGTTTGTTGATTTTCTGGTGTGCTAGCACTTTAACCTCTGGGCAGAGAACCAGAATTTTTTGAGCGTGGAACGAATACGTTCACTGAATGTAAATGAGGGTGACTGCATTGATACGACGAATTCATTGGTACTGTAAAATTCCGGGACATTTTGAACTTGCTTAATCATATGTATTGAGCCACTGAATTATTTTGATTCTCCTTGCTGAGGTGTGAGGCGTACGAGGTTTAAGATTGGAACAAAGTGCTCTGCACATGGTGTGGGAGCCATTACAGCGAAACTTTTGTGACTGGTAGTGGTTAACTCGAATGAAGATGACTATAATAGTAGTAGGTACTTAGTACAGAGCAACACATTGTGCTTCCATTTTGTTTCTCCTAGATACAGGTGACCTTGTGATCCAGTTCTTGGCTTGCTCGCTGTCTCGATTGCTAGCGGCAGGCTAGTTATTTGCAATGGACAAGATGTCATCAATAGCACTTCAGTCGGGGACCAAAGAGATTACCGCTGCATTTTGAACATTTTTCATGTTTCGGTAAACAGAGATAAGTAGCAAGGGCCGGGAAGGCAGCCAGGCAGGCAGAGGCAGGTCACGGTGTCACTGTCCATATCCGTCTGATGGGGAGGGATGGAATGCCCAACTTTCTCTGTTGGAACGGAGCGGAAGGGTGGTGCAGAGCCAGGCAGCAGTTTCGCCATTTTCTCTTTGAGATCATCGGTAATGCATCATGTGTGTAGTACTAGACTGACGGAGTCGCTGTCGGCATGTACAGGTCCCATGTATACGTACGTACGTGCAAGATCTACTGCGGTGGGATACCGACAGGAGACAGCAAGATCTTTGTGACGAATGCCAATGTCGGCTCGTAGATTTTCTTTCTACGATGGCATGAGGACATGAGGTAGAAGAAGAAGGAACGAACGGGTCAGCGGGGACCCGACAAACCCAAACCAAACACCATCGTCATCATCCATGTCCATACTCACGAGAAGAGAAGGATAGCCAGGTCCACGCTCTTCAGCTCAGTGGCGCCAAGGGCATTGCCGTAATATCCTCCTCTACCTTTCCAACAAGCCCACTCGCTCATTTTTAAAACCTTTTCTTTCTCCTCCCTCCGTGCACGGCACATGACCCGAGATCCCCACTCACTGTCACTACTCTTCTCTTAATAATGGCGGCCGCCACGCCGCCGCCGGAGCCCGCGGCCGGCGACCCGCTCGCCGCCTACCTGGGCGTCACCTTCGGCCTCTTCCTCGCCACCCTCCCGGGCGGCGCCTCCGCCGCGCGCCACGTGGCCTCGCTGCTGTGACACCCCGTGTCACTGAAAAGCAGCTTGTGCAATCAACTCAATGGAACAGGAACTAAAAGCAATTCAAATTTGAAATTCGAAATCATTTATGCAAATAATTATCAAACCATGGCTTGTGAAGTAATTCAAAAATTTCAATAACAACTTGAGCAACTAAAAATATCTGTGGATAGCCCTTCTCAAACAAGAATTTTGGAGAATTTATGGTGATTTTAGAAATTCATTTGCTAGCTCAAATAAATGCTCAAAGTTTAAACAGTAGCCAAATTTGAAATGCAACCATTTGAAATTCCTTTGGATTTCAGATGTGCATGTTGGCCAGATGAAAGAGCTCATTGAGATCTTTCCAACAATATCAAATTTGCAGTTTTTGGAGTTTGTTTGATACTCCAAATTTTGTTCCAAAGTTTGGGGAAAATTCTGGTTTGAATAATTCCGAAAAATCGAAAGATGCTGTGGAGCCCACCTGTCATCCTCGTCACTCTCGCTGAAGACGTCGGAACGCTGCCTCCGCGTGTCCGCCGGCGTACGGACAGCGCCGCGGCGCCCCTGGCCCGCTCCCGACTGCGTCGCGACGTCAAGAACGCGTCCTGCTGCTCTCCCCGGCTCTCTCTCACTCTCTACCGTCGCCCTCGAGCTCCCAAACCCTAGCCGCCGCCTCGCCATTGCCGTCCGCACGCAAGATCCGCCCCATCTGCTGCAGGCGAGCAGTCCCCGGCCAAGACGCTCAACACGAAGGTCCGCCAAGTCAACCTCGGCCTTGTGGTGGCCGTCACTCCTCCCTCTTCACTCGCGAATCACGCGACTCGAGCCTTCTTCTCCGGGTCCGGCCACCCGAGACCTCATCGCGCCACCGTCAAATTCTCCCTCTCTGGTAAGTCCCGCGTCAATTCCTTGCACACCCGAGTGCGCCGCAAACTCGCGCATCCATCCCACGCCTCATTGCCTTGTTCCTGCAGCTCGTCGAGGTTCTGCGCCACTTTTCCCAGCGCGCGCCGGCCTTCTTCCCCGCGCAACCCCACGGTGAGCTCCATCTTCTGCCCCTCCTCAACGTCGACATCACCCACGCCGGGCTTTCCCAGTCCACGGTGAAGCTCAAGAGCGAAGAAAGGAAGTCTCCCGTGCCCCGCTTCGACTCCGTCACGCCGCCGAACTGCTCGTCGCCGCCGCTGCTCGTCGCTGAACCCTCTCCGGTCCTTCCCGAGAGGCGTAGACCTCTCCGGTGAGTTCACCGTCTCGTTCCGCCTCTCCCCAGCCTTTCTGCTCGTCGTTCGACCGCCGCATTCAAACCTCCGGCGAGCGCGCCGCCCATCTCCGGCGATGGCTCCGGCCCGCACACCGTGGGCCACAGCGTCACGATCCAGTGTGTCAACGCCAGATCCAGTGCTCCGCTCGTGTGGTCCATCGTGTGCTCTCGAATCTGAGTGGACAGATCTTTTGTGGCAGCATCCCGATCTGGTGCGGCCCAGATCGTGTGGCCCCTTATGCTGCCCCGATCTGATTGGCTCACCAGTTTTTAATCCTTTTCGATTTAGTAAATTTCCCAGAAAATCACAGAAATTGGTAAAATTCATAGTAAATCGAATACACCTCCAAAAATTATGAAACTAATTTTGTTAGCTTCCTTATGCTCAGATCTACTTAAATAAAAAGTCAAAATCTTACAGCTCATTATTCTGTTTTCTGTAAAATTGTGATTGATGCAAGACTTGTTAAATTCCTATTAAATTCTCTGTTGCTCAATAAATCATGAAATCTCGCATGCTTGTAAAGTATCTGATAACACACCTACAGAGTATTTTTCCACTGTCACATGTTGTCTAATTATTTTCTTAGGATTTAAATCATGTTCTGCGCTGTATAAATTATTATAAATAATCTACCTTGCAATAAATCATGAAACTTCACCATAAATTACTTCCAGTTGCACTCTTCACCAGAAAAATGTCACTGGACATAAATTCACTTTCGAGATCACATTATTCATTTAACTTGCCTAAGTTGATTAATGGTGAATTTAATTAAAAGTTAATGAAGGAAATACTCCAGACGAAATTAATTAACAAAGTTAATCATTTGCACTTACAGTGTAAATGACTGTCCTATCAAGTAATTAAATCATTTTTGCATCATATTCTGCATCTAACTCTGCATTGTTCCTTGTCATAACGTGTAGTGACAGAGACGACTCCGGAGCCGCTCGACTTTCAGCTGCCGGAGGAGCAGACCCAGGAGGTGCAGGAGGAGCAGCCGCAGCAGGACACTGACCCCGCTGACCCTGTTAGCTACGCTCCTGAGCCAGGCAAGCCCCGGTGCATGCCTCCCTAATTAGGATTTTATTTTCTCACTTGATTGGGGTTAGTAATTGATTGTGCATTAGGTTTATTAGGAGTTGATGTGAAACCTTAGAACTGCATTAGGACTACCCTTCCATATCCTACCTTGCGTCCTATTTTTATAGATGTGGTCTAGGTTACGTTAGAACTTGCTAGGCTTAGTGGCTAGCGGACGGTAGAAGTCGAGTGGTAGGTCCCACTCGCATGATAGGGACCCTGGATTGTACTAGCTGGATTTAGGATTTGTTGAGACCGGACGGGGAATTGCTTGTATAGGATGGTTGGAGAAGGCTGGGCCTTCACGGTGGTGTAGCCCCGTCTGTGTCGGTTAAGGACCGTCCGTTGCTGGCCCTGTTGAGCAAGTTCGAACGTACTGATCACATGCTAGTGTTTTTATGGGCCTAGTAAACTTAGTAGCTCGAGTTGCCCTGGTGTGCGGTGGAAGCCTGCCCTTTCTATCATGGTATTGTGGGAGAGAAGGGATGCCTCCCGAACGGGGCGTACGTCTGGGACGGGGACTGTGGCGGGAGGTACCTTTCTCGGGAGGGGTTGGATCCGGCCTAGCTTCAGGGGGACCCTTGCAAACGGTTGCCATATGTGGCCTTTGCCGCATATGTCGTGTGGTCAGGTTTTTCTCCTGCAGGATGTACATCGATGCCGCCGCTCTCGGTCAAGAGCAACCTTGCTCACTGCGTCACATCGTAGTGTGACATGATGGATGATATGATGCTAGTCTATTTACATTACTGTTATTTACTTTGCTCTATATATACTGTCACTGCTGATGTATTATTACTTTATACATGTTTTAGAGATATGCACACTGTTTTACTGGTTAAGTACTTATCTTGAAAAATAAAACTTGAAAGTAAGGATCAAGTAATTAGTGCGAGTTATGCTATTGCGTCAGCCACCCTTTGTAGCCTTGCATATTAGGAGTCGGCTGTAGATAGCCAATTTGACGGGTAAGACTTGCTGAGTATTAGTTGCTCAGGGTTTGGCTCTTTATGATTTTGTTGCAGGTAGCACCTTTATTCCCGACTCTACGGGTGGAGGTGGACAGTGGGATGGCCAGCTTCCCTTTGGTTGGACAGCCCACTGGGAGACTGAGGAGTGATCTCCTCTCGAGTCCGCATCTTCATGGCTTTGGATGCGGGTTCTTGTGTATCGTGAGCGCGTGCGCTTGTACCTTTATTTCTAGACTTGTATCGTTTATTTCCGCTGTGCGACTCTGTGTTTTAAATTAATTAATGTAACTACTTAAAGACTTAATTTGTGCTTTTTATATGCTGTACTGTTGCGTCTGTTCATCAGCGCTTGACCGACTCGATCCTGCGAAAAGCGGAGACGCTTCAGCTGGTACCAGAGCCGTGTTGGGACAGTACATCATATAAACGGCCTATTTTCGAAAATCTAACCACGTACGTGTGAGGAACGAAAAGCCCATTATAAGAATGTTAGAGTAATCAGGTGGTAATAGGAGTTGATTGTTATTTTTCTGTAACGACGCACCGACGCCCAGGTAAGAAGGTAAGGAACTACATGGCGCTGGTTTTGGATATTGGTGGCGGAGTTTTGTTATGTTCCGTGAGCCATCGAGTTCACGAGGAGTTGAGGATGGTGATGATATGTCATTGGGCCATGTATTACATTTTTATGAGATACGTCACTTGTGTAGGTTGGTTGAGGTGACGTTGTGTGCTTTGCAGGTACACTAACTCGCGCGTAGATCGTGTAGAAACGTTTGTGAGTGCGAAGTAGTTGCCACCACTGTCTACGGCCTGCTATAATTGGGCAAATTTTTACTTTGTGAGGACGTGCAGGACGAGCATGCATTGCATCATCAATTAAAACACTTCCACGAATTTCAGATCACCCAAAAATTTCAGACTGACAAGCTAATTTTAAAAATTCATAACTCCAAAACCGTTTGGCTAAATTCGATGAACCAAGACTTGCTGGAAAGCTTACAACATGAAATAAAACTTTGCTTCAGAGTTCTCTTTTTCGATTCTGACAGTATCCCCTCCAAATCTGGCGACCAATTGAAACCAAATTTCAGTTTTGACCAGTTTTTCTAGAATCTGTCTGCCATCTTCAGAATTCGATATCTCCAGTTCTGTTTGTCCGTTTGAAGCGTTTGAGCACTCGTTGGAAAGATTTTGAAGTTATCTACAAGTTTCATGTTCTGACTTTTCACGTTTGACGTCTCCAGAAGTGCCAGTTTTCGTGTTTGTGACTGCTGCTCACAGTCAAGACAGATTTCAGTCAGTTGAATTGATGGAGTGTTGCTTGCTTGTTTTTGCCCCAATGGTTGTGTGTAGCTACTTGCTACGACCGTCCAGAAGTTGGCTACCATGTGTTAAACTTTGTTTAGCATGGTTGTGCTGGTTGGCGTAGTTGAGATGCTTTTCATCTCACTCTCCACAAATGGACGTCGATAGCCTATCCTGCATCCACTCGTGGTGCCGTCACATGGATGCCTGGCTGAATGATAGACAACCACAATACAACCCATACCTTGCTGTGCTTGTCTACTACTCAGCCACCCTCAACGAGAAGAAAGAACAAGCATGTACCTTGGAGCGATGAGACTTGGCAATGAGCAAGATGAAGTTCAGGGTGCTCTACATGACATGAGAGAAGCCCATATTTTTGAGATGATGCTACAAGTGCAGAACCAAGGCAACCAGATCGCGGGACTTATTGAAGAACAAAATGCAGCCCAGCAGATGGTCGCACAGCTCATGGCAGCCCAAGTTAAACACGTTCCATCTGCAGAGCAAGTGCCAACAGACATCGTCAACCTGCAACATGAAGAGCAACTGGATAGTGAGGAAGACGCTGGAATCGTTGTAGCTGCTTTGATCAGATTCGCCGTGTAACGTGTTGTTTCGATGTATCGTTGTTGTTCAATAGGAGCTAGTGTCGTAATACCATAGCTAGGCGACGCGATCTCTTTTATTTTGTTCTAATCATATCGTTGAATTTTTGGACCTACGCGTTATCGAGTTATACGACCTGGACCTACTTTGATGTTGGGGCTATCATTCATGTTGAGCCATGAGCTCTTTTTGTTTTCATCGTGAATTCTTTGCATTCTTATCTCGCTTGTTTTCCGGAACCTACTATTTTGTCGATATCTTACCTTTGTTAGTGAGTTCTACACCAGAATTTGTTTTTCCCTGCAATCGATATCCTTGCTAGTTGCCCACCAAATGTGGAGAAGGTTATGCCAAACCTTGATAATCTTCTCCTTAGCCTTGCTTTTAGGATCCTTGTTCTTGCTCAAAAATTTAAAATTAGACAACATAAGGCATGAGCAATGCACCGTACCATATGCATTGCAACCTACCACTTGCATTGCACGAGCATTTGCAATCCATCATGTACATATTCATTTATGCATGTCATACCAGGTGCATCATAAAATACGCACCATAAGCAATGCATCATGGCAACTACAACATTATGCATCATCTGCACCATAACATGTGCACCATATCATAAACATTCATATGCATCAAGTCATATGCATCATTTATGCACCATGCAATGAGCATCATGAGACATGACATAATGCACTTGCACCATTGCATGGGCACCATCACATATGTGCATTGCATCATTTAAAGCACACAATGCACCATGATTATGCATCTTACCATTCTAGCAGAGAATAAATTGATGCATGAATAATCTTATTAAAGAGCAAGAATGTGGAAGTTGTATACCTTGATTTCCTTCGTCTACCCGCAATCTCGTGCCTACCGATCCTTGGAAATCCTACTTTCTCAGTACCATTGTGTCTTCTTTGGATATCGCTAGTGCCCCTATTTGGCAGATGTTTGACCGATCCTTGTGCCCTTCTCTGTCTTGATATCCTTCAGGTGTCATTCGTCTCGAATCACCATTTCACGATAGAGTTCTGTTATGCCTCTCTTCGTTGGCCACCGTGAGACTTTTAGTGCACCTACACGTTAGCTAGAGTCAGATGAGTTACCTGCAGTTCGTGGCTAATCAGATGGTTCGTCCCATACCCTTGTCAAGCACGCATACCAAACTCAGATGACCAGTTTCAAGATCAAGCTAGCTTCAAGAAGCGCCACACCAATTTTCAGAAATGCCACATGAGAGGTCAACCAAGGAGCTAGAAGAGCAGAAGGTTCAGTGTAGTAAGTTGTGGAAATGCTTCGAATGACAAAGCCCGTCAGAGCTTAGATGCCCAACAACCGCCATGAAAGAAGTTGATCTGCTTTCTAAGAAGACATTCGATCCGGCTCCAACGTAATAGTTGTCAGTGCAACTATCATCGCAAGGAATGCTGCCTGAACCCACCAGAAGAACAAGAGTCTTCACCTAGCTTCACTCAGTCAGAAACGTGTAAGCGTCAGAGACAATGGTTGAAGTTGAACAAGAACGATGACCTGTCACATCAAGTCAATGGCTCGTTGCCACACAGAAGAAAAGGAGTTCCGAGCCTCGTTGTTTCACCGCAAACTGCCACTCAGAAGATAAGTTCAGTATTCGGATGTATCCTCATGATACTTTGACCAACCTATCACTCGCTCTGATCTTGTGCAATGAGTTGTTACAACACACGAAGGATGTCCACGAGAAGGCTCAAGATTGTGAAGCCAAGTGTTTACAGGAGGATGAGAAAGGAATGCTAGGTTCAGGAACAGAAGGGTGGTGCCTAAAGACTTGAGTTACGCAAGAAGATATTATTGACGAAGCCGACTTGTCTAAGTACTCTATTCTCCCCGACAGCAGCAAGATATACTAGGACTCTCAACAAGAAGTGGGATGAGTGCATAATGCTGGTAGGGTTCTCCTATGGCAGTGAATATCATGAAAGCATCAAGATGACATCGTTTGAGGATTTGTATGGACACCGATGTCGTACTCCACTGCACTGGGCCGAGCCCGTGGGAAGAATCACTATTGGACCAAATTGATAGCAGTTGCAGAAGACAAAAATGTGCCCCATTCAGTTCAACTTAAGAGCCGCCAGTCTCGACAGCACATCTAAACATACAAAAGACACCGACCATTGATATTGATAGTTTGTGAGCACGTGGACTTTCCTGGCTCCACCATGAAGTGCGTACTTCGGTTCGGTGTTAGGGAGAAACTAGCACTGAGGCCCCTTGGGCCGTTATAGATATCTGAGCCGTATGGACCTGTTGATTACCGTTTAGAGCTGCCCCACGGTCTTTCAGGAGTACACACCGTATTTCGCATTTCTCAGTGGTGGAAGTGCTTAAAAGCTCCGACAGATATGGTGAGCAGCGATGTAGGAGAACTTCAGCCAAATCTTGCTTATTCTGAGCAGCCCTTCAAGATCAGACATGAGAAGGACAGAGTCACCAGGAACAATGTTGCCGCTTCTCTAATGTGCGGCACAACAACTAATTTGAAGATGAGACCACCGGAGAACAGGAGGAAATTCTCTACGCTACAGTTTCAGTTTACTTCGTCCCCGCACCGTTAGTTTTTCCTACTCTCCTTAATCTCGGGACGAGATTTTTTTAAGGGGGGAGGGCTGTGACACCCCGTGTCACTGAAAAGCAGCTTGTGCAATCAACTCAATGGAACAGGAACTAAAAGCAATTCAAATTTGAAATTCGAAATCATTTATGCAAATAATTATCAAACCATGGCTTGTGAAGGAATTCAAAAATTTCAATAACAACTTGAGCAACTAAAAATATCTGTGGATAGCCCTTCTCAAACAAGAATTTTGGAGAATTTATGGTGATTTTAGAAATTCATTTGCTAGCTCAAATAAATGCTCAAATTTTAAAGAGTAGCCAAATTTGAAATGCAACCATTTGAAATTCCTTTGGATTTCAGATGTGCATGTTGGCCAGATGAAAGAGCTCATTGAGATCTTTCCAACAATATCAAATTTGCAGTTTTTGGAGTTTGTTTGATACTCCAAATTTTGTTCCAAAGTTTGGGGAAAATTCTGGTTTGAATAATTCTGAAAAATCGAAAGATGCTGTGGAGCCCACCTGTCATCCTCGTCACTCTCGCTGAAGACGTCGGAACGCTGCCTCCGCGTGTCCGCCGGCGTACGGACAGCGCCGCGGCGCCCCTGGCCCGCTCCCGACTGCGTCGCGACGTCAAGAACGCGTCCTGCTGCTCTCCCCGGCTCTCTCTCACTCTCTACCGTCGCCCTCGAGCTCCCAAACCCTAGCCGCCGCCTCGCCATTGCCGTCCGCACGCAAGATCCGCCCCATCTGCTGCAGGCGAGCAGTCCCCGGCCAAGACGCTCAACACGAAGGTCCGCCAAGTCAACCTCGGCCTTGTGGTGGCCGTCACTCCTCCCTCTTCACTCGCGAATCACGCGACTCGAGCCTTCTTCTCCGGGTCCGGCCACCCGAGACCTCATCGCGCCACCGTCAAATTCTCCCTCTCTGGTAAGTCCCGCGTCAATTCCTTGCACACCCGAGTGCGCCGCAAACTCGCGCATCCATCCCACGCCTCATTGCCTTGTTCCTGCAGCTCGTCGAGGTTCTGCGCCACTTTTCCCAGCGCGCGCCGGCCTTCTTCCCCGCGCAACCCCACGGCGAGCTCCATCTTCTGCCCCTCCTCAACGTCGACATCACCCACGCCGGGCTTTCCCAGTCCACGGTGAAGCTCAAGAGCGAAGAAAGGAAGTCTCCCGTGCCCCGCTTCGACTCCGTCACGCCGCCGAACTGCTCGTCGCCGCCGCTGCTCGTCGCTGAACCCTCTCCGGTCCTTCCCGAGAGGCGTAGACCTCTCCGGTGAGTTCACCGTCTCGTTCCGCCTCTCCCCAGCCTTTCTGCTCGTCGTTCGACCGCCGCATTCAAACCTCCGGCGAGCGCGCCGCCCATCTCCGGCGATGGCTCCGGCCCGCACACCGTGGGCCACAGCGTCACGATCCAGTGTGTCAACGCCAGATCCAGTGCTCCGCTCGTGTGGTCCATCGTGTGCTCTCGAATCTGAGTGGACAGATCTTTTGTGGCAGCATCCCGATCTGGTGCGGCCCAGATCGTGTGGCCCCTTATGCTGCCCCGATCTGATTGGCTCACCAGTTTTTAATCCTTTTCGATTTAGTAAATTTCCCAGAAAATCACAGAAATTGGTAAAATTCATAGTAAATCGAATACACCTCCAAAAATTATGAAACTAATTTTGTTAGCTTCCTTATGCTCAGATCTACTTAAATCAAAAGTCAAAATCTTACAGCTCATTATTCTGTTTTCTGTAAAATTGTGATTGATGCAAGACTTGTTAAATTCCTATTAAATTCTCTGTTGCTCAATAAATCATGAAATCTCGCATGCTTGTAAAGTATCTGATAACACACCTACAGAGCATTTTTCCACTGTCACATGTTGTCTAATTATTTTCTTAGGATTTAAATCATGTTCTGCGCTGTATAAATTATTATAAATAATCTACCTTGCAATAAATCATGAAACTTCACCATAAATTACTTCCAGTTGCACTCTTCACCAGAAAAATGTCACTGGACATAAATTCACTTTCGAGATCACATTATTCATTTAACTTGCCTAAGTTGATTAATGGTGAATTTAATTAAAAGTTAATGAAGGAAATACTCCAGACGAAATTAATTAACAAAGTTAATCATTTGCACTTACAGTGTAAATGACTGTCCTATCAAGTAATTAAATCATTTTTGCATCATATTCTGCATCTAACTCTGCATTGTTCCTTGTCATAACGTGTAGTGACAGAGACGACTCCGGAGCCGCTCGACTTTCAGCTGCCGGAGGAGCAGACCCAGGAGGTGCAGGAGGAGCAGCCGCAGCAGGACACTGACCCCGCTGACCCTGTTAGCTACGCTCCTGAGCCAGGCAAGCCCCGGTGCATGCCTCCCTAATTAGGATTTTATTTTCTCACTTGATTGGGGTTAGTAATTGATTGTGCATTAGGTTTATTAGGAGTTGATGTGAAACCTTAGAACTGCATTAGGACTACCCTTCCATATCCTACCTTGCGTCCTATTTTTATAGATGTGGTCTAGGTTACGTTAGAACTTGCTAGGCTTAGTGGCTAGCGGACGGTAGAAGTCGAGTGGTAGGTCCCACTCGCATGATAGGGACCCTGGATTGTACTAGCTGGATTTAGGATTTGTTGAGACCGGACGGGGAATTGCTTGTATAGGATGGTTGGAGAAGGCTGGGCCTTCACGGTGGTGTAGCCCCGTCTGTGTCGGTTAAGGACCGTCCGTTGCTGGCCCTGTTGAGCAAGTTCGAACGTACTGATCACATGCTAGTGTTTTTATGGGCCTAGTAAACTTAGTAGCTCGAGTTGCCCTGGTGTGCGGTGGAAGCCTGCCCTTTCTATCATGGTATTGTGGGAGAGAAGGGATGCCTCCCGAACGGGGCGTACGTCTGGGACGGGGACTGTGGCGGGAGGTACCTTTCTCGGGAGGGGTTGGATCCGGCCTAGCTTCAGGGGGACCCTTGCAAACGGTTGCCATATGTGGCCTTTGCCGCATATGTCGTGTGGTCAGGTTTTTCTCCTGCAGGATGTACATCGATGCCGTCGCTTTCGGTGAAGAGTAACCTTGCTCACTGCGTCACATCGTAGTGTGACATGATGGATGATATGATGCTAGTCTATTTACATTACTGTTATTTACTTTGCTCTATATATAATGTCACTGCTGATGTATTATTACTTTATACATGTTTTAGAGATATGCACACTGTTTTACTGGTTAAGTACTTATCTTGAAAAATAAAACTTGAAAGTAAGGATCAAGTAATTAATGCGAGTTATGCTATTGCGTCAGCCACCCTTTGTAGCCTTGCATATTAGGAGTCGGCTGTAGATAGCCAATTTGACGGGTAAGACTTGCTGAGTATTAGTTGCTCAGGGTTTGGCTCTTTATGATTTTGTTGCAGGTAGCACCTTTATTCCTGACTCTACGGGTGGAGGTGGACAGTGGGATGGCCAGCTTCCCTTTGGTTGGACAGCCCACTGGGAGACTGAGGAGTGATCTCCTCTCGAGTCCGCATCTTCATGGCTTTGGATGCGGGTTCTTGTGTATCGTGAGCGCGTGTGCTTGTACCTTTATTTCTAGACTTGTATCGTTTATTTCCGTGCGACTCTGTGTTTTAAATTAATTAATGTAACTACTTAAAGACTTAATTTGTGCTTTTTATATGCTGTACTGTTGCGTCTGTTCATCAGGGCTTGACCGACTCGATCCTGCGAAAAGCGGAGACGCTTCAGCTGCAGTCGCGCGGCCGCATCCTGGCGACGCGCCTGCTCGCCGCCGAGGACAGCCTCCGCCAGCTGCGCGCGCGCCGGCGCGAGGACGCCCGGGCCAACGCCCGCGCCGCCGAGATCTTCGCGGGCCACCGCGCCGCGTGGATGGAGGCCGAGCGCCGCCTCCTCGCGCGCGCCGCGGCCGCCGGGGACGAGGCGGCCTCCCTCCGCTCCCGCCTCGCAGAGGCCGAGGCCGAGGCCGCCGCGCTCCGGGCACGCGTCGAGCGGCTCGAGCGCGAGGCCGAAGAGCGGGACGAGCTGCTCACCGCGCTACTCGCGGCCACGCGCTCCGCCGAGGAGGAGCACGCGCGGGAGGCGGAAGAGGATCCGATGCCCGCGCCGGTGGATCCGGCCGAGCCGTGCAGTGTGGAGGCAACCGACGCTGAGGCACTGGCTGCGGCTGCCGCTCTCTATGCTCAGCAGCGGCAAAAGCAGGAGGATCAGTTCTTCACGGCAGCGGCGGCGGCGGCATCGGGTATGGCGCCGTGGATGGAGAGATCAAAAGGGTGGCAGGTGAGACTGATCAAAAGTTGCCTTTTCTCCCCTCCTTTCATCCCCCAACACTCAAGTTACTTGTACTGGCTACAGTACAAGTGCAACATGATTGGGAGTACTACAATTATATACATCAGCTTATTATTATTGGTGGAAATGGTTCCACTACATCGCAGGAGAATCTATCTAGTTGGTAGTGTCAGATAATCGTAGGTTAATTGCACTGTATAGTTCTGTCTGTTTTATGTCATAAATAGAGCTCAGTAGAAATAGGATTTATGCAATATCCGTAGCTTCCCATCAAACTAGCTTTGGCTGATGCTAGATGAAACATCCTTCCATGGAATTAGCTTCGTTTGATGCATAGATGCAGCATCCTGTGGTAGCTCCGCGGACACATTTTTCCAGGAGTGTCATATAATGAATCTCCCTGTACAATACCACCATGTCTGGTGCAGTACAAGTGTACAACGGTCAAAGAACCACTTCGATAGCCTGTTCCACTATACAGTATACGATACTGTATACGTGGGGTATCCCTGCCTGCAAGAAACCTACCTGAATCACAGGCTTCCTGTTGCTGTTCATGCAAGCATAGCCCTAGAAGATAAGTGATGACTGAAGTCACCAGAGCCTGGAGTTAGTTATACACTTATACTGTACATCACCAAAAATCTCCACAAAACTGATTTGATTGAACCAGCGCCTTGGTCCAGTTCTTATGAAGTTTCTTTTTTTTTACATCGTTCTTATGAAGTTTCTGGTTCAATATTTTGCGGTCTAATGTATAAGTTTGTAATACAATCTGCAGTATGCAATGTGTACTCAACTTACCATATTTGTTAAATTGTCAACGCAAAACCAACCATTGAACTAAGTTGCTCCACTCAGATAATGGATGAGTTGCACTATTACAAGTCAATGCCATTGTCTGTTCACATGACTGTTCTGGATACTCTGTATGATTGTGCATGCCTTCAAAAGCTTCTGGTTACTGTCAATCTTTATTAAACCTATTACAATATGTCCATTTGATGTAGTTCTATTTGATATTGGACTACTGCATACTATGTGATATTTGTTTTTTGTTCAATCACACTGAAATGTAGGTGTAAAAAAAAAACTTCATGTTATTGATACATGGTACCTAAACCTAGCCTCTGTGGAAATAGTGGGAAAAGCCTCAGATCGAAATCTGTAGTTGATTAAGTTTCAAGAATATTTACTGGTTAGGTCAGGACCATTTTCGATTCACTCTATGTTTTGACTCACCTTGAGCTTGCGTCTTGTAGGACCTCATTCATTTGTGTTTTGACTCATCTTGTAGGACCTCAAGTATGATGCAGTTGAGTCAACGTACAACACGAAGCATTCTGTACCACGGTAAATATTTAACTACTGCACATGGTTTATTCGACCACCAGTGAAACAAATGCAATTTGTATCATTTAAGTTCTCTAAGCCATGGTTCTTTAACAGGAGAGAATCACCCTGGAAGGTGGATGTAGAATCATCTGGAGTTCCTGCAAAGCTTAGGTTGCTCGAGCAGGAATTAATTAACCTGGAAAAGGTTGTGAATGGAGATCTATCCAAGATTCCATTGGTGATGAGAAAACAAGTGAAAAGATACCAAACTCTTGCTGGGAAAATTGATGATCTTTGCAAAAGAATGGTACGCCTTCGCCTGAAATAGCATTTACCTACTTTTGTTTTAACGCTTAAGCATTTGCCTACTTAGCTCTGTTGAGTATAAAGTATCACATCTCTAATAATTTTCACAGGATATAATAAAAAGGTTCATTTTATACTCAGTTATTATATTGTTTGTGTTGATTATTGGTCTATACATGATTTGAATAATTGGGAATATATATAGTCCAAAGACAGAGACAGTTTTGTGTCAGGTTACTGTGTTCTTTTGGTTCTGATTGCTAGGAGTTGTCTTTGCATCACCTGGGCTCCTTGCATTTATGATGAAAAAATCACTTCTCCTAATATATCATACTTTTAGAAATGAACAAAAAAAAGAAAAAGGTAATTTAATTTGTTAACGTTGAAGGAAATTACATTTTCTTGATTGGTGGAAATTTATGTTTACTTAATATTAATATTTTCCTGGCTCATTGACAATCCTTAGTGTAATTATATTTTTATTTCTCGAATCTTTTGCTGTCTTAAACTTCCGAGTATCATTAGATGCTTACTATTGGTTCATAACAGTATGAGACCCATACCTTTCTTCCCAGATATACAATATCCTGGGATTTACTACCATAGCAGAAAAGACTAATGTACATCTATTTGTGTAGCAAACAAGTGACCCTTGCGATTCAACACTCACATCAGAGTTCAGAACACAACGACAAACAGAATTCTTGCTGGAAGCATTCCATCTTCAGCATCGAGCTACTGAAACAAGGCAGAAGCTCAGTGCATTGCAAGCAGAGACCGCAAAAGGCAGCTTTGGTGATGACCTAACAGCAGAAGCTAAAATGTGTACCAGAAGAGCTTTAAGTTCGATTAGGAACAACTTTAAGGAAATTCAGCGAAGCCTGGAGATATGGCTGGCCAGAATTCTGGGAGACCTGGAAGGCATGCTGGCTAGGGATGGTGCCTCGCGCATAAGGGAGTATTTCCTATCTCCGTATGCTTCGGCTGTTCGATGAGCACTTGTGGCATTGAATGGTAATGTTCCCCTTACAATCATTTTGGTGGTCCCATGAACGCCTTGTGCAGCCATTAGCATACCCTTGGCAGTTAAAATAGGTGTTCAAATTCAGGCTTGCTGGTCTTGAGATTCTTGTAAGCTGCTACTACAAATTTGAAGAGAAGTGATCTAAGATTATCAAATCCATAGGCAGAAATAGAATACTAGGGGTTGGCTATAATGTCTAGTGTTGACACTGAATTTAGTCGTGTTCTAGATCACTACTCTTCATATTTATCAGCAGTTCTGTCAAGAATTCCAGGAAGCATGAGAGCTTGCACGGAACCGAGGGTTTTCTGTGTTTGCGCACCCTGTTCGCAGCGAATCCTCTCCTGAACATCTGCCTCAAATCAGTTTGCACATAGACCTAGGCAACCAGCCAGGCTTAAATTGCCTCTACGCTGTTCATTGGTCAGAAGTTGTACAGCTGTATGCTTATGACTCGGATGGATTCACTAAACTGTATCTAGTACACATGCCATTGAATTAGTACTAAACTGTATTCTTGTTAGCCAATGATTACTGATGGAGTATGTGTATTGTTGTGACTGATGAGCTAAGATGCCGTGTCAATGCATGGTTGCCCTGCTGTTCGTGTTCTATAGTGCAGATATTGTGGACAAACAAGTGGTCACTTTCTTGCATCCACATCTTGGAAAAGAAGATTAGATATTACTGATGGATGTCTAAACGTACACAAAGTCACAAATTGCATGGGCAGGTGCCATAAACTGAACATAAACATTTCCTTTCCTGACTGAATCCCCCCTATCTTTCCCCACCTCCAGCTAGAAACATGAACCCTATACATACTTGCCCAGCGACACCAAGCTGAACTGAAGAGTCACAGATTTTACCACTCTATCTAGCCCTTTCTTTCTTTTTCAGAGGTACTGAGTCTGTATCCTTGGTTCTCCTCCCACCAGAGCTTCGCATTCAGCTCTGCAAACCTCTCGCGGCTGCAATGCATAGAGTCAGTAATCACATTAGTATAAAGAAATCATGGAGTAATTAATCTCAAGAGCCAGCCAGTGGTGTTGGGCACGACCTGAACCTGACGCGGCGCAGCTCCCTGGTACCGTCGGCGAGCTCCCTGACGGTGATGTAGACGCCGGGCTCGTCCTGTATGACCCACTCCGTCACCTCCATCTCGCTGGCGTTGCTGATGGACACGTCATCCCTCGATGACGTGGTAGTCCTCGCCGGATCGGGGGGAGGGCTCTTACTGCCTCCCCCATTGTTGAGCTGCTGTTGCTGCTGCTGTTGCCAGGCGCGCTCGGAAGGGTTGGACGACGATGGCGGCGGCGGAGACAGCGGACGGAAGCTGTGCTGTCGGCCGCCGGCGCCGCCGGGCGCCGGAGGAGGCGGCGGCCGCGCGAATGCGCCCCAGCCGCCGATCCTGTCCGGCGTCAGCGGAGCCGGCGACGGGGTTGCGGCAGGGCTCTCTCTCGTGGAGCCCACCTGGGACTGCGAGTAAAACGATTCCCTCTGCAAATGGAACACCGTTGCAATCAGATTTGTCATTTTGCTGCGCCACATTTTGATGCATGCAGCCAAGAATGATACTAGTACAGTATGTGTCATGTCAGTCAGCATCCACATCAGATTCAGAGCTAGCGTGACAGTGACTTACCTCGCCGTCGTCGGAGCGCGGAGGGGTGGGGAGCACCTGGCGGCTGAAGCGGCGCACGTTGTACAGCTCCATGATCCGCTCGTTGTTCTCGCCCCACCACTTCTGAGCCTGCCACTTGTCGTACATCTCCCGGCTGCATCAAAAAAAAAAAAAAAAGCTCAGTATCATCAGGCCATCGACGCTGCATTATTTCCAGCCGTTGATCGGATCAAGATAATCAGATGAGATCAATGTGCGTCCAACCTGAATCGGATGCGTTTGAGGTCGTTTCCGGCGCCGCCGGGGAGGGAGACGAAGGTGATCTGCACGCCGGGCTCGACCTGCGCCACCCACTCCCTCGCCTCGCCCTCCGGCCTCGCCGGAATATCCCACGCCGGCGTGGAGCTCGCGCTCGACGCGCCGGTGCCGCCAAGGTACGTCGCCGGAGGCACCGCCATGTCGTCCTGCACCATGCCTGGCCGGTAGTAGCCGCTGCGGTACAGGGAGGTGGACCGGCCTCTCGGCGGCGGCGAGCCGCCGCGCCTTTGTTGCGGCCCGTTCTGACGGTGCGTGCCTGACAGCTTCAGCACCATGTCCTTCAGCTGCACTCGAACAACAGTTGCATGGTCAGCTACTGCGGTAACAGAATTACAGTATTTGTTAAAGATGGCACTACAGGCTAACAGTAACTATACTATACGCCTATGATTACCACCCACATACACGCAACAAAATCAAATTTCACAATTTGTATTCATGTGTCATTTCTTCCTTCGAGCTCAGATATACTGTACTCAGCAGTACTAGCTTTGACATCGCAAATTTCTGAACTGAGTTATTGCTAGCTGCCTATCAAGTCGCACCACTCTCCATTATCACCAAGGTTTTTGGCTCTACAACAACTTTCACTGCCTTTGATAAATCTTACTACTGCTTAACCAATCACTTTGCACTTATCTGCATTAGCCACTGACAGGTCTAGACTACTCTATCACTAAACATTCAATACCGCAATCAACCACCGAGCCCGGTGGAGCTTCTGCGGTCAAATGTGAATGCTACACACAATGCAGCTGTTACCACTTTAGGGGTCAGTCAGTGACATTTTCCAAATATTGTGTTGTTGCACTCTACATACCCTCTATCTAGGTTACTCATCGTTCTTGAGTTCAGACGGCAGAATGTCAAGTTACTCACACATGGGTGGAGGAAATACGGATGGCTGTTTTCACACTTCTTACATACGTGTGGTAAATCCTTAGTTTACTGTATAAAGCAATAAAACTACAGAT
The DNA here is from genome assembly GCA_007726485.1 of Eragrostis curvula. Lineage (NCBI taxonomy): Eukaryota > Viridiplantae > Streptophyta > Magnoliopsida > Poales > Poaceae > Eragrostis > Eragrostis curvula. The sequence goes on from CM017441.1 coordinate 54,333,138, forward strand.
ATGCTTTTATCGGGCCACATAAAACAAGGATGGATTCTCTGACGACATATACTTTATACCCTTTTCTGATTGAACATATTCTGAGCTTGCTAAACTGTTTTCTCACTTGTATGCTTCATCTACAGTTTTGCTTCCCCACTTTGGTGATACCAAGCGTGCATCTTTTCAGACCTGGCCTACTTTTCTCAAATTAAAATAAATTGAAGATCCCGATGCTTCGCTAGATATCCTTGCCTTGCTTCCGGGTGCAAGCAGAGCAATGCAACATCCCCATCCATCCAGAGGATCTCTTTTTCATTTGCAGGTTTGCACTGCTCCACCCCCGATCTCTTCTTTTAAGAAAAGCAATAACTCATGACTCCTGATATCGATCTCGTCTGGACAAATCAATACGCTTTACTGCTCTCCGAAAGAGAGAGAAATATGGTAATCGAAGGTGTGCATACATGGCCGTAGGAAATTGGGGCTCAAAGAAAGCTTCTTTATCACAAAAGAACAAGGAGGTAGTCCATGGCCACACTTTGTGAGAAACATTAGACAATCACAAATATGCTGCATAACATGCTTTTCTTTTGGATCTCTCCCCAAGGAATGGAAGGAGATGACACAAAGTGAAAGGAGATACCCACCATGCAAGCCCCACAGCCTAGTTTTGACCATCTTGTCCGGTCCAGTTTGAACATCCTACTATAGTAGTATTACTATTTCTGCTTAGACCATCATGTATTAGCGTTTGTGGTTCAGTAAATTTCAGCTTAACTCTGGAGTGTACTGATGAACTTTGTTATGTTAGAAACAAAAAACAATGCAGTTAGTGTAAAAGATTTTGGAAGCCTATAGATATTGAAGTTGTATCGTATTTTTTAGAGTTCCAAGTTGTATCTCCTAGTGTTGACAGTCAATAACTGATTTCAGCATAGTCAGATGCCTTTCACATTGAAGACATGGTTCGAAATTTCAGACAGTAAGCGATTTTCTGAACCTGGGTGAAGCAACGGTCGCGAACAGGCAAAATAAAGGCGCGCTGTGTCGTTTGAATGAACTTAAATAAAGTCGGGTTGATCGATCAGATGAAATGCTTCCTCAGGCATAGTAGTAGCATTTTAGCATATATTAACAAAAAGAGAAGAGAAAGAAAAAGAAGCATGAGCTTGCAGTTCCAGTGCCCGGGTAAGCTTTCGTCGCTTTGCCGAAAGAGACTGCGATGTGTTATTCTCTTTCGCTTTCTTTCTCTTCTTTAGTTTAATTTGTGGCATCTCTCTGATCTTTATTTTCTTCGTCTTTGATCCGATTAAAGAAGAAGATGAGAAAGCAAAAGGGAAATTCTTTCTACTCCATCGTTTGCCGTTGCTGAAGCTCGTGTTTCAAGCTAGCTATGGTTAGCTGTGGTCTCTGCCGCTGCTACTGTACCGTACAACTCATCTACTGCAAAAATACTTCAGCAGCATGGAGTATACTCCTAGTCCTACTATGGATGGATGGTGTAGGTCAGGATCGGATTGGGCGGGGTCCTCGGGATCGACGCCCAACAGATCGAACAGTCTCATGCATGCAGAGACACTGATGAAAGCAAAAGAAGCGAGTAGTAGGATAGCCTGCTGCCATGATTCGGTCTGGACTCCGATCAACACGCGGGCCATGGATCCGCCGTGCGTGCACGCGGCCAGGCGTCCATGGCCGTCGATGAGAGAGGAATTGAATGTGGTCCCCGGGCGTCCTCGGGATCCGCAACCATCAGAAGAGAGGAGAGGATGTCATCCATGGCCATGGCTGCGCGGGGAGGGAGGCCCCGGGCAGGGAGGGAGGGGGGGTCCAACAAAGGAGAAGACATGTCGCCGGTTTCGGGGGCGCTGCCAGCGAAAGCGACGCCACGCCCACGCTTCACTGATCACTACTGTCTATCCTATCCCCACCATCGTTTTATTAGTGCTTCCACATTACTACTACTACGCTCATCGTCATCATTATATCATACCTGTTTCAAAACCTTATTATTAGCTACCTTTAATCTCTTCTAGCTACCAGCAGTCCAGCAGTTCAGTACTTGTTCTTGCTCATTATTGTACTGCCGAAAATGAAAACATAAATTTCTTTGCGAAATTTGTGTATACCTAACTACTAGTACTAGATAAGCAGAAATAACCACACGTACACTTGTCTGACCTCGCTGATGAAATTTGATCCACTCATCAAGATCAAAGGTGTATGAATGCGTACGTAGTACTAGTATATACTTATTTCTGACGGTCCTATGTGTAGCCCATCTACACACGTTAAGAATGCACACACTAGCTCAGCAAATGCACATATTTGTCTTATTACTACCCGCTAGCTACAGTGATCTTCATTATCAACTCTGGCTGGTGCAAGAACAGAAGAGAAGGAAAGAAACGACCAAGATCATATATATGCAAAGAAATAAAGAAGGGAAGAAGACTCTAGCTAGCTGAGGCACCTGGGATGTTAGCGACTTGACAGGGTCCCTGCAGGTCGGGGTGTCGCCGGCGGCGGCCGAGCGCCCGGCGTCCTCGCGGCCACCATCTTCTTTGACGCACGCGATGCAGGCCAGCATCTTCTTCTTAATTACTCTCCCTGCTCTGCCTTCCTGGCTTCTGTATGCTCTTCTTCTTCGATCACCGCTGGCTGGCGATTCAGTCTTCGGACAGTGCACCACAGCTAGTATTCAGTCGAGAGCTGATCAAGTGCTCTCACTATGGCGCTATCTATATGGAGTAGCTTGCTAGAGCAACACAGGTAGTAGTGCGTTTACTAATCTGTACACTCTCTATATATAGCTAAATATTTGAGTGGAATGGAATGGATGGCACAAGTGCATGCTTGGGCCTTGGATGTCCAGTGGGCTCACCGGTGCGTCACTCCCTAATAAGCTCAGCTGCTGCTGCTTTATACTGCTCTAATAGAGAAGAGAGAGAAAGAGGAAGAGAGAGAGAGAGGGGTAGTGGTGGTGACTGTAACTGTTCCGGTAAAAGGAAAGAGGCACAGCTGATGCTGCGTACGCATAGACGGCAGGCAGGCTGGGGGTCCTCTGCTTTTTGTTTTCGTGGCAGCCACAACGAAACAGCCTCAGCCTTAGGCATGCGCTCTCAGATCATCTCTTCCTTCCATTCTGATGCGTGTTCCGACGCGCCATACATGCGGCGTGCAGCGAAGCACATCCATGCTCTCTCTCTCTCTCTGTATCATCTCTCTGTACTATACTGTTACTATAGCTACTCATACATATATGTTGTTTCTAGCACAGATGACAGATGCAGCTGGTCCGGTCGGCCGCTTATTTAGTTTTGTAATTAGCTGCAGGCCTGCACTCTGCTCTCCTTCTTTCTTTTGTCTCGCCGTTCTTTCGTTCGTGTCGTCCGTCTATGTGCGGGGCGGCGGTACATCGATCATCCATCTGATCCATCGTGCCCTATATACATGGCCACTACTTACTTCGTACTTGCTCTTTCCTGTTAATTTGCTTACAGTTGTGGATCGGAGTGCTCTGCCGCTGCAAATGCTCTCGAGTGCTCTATATACTCCTCTCTGCAAGCTGCTCTGCTGCGTGCCCGATCGAACAACCAATATAATGAATGTTGTTGTCAACAGCGAGCAGAGTGACAAATGATCATGAGCAGCAGGCGATCGTGCTAATTGCCGCGTGCATGCCACTTGGAATTCGAGATTAAGAACAAGAAGAGAGCGCATGCATGCATCATGACCATTGCAACTTTTAGTTTAGTTTTTACTACTGCAACAAACTACGAAATGGCTCGCGTATTGTATTTACACGTCTACTAGTGCTAATAACCACGTGTACTTTGGTTTTACATCATTAATTTATGATTATCCTATCATTTGTACCATATTATGCCTTCGCCTCCATTTGATGTGTATAATTGGAACAAAAGGAGTATTTAATTTTTTAAAAAAAATCATAACAACATTATATTGTGGGTAATTATAAGCATGTAAATATGGCGTGCATGCAGATTTATTTGTAATAACTGTAGTGGATAGATTAATTCTACTTAATAAATGTAAGGGCCTATATATTTCTTCGCTAAATACTAGTAGTGTTAATTAAGATATACTACTCACTAATAGACGATGTCGCTGGCAGAAGAGATGAGGCAAGCCCCAGCACCATGCATTTGATGATTAACATGTGGGTATTATGATGCATCATACTACTAGTGCACTATCATTTGCATGCACAAAAGGGTATGGTCAATTACTACTCCGATCCACTTATTGTTCATGCGTGTGCGACCTTTGCCAATAGTTTGTTCCCATATATTTCCTCTGTGCGTGTGTAGTAGTAGTAGCCTAAGTATAGGTACCCATCAATTATTCATCAGATGGATGGATGGATGGTGGATGGATACATTCGCTCCAGCGTGCAGTTGGCGCACATTGTTTTTTTACTTTATTTAGGGAAAAATGAAGCATGCTGGTACTGATTTGAAAGTCAGGTGAGAACGTGACGCGGACGACGGCCGGTAAGCTACTGGCGGGTGTGGATGCCGGCCAATCTCCGGCGTAGCAGTAGTACTAGGTCAGTACTACTAGCAGAACAAGAACATCGATCGGGCGGCGCGAGGCCCGAGGAGGGAAGACAATGGAGGAAGGAAGAACACCTCTGAGGCCGACATAATAATGGTCAGGAATCTCTTCTCTCATCAGAGCAAGCCCAATAATTAGACAAGTATTTGTCTTACCGACAAGCTAGCAGACAAGGCATACAATAAGTTGTCTCCACAAAATATTTACTGAGCCCACAATCCACCCATGCATCCAACTTTTCTCCTCACGTCTGCGCACCATGGGACCCACGTGCAGTGTTGCGATCGTTGCCAACTGCAGCGACAAATGTGCTTCTCTCTCCTCCCTTTCCTGCTTTGTGTCAGAGAAAGTGCTCAGTCTTCGATCGATTCGCCCCTTGTTGGGCCTGCTCTCAGGCAGCTGAGCTCTCCGGCCGGCCGGCCGGCATAGTAAGAGCAAGTATTATGATGTCCAGTCAGCTGACGAAATGTGTGTCCACGTCAAAAGAATCACCGCTGGCAGAGAGAGAAAAGGAGAGAGAAGGTGGAGCGGGCGACTTGCCAGACGCCAGCTGAAGCGGGCGCATACGCGGTTGAGCGGCTCTCATTCGCTGCGCTTGCCTCGTACTCTCTCTGTCCCAAAAAGAATGACGTTTTTACTTTTTACCATCATGTTTGATCGTCCGTCTTATTTAAATTTTTTATGTAAATTTTAAAACAAATATGTCATAATTAAAGTATTGCTAATGATAAAACAAGTTATAAAAAAATAAATAATATTTACAAAATTTTTTTAATAAGACGAACAATTAAACTTTTTACCTGAAAGTAAAAACGTCAAGTTTTTTGGGACGGAGGGAGTATGACATGAAGAGCGTTAAATATTGATGGGGACAGCCAGCTGACGAGCGCGCAGGCTCTCCCCGCTGGCCTTTTATTCGCCGGCAGCGGGCGTAGTATTATCCTTGCTCTAATGTCAGCAGTGTGTCCGTCCCTGCACACCGCACGCACGAATGCCCCGCGAGACACACACAACAAGCATGATGCACGCACGCATCAAAGCGAAGCATCATGCCTCCTCCTAGGGATCCTCCTCTCTCTCTCAGCTTGTTGCATGCCATCGCCATGGCAGCCAGTCGGGGACCAGTAGCTAGTAGGAGTACCACCAGCTGAGCAGAGCAAGACGAAGATGACACATGTCGTCTGTCGATTGCAGTACTAGTACCAGCAGCAAGCAGCTCTTTGCTTTGCTTTGCATTGTTTTACATGTAGTAGTATTTGCTTTGCAGAGCTTAACGCGCGGCGTTCGATGAGATTTGATTTCCAACGGCTGCCTGCGGCGGCTCGCCATGCGCGATCGATCGAGTTGCTTTTTGGACCAAGAAACCAATAACCAGCTGTTCTGTTCACGGCGCGCGCCTGGAAGAAGAAAAAGAAGAAGAAAGTGGAAAGGATTGCTTGTTTATTCGGGATCCCATCGTACTACTCCGGGTCGATTTACATGAGGCTCTCCTCGTCTCGTCTGTCTCTGAGAGAGATTCGATTCCATCGTACGCCGCCACCGTCCTGTTTCAGGATCTGTCTCGTCGTTGAAAGCAACAACCAACATACACTCTCCATCTGCACGACTTCCAAATACGAAAAGGAAAAGGAAAAAAGGAAAATTACACTTTCTACTCTACCTGTGCCAGCAGTTTCAAATAGATTTCCTCCCGCATTGACCAGCACATGGAAGTTTGAAAGTTCCGCATGGAAGTATTCGTGTCCAGAGACCTGATGAGGGTCATGTCCAGCATGGAATCTGCTTCATTCTGTAGTCTTTTTGTATCCAAACAAACAAAGAATACCGAGTATGTTTCATTGTTTATTATTATTATTTTGGAAAGTCTGGAAATTTTTCTTTACTTTGGACTTTGGAGGAAACTTGGGATCTTTACCGGCCATAACCACGACACTAACGATACTATGGAAATATCAGGAGAGTTTGATCGTGCTTGTGTTCTAGCTTCTCATAAATTTCTCTATATAATAACGGCCGACATTATTGAGAAGGAATTCCAGATCCAACGAAAGGACGAGGAGCTTCTTTCGGCCATGGCGCTGCTTGTGAAGGGTGTTGTGTCGATGGCAGCTCTGATCTTCCTCCTCTGTGTCGTCTCTGCTGCATCATCCGCGCCTGCACCCCGCTGGCGTTGCTACCGCGTCAAAGACGGCATCAAAATCGAAGGCTGCGGCAGCAAATACACTTCCTATCTCGTGACCCTCCAAAGGCCTCCGAACGGCGACGCCATGGACGACGATGAGTGGCGTCGCTGGTACGAGTCCTTCCTGCCATCCGCCATGGAAGATGATCCGTTCGAGCCTCGTTACTTCGACTGCACCACAAATTCGTATTACGGCTACCTCCTCGTAGGGCTGAAGGGGTCGGAGCCCGTGGACATGGCCAAGAGGCCCGGAGTTGTGAGCTTGTCCTCCATGGGACCGTGGATCATGCCAGTCAACACACCCTGTTCAAGAAATGCTTCTGCTATTCTCAAGGAGAGGGAGAAGGAGCGGATCTTCTTTGAACTTTCTTGATGCAAGTCGATCTGGTTTATTCCAAGCAAAAAAAATTTGCATATATGATTTTAAAATCTGAGTTTAGTTGCTATGCAAAATTCTCTGGTTCTTACAATTCTATGCGTCAGACTACTCTTTTACTGTACGTTTTACCTCTGTACAATAAGAAGTGGCAAGACTTGAAATCAATCCCAATCCTTAATTTTAAGAGGGGAAAAAGGAGGAACATATAAGAATCTTATTGTCGGAGTTTCTCAAGAGACGTAGCTTCTCTCCTTCCGTGGCCTCGTGGCATACACATATCCTATCAAGTGGCGAATTCCTATTAGATCGTGTTTCTCCCTGGTCTCAGCCCAACGAGGTCCTCTAGGCCATGAACAAAGCTGTTTGTTAGCCATCATTTTTTAGAAAAGGAAATATATTGATATTTCAGTCTCCGCATCAAAAAGATGCATGTAGCTATTACTATTACAAGGTAAAAAAACACGCTCCATTCCTGATAGAGCACGTAGGCTTAGGAAAAAAGAGCAAACATTGAAATTAAAGACACGTCTATGCTGCTGAGCAACCACCTGACAATCCACTACCTACGTATGACCGTCATCACAACAAAGAGGCCCAATGTCCATAATTCTGAAGCAATGCCTCGATGGAAACAAATTTCACCTCTGAAAATGACATCACGATACCTCAGTTGCATCATAGAGGCCTTCCGCCATCCTTCCACTTGACTCACAATGTAGGTAAGAAAGCCTAAAAGTGTGTGTTGTAACCCTCAACACAGCTGCGAAGCCTAAAAGTGTGTGTTGTAACCCTCAACACAGCTGCGCTCGAAGAAAGCTTCTAGTGTTGCGCCACCATACAAAATGATCCCATTTGGACCACCATGGGTCTTAGGACGCTGTGCTCCGTTGTCGCGTACTTGAATGCCATGTCGAGACACCTTCTATTTCTCATCAATCTGCTACACCTGCAAATTTCACCATTGGAACTAGCTCTAGAGGACAACAAACGCTAAATAAACGTTGTCCTCACCAAAGAGCGTCATATCCAAGTGAGACAATATTCATCATCACCTCTGAACTGCCACCAGGTGTTGTCACACAGATTCAATCTCGAGGTTGGAATCCCTCCACATGCCTCCAGGTCCCAATCGATGGTGGAAGGGGAGGGGTCGGTGGTGGTGGAGGTTGAATCACCGCCCGTGTCGCCGGAGGCGACGCGGGGGACCTTGATCGATGGTGTTTGAGATCGATGGTGTTTGAGATCGGTCGTTTGTTAGCCATCATTGTCCTGGGTTCCGCATAAGACAATTGTTTTCAACCAAAATAGGAAATATATAAAATTCCACTTCCTGTAGCACGTCAGGCTAAACAAATATTTTTTAGATAATGGGAAAAAGATGTCCCGACCTTCACCTCGCGAGAGGTTACGGCCAGCCAAGACTCAATTACATCAAAATAGCAGCATTAACATCTGCATCCCGCACACCACTAAATGAAAGGAGATAAAAGAAGCCAACACAGTTTGGATAGGCATTATTACATAGCAATTCTATTGCTAAACCTCCATCCGTGGTTGGCAAAAACTTGCATGACCGTCATCTCCAGGGAACGGCATGCATCCTTCATCGCGGTGGCGTCCTCCTCACACTTTTGAAGTTGCGCCCAAAACCGGCTCCAGTGTGTTGCCCTGTATAGTACCTGCATATAAGTTTTCATAGGACTTTTGTCAAATACAATGTCATTTCTAGTTAACCATATAGCCCAGCATATGGCCGATGCCCCTACTAGAATTTGGCCTTTCATCTTACTTGCTAACCCATTGAGCCAAGATGAAAACATATGAGTAACACTAGTAGGAATATGTAAACCAAAAGTGACTTGTACTGATCTCCAAATAAATCTAGCATAATGGCAATCAAAGAATAGGTGTTGGATTGTTTCTTCATGTGCACAAAGACACATTTAGTATTACCCACCCAATTACGCCTAACTAGATTATCCTTTGTTAAGACAACACCCCTATTTAAGTACCATAAAAAGACTTTTATTTTTAGTGGCACCTTCATTCTCCATAGGGCTTTGTTCTGCCTCACTGAACCGTTTTTGATCAGTGCACTGTACATCGAACTGACAGAAAAAATCCCAGATTGATGTAAGTCCCACCTGAACGAATCATTTCCATCATGCAAATTAACATGTGCTATCTGCGCTACAAGTCGATGCCATAGATTCAAATTTTCATCAACAAGCCCACGTCGAAATGAAATGTTTAATGGCACTGTACTAAACATGGTAGCCACAGATACATGTTTATTCCTAGCGATGAAATAAAGAGATGGGTATTTTTGTTTCAAAGTAAATCGACCCAGCCACATATCCTCCCAGAACCTAGTATTTTCACCATTAGCAAGATGAAATTTACCAAGGTTTAAAAATCGGTCTTTGACTTTCATCAAACCCGACCAAAAATGTGAGTCCCCGGGTTTCTTAATAATCTGCCCTATAGGTTTGCCTTTTTGATACTTCCTTTTTAACAATGTTTGCCAAATACCCTCTTCATTAATCAATTTGAACAGCCATTTACTTAGGAGACATTGATTTTGTATATCAATATTTTGGATGCCTAAGCCACCTTGATCTTTCGGTTGACACAAAATGTCCCACTTTGCTAGCCGATATTTCTTTTTATGATCATCGGACTGCCAAAAGAACCGAGACCTATAATAGTCAAGCTTTTCTAGGACCCCTCGGGGAACTTCAAAGAAAGATAGCATGAACATCGCTAGGCTAGTGAGAACCGAGTTAATGAGAACTAACCTTCCACCTACGGACATATGCTTCCCTTTCCAGCTAGAAAGCTTTTTCTCAAAACGGTGTTCTATTACTTTCCAATCACTATTGTTTAGCTTTCTATAATGCATTGGTATACCCAAATATCTAAATGGGCAATTCCCAGATTGGCACCCAAATAAAGCTGAGTATTGCTCCTCATATTCCTTGGCTTGTCCAAAGCAGAAAATTTCACTTTTATGAAAGTTTATCTTAAGACCCGATAATTGCTCGAAAGCACATAGAAGTAACTTCATATTTCGAGCCTTAGTTAAATCATGTTCCATAAAAAGAATTGTATCATCGGCATATTGTAAGATTGAGAGACCATCATCTATCAAATGTGGCACAACCCCTCCTATGTCTCCCGACTCTTTTGCTCGTTTAATCAAGATAGCTAGCATATCAACCACTATGTTAAAAAGTATTGGAGAAAGGGGATCTCCCTGCCGTAACCCTTTTTTGGTTTGGAAATACTCTCCTGTTTGATCATTAATTTTAATGCCCACATGACCACCCTGTGTAAAAGCATCGATCCATTGGCACCACTTCGAAGAGAAGCCTTTCATTTGCAAAGTTTGTCTCACGAATGACCATTTAACTTTGTCGTATGCTTTTTCAAAATCAATCTTAAAAATCACTCCACTCATTTTTTTCCTATGCATCTCGTGCATAGTTTCATGGAGGACGACTACTCCCTCCATAATATTCCTCCCTGGAAGAAAAGCGGTTTGAGTGGGGCTGATTATTTTTTGGGCTATATTGGTGACTCTATTAGTAGCTACCTTCGTAAACACCTTGAAGCTAACATTCAGCAAACATATAGGTCCATATTGTTGAATTTTAATAGCTTCCGCACATTTTGGTAATAAAATTATTGTACCAAAATTAAGGCTATACAAAGGTAGATTTCCATTGTGAAAGTCATGAAATAAGGCCATTAAGTCAGATTTGATTAAGTTCCAAAAAGCTTGGTAAAATTCCGCAGGAAAATCATCTGGTCCTGGGGCTTTATTGTGTTCCATCTGAAAAATAGCCTTACGCACTTCTTCCTCCGTAAACTCCGAAACCAAAAAATCATTTTCGCTTGCTGTTACTTGGGGGATGTCGTCTCTACGAGACGCATCCAGATGGAAAGCATTCTCCACTGGAGGTCCGAAGAGATCTTTATAGTAAGTAGTAATGTATTTCTTAAGCTCGTCATCCCCAGTAATTATCTGATCATTGTTTTGAAGTTTAAAAATCCGCGTCTTCCTATGTTTGCCATTAGCTATTAACTGAAAATACTTTGTATTAACATCACCCTCTAGTAAGTTTTTTGTTTTGCACGTTGGTACCACTTTACCTCTTCTTCTCTCAACATTTCAGCCAACCTATTATTAAGGCATTGTTTGAGATCAATTTCCTGTTGAGATAAAATGGTAGTCTCTGCTTTCTTATCGAGGGCGTCCAATTTATCCAGAATTTTCTTTTTTTCTTTTTTGTATGCGCCACTTACATTTTTTGCCCACCCCCTTAGATAACGACGAAGCGTCCGTATCTTGGACTGCCATCTCTCCATGGGTGAAGTGCCATTATTCTAAGAAGACCAGATGTGTGCAACCATATCCATGAACCCATCTCTAAGCAACCATCCAAGTTCGAATTTGAATAGCGGTTGATTAGTGATAGAAGTTGCATCTCCTGTATTTAATAATAGTGGCGTGTGATCTGAAATTTCCCGAGTGAGTGCAATCACCGTGGATAGTGGAAATTTTTGCTCCCATTCTGTGGACATTAAAATCCTATCTAACTTTTCATACGTAGGATTAGGCATAGAATTGGCCCAAGTGTATTGTCTACCTGACATCTCGAGCTCCCTAAGGCTTAGACCATCAATGACTGCATTAAAAAGAAACGGCCATCGATTTTCAAAATTAGTCTTATTTTTATCTAGGGGCTTCTCATAATGTTAAAATCACCTCCAATTAGTAGTGGTAGACTTTCGTGGCTACACATAGTGACTAATTCTGTCAAAAATTCTTCCTTAAATTGTGTTTGCGCAGGGCCATAAACTACTACGAGAGCCCATTTGTAATCGTCAATTTTATTGCACAAATGAAACTTTACGTAGTATTCCCCTTCGTCTATGGAGCCTATATCATACATAGTAAGATCAATCCCCAAGAGGATCCCTCCTGATCGACCTCTAGGTTCCATACAATGCCATAGAAAATCTCTCCCTGCGCATAGATTTTTCAAAAACTGAGAGGAGAACTCCCTTCTACCCGTTTCCGAGATAGCTATAAAACTTAGATTATGCTCTTTTGTAAGATCCGAAATAAATTTATGTTTTTTTGGGTCTCTAAACCCATCACAATTCCAGAATATGCCTTTCATTTTAAACACTAGATTTATTATGAGCCTTGTTCTTATTTTTGTTTCGCCTGGAGTTTTCCTTGATAAGAATACCATGTTCATCAAGGTTATCCGAAGCATCCATCACCTCATCCATTATGTCATTACACAAATGGTTGAGAATGAATTTATCTAGTTCCTCTTCTTCCAACATTTCTTTTACCTCATTATCTATCACTTCGGTTTTCAAGTCCATCCTACGAACCTCCCTGAGTCTAATTTCCTCTATAGTTTTTAAATTATCTAGAGATTTATTAATACTAGTATTATCAAGACCAAGCGAAATACCAATACTGTTAAATCTAGAAGCAATAATTTCATTTGGAATATGTAAAAACGAGGCAGGTACATCTTGTTTACCTTCATTGCGCAGCGCCTTTAGCTTTTCAGCTCGGTCCAGGGAGTCCTGGTCGCACGTTGCCGCCCGACGCTTGCCACGACGTGCTGCGGCCTGAGATGGTGAAGCTTCATCAATCGCCGCCAGCTCTGCCACCGTCGCCAACGGACTTTCCCCCACCGACTCATTCTGTGCAGCCATTTCAGCAGTGATGTCCTGTATCTTCTGGAGGACTTCGTCAGTGTCCATAGAGGCACACACATCTTCCGCGGCTCCAGCCAAAACGTGGCCGTTGGTCTGCGAAAGGTTCGCATCCAACAGCTCCACATCCTCCTCCATTACCTGCTCTGAATTCTGATCCAGTGCACCCGAGTCCGCCACCTTTTCATCAGCTTCCACAGTTGGCATTGCTGCTGAGGTGCAAATCACCTTCACTTCCGGTAGCTGCAGCACTCCCTGAGGACCACCCGCTGTACCACTACCAGGCAGAACAATACGATACACCTGGCCACACTGTTTCTTAGTCGATCCTCCAGTGTTTCCTGCTGCTGGTGCTCCCTTGTTCTTGTCATTGTCTGATGCAGCCCCATTCAGGTTTGTTTGGTCACCATTCTGCTCCTCTAGGTGGCCTTCATGGGCTCCATTATCACCATTACCATTCATGTCCATATCCATGGGCTCCGGGTTATCAGCATTTGCATTCTCTTCCACTCTAAAGAACAATCGGTACAAGTAATCTCCAATCACTACATCCACGAATTGTGGGATTAAGTTAGGATCAATTACAAGCACTTGCATCCGGCAGATATCATACTTCCTGGTGAAGATCATATCTACATCTTTAGTTACTCCTAAGATCGAACCCACAGCCCATATGATCAAGAACTCATGGAGCTCCTCTGGGAGGCCAATAAACTGAACCCAGACCCGTGGAAGGGCCCTCCTGGCCTCATTTCCTACTCCACGTTCTTCTATTTTCAGCTTAGCATTCTGCACCTTTGTCTGAACCAATCCCCATTCAACCATCCTCTGTAACTCTGCCCTTGAAGGAAATATGGTCCTGAAAATATTCGGGCCAACATCCTCCACATTCCATGTCCACCGCATCGGAATCAAACGCTCTAGCTCGGCCACCACATTCGCAACGGTGAGTGCACCATCAGTGACCCTAATGATTGCCGTTCTTGACTCGTTGCGCTGCCTCTGGTTAGGTGTGTGTGGGATGTGAAAGAACCCAAGCCCCTCCACCGCAAAACCAGCTGGAACCGCATTTGGCCTGACACCCCTAAAAATGGGGCATCTCGCCTTTGCATGATCTTTGGTGTCGCATATCTCACAATACACTTCAGCCTTGCACTCATCCTGTGTGTGGCCCTTGACGTAGCACTTGTAGCAGTAAGGTGCTTTACCGCCATGATCCTTCATTGCCCCCTTTGAAGAAGACTCAGGAATTTCATTGTTTGCCATCGGCTTAGACATGGTCTTGATGGGCTCCAACTTGGTTGATCCCGTCTCAGTGGTTTGCATGATGGTAGCCTGCGCCACGCTTGTATTTGCTGGTTGTATCTCAATAGCCGGATGGGCAGGAGGCGCCCCCGACATGGCAGCAAAAGCCTGTTGCAGCAACATCGCCGCCTGCGCAGGCATGCCTGGCATTGCCGCAAACGCCTGTTGTAGCAGATTGGCCGCCTGTGCCGGGAGGTTCAGTTGCACCTGCCCATTCCCTACGGCCGCCCCCACCGGCGCACCGGCCGCTCCTTGCACCTGGGCTGGAGCTGCCGCGGGCGTAGGTGCCGGTGCCGGTGCTGGTGCCGGTAGCTGTTGTTGGCCATTAGGGTTTTGGGCCACAAAAGCGCCAAAGGCACCCCGACCACGACGTCCCCCGAAGTTGCCACGTCCACCAAATCTGGCTCTCCCACCACCATAACGGCCGCCTCCGTGACCCGTGAAACCACGACCGCCATTACCAGGGTGGAAACCTAGGTTGGTCGCCTGAAAACCTCCACGCCCGACTAATCCTCCTTGACCGGCACCGCGGGGAATGCCGTTGCCGTTGGCACCGCCACGCTGCCCGTTGTTGCCGCCGCCCTCCATTGCCGAACGTGCGACGTCTGCGTACATAAAGGCGGCTGACAATCGCGAGGAAAAATGTGGCGCTCTAGGGTTCCGAGTGTACGTACCGGATCTAGCAAATAAAGCCACTAGTCCAGGCGTCGGGTGATATGGTATTAGTGGGCTTAAAACCATATTAGGTCCGCCCACTTTATTTGTTTGAATAGACAGACTAGTATCGGATGGGCAACTATGGGCCCCCGGACTAGACTCCCTTTTTGAATTTCGTTTCCCTAAATCCCGCTCTGATCCGAAACTTTTGGATCGCCGATTTTGAATTCCTTCCGACGCCGGTGATCGCCGGCCGGATTGGGAACCATTCGGCGGCCACAAATTGAAACCACGTGCAGAAAGTGAACGAATTGGAGACGAACATACCTTGGCCTTGCTCAATGCCGCTCCGAAAGTCATCTTCGGCGATACACGCGGCGCTGGCAATGGTGCTTGCCACGGACGGACGGCCAGTTTGCTCCGTCGTGTCATGGTGTCGATGATCTTCTTTGCCAAAGACGTTTCTCCTAGAGTCGCATACTTTGGTACCTCGATTTCACTTTCTGCCATGGCACATTCCTCCTTGGTGAAGCCGGCCTTCGCCGCTTGTCGCAAGAATTCCGGCGTGTCGATGGTGTCCACTTCTATCACGCTCTCATCATCGCTGCTTGAGTCATCTGATTCACCCAGTGCCCAGAACCTTGATCCTCCTGTGGTTTGCGCCTGTGGTCGAGAACGCGATGCCGACGCAATTATCAGCTCCGTCTCTCTCGCCATGTGCTCCGTGGCTAGGATCCTGTCGGCCTGAGTAATGAGCTCTGGATCCTCCTCCTCCGGCCGAGCCACCCGAGCAAGAGTCAGCCTCCGTACTCGCAGCCGGTCCTTCATCCTTCATCACCGCATACCCTCGTCAGGCTAAACAAATATAGATTTACTATTTATAATTCCGAAACAATGAAAAGGTACTGACGAAGCAATCGAAATTGTACAAGAGAGAATTCCTTGTTTGCCCCTGTTAAAATTCGTGGTTCCTTTCTTAGCCTAAACTGAAAACAAGTTACTTATATGATCCAAATTGCAACTTTGGTTCCTTTTTTGGCCCTTCCGTCAGATCTGTTACACTAGGCTGTCAAGGGCCTCTTCTCAGCGATGTAAAATGACTATCCTACCCTTTCCAATTTCCCGGAATTTCTTTCCATAATAAGCTGCTCACTTGCTCGAATTAAAAGTCAATGTTTTGGAGCTAAAAAAATTCTGAAATTTTGTGTGGCGCTGGAACAAAGAATAAGCTACAACTTTTATTTTGAATTCAAACTTATTTGAGGTCTGCATTTGGAGTTAAAAAATACCGAACAAAGCTGCTCGCTAAAGTTTTCCATGATTTTTTTTAAGCTTCAACGGTTTGAATTAAATTTGTTGTTATACTGACATTGATTCCAATTAGTTCAGAAACTTTGTAATTAGGAAATCTTGATAAGTTATATTATTCTCAAATTTTGGAACAAATAAATACTTTCGAAATTGAATTTTACATTTTTATTTACTCTAGGGGTACAAAGGTCATTTCACCCCTCATTTAACACCGTTAAACCTTCAAACTAACGGAAGGGCCAAAAAAGGAACCAAAATTTCAATTTGGGTCATATAGGTCACTTTTTTTCAGTTTGGGCCAAGAAAGGAACCACGAACTTTTATTGGGCCAAATAAGAAATTCTCTCAATTGTACAATCTGGATCATCTAGATTATACAATCTGGACTCTATAATCTGAGAGGTCTGCAAACGGGCAGAGATTTTGCTCCAGATTATAATGCCAGATTATATAAGGGCAAGTACAACGGTGTTGTCTCATAGACCGTCTCATGCATAACACGTAATCTCAAGACGGTATATCGGACCATCTATACAATGGATTATTGGATGGTTGTTTTAGTTGTCTCATAATAATCCTTAATTTATGGATGAAAAAATAGAATATTTATGTGTTACAAGACAACTAGAGTCCGTACAATGGTATGAAGTCGTCTCATACTTCTAAATTCTAGCGCACGAGGCGGTTGCTTCGCGAAACAACTACCTCTTTCTCTCACCTCCCTCTCTCTTTCTTCCGCATCATCAAAAATCCATGTGACATTGCATGAGACGACCTATGAGACTGCCTACATGTAGCGTTGTACTTGCTCTAATCTTAATATCTACTCTAGAGTAGGTAATGCTAGATTATCCCAGATTGGATAATCTGAGATAATCCAAACATGACCTTAATAAATAACAAAATCATCAAAACAGGGGATGTGTTTGGAGTTGGGAAAAGTCCGTTTTACTCCCCTCAACAAATCACTTTGTCCATCCTAGTCCCCGAACAAATCGTTGGCTTAATTTACTCCCCCTAAGTATCCATACCAGTTTAAATTAGTCCCTAAGCAGGTTTGAGACCCGGTTTTGCATACGTGTACGTGGTTTTCATTCACCCAGGTGCCACGTCACTCGATCTGACGTGTAATGGGCCGAGCCCAAGTACGCTTAGCACAGCACAGCAGCACCCTGCCAATTGCCTCCCGTTGGGCTGCAGTCCACACCAGGCTCTACGTGCGCTGGGCTCCCTGTCTTACGCTACTCGAGGTTAGTTGACAATCGTTGGTTCTCCATCAACAAAAAAAAAAATGACAATGGTTGGTTGCCCGTGGTGTCGCTATTCTGATCATATAAAAAACTGTCAAGCACTTTATATAAAAACTAGGTCAATGCCCGTGCGTTGCTACGGGCTATGAACTAAAGCATTAACTTACACCCCTAGATAGCATATATATTGTGAGAACTCAATGTGTCACATAACAAGACCATGTGACATGAATAACTTCTACAAGTCATTCAGCGATGAGAACAATACTCTCGGCTGAAAGTCAACAGTTAGATCGTATGTTCCATATTTAGATAGGACAAACGAATAATACAGAGCATACAACTCTTCCCTCATATCTCATGTGAATATAAGCCTAATTTATAGAGTTGACAAAAAAACACAATATAATGTGCTCATTCAGCATCTCAGCCTAATGTCAACATCTCGACTTGTGTGGCGAATGTGTCACCGGACCATGCTTGCCATTTGACTCTTGCTTGGTAAAGAGGACCTCAACTCCTCAATCTCTCCCAAGCTACCCTTGGACAGTCTGACGAATGATGCATCTTCCACAGCATGCGCAGTTGACATCAAGCATAATCGAGAATCACACCTCCTGCCCGATCAGACAACCACTCCTTCCACAATGTTGGAGCCTCAAGCTATTAACCTGCAGTACAAACAAATTATTGATATTTACTAATTACTACATCCATTCAAATATTACAGAAAATTGCCCAATCTGAAACTCATCATATTTTTATCTCTTTGTAATCCTATGTTAACACAATTAATCCTACATGCATCAGTATCTTTGTCATGCATAAACATTGTGCAGCAGATCGCCTGAGATATTGCTTGAATAACATATTGTCAAGTGCATGGCAAATAAATTACTCAAATATGAGCCTTTAGTAGACTACTTTGTTCTAAGTTCAGTTACCATGGAAATACATAGAAAGTACTAATGCGTTCATGTCTAGGTTTATATTTCTTACAAAACTTTACAGAACCATTGGATTAGGCTACAGGAACAACACAAGTCTGTCATTTTCACACTGAACTGAAAATGACAGTTAGGTCTCAACTTTGCAAATTCACATTCTCCACAAAACATAACCAAACTCAGAGCACAATTACTCAATGGGCCCTACAAACAATTTACTGCAACTATTTACATTGAGATGCAGACTGATTTTGCCTCTAACCATTTTAAAAACACCACCCAACACTGAATTATTTGCTGCGTTACATAGCTTCAAAATTGATTGAACTAAACTAACAACAAAATTCAGAACAACATAACTTGCGTTATTCTCAACTTAACATTACAAATAAATAATCGACGGAAAGGATTTAAATTTGTCTAGAACTTTCGTTATTGAGATGTGGACAGATTTGGCCTCTAACCATTTTAAAAACACCACGCCAAACTGAATATATGCACTGGCATTATAGAACTTCAGACCTGACTGAACTAAACTAACAGCAAACTTCAGAACAACATGACTTCAGTTGTTCTCAACATAAGATTGTAACTAAATACTGGTTGGAAAGGATTTAAAATCCTCTACAACTTTCGTTATTGTAGTATTTTCTGATTCTGCATCTAAATCCCAGAAAATGGTCTCGATCCGGTACAGGGCAAACTGAAACGACATAAAGGGTACCAACCAAATGAGTATGGTTATTAAAGAATATATGATTCATTCACCTCCTGACTTGGGGACGCTCAATGGTCTTGCATTCTGCATTATTATGACCTCCTTCTTGTTCAATGAAGTGCCATGCATTCTGCATTACAATGACCTCCTTCTTGTTCAACGAACTGCCAAATATTCTATGTGTCAGTACTCAATAGGATATTCAGATCATGAAACAACGTAAACTACAATTATCATAAAGCTACAAGAGGCAGGATCATGTCGACCATACTATTTGCCTGGCTGTCTCAACTATGCACAAGAACCATTCCATCGAACATGTGGCCTGCAGGTTGAAAATCGTTGATCTGTGCTGAGCATCATGAACAAATTGGCGGTGAGAAGATTATATTACAACAAAGGAAGCAGAGTAGCTATGCAAGGATCTGACATTCAACTGGAAGAAGAAGGGAATTTCATTAGGACAAAAAGGGGAACTTCATTCACCTTGCAAGCCACTGAACAAAAATTTGAGGGAACATACGACGGATTTACCAAAACCAATTAACTAATTTGTATGTAAACTGAGTGCAAATGAAGGGGTAATACTAATACCTTAGAGATGGGCGAGGTGCAGGCATCAGACGGGTTAGAGGGATCTTTGGATGCAGGATTACACAACCTCTTCCATGGTTAACACCGCTGGATCTGAAGGACCTCGCGAGGAGATCGTGCTCGCCAGATTGCTGCTGGCACCCGCACCTGCTGTTGGCCCCGAGGAGGAGGAAGAGGGCTCGATGCCGTGGCTGTTGTTTCTCGGGGAGGAGGAGGGCCCGGCGCCGTGGAAGCTACTGCTCGAGCAGGAAGAGCGTCGCCGCCGTGGTTGGTCCTCAGGGAGGAAGAGGAGCTCGTCCTCAGCGCTGCGCGGATCGAGCTCGTCCTCAGGAGCGGCGGCCTCCTCGCCGGGGTAGGATAGGAGGCAATGGTGGCGGAGGCAACGGCGGCGCAGGCGATGGGGTGGCGGAGACGGGCGCGCGAGGGAGAGGAGGCGGGCCGGCGGCGGCGGCCGGGCTGGCCTCGTCTCGAGGAAGGAGGAGGCGGGCGCGTTAGGGTTGGTGGGGAGGGAGGCGGGTGCGTGAAAAAAAACAGTGGTGGGTCCCATATGTCGGTGGCACAGACGTGGAAACACCAATTCTTTCCCTAATCGGCCAATAAGTGGGAGGTGGAAACACGAAATCTTCCCTAATTAGAATGGTTATGAAGACCATCTCTCGATTATAAAGTAGTATATAGAGAAGAAAGTCAAGCACCGTGTGGAGGCAACAAAAGAAGCACTCCAGTTATTTCAAAGTTGAACAGGTGAATCCCATTGCAAGAAAAGACATGGACCGCCTAACATCCAGTTATGCTGAACATTGCAAACGATTAAGAGTAACTGATAGCCAAAACTGAATATTCCGTTAATATCACCAAGCATACAAAGCTAAATGAGCAAATTACTTATTTTCCCTCATTCTAGAACTTCATCCCTTATTTGTCCCTGTTTAATTTTGTACCCGGATTTTAAAACTCCTTCCCTTATATGCCATTTTTCTGTTACAGCTGTGATTTTTTGCTCTTTTGACACATTTACCCCTTTAGGATGCATCCCTTATTTGCCCTCAAATAAACATGTTGTTAAACATATTTGTTGTTTTTTTATTTTTTTCAGATCGTTAAATAGAATTATATGACCAAAAAGCAACATGATGCATTTGGTATGAACGTGAATGTAAATATTTTTATACACCCATTTGAAGCTGATCCATAAATCAAAATATGTATTTATTGGATAATAACGGGTCTTTTGAAGTTAATAAACATGAGTAATTTCTTCTGTTCGTTTTCTTCTGTTCTCCTTTGTGCAACAAAGCAAACGAATAATGCAAAGGACTCGTTCGTAGCCATGGCAGCTGTGGCCTGTGGGCGCAGACTCCTCCTGTGCGCATGTGTGCGCATGGGCATGCCGCCGAGATTCCTTCTGCTCCTGTAGCCGGTGCGCCAGCAGGACCTCGCAAGGAAGGGCCGGACGACCCAGGCGGCCCGGCGACGGGCTCTCTGGGCCGAGATCCCTGACGGGGACGCGTTGCTAGGCGGAGGAAAAGCTCGGCGACGGGGCGCTGTGAGGTCGGGAGGAGCTCGGACTGGAAGAGCAGCCTCCGCGGGGGGAGGCGGCAGCGCCGGCGACGCCCGTGCGCCACTCGAGGCCATCTCAGCGGCAGCGGCGGCGGCTCGATTTCATTTGGTCCGGCAGTTCGTTGGTTGGTTTTGGGTCCTGTTGGTCGACGAGTAACTGAGGGTAATTTCGGCATTTGTCAAATTTTAACAGCGTGAAGATGAAAAGTAAACGGTCAAGGCTCTTTTTTGTCAGTTGACTAACGGAATAGGGTATAGCTGGCCATATGGGCCGTGCTAAAAGGGCCGGTCCGTGGCCCACTAATTTTGGCCCGGTCCGAGCACGGCACGGCCCGGTGCGTGAGTGGGCCATGCCGGCCCGTAGCCCGTCTAGGGCCGTGCTTGGGCTTAGGCGCAAGCCCGCCGTGCCGGCACGGCACGGTCCGTTTAGTGGCTGGCCCGTTCAGCCCACTATGTGGCCCACGGCCCGGCACGGCACGGCACGGTCCGTTTAGCCCTTTTTGCATTAGAAAATCAAAAAAATAGGAAAAAAACTACATTTTCAGCCTAGGGCCAGCCCGGCACGGCACGGCCCGTTCGGCCCGCGGCACAGCACGGCCCGTGTAACATGGCTAGGGCTGTGCTTGGGCTTGAAGTGAAGGCCCGTGTAACATGGCTAGGGCTGTGCTTGGGCTTGAAGTGAAGGCCCGTGTGCCGGCCGACCCGGTCCGTTTATTATATGGGCCGTGTCGTGCCTCTTCCTCAGCGGCCCGAGCCCGGCCGGGCCCGTGCCGTGCCGGCCCGGCACGGCCCGTTGACCAGGACTAGAATAGGGCATATAAGGGATAAAGTTTTAAAATCAGGGTATGAGAGGCAAACTGAACTAAATGGGGGCAAATAAGGGATGAAGTTCTAAAATGGGGGGAAATAAGTAATTTGCTCAAGCTAAATACTCTTGTGGACGTGTGATGTTCCTGACTCTAATGCTAAGACTGAACCGTTTCTTAAAAAAAGTAAAGACCGAAGCTGTGGTGCTGTGACTATAATTACAGATATTGACAAGTTCAAAATATCCCCAACACTGTATCTGTGTTGGCGTAAAATCGGTCTTTCAGCACCAACACTGCGGTCTAGCAAGAGTTGACATACATACATTAAAAAAAAAAGTACTCCTAGCATAGATGACTTTCATGACGTGGGCCCATCGGTGGTGATGACAAGTCCAGGCAGCAACAAGACCATCAACGAGCCAAGAGAGGTTACACTAACCAATGGTTCCTTTTCAGCTGACGCTGATTTGCAAGATAAGCACCTTTTTGGATGAACTTGGACCGCCTAACATTATACTTGTATCTGGAGAAGCAGATGGGATGTCTAGGCTGAAACAGAGGCTTATGTAAAAACTGTTTCTCTAAGCATTGTGAGTCAGTACAAGCGTATTTCATCTCAGAGGAAATGGCGAAGACTATTGGCAGACTGGCTGAGCAGGGGCTTACTTGTATCAAAATCTGATGTTCCAGTATTATTGGTGCGTGAAACAGTGAAAGTTGGCCTAGAATCAGAAAGCTATGTCAATGACAATCTGAATAACAAGAGTACTACATGCACACGAGAAGAGAGGCTAGGGAGAGAGAGAAGAGAGAAGAGGCGATTGGCCTTTGGAAATTCAGCAGCCATTTTATAAACTTAAATTGTCCACTCAAATAACAAAAGGATCGATCGGATAGCAGATACGCTTGTCCAGCTAACACACACCTGATTAAAACATCATAAGCTTGTCCAGCTAAGACACACCTGATTAAACATCGATCGGATAGCAGATACGCTTATCCAGCTAACACACACCTGATTAAAACATCGATTGGATAGCAGATACGCTTATCCAGCTAACAAACACCTGATTAAAGCATGGATTGGATAGCAGATACGCTTGTCCAGCTAACACACAACTAAAACAAGAGAATGAGCAGAATGCCGTGATGACGACTATGGTCCCAACCATCAAGCGAACACAGTAGGGGAGTGAGTGGTATCAATCGTTGAAGTCCCAGGCGGTGGACGGCTGAGGTGCGGACAGGTTTGCAACCGCCACCAGGGGGCTCCTGACGACGTGGCCGCCGCTCGATGTCCAGGTAAATGAGCCGTGGAAGACGCTGCCCTGAACGGGCGGGCGGCCGTCTTGCGTTTGGACCGTGAGAGTGAAAGACAGCTGCTCCTCCGCGGCGTCAAACCAGAGTTGTTCCGTATCGACAGTGACATTCACCTCCTGGGGCATCTCCACCTTCCAGTTGTACACCTCCGGCAGCAGATCAGGGTCATAAACCAGGTTGGTCAGCGTCCTTGTGACATATGTCTGATACTCCTGGAGATCGACAACAACGCTTGGATAATTGAGATCCTCCTGGAGCAGCCACCCGAGGCCGGAGCACGCGGCAGTACTGTCGCCGCTAACAGTGCGGAGCGCCTTCTCGCCGTGGTTTGTGCACACGTACCTGTAATCCCATATTCCTCCCATTATAGAAAAGAAAAGAAAAGGAAAGAAGAGAAGGTATATTGTAGCAGTAGTACCTTGCATACTGTAATTCGTCAATGTCGTAGGCCAGTCCAGGGTCCATTGCCCTGGAGATGTTGACATGGCCGGCGCCCATGGCGTAGTTGTCAGCTGGCGCCACCTGGTACTGATCCGTGATGCGCTGGTCATCTCCCAAGTTGTTGGTGAAGTAGGCTGTCGTCATGAGCGCCGACCTGATTCGATTCCATTATTATTTGAGTCGATGATCGATCGATCGCATTCACTTGGTAGTAATAAAGCAGCATGTAGCAGATCGAGAAGGCAGCAGGGGGAGGTTAATTAATTAGTTAAAATACAGTACCTGATGATTGCAGGAGACCAGGTTGGATTGAGGCGCTTGAGCAGGGCTACAAGACCGCTAACGTGAGGCACGGCCATGGACGTCCCGGACTGGATGCCGAACTCATAATCGGTGTCGTCGTACGCGAAAGGCAGGCCGGCCAGGATGTTGACGCCGGGCGCCAGGAGATCCGGCTTGAGGACGGCGGGCGTGTATTTGCTGGGGCCGCGGCCCGAGAAGCCGGCGACCGTGGGAGCCGGCCCAGTGCCCAGCACCGTGCCCGTGCTGAAGTCGAGGCTGGCCTTCTTGGGCCTGGGCCCTTTCGCCGAGTCTTTCAGCGCCTGGGCCTCGTCGTAGGAGACTTGTACGACCGCATTGGTTGCGCCGTAGTCCTGCAGAGTCTGGGCGTAGCCAGCATCCTCTGGTGGGAAACGAGGAGCACGCCCGTGGCGTTTCCCTCGTGGAGGACGGTGTAGATGAGCTGCTGCGTGCGCTCGTAGCTGTACCATTGGTCACAGATGACGATCTTGTCGGAGACTTCTTGTTGCGGGTAGACGCAGTAACGGCGGTTCCCGTCCTCTCTGTAGAGGAGCTCTTGTGGGTCAGCTGGCAGCCCGATGCTGTCCCGACGGGCAAGCGACTCCCCGAAGACCACCGTAGAACCATCGTCGTCATCGACGCTGACGATTGCCCGGAACGACCGGTCAACCGTGCTGGCTCCAACAGTGAGGACCCAGGGCGCCACGTTCAAGACGGAGGAGGGCGCCGGGCCTTGGTTGCCGCCGGCGGCCACCACCAGCACGCCTTTTTGCATCGCCCGGTACGAGGCAATGGCGATCACGTCGTCGTCGTAGGTTTCCTTCACGGGTGCGCCGATCGACAACGACACCACGTCCACCCCGTCAGCCACGGCCGCCTCGATGCCGTCCGTGATTGATTTATCGGGGCATCTGACTGTGATTCCCCCGCAGATCTAATAATCAACGATCGAGCAGATTAATTCATTTCAGGTTTTAGCTTTTTTTTTATATAATATAAAAATAATCATCATCATCTAAATAAACGACGAGGTATTACATACAGTATGTAAACAAAAGTACTACTACAGAGAGGCCGGACTACCGTACAAATTAAGAGAAAGAGAGAACAAGATTTTAGTTTTCATTTTCTAATTAATATAAGCGCAAATTAAATTATAATTGGAGAGATCGATCGATCTTCTAATATAATAATATAAGTGCGGCAAGTATAATATATTCTACATACAGTACTCTCAACAAAATACTAGCTAGTACAATTAAGCAAGGTGTGTCTGTCTTTTTAATTAATTGGGGTTGCCGTTGGCCTTGAAAATTGAATTGAAGGTTATATATATATATACTAGCTAGCTACTCTAGTAAACAGTTAATCGACTAGCAGGTTAATTAATTTAGTCTAATGGTGATCGATGATGCACACATACTGTAAAGGGCCGGGCCGGGGTAATCAATGCAATGCAATGCAATTTCGAAGAAAGAAAGATAGGTACTAGCTACTGCAAGATAAGTTGGATGCATGAGATCGAAAACCAACAACCCAATGCAATTATATTATACCTTGTATATGGCCACGTGCGCGTACGGAGCCACGCCGGAGGAGTTGCCCCTGGCGAGTCCATTGAAGGACGCATTGGCGACGAAGTTGCCGGCCGCGGTGGACGCCGTGTGGGTGCCGTGCCCGCCAGCCACGTCCAACGCTGGTCTTGCACGATCGTACAAGTTCTTCAACCCAATGAGCTTGCGGTTGCACTTGAGGAACTCGCAGGAGCCGCTCCAGCGCGCCGGCGGGTCGACGCCCTCGAATCCTCCATCTTGCATGGACGGATGAGTCACGTCGATGCCGCCGTCGACGATGCCGATTATCATGCCCCGGCCGCCGGCGCCGGGCCAGTTGTCGGGGGAGTCGTCGTCGTCATCCCCCATCTTGTTGGGAAGCCCGAGGAAGGAAGGACTGTAGGTCGTCTGCAGGTACCGGATCCCGTTGGGGAAGATGCGCAGGACGCCGGGCTTGGCGGACAGCTGCTTCGCTTCGTCCCGCGTCAGCCGTGCCGAGAAGCCGTGGAAAAGGACCCGGTACGCCGACAGCAGGCGCGGCTGCCCGAGCGACGTGAACTCGGACGGCAGGAACGACTGGTGCCACGCCCTGTGGGCATCGGCACCGTCGTCGTCCATCTTCTTGAGCACGGCGGCGCTCGGCCGGTCCAGCATCACGATGTACGTCCGGTAGCCGGCCGCGTCGAGGGGCTCCAGGTGAGGCTGCTTCTGCACGTGGTGCGGCCTGATGCTTCTTCCGCCGCCGAACTTGCTTCTTGATCTTGTCGTCGTGGACGCCGCCGCCACTGCTCCTACTAGCAGCACCAGCGCCATGCACAAGCGCCATGCTTGCTTCTTGCTCGCCGCCATGGAT
Source organism: Eragrostis curvula (assembly GCA_007726485.1). NCBI lineage: Eukaryota > Viridiplantae > Streptophyta > Magnoliopsida > Poales > Poaceae > Eragrostis > Eragrostis curvula. Next base: position 54,359,625 of record CM017441.1, read on the forward strand.
CTCGGCCGGATCGGAGCGACGACCGGCCGGGATCGGAGGGAAGTGACTGCCTGGCTACCTCAGCTAGCTAGCGCTTATGCATTGCTGCCTGCTTGGTGGTCGGGAGTGGAGTGAATTGAACTCTGCTTTTCGAATGATACTACACACTACTACTGGCCTTGCTGCATTGGATGCTGGATGGACATGATCGATGAATATGCTCCCGGTCGCCGGCGGCGAACTACTGACTACTGCTGCATGCCTTTATATATAGCTCAACCAGCAGAGAAGCGAGCCGCAGGAGTGAGTCGAACAATGCGCGCCACGCAGGCTTGGCTTGTTGTTGCTCCAAGCCGCATCTCGATCAGACACAAGGGAGACGTGCAGCACCCACAGACGAGTTGCGTTACCGTGCACCGCATGCTGCTGCACTGCCCACCATGCACAGTCCCGATCGACCCGGCCTGTACGTACAGTGGGCACTTGGTGGTGGATGCTTCGCCTAGCTGTTTTGTGGCAGATGCGGCATGTGTTTTTGCTCTCGATCGATCTGTGTACTCCGTACGTATACATCAGAGATAATCAGCGCTGATGACACACGCCACGCCGCGCGAACTCGATCGAAGATGCAGTGTCGCCGGCCTGTGTTATAGCCTGTGCATGTGGGTACGGTGTGTCCACTTGCTAGCAGCTGACACACGCCACGCCGGCCGGGGGTACGTTCGTGCTCAACAGTGGAATGCTGCGCGCCTGCCTGTCTCAAAGATAATGAGCGAGATGCATCGATCGTACGTACACCTGCGCCCTCTGGTGCACCACGCATTTGTTCACCGTTTCTGCTCTGCTCTCTATCTTCTACCAATACGCGCGTTCCATCGTCTCTGGGCGTACTCTCACATGCAGGCCGGCATGCGTAGTATACATGTACACCTGTACTCTCACACTGGCGATCCATGTCCATTTCATCCACGTACGTGCCTTTCATTTTCATTAATTCGTTCCCATCTAAATGATTTCATGCCAACTTAATTAGACCATTTGATACACGTATTCGATTCAACTTAATTTGAGCCAAGTTAATTATAGCTCGCAAAGCCATGCACGGTGAAATAATATAACCGCGCGAGATCACACACTCTTACGTACGGACACCAGCTCTGTTCGTTCGTCACAGATGCTTCATCGTCCAACCTGTAGCTGTATCCATCCAACGTGGTCGATCAGATTGGTGTCGTTGCCGGTCGGCCGGTCTCCGGATGCATGCGTTCATCACAGAGACGTTTTCATCCAACCGGTGCCGAACCACCGCCGCCGCCGTACCCCGTCAACGTCTTGCCGCCATTTCTATACTACTAGCAGCTTGGCAATGATGACAGTGACTTGCTTGTGCGCTGCTACAGGGACCTGTGGCAACAACGTAATTAAGCGGTATTTGACCACGACGAGTCGATAATTAACAAGCAAATTAATTTTCCCTGGTACAACGGTAAGAGACGCGTACATATGTACACCTGTACCAACAGTTCACGCTCTGTGTCGGTGAAACCTGCTCGTACATAGACCGCCGGCCTGCATCGAGTGTGCCATATGCTCGTTGCCTCCTTTACTAGCATCAAGAAAGTTCAAAGAAGATCCGCTCCTTGCCTCCTTTACTAGCTAGAGTAGCTAGGAGTGGCCATCGTGTCGGTCACATGGTCCTGTATGCTTGAACGTACTAGCAAACATAACCACTGCGTCGATCGCCATATGAAATTGAGAGCGAAAGACAGCGATTGCAACGACAATGATGGGACCGGCCGGCCGGGTTGACATGCATGGCTGGTGCATGCCGTTCCTCTGGAGGCACGTCCCGGAGCCTGCTCGCCACGTCTATTTTTTTCCCCTGTATTTTCTTGCACAGTAAATATCTTTCCTCTGTTTCATCCAACCGCCGTACCCGGTGTTGCCATTTCCCGCATGGAGACTAGCAGCGATGCCATGTGATGCCGAAACACCCTAGCTATGATCATTTTGCATCATGACTCGTACAGTCCTTTCTGAAGGGATGAAGCGGCAACGGTCCGGCATTTGGGAAGCTGACGCGCTCCCCCATCTGAAGCAGCTGCGTGATCCCTGACAGCCAATAGGCGAAGCTATCTACCCTCTGGCTTCTGACTTTCTGCAATGATCAAAGCGGCCGGCCTAAAGATGCGGAAAAAGATCTGGTACCGGATTGGGATTGCAATTGCTTCCCCCCTAATGGTAAAGTGTAAATATTCTGCTAAAATCATCCTCATGAACCATCTAATTTATCGCCATTAATTAGTTCATTTCCTACGAACTCTGTGGGCCTCCAACAACAGCCCAGCCCAGCCCACGAGACCGATGAGAGCTCGAAATGGGCTTTTGACTCGGATTAGTAAGAGTAATGTTCCGGGCCCAAATGGAAGGCCCAACAGCCATCACCTGAATGTAACCCGCCTCAGTCAGGCAGGCCAGGCCTCGTCGCTCTCTCCAGTCTCCACTCTCAGAAACAAGCAAGCAGAGAGACAGACAGACATGGCGTCCGTCGCCGCGGCGTCGAAGCGGCCGGCCACCGGCGGCCGCGAGGGGGACCAGATGGTGATCACGCCGCTGGGCGCCGGCAACGAGGTCGGCCGCTCCTGCGTCCACATGACCTTCAAAGGCCGCACCGTACTCGTACGCTCCCCTTCACCTCTCCCCATACCAAACCCTAGCAGCAGCCATGGATGATGGTTCCCTCTTCTCATGTTGTTGATTAATACCTGTTTCCCCCTGTCTTCGCTGATTGCTGCTCGGTTTTTGTAGTTCGACTGCGGCATCCACCCGGCCTACTCTGGCATGGCGGCGCTGCCCTACTTCGACGAGATCGATCCCTCCACCATAGACGTCCTCCTCGTCACCCAGTAATCGCCTCTCTTCTCTCCTCTGAACCATTCTCCTCCGCGCTTTTGCGCTTGCTAATGATTTGCAAAAAACAACGAATTGCAGCTTTCACTTGGACCACGCCGCTTCACTGCCCTACTTCCTGGAGAAGGTAATGTTCACCGAGTAGCTCCAACTGCGCTGTGGCATTTGTGCGGTTCTACTTTAGTTTGCTCTGATTTTCCCTGACACACTGCCGTGATAATGTCAATGATGCTAATTCGGCACCCGATTTGCAGACCACCTTCAAGGGCAGGGTGTTTATGACCCATGCCACAAAGGCCATTTACAAGCTGCTGCTTCAGGATTATGTCAAAGTCAGCAAAGTTTCTGTGGACGATATGCTCTATGATGAGCAAGACATCCTTCGATCTCTGGACAAAATCGAGGTATCTCCTTATTGTTGGATTCTCACCTTACCCACTCAGTAGATCAACGATCATATCATTTCATATGAATAGTTTGTTGTGGCAGTGACGATAGATAACGACCGATCGATAAGTTTCATTTGAGGTGGAAGTGGCTAGTGTGCTTTAAAATGATAAGCTCTTATGCAGATGTCTGCTGTGCAATGCATTTCACAGTGAAATTAGACTCTAGCACTTACTTCTCCCATCTCAAATGTTTATGCTTCTTAACTCTGGATAGCAAAGAAATCACTATAACAGTACTGGTTATGATTACTCAATAAGCGTATGATGTCTCCTAATATCTCCTGTACACACAATTTATAATTTTGCTTGTCATGATTGGAAGATTCTATTCAGGAGATGCACACATTGCTAACATAAATATTCATGCAGGTTATAGACTTTCATCAGACAATGGAGGTTAATGGGATACGTTTCTGGTGCTATACTGCTGGCCACGTTCTTGGTGCTGCCATGTTCATGGTAGATATTGCTGGTGTGCGCATCCTTTACACTGGCGACTATTCTCGTGAGGAAGACCGTCACCTCCGTGCAGCTGAAACTCCGCAGTTCTCCCCTGATATCTGCATTATTGAGTCAACTTATGGTATACAGCAACATCAACCACGTGTTGTTCGTGAGAAACGCTTCACCGAGGTCGTGCACTCAACTGTTGCGCAAGGTGGGCGTGTTCTTATCCCAGCATTTGCTCTCGGCAGAGCCCAAGAACTGTTACTTATCCTGGACGAGTATTGGTCCAACCACCCAGAGCTCCATAAGATTCCTATCTACTATGCTTCCCCTCTTGCTAAGAAGTGCATGGCTGTCTACCAGACATACATTAACTCCATGAATGATAGGATCAAGAACCAATATGCACAATCCAATCCCTTCCATTTCAAGCATATTGAGTCCTTAAATAGCATCGATAACTTTCATGATGTCGGCCCATCAGTGGTGATGGCAAGTCCAGGTGGTCTTCAGAGTGGTCTCTCCAGGCAGCTTTTCGATAAGTGGTGCACGGATAAGAAGAATTCCTGTGTTATTCCCGGTTATGTCGTGGAGGGCACCCTCGCAAAGACCATTATCAACGAGCCAAGAGAGGTTACACTAGCCAATGGACTCACTGCTCCTCTTCATATGCAGGTCCACTATATTTCCTTCTCAGCTCACGCTGATTTTCCTCAAACAAGCACATTTTTGGATGAACTTCGACCACCCAACATTATCCTTGTACATGGAGAAGCAAATGAGATGTCTAGGCTGAAACAGAGACTTATTTCTCAGTTTGATGGAACAAATGCAAAAGTTGTTTCTCCCAAGAATTGTCAGTCAGTGGAGATGTATTTCAGCTCAGAGAAAATGGCCAAGACTATTGGTAGACTGGCTGAACAGGTGCCAGAAGCGTCAGAGCCTGTTAATGGCTTAATTGTAAGGAAGGGGTTCACATATCAGATTATGGCTCCTGAGGACCTCCGAGTGTACACACAGTTATCTACTGCTAACATTATCCAACGCATTGCTGTCCCATATTCTGGTTCTTTCGAAGTCATACGGTACAGACTGAAGCAAATCTATGAGAGTGTGGAATCAGCACCAGAAGAATGTGATGTTCCAGCATTAGTCGTGCATGAGAGAGTGACAGTTCGCCTAGACTCAGAGAGCTATGTTACATTGCAATGGTCATCTGACCCCATCAGCGACATGGTGTCCGATTCTGTTGTGGCTGTGATCTTGAACATAAGTCGCGAAGGTCCCAAAGTTGTTCCTGTTGAAGAAGCAGCCAAGACCAAAGAAGAGACTGAGAGGGTAGCACAAAAGGTAGTGTATGCTCTTATGGCATCACTCTTTGGTGATGTTAAAGTTGGAGAGGAAGGGAAGTTTATCATATCTGTTGATGGAGTTGTCGCACACCTGGATGGGCATAGTGGTGATGTTGAATGCGAAAATGCTACACTGAGAGAAAGGATCAAGACTGCATTCCGGCGCATACAGGGGGCTGTGAGACCAATCCCGCTTTCAGCTTCTTGATCTGTAGACAGTAGGATTATAAACTTATATTTGACATTTGCAAGTTAGCAAGGTATCGGTGATTAGGGAACCTTTTTTTGGTGTGATGTATGCACTGTACCTGTATCTGTCTGCTATTCAAGATGTTCACTGCTCTGAGCCTGTTTATTGCCTCTGAAACATGGTCAGTTGTAACATTGTAGTAGTATTAAGTTTCTAGAAACTGTTACTTATGGATACTTTGCTCTGTTTGTCTTCGGCATTCAAACCCTTACTCTGTTTTGTGTGCTATTTCATACTATGGTGCATGCGACTTATGGTACTTGGTGCTTATGGATATACTTGCTCTGTTTCTCTTCCGCATTCAATCCCTTACTCTGTTTCTGTGTGTTATTTCATACTACTATGGAGCATGCTGACTTATGCAGCTGGGAGTATCCTCCTCGTACACACTTGAGTATTTCAACCCATGAACCTGAAAAGCTCTTGGCTACATACGCAATGGCAGTCTATCAGACGGTTCACATAACCGTCCTTCCTCAGTACATGATGTTCATTATCCTTATCCTCCCTAATAACAATGGAACAAGAAGCTGTTATCAACACGCGACTTTTGCTGTCCGATTCCAATGCCGCGACGCGTAGCCTAGCCTAGACTAGGAGGAGGATGAATGGCCACCACACGCAAGGCAAGCGAGCAGCTTGGACGCAAAGCTACTAGTACTCTTGTTGTGTTCCGGCAGCGGCAGAGACGGTTTGACGGTGGGGATGTAGCATCCGTCCTCGCCGCACTCTTTGCATCGTTGGCACTCGTCCAAGAAGGCCTTGAATGCGTCGTTGCAGTACTTGGCCGCGTCCGCCACCGTCATCCCCTCGACCAGCTTGTGCGGATAGGAGGCGTCGTCCTTGGCGTGGTCGCCGTTGAGCACCGCGGCGAGCTGGACCAGCTCCTCCTGGAACTCCGACAGCGCAGCGTGCTTCACCGCGCCCGTCGACCGCAGCTTCACTGGCTCCGGCAAAGTCACTGCACATGATCGATCGATCAATCAATATATGAAGGGATCATCAGCTAGAATTAATAGTGCAAGCACAGATAATAAAGTATTGATCGATGATTAAAAAAAAAGGAAGGGAAACTGACGAGGGCAGTCTTTGCGCGGGGTGTCGCGCGTGAGCACGGAGTCGAAGGTGCCGGCCCAGGCGTCACGCTTGGTCAGAAAACTCTTGAGGTTGAAGATCTTCTTGACGGTGGCCGGGATGGACGAGTGCTCGAACTCGGACGTGGGGTCCGGCCCCGCCGCCGGCCGGTGGACCACCGTCCCGGGCTCGATCCACGGCGACACGAAAATCGCCGGGACACGAACCCCAAGCCGATCAAATTTGAAAAAAAACGGCGCCGCACTGACAATCCCATCCGGGCTCGGCACTCCCACTACCGGCGTCGGAACGTGGTCGTAGAACCCGCCGTGCTCGTCGTAGACGACCACGAGCAGCGTCTCCTCCCACTGCGGGCCCGATCGGAGCGCCTCGTAGACCTCCTTGACGAAGCGTTGGCCTTCCGACACGTCGTGCGACGGGTGGTCGTCGTTCCCGGGGAGGATTTTGAGGTCGAAGTAGCGTTGCTCGACCACGACGTAGTTGGGGAGCTTGCCTTCCCGGCAATGCCGCTTGAACGACAGGTCGAACGGGTGGAACTTGTCGATGTATTTCAGCTGCCGGAGGTTCCGGTAGAACAGCGTCGACGGCGGGTACTGGTAGTATATCCCGAACGAGTACCCTTCGTCGTGGAGAGAATCGAAGATGGTTTTTTGAGGCAAGCCGGGGATGAGCTGCTTGGAGTCGTTGCTGACGAGGCCGTGTGACGTGGCGGAGTGGACGAAGAGACGGTTGGGCTGCGTGGACGCCGGGTTGGACGCGAACCACCGGTCGCACACGGCGAACTCTTTCACTAACTCGCGGTACACGGGCACGGCGTCGGGCCGGAACCCGCGCATCACGGTCTCCGACATGCCGGGCTTCTCCTTCTCGGCTTGCTGCGCGAATCCGCTCATCGTCGGAGGGGTGGAAGGGGTGATGGGCGTGGAGGCGGCGTCGATGAATGGCGTGCCGTAGACTTGCTCGTAGATGGCTTGCATCGAGTGGCCCGGGTCCGGGTCCACGTACTCGGAGCCGGAGGTGAAGTGGACGGCGCGGGAGGACGGGTCGGATGCGTCGATGTGGTTGAGCTCGGTGCCTGTCACGCCGTCGATCTCTGGGTTCAGGGATTTCATCCACCCCAGCATGTGGTCGAAGGAACGGTTCTCCTGCACCAGCACCACCACCGTCTTGATCTTCCCCGCCATTCTGTTGATAATACACCACAGTCGTTACTGATAATGTGCTTGTTGTCTCTGATGGATCGTGCTTTTAATTTATATATACTAGTATTCTGCAACACGATCGGCGCGCTTGAGACGGCAATGTCGAGTTTAGAGATATATGGTAGATAGATGCGGCCGGATATTCGTGGATAAGTTAGTTCAACGTGCAAGCAAAACTCATGACAGAAAAATGGTTCGTTTTTGAGAAGGACAGGAGCACCTGAGTGAGATGCTTGCCTGTCAAGAGAGATTCCTCTGCCCGGTCTTGTTTACTAACACTCCACACTATCTAGTGTTAATTGTGCCTTGTCGTATTAAGCCTGCACTGTCATCAGGAGATCCGATAGAGATGGATGTTTCCCTTGTGGGCTTGTTTCCAACGCTGAGGAAATAAACGGCCGCCACGGAGGCTACCATACATTGGCATGCAACAAAAAAAAGAGCAAAGGAGACGCAACTCGCGACAGAACGGACGGTTCCTAACATTCATCGCGTGCACCCAATGCCAACCGCGGCGCCGGCGAGCGAGCCAGGGACGCACGCTGCCGTGACGCGTACGAGTCACAATTTCTCTGTGGCATGTGCACCATATACGGAGGCCACACCGGCAAATTGCCCTTTCCGGTTTCGTACCTGGTACTGGTTTGCTTGACACCTATCCCAACTCAACTACGAGTCTACCACGTGAATTCCCTCAAAAAAAAAAAAAAAAAAAAAACCCTATTACGTCAATGAAACAGAGACACCTGACTCTCCCTCTTTCCTATTCCTTGCAGCAACACTCCAGTCTATCCAGCATCTCTCACGGATATCCATGTAACCCGACTGCGGCCGACCACATACTCCCTTGTGCGTCCGGCAAAAGTATGCTTTAATTCTCAATGTGCGTGTTATGTATTCTCAAAAACTTCAGACATCGCTGATGCAGAGTATTTCCTCCTCCTGCTGCTGCTGCCAGCATTCTACGATCGCCGGATTAAGGGCAACAACATAGATGGCAGTTACATTATCAATGACCCTGGTTATGGTAAAATTCGCCCTTAATTACAACTGCAAGCTTGCGATTACTTGGGTGTTTGAAATGGAGAATTTCATTTTGTGCTTAGCATGCAAAAAAAAAAAAAAAAACCTTCAGCAGGAGCTAGAAAATATGAATGCCATTTTTTTCCTTGTTGATTAATTTAAAGAAAATGGTCTCCATCTGGATATTGGATTGGCCTTCTTGGTTGACAAAGCGGCCAGCCAAGCAGAAGCAACCGCTGCCCCATGGCGGTCACAACGACGGTTACCCACCACCCCACGACATGCTCGCTCCCGCGCCGCCGCAACTCCACTCCCACCACTGGCACTGGTAGCGGCGGCAGCAACCGCCGTGCCCCTTCCCCCTCCTCCGGCCACCATCTCACCACCACCACCAACCGCTCCCTCCCCGCCGCGCCGCCGCCGTCCGAGACACTCGACCGCGTCCTCTCCGACCTCGAAGCCCACCCACGCCTCCTCACCCCATCGCTCCTCGCCTCCCTCCTCTCCGCCATCCCGCATCACCCTTCCCCGCGCCGCCGCCTCGCGCGCCTGCGCCGGCTCATCCCCGTCTCCCTCCTCCGCCGGCACGGCGACCTCGCCGTCCGCCTCCTCCACCTCCACGCCGCCCTCGGCCTCGTCGCCTACGCGCACCACCTGTTCGACCACCTGCTTTCCCCGCGCGCGCGGGAGGACGCGGTCCCGTGGAACTGCCTCGTCGCGGGGTACGCCCGCCTCGGCCGCCACCACGACGCGTTCGCGCTCTACCTCCAGATGGACGAGGACGGCGTCCCGCGCGACCGCGCCACATTCGCGTGCGCGCTCCAGGCCTGCGCGGGCGCCGGGTCGCTCGAGCTCGGCTTGGCCGTGCACCGCGACGTCGTGCGCGCCGGCCTTGCCTCCGATGTCATCCTGTGTCAGGGCCTTGTGGACATGTACCTTCAGTGCGGCGACGTTCGGAGGGCACGGTGGGTGTTCGACGCAATGCCGGTCAAGGACACCGTCTCTTGGAACATGATGCTTGCCGGGTGCCTACGGCATGGTGGGCTCTGGCCGTATTCTATGGACATCTGGAGAAGAATGTTCGGAGAAGGACACAGGCCAGGGCCTGCTGCCTTATCAACAATGCTGCAGCTGTTGTCATCGTCCTCTGACTCTGATGATGTTACTAGTAGTAAATGGGGACGGGAAATTCATGGCTGGGTGATTCGCCACGGACTTGATACAGAGCTGTCAGTGGCAAATGCTCTGATCAGCATGTACTCTCAGAAGAACGAGCTTGGCCGTTCCCTGTTTGTGTTCGAATCGATGCCAGTGAAGGATCTATCGTCTTGGAAGCTATAATCTCTGCACACCGTAACGACTACAGGGTTCTCATGATGTTCCGCCGCATGGTCGACTCTGGGTTGCAGCCAGATGAGATGACCTTTGCAGCAGTGCTGTCTGCCTGCAACAATTTGGGGCTAGTGGAAGGAGGGCTGAGACTGTTCTCTGAGATGGAGAACGTGTACAGAGTTCAACCTACCTTGGAGCACTGTGCCTGCATTGTCAACATGCTAGGGAAGGCAGGGATGGTACATGACGCTTATGAGTTTGTGACCAAGAGGATGTCTATCAATAGTGAACCGAGAGTGTTGAGGGATCTGTTGCGTGCTTGCTCTCTGCACGGGAACATCAGGATTGGAGAGATCGTCGCAAAGAGGTTGCTTGACATGGAGCCTGACGATGAGACTAGTTTAATACTGTTGATGCAGATCTATCAAAGGGCAGGAAGGTTGGACCGCATGGAGCGGGTGAAGAAGATGATGAGGGAGAGAGGTCTGTAATGTCAAGCTGGATGGATTCGAATGATAGCATCATTTTAACCAATATTTTCCCGACTCTGTTTTTGTGGCTAAATGACAGTCATCTTATGTACATTTTGACACCGCACATAGCATTAACAGCAATTCAGATTGAAATGCGTGTACAGCCAAGGAAGAAGATGGAGTGGGATAGAGGTTTCCAATATCAAGTTGAATGGACTATAGATGCCTGAAATGTCAGGCTGGATGGATCCGAATGATATCAGCATTTTAACCATATCTTCCTTAATCTGTTTTGTGGTCATCATGACAGTCATTTTCTGTACATTTTGACACTGCACGTAGCATAAACAACAATTCAGATTGAAATGCTTGTACAGCCTAGGAAGAAGATGACGTGGGATAGAGGTATCTAATATCAAGTGGAAGGGTTCACACTGTTCACAACATTAATTTCTGAACCTGTTTTGTGGCTGACTGGTGGTTTATTGATTCTGCACATAGTATTAAGCCGACAGAATAGTTGGATAGGAGTATATGTACAATACTCTGAGGCTAAAGTTATTGTGTCCAAAATTTTGTGCTGTACCAAATTGTATGAAGCTAATCACAATGCTTTGATCTATTTTTACAGAAAGAGCTGACTTGTTCATCAGTGAGTTAACGATCAATCTGCTTGCAGAAAATTAGTTGAAGTGGTTAAAAGCTAAGATCAAATTATAGGAGGCAAAATATACACGATTCGAGCAAATTTACTGGGAATACCAGCACCTTACTTGCAGAAACAATGGAACACTTGGAGGAAAGATTCACCAAAGCCCAGTAAATATATTAATTTCGAAGTTGAATGGGTTACATGACTTGAGAAACTCATCCACCTCATATTTGAAAGAATCCAAAAATAGCCCAAGTGTAAGCCCAGCTTTCCAATAATTGAATATGGTAATCATATTCTTGATCCTACCAAGAAATGCAAAGGATGCTTTGTACATCAATGCACCAATACCCTCCACAATGGCAACAGCAAGACCGGCTGATAATATATCCCAGTCACCTGTTTGCCCAATTACAGTGGCAAATGCCGTAGCACAATAAAACCCGATGAGGAAGAATAGGATCTTCACCGCCAACCCTTTTCTTGCTTCCTTCAGCTTGTTCAAAAATTTGTTCAAAAATGATTGAATGGCACTGAAAAGGCGAGTGTTATTGCCTGGTTGATCACTAGTATCATCTGACATAGTCTTGATGGCCCATTGCATCTGCCTACAGAAAGAATGAAACATTTCTTATGTAAGTGCACTTGGGCATTGCTGGAAGAAATTAAAGCTGCGGTAAGACAGATTAGCAAAATAGATGGAGGAAGATGCAAATTCAATAAGATCTGTTGCCACAATTTCATATAGCTATGAGGTAGCATATGTTTTTTTAAAAAAAAATATATATACGTACGCTCTGTTTCCGATACATCAGCCTTCATCAACAATGATCAGGTTTAACACTGGAATGGCTAAGATTGGTCTATCTACATTTTTGTCTTTGCAGTAAAGTGTACAAATATCCATATGCTACACTGAGAAACTATGCAGATTCAACGCGCAAATACAAAACTATGCAGAAAGGAATGCTACTGAGAGAGAAAGAGACCAGCTACAATGTGCTTAGGTTGTTGAGGAACGCACATAGTCAATACTGCTGCAATCATATATCAATCTCTATCTAAGCACGTTAAGCATCAAAGCATGAGCTAAATTATAGCCGAAGAAACCTGCATTGGTGAAATTGGCACGGTACACACGATGTAGCTCCTTGTTTCTGATTTGCAATTGAACGTACGAACGAAGGATTACCTAGAGCTTCCACGGAAGGAAGGAGATGCCCTCAAGCAAAAGGCCCCTGGCTTCTGCCGGCGACAGGCGAAGGCTGCTTTCCAGGCGCAGTATGCATAAACAGGCCTCGGTCTTGAGCATTCCAACCAAACATGCGACTTGGTGGTTCCCTCGCAGAAAGCGAGAGCTGTCATATGCTGCTGGCGATGGCTGACCACGCATCTGCGCTGCAAAAGATTCCACAACAAATTCAGCAATCCGACAAGGGGGCACGAGTAAATCGAGATCGTTCTCCCGCATTTCGGCGTGGAAGTTGGTGTGCGGCAGCCTCCCATGGGCCATGGCCACCCACCGAGCTCAGCTCGTACCCATCTAGCCACTCGAAATTTCAGCCGTGACAAGAAGCTTCAAAGAGCAGGAGTGTAGTTGCGGTGTTCTGACCTGAAACGAAGTTCCTCGCCAATCGGCAGCGGGGCCACCAGTCAGTCACCACCGGAGCTCGCGGCTGGTCCGGCGGCCGCAGTCACCACGGCGTGGTGGCGTCATTCGCGATGAGGTTGTGGTGGGTAGGGGTGGAAACGGATCGAATACGAATCGGATTGTGGCTTTCCCACATCCATATCCATATTTGTAAACGAATATGGATACGAATACGAATGTTTTCGAATACAAATACGGATCGAATATTAAACGAATGCGAATACAAAAGCGAATGTCACTATAATTCGGACGGATACGGATACATCTAATTTCTATGTTGTTAAGACAACTACTACACTTTTTTCTCTCTAAAGTATCTTTAATAGCATTATTTCACATGATCTACACTAGTTCATATCAAAATTCAATCAATTTTATAATATTTTTTATATAATATATGGGTATATTTATGATATAGTAGCGGATACGAATACGAATACGAATATGTCGAATATCTGATGTCAAAACCTCAAACCATATCCACATCCATATTTTCTAATCGAATTCGAATACGAATTCGAATAGTGTAAAAATATTAATCGAATGGTAAATTTTGTATCACATTTGCATTTCATCGGATACGAATATCGAATAATACGGATTATCCGCATCCACTTTCCACCCCTAGTGGTGGGGAGAGCGGAGGAAGAGAGGCGAAGCAAACGAGCGGCGAGCCCGATGCTGTACTTATTGGGCTGTCATGGGCCCAAGTACTACGTTATTTCTAATGGGCCTCTCTAGTTCTGACTTCCTCCATTCGGCTGCCTGGGCCTCCATTTCCACCTGCTTGCTGGACTGAATCCCAGATGAGTTAGGCTTCAACTGAACCCCAGCGATCGAGCGGCGACTGAGCGACCCAGGCGGCGGCGGCGGCATGCAGTTCCTCCGAGGTGGCGGCGGAGGGGGTGGGTTCGGAGGGACGGCGTGGGAGGTGTTGCGGCGGCACTTCTCCAGGAAGCGGGCGGTGAACGTGCGGCGGATCAACCCCAAGGTGCCCAAGGAGGAGGCCGTCGCCATCTCCGGCCGCCGCCTCCAGATCCTCACCGACCATGGGCCCCTCACCGTCGGAAACACCTGGAACCACGCCAAGGTAACAGCACAGCGCTGCTATCCGTATCAACCTCGCTGCGTATGTAACCTCTTCCAAATAGGGAATTGCTTTTTTTTTTTTAATCCATGAATATCGCTTCGACTACGAAAATGATGAGATATATAGCTTCTCTAATTTTTACTGTGCGTGTGATACATCGCCGTCTCGTGGGAAAGCAAAAGTAAGTACAGTAATTTAAAAACAACTTCCAGCCACAATGTGAAATGTTACTATTGTTCCTTGGCACTGAGCAATCTAATTGTCTAGCATAGTCCATTCCAGCAGCTTGGGGTGCCATGAGTTGGGCATGTTGGCTGTCCTTATGTGGATTTTGTTTCCCAATGTAAAAAAAAAAAAAAAAAAAAAACTGTATGTTGTTTGTTGTGCACTTATTTTGGGTTGAAGCTGTAGCTTAAATGCAAGATGTATGCCCCTACCCCCTATCATGCTCAAACTTTCACCATGTGAAAGCCATGGTGATCTTATGATAACACTTTATAACCTGCATCATTTGGGTGATAGGCTCCAGTTTGTAATCGGATGACATATCATTCATCTTATTCATGCCAGTGTTTCTGCATATTATCAACTCCATGTATTTTTTGTTCATTATGAACTAATAAACCAACAGTCATATATATTGTTCTGATCTATCAGTGCAGCAAATATTTGTTCTCGTGCATTCACACTCGTGCGCAGGTCCATAGTCTAGTTCTTCGTGTGTATTACTAGTGAATAATCTTCAAACGATTGTATCATCTATCTGGACAGGGTGAGATGAACACAGTTGGATTTAATCACTCCTACTAGATGATATGCCTAGCATTCTTGCTCTTTACTTGCTGATTTGATGGCACTTGTCAACGTTATCAATCGTCTTGTCGATTCCTGCATCACAGAGTAGTAGTACTTTTAGCCTGAGAATGACAGTTTAGAGCTTGCATCCATCTGAGTTGAGCTTAGTAACAGGAAGCATACCTTCTGATTTGGATGATTTTGTATCCAATTGCACTTATGTTGTGCTAATTCTATGTCACGATAGGATGCTGGCATTGAAGGCCTGAACAGCAAGACTCACATGAAGATCTTGCTGAAATGGATGACGGGAAGAAGGGCAGTGAAGCTGACCTGCACGCATGTCGGCAACACAAAGAAATTTCTGTATGCCCCATACACTGAAGACTCCAGTGCATCCAAGGAAGACGGCTCAGCAGAGACCAACAAGACTTCTGCCCAAGCACCGGTAGGGATTGGGAAATACGCAAGAGCACAACTGAAGAAGGCTGAGGCTGCTGCTGCTGCAGCAGCTCTGCAGTGATTGTCGTTTGTGATTTCTGCTGTTTGTTCTCCTGGAGCTAAGGGAGTTCAACTGGATACTGTCATCGACACTAGAAATGCGGTGAATCTTTGTGTTGTAGTAGAAGGGAAACACATTTGTGCGGATAGTAGAAATTGTTTATTTTTGGGGGCATTTGCATATCTGGCCCTCTTCTAGAGGCCAATTGCATGTTTGGCCCTCTTTTTTAGGGTTTGCGTATTTGACCCTCTTTTTTGAAACTGAAACTTGAACTTGACCCTATTCTGTTTGAGGGCTTTAACGGTGTTAAGTCCATGGTAAAAAGACATTCCTACCCTTTGCATGTTTGATCCTGTTTTATAATGCATCTTGCATGAATGGTCCTATTACTGAAGCAAGATTGTAACAAGTGTATTAGCAACAGTTTTAAAATTCCAGGAACAATATAAATTGAAACTTGAACATTTGAACTGAAATTTGATGTAAATTTGTATTTTTGAAAAATTTCGGCATTATTTCAACAGTAATTTGAGTATTTGGACAGCAACAAATACCACATAGTAAACAATATGACATATGACAACCTCACACCTTCACAACAAAGTAACCAACAAAGATTATAGCAAATGTTACATGTCCAGGTTTGCATAGTACTTAAACATGAATGTGACACAAAAGCACATGTCCAGGTTTGCAAAATACTAAAACATCCATGTCTCACAAAAGCATACACATAGAAGATAGCAATGCCATGGTGCAATCAGACACCAAACCATGTGGCTAGCCTACTAACACGAACACCTCTCCCTCTCCCTCTCCCTCTCCCTCTCCCTCTTCCTCTTCCCCTTTCACCAGATGGTGCTCCTCCTGCATGCTCACTTGCACTTCCACTAGCCCTTCATATGAAACATGGAGAGTTAGAAAACAAGACAGCTAACCATAATAGAATTTAAAGCCAAATAAAGAAAATTACATTGTTGTGTTGGCTGCACTAGGATCATTTATAGCAATTGGTGCGCCCTCTCCTACTTCATTAGTTGCACTTCCACTAGCCCTTCATATGAAACATAGAGTATGTGTTAGTAAACAAGATAGTAAATAAAGACTCAAATTGAAGAAGAATGAGAAACATGTATTACATGGATGTGTTGGCTGCAGCATTATCATTTGAAGTGTCCGCTGCCCGCTTCCTCTTTTGACTAGCTGTAAGACCACCCTGGCATTTCTTAGCGGTATGGCCTAATTCTCCACAATCTGGGCACTTTCTTTGCTTCCTAGCGCCAGGCTCATCAGATCCCTTGATCCTTGCTACTCTTGGTCTTCCCGGTTTCCTTCTCAACTTAGGTTTTTTGATTGTGTAGCCTAGATCAACCCATGGCCAAAATTGCTTTGAGGTCATTGGAGAGAAAACACCTGCATATGCTTTTCTGAACCTCTCAACAGAGTAGTACTCATGGACCAAGTCCTGCATATTAACCTCCCTACTTTCAGTTGCAATGTAAGATAAAGCATGGTTGCAAGGCTTTCCTGTCACTTGCTATGCCCTACAAGAACATGTCTTCTGCTCTAGATTCACTGCATACCTCATGGTGCCCACAGTAACTTCAGCTGTTCCATCTCCACACCTTAACACCTCATAGTCCTTGATAGCCTTGCTTCTCTCATTGAGAGTTTCAACAATTGAAGGGATTATCCGACCCTCCATTTTCCTACCAATTCTGGATCTCACATCAAACTTCTTAATGATCATCTGTCTTATATGGTCATGCATCTCCACAATCTGAAATGCCTTTGTTTTGGACACCCAACTATTGAAAGACTCAGAGAGATTGTTGTTTATATAATCTACCTTGCAATCCTCAGCAAATTTGCTCCTAGACCACACATATGGATGATGGTCATCCAAATAAGCCATTGCTTCTGGGCTTGCCTCCTCTATCTTCCTCATGTGGTAGTTGTACTTATCAGCTGTATAAGTTTTGGCAGCTGCCCACATATTATGGGAAAACAAAGGCCCAAAATGTTGCTTCTTCATATTTTTCCACAAGTGCCTCATGCACTCTCTGTGTTCCACTCCTGGATACACAATATCCACAGCAGTCTCTATCCCTTTGCCTGCATCAATATTTTAGCATTATTAGTATAACATGTATCAAAGGGAATGAAACAGAGGCAACATTTCAAATTGAAGACAAAGGGAGTTACCTGCATCTGTGCTAATGACCAATCCTGGAGGAGTACCAATTGCTTTCTTCAAGTGGTCAACAAACCATGTCCAACTTTCAATAGACTCTGTCTCAATGACCCCATATGCAACTGGATATAGCCAATTGTGTCCATCAACTGCAACAGCAGCTGCAAGCTGCCCCCTGGACCTTCCAGTCAAATGGGTGGAATCCATAGCAATGTATGGCCTACAACCCTCCAAAAACCCATCAATGCAGGGTTTCAAAGCAACAAAGAATCTCCTAAAGCACACTTGTCCCTTGTGTTCTTCAGTGTCTATCTCAACAACGCTTCCAGGCATTACTCTGAGAAGCTCAGCTCTATAGGTCGGAAGCAAGTTATAACTGTCATCCCATGCCCCATATATCATGTCAAGAGCCTTCTCTTTGCCTCTGAAAACCCGGTAATATGGGACATTGAATTTGTACTTCTTTTTCAACTCTTTCATTAGTTCGGTCGGTCCCATTGTTGGATCATCCCTCAGCCAATCCACCACTCTTTCAGCTACCCAATTGTCTGATGCCATTGTCTCACCACACTTATTGACTGAACCGCAATTGTGCTTCGGTCCGTTCTTCTTCACCTACAACATACAACAAAGTGTTAGTTTTACAAGAGTAATTGGCAATTAAATACATGAAACAACTAAATAAACTAATAAACATAATAAAAACAGCCAATTTTACCTTGCAGCCAACGTACTTAGTCTTACTAGTAGATGCAAAAAACTCCCACTTGCAACCATCTTCATCTCTCTTGCACTTGGCTCTAAATCTTTCTTGTGATTTTTTAACTGTGTAGAAACCATAATCATTCAAGATACTATGGTGAGTGACTGCAGATTTGCATTGGTCAACGTCTGGGAAGATCACACCAACATCAATGCAAGGATCTTCAGCATCATATGCAAAGGGAGGGACGTAATCATCCTCCTCATCATCAATAATTTCAGCATCAGGTTCATAATCAGCATCAGAGCAATCAGAATTAGATGATGCAGCTAAATCAGAGTCGTAGCTGCTATCACTTAGTGCCTTCAAAGATTCGGTGTCGGAATATTGCCCCTCGTCATCAACACCTACGGGCTCATCATCATCATTTGCATGTCCCCTCTTTCGTTTTTTTGTCTTGGTGACACTCACTTTTTTTTTTACGGTTGTCTTTTTTGTGAGCTGAGGTAGCTCACTTATAGGTGATGGTTGGGGAGCTTCTGACACTCTACTTCTCACACTAGGATGCAGCCGGCGTTTGGTAGGTGAAAATTGCAAAGGCCCATCAAAATCCTCAATGTGGGCATGAATGTTCACATCACCTTTCTCTAAGTTCAGCTCACACCATTCTCGCAGATTTTCATCACTCTTTATCTCAACACAAGTCTCTTCATCTGAACGCCATAACGTTATGTATTGCTTTGACCCCCAAATGCATGTTTCAGCTATGTGATTTACGAAATTGCAGCAAAGATAAGTTATGAACATCAACAATCAGTGGAGACAATTTTATACGCTGACTGAATGTCTTTGGCCCCCCATCCAGCAATGCAAAATAAGAGCCAACTTTAACAATAATTTTCAGATTCATGGGAGGTTCCCTACAATTAACAGCAAATGAATCAAATGTAGGCTCACTAACTTACGAATCGTCACTCTAACAGTCCATCCCGCAGCCATTGTCAAGTGAAAAGAGGAACACATGTTACCTTGTTTCTGCAGCAACAGCCGAATCCATCCCGCAGACACCCCGCCAGCCCAATCCACGTTGCCCTACTGCAGGATCCGCGCCTGTGCCCGCGCACTGGGGCCGCGCCCGAGCCTGCACTTCCCGGCCGCGCGCAGAGGCGCCCCGCCCGCCCTGTATGCAGCTCGTTGCAGCTCGTTGCCGTTTCTGCAAATCTGAGCTTTCTGCTCCCTGTGGTGGTGGCACTGGCCACTTGTTGCGCCATGTAGCTTCATGTCAGAGGAAAGCCTTAGCAGCTTCTTCGTCTTCTCAATCTCAGTTGCATTTCAGTTCTGATGGTAATGTTCAGCACTTTACATACAACCATGAAGTAGCTAGGACTGAGCTTGTTCGTTTGGTTGCACGTCTTGATCTGCCTTTGAACATTGGTGAACAGCCTGCCTTTGAAGATTACATTCGTATTGCTCATAATCCTAGATTTAAGCATGTTTCAAGGCATACTACCACTAGAGATGCTTCTAAATATTTCTCTTTGAAGCAAGCTCAGGTTATTGAATTGTTAAATGAAGCTTCTTGTGTTTGTTTGACATCTGATATCTGGAGTGGTAATTCTAAAGAGGATTACCTCAGTGTCGTTTTTCATTTTGTTACTGTTGATTGGGAACTCGAGAAACGTATTGTTGGTATGTGATTAATTGACTGTTCTCATTCTGGTGTTAACATTGCCGAACGCATTTTGAATTGTGTTTCTAAATATGGCATGAATGCAAAAGTTCTGTCTATCACATTGGACAATGCTTCTGCCAATGCTTCTGCTGTTAATGAACTTGTTCCTCATTTGAGTTCTTATCTTGGTCGAACAGTTACTGATCCTGATTCTGAACCATCTTTTGCTAATGCTGGTCTTTTGCATCAACGTTGCGCATGTCATATCATTAACTTGATAGTGAAATCTGGCATGAAACGCATCAAGGCTTATGTAGAGGATTTCAGGACAGCTATCTCTTTTCTGAATTCCTCTAATCAAAGAATTGCTTCCTTTAAACAATTTTGCATTGCTTCTGATGTTCGGCCTTGAAAGTTTGGTTTGGACATGGATGTAAGGTGGAATGCAACATACCTCATGCTTTCTCATTTGGTGCCATACAAGAAAACTTTTGATGTGTGGATCAGAGCCAACTATCGACCTGGAGGTGAGCCACTTCTAACTGATCAGCATTGGTATGTTGCTGAACACATGATACAATTTCTGAAACTATTCTATAATGCTACTGTTACCCTGTCTGGTGTGTAGTATCCTACTACTCCTTTAATGATACATGCTATACTTAATATTGCTGAGCACTTGAGCAAGTTTGAGAATGATGGCAGGCTAAGAGAAGTTGTTGTTCCTATGAAAACCAAGTATCTAAAATATTGGGGTAATATTCCTATGTTTTACTCTTTTGCATTCATCCTTGATCCTAGGGCAAAGCTTACAGGTTTGACAAATGCACTCCTTATTTCTCAAGCTCTGAACCGTGACTATTCTACTTATTTCAATGAAGTCAAAAGTGAATTGCATGTCTTATTTGCCAAATATGAGACTAAATATGGTTCTGTGAGATTGCAGAGGGCAGCACCTGCTAGCATTGCACCAGGTAACACTGTATCATCATGGAACAGGATCTTTGGAAGGCCACCAGCCCCAACAGTTTCTGCTACTCCATCTTCTTCTACTACTCCTTTATCCTCTAATGTTTCTGAGTTATTATCTTATTTAGAAAGTGATACTGTAACTCAGTTTGATGAGTCATTCAACATACTATCTTGGTGGCAAGATCATAAAAGAACCTTTCCCGTTCTCTCAATCTTGGCTAAAGATATATTGACTGTTCCAGTTTCCACTATTTCATCTGAAACTGCTTTCTCTTTATGTGACAGGCTAATTGAAGAGAGGAGGAGGAGTCTGACACCTGAGCATGTTGAGATGATGTCCCTGATCAAGGATTGGGAGCAAGGAGATACAAGACAGCAGCACAACACGAGAAACAAGGACCTGGACCTGAGGATGGCTGACTTGTATAGCCTCGTGTCAGCCATCCTCTTGATTACTTGAACAACTGGTGGAGGTCCATCTCCATCATCAGGTCCAGTGTGGACCTGATGATGGAGATGGACCTCCACCAGTTGTTCAAGTAATCAAGAGGCTATACTTCTGTTCTGTAATTTTGTTCTATCATTCTGTTTTCTGGTTCACTAATTCAGTACAAGTTTATAGCCTTACTGTCTTATACAGAATGAGGTCTTTTTTGACCAAAAAACTGTAGCGTGCCGTGCTGGCCCGCCCGTGCCGTCGGCCCGGCACGGCCCGCCTAAACCCTTGGCGTGCCGTGCTCGGGCTTGAGCTCCGGCCTGGCGCTAGCGGGCCGTGCCGTGCCTCCATTCTGGCGGCCCGTGCCTGTCCGGGCCCGGGCCGGGCCGGCACGGCACGGCCGTTGGCCAGGTATAGTTGACGGGTGAGGTTGGAAATGGTTTGTCCGTAAGCAATTGGGCTGGTTCGTAATCCTGTTGGGTTGGGCCGCAAGCGATCTTTCGTTTTTCTTTTGGCTCCGGGCGTTTATAACTCTTATGGCGTCGATTAATAAAGTGTGTGATTCCCTCAAAGAAAAAAAAAAAGGAAAAGGAAAAATTCTTTTCCCTTTAGAACTACTACTAGCATTTCTTTGAAAAAGTGTTACGTGCCGGTGTGTGTCGCACACTCGGCTCGTTTGTTTATTCGTCTACGATTGACTCGATTCTTTGAACGTCGATGAGGCGGCCCTTGTTTAGCAAGGTTTGAAGTCGAAATTTATTGGCTGTGACAAGGCCTCGGGTGGCATTTGGCAACGCGTAGGCGATGGTTTCGTCGGTATCAGTTCAAGTGAGCCGTACGCCGGTACAGGAAGTGCCCACGCGTTATCCGGTCCGGTCATGAGAATTGCGTCCTACCACCGGCCAGGCACGGGTGGTTCTTTTTTTTTTTTTTGTGTGTGTGTGATTAGCCAGGCACGGGTGGTTTGAGCTGCTCCCTTGTCTTTTTATCTAAGTGTTTCTAAAATTCCAGTGCAAAAATAGTGAAAGATACTAGATAGTACTATATCCTTTAATTTATTCTTACCATACCAAACATCTACCACCAAATTAAATATACTAGTACCATGCACGTGCGACACGCAAGTGTTTACGTTTATAAAAAAGCTAACTAAATAACTAAAAATACAAATTGCAATAAATTTGAAAACAACATATACATGAATGGAAGAGCTAACATTATTATTGTGTGACATTATGTCCATGAAACAAGGTATATAAAAATGTGATTTAAGTCATCTCGATCAAATACATGATGAATAATGGTTCAACAAAAATTATATTGCACTTCCAAGCACATCATAAGAAACGCAAGACAGAGTAGTTACCACGAATGAATCACAAACTCTTTTGCGAGAAGAGGAGCCTATATACATCCTACAACCCTTATGATCTCGTACATGATATCAAAACTCCTGCCCCCTGCAGAAGGTCTAAAATCATCAATAAAAATAAAAGGCATCAATTTAAGTGAACAATATGAAATATTTGGCTCTTTAGCTCTTAGTTCTCAATACTGTAAAAGGAAAATAGTGTCACAGGAGTAGTATTTCAACACCAAGGGTACTCCGACAGTGTATTCAAAATATCCAAAGCCAAATGGTGAACAATTAGTGAGTAGCTAAGAAACATTGGTGAGGCACCTTCCAGTGATCCATTAATGTGAAAAAGATAAAACAATAAAAAGATGTGTATTATTAATGTGTGCCTTGTTTGGTGGTAGAATTGTCCCAATAATCAAGGTGCCATACTATAATTCCATCATCCCCACAACATCCCTCTTAACGACATCTTTGTGTAGATGATCTGCATGGCAACATTGTCTGGTAAAAAAAAGTTATCGCCTACCTTCATGAGATCAATTAAGATTTTACAATTTTACAAGAAGAATTTAAGAAAATACAAGAATCTAGTTGATTAACCTATGAGGAAAAGAGACATCCTTGCGAGACACACAAGTACGTGTGACTCAATGGAGGAAAGTAAAAGACACGTAATCTGAATGACACTACACGTGCGAAACGCAAATGCTAATTCTGCACCGGCCTACACATCACCGAGTGACAAAACAAAATTGATCTGAATTAATATTTATATTACACATATGGTTACTAATGAAAATACATTCATAATAAAAAAAAAGGGAATCTGAATGAACCTTGGCGCAATATAATGTCAAATGAGGATCAGAGGCTCAGAGCTTCAGACGATGGAACGTTGTGAGGCAAGGCAATAGTGATGGACAGCCCTAAAAGAACAGACACATTGAAAAGTTAAAAGAATGCTATCGGGAGACTAACTCAAAGCTTTTTGCAAGATGAGATCAATGGAGACAGCAATCGCAGTAACAAAATTCTTGGTCGTTCACATGAGAGGCAGCACAAAAACCATGCATGCACATAGTAAGTTTAAAGTCAATTAAAAAATCAACAAAACTTACAGTTACTCAAAACTCAATGCAAACAGATGGAAAGTAGACAACTAAACGAATGGATCCTACCTCAAATCTGCTGGTCAATATTGGGGATGAACTCGTCCATTACAGCAGCAGGCAGGTCAATTGATATGCAGCAAAATAGAAGAATATGCAGGAGAACAAGAGGTAAAAAATGTGGGACAACATCTCAGAGGTTAGATCACATATTGTAGGGGGCGTGAGGAGCTGAGGAGCATGCACCTTAGATGTTCATGATTTCCTTGTTAACGTTGACGGTGGGCTAGCTCCCTGCAAAGGAATGGAGAATAGCAGTTAGATCAGATCGGAAGCTGGTCACGGGAAAATCGTTTGGAGCAGGAAAGAAACTGAACCAAGGAAGCTCATGGACCCGAAAAACATTGGATCGAAGTAAGACGACACCACCCGCATGTTCGTGGTGTCACGCAGCACGTGCGCGGCCGCGGCTTGATCCAGTGTCGTGAGTCGTGACTTCATACAGTGCATGTTGAACAGCCTCTTCGTCGTGGTGGCAAAGTGATCGACGAGGAACGGTGGCGGCGGCGTCGTCACGGCCCTATTATCGTAGGCAACCCGGACCAATGGAGCACCCAGGAGCGAGGTGATCCATCCGGCGAACCTTTGAATGAATTTGAATGAAACGGTGGCAAGAAGGAAGGAAAGAAATGATTTACATGGAAATGAAAGGAAGGCTATAATTCTGGGCAAATTGAGAACGTATAGTACATTTGAACCGGCAAAACGCAATTAAGGATGGAAAAAGAAAGGAAGGAAATCATTTCTTGTACCATGAGTGAAACGGTGGAAAGAATGAAGGAAAGAATGATTTACATGGAAATGAAAGGAAGGCTATAATTCTGGGCAAATTGAGAACGTATAGTATATTTGAACCGGCAAAACACAATTAAGGATGGAAAAAGAAAGGGAATTAGCCGCCCACAGCAATTAAGGAAATAAATCACCGCAATTAGAGTGTTTCTGAAAACGAAAAAAGGATGGAAACAAAGTAATCAGGGGAAGCAAAGAATGGAAAGCAAGAGGCGGATACCCTGGGTGGGTATGTTTGGAGTGGGTGAAAAAAGTATTTTAGGAGGATGACAGAACACATAGGAACTTCTTAATCCCGAGTAACACAGTGGTTACACTTTTAATCCAACGCTTGACAGCCCTCGGCAGGAGACGATCAGGCCGTTGCATGCGTGGGTAGGTGGATTTCGCCTGGTAACTGAGGATTTGTCCCCCCCTCCAATCTTTAATAGTATAGATAAAATTTATAGAATAAATATGTAGAAATACTTACATTATTCTTCGCAAAAAAAATACTTACATTATGAAACAAAAAGTTTTAACTCTACAGATTCTTACATTAAAGGGAGTAGGGGTGAAGTAAACCCGCGTCGTCGCTAACAATTCGCGTAGCTAATGATTAGCGTGCGTCGACGGCTTCCCCTCGCCTTTCAGCCAGCCGTCCCCAGCTCACCGCAGTATAAAGCTCCAGCTCTTCCACCATCACCACCAACCAAACCAAACCAAACCAAACCAATCCCGCCCACGCCTCAGATCTGC
Organism: Eragrostis curvula; assembly: GCA_007726485.1. Lineage (NCBI taxonomy): Eukaryota > Viridiplantae > Streptophyta > Magnoliopsida > Poales > Poaceae > Eragrostis > Eragrostis curvula. The sequence goes on from CM017441.1 coordinate 54,384,863, forward strand.
CGCTCTCGACCAGGCAAAGCTCGCTCGCTTCTCCCGTCGTCCATGGCGTCGGCATTGCCCCGCGGCCTCTTGCTCCTCCTCCTCCTCGCCGCCACGGCGTGGGCCCAGGAGGAAGCCTCCAGCCCCATTTCGCTGCCGCCGGCCTCCGCTCCCACCGCCTCCCTCCTCCAGCAGGACTCCGTCGCCGACTCCGACTCTGCCCACGCCCCCGTCTCCCAGCCGCCTACCTCCTCCGCTGCAACCGCCGCTTCTCCCTCCTCCGCCGACGCACCCGCCGTCAGCGCCGCCGCGCACGCTTCGCCTCCCGTCCCGTCCGAGACCGCCGCCCCCGTCGCCGCGCCCTCCTCCTCCGAATCCCCCGCGCAGGAGCCGGCCCACCACCACCTGCATTCCGCGACGCCCGCGCCCGCACCCGCCGCCGCTGACAAGGAAGCCGACAAGGAGGTGAAGAAGCACCACCACAAGGCACCGGCGCCCGCTCCCGTCGCCGCGGCTGGAAAGGATGCCGACAAGGACGACGAGAAGAAGCATAAGAAGAAGGCCCCGGCGCCCGCTCCGGCCGCCGCGGAGATGAAGGCCAGCGCCGCCGGGAACGGGGAGAAGCCCGTCGACGCCACGGGCGACGAAACCCACGAGGAGATGAAGGGAGGCCAGAAGGCCGGCGTCGTCGTCGGCGCGTTCACGGCCGCCGCGGTCCTCGGGCTGGGCGCGTTCGTATGGAAGAAGCGCCGGGCCAACATCCGCCGCGCCAGGTACGCCGAGTACTCCGCGCGCCTCGAGCTCGTCTGATCCATCCACCCACCACACTGCTGCTGCTGGATTCAAATCGGCCGGGTCGGATCCGAGATACAAACACAAACATACACTACTTGCGTAGAAGCATTCTTTCTTTTTGCGAAGGGAGGATTTCATTGATTACTCAGGAATGTGATTACAATCGCGAGCAACCATTTGCTCAATACAACGGGGAACCTGCGCACGCCATACAGCTGTATGCGTCGTGCGTTTCGCCAGTTGAGCGAGCTCATGAGCAGCACCATTACATCCTCTCCTAACTGCCTGGAACAAGATGTCCGGCAAACCAACACACACCGCTAAAATATCCCTAAGGATAAAACAAAGGCTCGAGCGAGAATCAGCCCTATTATTCAAAGCAGAAATCACCGTAGCACAGTCCGACTCTAAAATTACCTTCCTGCCGTGGCACCAATCACCAGCGAGACCAATACCTTCACGGCATGCCAGCGCCTCCACCTCCTCAGCTGAACGCGCATCGAAAACCACTCGCCAGGAAGATAGAATAACCTGTCCGGTATCATCCCGGATAATGACTCCTAACCCCGCCTTCCTGGAGTCAAGGTCGAAGGCACCATCGACGTTCACCTTGATCCACCCAGGTGGTGGTTTACGCCAAGCATCCTGCCCTGGCCTGCACCGCTGTCCTTTTGTTCGGGTCTTCATCAGCGCCTCCAAGATGGATAGCCTGCAAGTTTTCCCCTTATCATCCCCGGCCTCCTCCTTATTTCGGATCATGAATAGTGTATTTACATAGCTGGTTAGGAAACCCATAGACGCCTCGATGGATATTAATTTGTTGTTATGCACCAGCTCATTCCGAACATGCCATATCCGCCAAAGCAACAGGGCCAGTAAGCAACCCTCCTCCTCCGATAGCATGTCAATCAACAGCAACAACCATTCGGGGCCAGCTTCTCGAAGTTCGGTATCTAACGGCAACGGTCACTCATCACTCATGGCTTGACGGAGTGCCCGAGCATGGGGGCACACCACCAGCGCATGATGCTCCGTCTCTGGTTCTTGGCCACAGACCTGGCATGTATTCACCACTTCCAGCTTCCGCTTCCACTTGTTATACTTTGTAGGCAGACCTTGGTTTATGACACGCCATACAAATATTCTAACCTTCTGTGGCACCGGCAACCGCCACACCGCTTTCCAAAGCACACGTTCACCGAACGGACTGCTACTAGATGCTGGCAAGGTCTTGCTTTGTTCATCAAGTAGTACAGCTAGCTTGTATGCACTCCGGACTGTAAAAATTCCAAGCTTCTCATAGTTCCAGGCAAGCACGTCATCTTGTTTCCTCTCTGGGAGCTTAATACTCTTTATAACAGCCGCATCATGTGTCAAGAAAAAGCGATCAATGACTGCCCAGTTCCAGCTAGCGCCATCCTCATTCAGGAGCTGATCAACACGCTTTAGTCTGCAAGGTCGCTGCCTACCTGAGACTGCCAGTCCCAAATCGCGCGGTAACCAATTATGCCGCCATATCTTGATCTTCTCACCCGTTCCCACTCGCCATATTACACCAGCCTTAAGGAGCTCCAGGCCATGACATATGGAGCGCCATGTTGGAGAAACAGCCTGCGGAAATGCTGTATCCAGGAGATCTCCATTAGGAAAATATTTGGCCTTTAATACTCGTGCACATAAGCTCTCGGGGAATTCAATAAGTCTCCAGGCTTGCCGCGCCAACAAAGCTTGGTTGAACTTCCTCAGGTCCCTGAAGCCAATACCTCCACAGCTCTTCGTTCTTATCATGCGATCCCAGGCGATCCAATGTGTCTTCCTCCTTCCATTCTTGGAGCCCCACCAATAATTCCTTATCATTTGCTCCAGATCATTGCACACACCGTCATGGACTTTGAATACACTCATAATATAAGTCGGGATGGCCTGCGCCACTGACTTTATCTGAATTTCTCTTCCACCTTGCGATAAATCTCTCTCTGCCCAAGAATTCATTCTTTTCCCAAGTCTCTCCTTTAGTGGCTGAAATCTGCTCTTTTTCATGCGCCCTTCCGGTGTCGGCAAGCCCAAATATTTTGGCTCGAAATCTACCTTTTCCAACTCCAGAATTTGCCTCACCTCTTCTGCATCGCCATGTGGACAGTGCTCACCAACCAGCATAGAGCATTTTGCTGGATTGACTAGTTGCCCTGTACCGTGGCAGAACATATTCAGAACATGCTTTATTCTAGCGGCTTGCGGCCCATTGGCTTTAAAGAATAACAAGCTATCATCAGCGAAAAGTAAGTGCGAGATGCCAGGAGCACGCCTTGAAACTCGCACCGGGGATATAGAGCCTTCAGCCTCCTCCTTTCTCAATAAACCAGAAAGACAATCAGCCACAAAGAGAAATAAATAAGGGGATAGCGGATCACCTTGGCGTAATCCCCGTGTAGGTTGGAATGAGTCCAACAGGACTCCGTTGAAGTTAACGGCGTAGCGAACAGTGGTTACACACTCCATTACCCACTGCACCCATTTGCTATGAAAGCCCAGCTTCAACAACACACATTTTAGAAAATCCCAATCCACACGGTCGTACGCTTTCGACAAGTCCAACTTGTAAGCACAATAATCATGTCCATCTCTCTGGTTCTGCTGCAGACTGTAGATGCACTCAAAGGCAATGAGTGCATTGTCAGTAATCAATCGGCCAGGGACAAAGGCACTCTGATTTGGGGAAATAATCTCCTTGAGGAAAGGGCGCATACGGTTAACAAGACATTTTGACACTATTTTATAGACCACGTTGCAAAGACTTATGGGCCTAAAGTCTTTCAACTCCTCCGGATGGTCTTTCTTCGGAATAAGAACAATCGAGGTCTCATTTACTCCCTCTGGCATGATACCCTCCTCAAAGAATTTCCGGACTGCACTCATGATATCGTCTTTCATAACTCCCCAATTTCTCTGAAAAAACCTTGCAGGAAAACCGTCCGGACCTGGCGCCTTAAGCGGCCCAATTTGGAACAGCGTGTCGCCAATTTCATCATCAGAAAACGGCTTACACAAAGCCTCATTCATATCCTCCGAGACCACCTCCTCGTAAACATGCATCACAGAGCCTGGCTGGATAGTATCATCACGAGTGTACAAAGTGTTAAAGTAATCAGTAGCCATACTCTGCATTTCGTCCTTGATTTCAGTCCAACTACCATCTTCTTTCTTTAACTTTTTAATCTTGTTCTTGCGTGCCCTCCATACGGCCTTCCTATGAAAATACTTGGTATTCCGGTCCCCTTCTTTCAACCATGAGATACGAGAACGCTGCAACCATAGCATCTCTTCTCTGTATAGTACTTCATCCATCTTAAACATGGTCTCCTTGATAGCAGCAGAATTATCAGCGTTTTGCTGGGCCTGTAGAACTTCAAGCTGTTGTCGTAAGTTTTTTAGCTCAGTCTGTACAGACCCAAACTGTAATCGACTCCACTCCTTTAATCTGACCATCACATGTTTCAGTGCACGTGATATGTCTCCAAGACTGCTCTTCCCCTGCGCATTGTTCCATGCCTTCTCGGCCTCAACTCCCAGCGACTCAGCACGTTCCCACATAATTTCGTACCTTGAACAGGGGCGCTGCCTCACCAGTACCTCATCCGGCACCGTGCGCAATGATATGGGACAATGATCCGACCTAGGAGAAACAAAGTGACACACAGCCGCAGCCGGGAATAGGTCAATCCAGTCAGCCGTTGCCACTGCACGATCCAAGCGCACCTTCACATTTCTATTACCAGGCTTCCGATTGTCATAAGTCCAGGGGAGACCTCTAAAACCAAGGTCGATCAGCTCACAGTCCTCTAACATGTCACGAAAAGCCTGCATTTGTCTCTCCCCCCGCTTTGTCGCCGAGAAGTGCTCGTATTGCCATGCCGCCTCGTTAAAATCCCCAATAATTACCCAAGGCTCGCGTACGTTCGCCTTGATCTGTCTGAGTGTAGTCCACATTCGATGCCTGTTCTCCACCCTTGGTTCCCCATAGACAAATGTAGCTCGCCACACTGGTCCATTTATCTCCTCATGCACCAAAACATCAATGTGTCGCTCAGACAGAGATTGTAAAGAAACATGCAGAGACTCATCAAAATAAAGGGCAAGTCCTCCTCCTCTATTACTTGACTGCACAGTAATACAATTCTTGAGCCCAATACGCCATCGCAGATTTTTCATTCGAGTTTCACTTTGCCACGTCTCCGAAAGGAAGACGAGCTTGGGGTTACACACCCTAATTAGGGTGCACAAATCCCGAACTGTCCGGGGATTCCCCACCCCCCGGCAGTTCCAGGCGAGGGTACTCATTGCTCCTGGTGGGGCTCGCCTTGAGCTCCCACCAGGTTTAGCGAAAGGTCCGTCACATGCGAAATTTTTGATCTCTTCGCTGCAGTTTCAATATCACCAGATTCACTATTCCGCTCTGCTTTGATCGGTCCCAAGGCCAGGTCAATGTCCATTCCATTTTCTGCCAAATTTTGCATGGTTCCCGCGATCCTCAATGGAAGCTCCTTCTGTCCATGCACACCTACGTGCCCTCCTGTCTGACCAGGCCGCCCGCCCGACACCTTTGGCATCCCGTAGGGAAGGTGCCTAAGCGACGAAGCGTCGCTGTAAAATGTATTACCACTGGCCAGGCCCGACACCCTGTCCCTTCCAAACGAGCTCCTCGACACCGTGTTAAGGTCAGGTAAAGGCTTATCGACCTGCATCCCTTGCACTCCCAATTGCAGCGCCTCCGACACATCCACCGGTAAGCCACCACCAGTTTGGGCTACCTCCTCTCCGTCCTTCTTAGGTTCCCGGTGCACCGGAATATGTGGCGAGCGCACCGACCCATCGCTGGCCTTACTAGCGTTCGGTGTTCTTGATTTATTTGACGAGTTTTGTGCAGCCAAAACCCGCTCCCTCTGATCTCCACTAAAATTTAGTGCCTTCTTTGCCGATGTTGAGCTAACCGGCACGACCACCTCCCTGAGCTCGAACTTCTTTAGAGGAGAGGCTCTCAGCTCCACCCCCAGCCTCACATCTGGGTTCTTCAACCCCTCATCCGGACATTCCCTCTCGTCATGACCAATGCGGCCACAAATAAGACAGAAAAAGGGAACGTTCTCATACTTCAACGGAAAGGTCATCTCGCCCACGTCCTTGATCCTAGTCTTCAGTTCTGTCTTCAGAGGTTTTGCGAGAGGGTATGACACCCGCACTCTAAGAAAATCTCTGACTGCTCCTCCCACCTGGACCACCGTCCCCAATTGCTTGCCGAAAAATCTAGCAAAACCAGTAGTCATCATTGGTTCTGGCACATCAAACACTCGTACCCACAAATTGATAGACTCAATGACAATTTCAGAGGGCCGAGTAAAACCATTATAAGGAACCACAATAAAAGCATCAAGCCTGTGCCTCCACGGGCCACCATTAACCACATAATCCAGCAGATCTTTAGAGTCAAACTCCAACACAAATCTGTTAAGGCCAAGAGTGCGTACTGGGACTGCATTCTTGATACCCCATGCCCTTCCCATATCAGAAAACAATTCCTTGACATTAAAATTCTTGCTAGAGTAGAATCTCCCCACAGCCATCCAACGTATCTTGATGTCTTCCTGCACTTCATCCAGATCAATGTCGATAACATCATCATCCCCCTCCACGCTGGCACCGTCATTCACCTGCGCCACGAAGGGAACCATGGTGCCACTGCCGGGATTAATCGGCGGCAGCCCCTGGTCGTCGCTCCCCTCCCTCCACTTCGAACAGCCCTGCCCCGACGGCTCCACCACCTTCTTTCCCTGTCGCTTCGTCTCCAGATCAGATGCCATCAGGTTCCTGTCAGTCGCCATCTAGCAGACTCGAGCCCTAGATCAGAACACGCGCCGGCGTTGGCTTCGGGTGGGCAGAGTCCTCAGCGGTCTCCCCGTGATCACCCCCACCGCAGCCGACGAGCGAAAGATCGAGAGCGAGAGCGAGTTCGCAAGATGCAAAAGACAAAAACACAAAACCTCGCGGCTAAAACCCGAGGAACAACGGGGGTACGGCAACAAAACCACGGCAGCAAACCAACGGCATAAAGCGTCCCACACGGATACGGGATCCTGCGGACGGAATCGGAACGGAGATCAAACTCAGGAGTCCACGACGCGGACGAGATCGCCGGAATCCTTCCGGGGAACCCTAGTCGCCATGCGCCGCCAGTCCGGATACTGCTTATCCATTTGATTCTGCGTAGAAGCATTCGTTACAACCATTGTTATCTATATCATTCATAGAGGAACAACAATACAACTTGCATTACGCATACAGTACTAGTAGTCTGTTCGTTGCAATTTGTTGGTGAGTGCTGCTGTAATTCTTCATTCTTTGGTGACCACGGAAGAGGAATAAGGATATGAGGAGGATACATTTTTGTACACACCATCTGTTGTCATTACCACAATGTCCTTCTCTTATTATTGTGTATATAATCATTATCACAGTATCGAGTTTCAATTTAAATCCTAAACACGGAGATTATAATTGGCACGAACAGTACTGTCTCAGATCCACGATGCAGGCAGCGATGGAACAGTGGTTTCTCTCTTTCATGGTTGTTTAAGATCTAGGAGGTGGGACTGTGGGAGAGATGAATAATTAATCAAACGGCTTTGGCTATTCTATTGCGTAAATTGACCTGCTCCCGTCGGTTCCTTTTGTTTTGTTACGCAAACCTGCCTGCCTAAGCACATGACAAGTAGTATGACATCTGACCTGAACCCTTCCAGACCTTTCTGATGCTCTGTGCATTCAACTACTCTGTGATCTGAACAATTTGTTCTGTTTTATGGTTTATCTGGGAACTGATGCTTACCGAACAAACGCGACGACCAATTGTTAGGCCCACTGACCGGCCGACCGGTGTTATGTCAAACTAGTGGTTCAGAATTCTGAACTGGTACAAATGCAAGTGTGCTTCTTCCGAAGTGTTTGGCTCCTGCGCACGTTAACGTTTTCGTACGCTTGTTGACTCAACACTAGCGTTGTCGGTTACTTGTACCATGCAGAAATCAGTGTCGAAAATCAAAATCGAGACGTTCAGGTCTCAACTCCTGCTAGGACTCCACTACTATCAAGGTTCTTCTCACCTGTCCCGACACTTTTCATTACTCTGCAACCAAATTTTACTTGGGGTTGGGGGCAAGCATTTTTAAGGTACTGAAGTTTCTCAGGCTACTGGCAACAGTACACTAGGCTGACCAACCTTGTTTGTTAAGACATGTTTGATCTAACTAATGGTGTGGTACTTTACTTGGTTTCAACGATTTCTACGGACATCGCACCAAATAAAATGGTGTTGCAAGTTGTCGCGGCATCAGCAAGTCGGGGCCACGTGATACGGCGAATCGCTGAAGAACACATGACATCTGCGCCTGAACACCGTCGTGTTCGTGCTCCTGCTTCCAGAATCTGCATCGTTCCATGAATCGCCCACATCGAAGCGTTGACGCTTCGACAGAAATTGTGCCGGTTCTGCTCCACATGCAACGAGGAAAACCCAACACATGCCCTTCGTAGATCCTACCGCAAATTTGAGTTGTGAAGCATTCCCTACTACAAGCAATGGACCAATAAACGAGCCAGGCAGTCAGGGAGGATGAAGTGATGAACGGCTTAAATTCAGGGTGTTCATTTGTCGGTAGGTTCCTCCTCTGTGGCTCCGGCACTTCAAGTGGAGTAATCATGGTATTCAGTTAAAACCAGAAAAAGAAACTTTATATTTGTGCATCTCTCAAGTCTGAACGATAGTAAGAGCCGACTTCATCCCAATATGCAATATCTTTGGTCCAGAAGACATCATCAACAAATTATATCTGTTATATCTTCTTATTTGAAGGTTAAAAGAAGCCACCACGTTCGCTCTCAAGGCCACGAAATTACCACGTTAATCTGAAAAAAGAGAAGAGATAGTAGGATTTTATGAAGATTTGACGGTTGAGATTAGCCTAAAAGTCCATGTGCAACACCACTTCATAAATAGGTAAAATCCGAAATAATAAAGAGAAATAAAAAACACTCATAAAAGCTCCAAGCCATTGATTTTTATGAAACTTGGACGATCGAGATTAAATAGCAGAGACCACATTGAATTCAATTCATAGTGGTTACGGTTTACTTGACATAAGTAAAATAGAAATAAAACTATGTAACAGTAAAAAAAAGAAATAAAACTATGTATACAACAAGGGAGAAGATCGATTTCCTTAGAAAAAGAGTAAAAAAAAAAACATTTACTTCAGACGTCCATATATGCGCCATGCTTGGACTTTGTAGTAGCGAAAAAACAACATAGGACCAGAACATAGGAACGTCCGAGTCCCTTGAAGATCGAAGCAAAAAATCCTTGTGAGAAGAAGGCGACATGGATTAAGTCGATTCATCAAGCTCAATCAATAGATTGATCACGCAAATCCCTCCCCTATCACCTGATGAGATCTTGCCCCGTCCTACCATCGTTGCTTCGGTTGTCCTCCGTAAGGGCGAATCATGAATTGAAAAAAAAAAGCGTAATTCCAGTCAATGAGGTCAATCCATAAAAGGTGAAGGGAGGTCTTGATGGGAGAAGAAGATCATACGTCGTTGGGTTAGAACGGGAGCAGAAACATGTTTGTGAGGGCATGGCGCATACATAGTCGTGTGCGAGCGGCAAACATCGGCTACGACAATGCGACGATTGCATGCTATTTCCTTGCCATTGGTGGCAGAATATGCGGGAGGTGGCAACCATCATTCAGCAGCAACCATCGGAGAGAGTCTGGGGAGTTTCGCGAGGATGAGGACGACATCCACGCGAGAAATAATGCAGAAAATATGAAATCAACATCCTCAACACCCGCCAAGGAGCAAAAAGAGACGCAGGCATAGGGGTCCGATTCTTTTACCCGTATACCCGTAGAAATACCATGGTCCACGGGCTGCTGATCTACGGCTCCCCAAGATGATGGCAATGGAGCGGTAGAAGAGATGAAAAGGAAAAAACATGATATGCCGATGACCAAGACCAAATTTTCTCATGCGTTGGCTGAGATAGAAAATAACAAATCAATGCCTTCGTTAAATGGGCTGGATGGGCCGTAGAAAACAAAACCATCTCATAATCCCAGAAAACAAAAATTATAACTTAAAAAACTGAATGACAAAATCTGAAACAATAATACACAAAAACATAATAGAAAAACGTCTGTAAACAATGTAGGAAATAAAATCTTGCATAGCATTAAAAATACTCCCTCCCGTCCCAATTTAATTGTCATTCTAGAGGTGGGCACAAGAATTAAGTAGAGTTGGATGCACAGAAAATAAGAATGAGAGAGATAGAGATAGAGATGTCTTGGAAGAAGAGAAAGGTGTATTGACATACGAGGATGATAAATAAATTGAGAAAACTGGATGACGCTAAGATGACAAGTAATATGGGACAGAGGGAGTATAATAAACCACAAAATTACAAACATACGTAAAAAGATAGATAAATTCGGACTAGCCGCGCTATCAGCGTGGGCCATCTTACTAGTTCAAACAATTTACAAGTTTCAGGCAGAAATCCAAAACAGAAAAGTTAAAAAATTCAGGCATGAACATGGATTTACTAGCTAAAGTTTTCATTACTACTCTTTTTAATAAAAACAAGAATTGTCTGGCTAAACCCATCACATGATGCTCAGGTGCATCCTCACACATGGGGCACATGCCTATGCGGTGCTTACAGTCGCGTAGGCTAGAACATCTCCCGGGAGACAACGGCTGAATTGCGTCCCCTAATGGGACACCAAAATAAAACCGCATGCCTCGACAAAGCACTAACAATATAGAACTCTAGCATCTTATTACGATTGGCTTGCAGCCGCTGCCTTCAAAGCATCTTCTGCTCTAAGTCTCTGTGGAACAAAATCTGAAAAAACAAACATGCATAAATGGATTCGTTAGTTGGTCGTGCTGTAGAGGGAAGTAATCTAGATCGAAAGATTTAAACAGAAGAAGAAAGAGCATTCACCTGAGAGGAACTTGAAACCTTTCTGATTGCAAACAGTAGTTGCTGAAAATTTAGAGGGCAGGTGCATGAGTTAAGTAGAGAAGGAAAGGTATTGTTGGCCCTGTTCAAACCACTGAGAAATAGGTTTGGTTTCAGCTAACCAATGGGAAACACATCTGGACTCGGGGTCAAAGATTCACACTTATCCCAAACAAGCACTTGATGCATCAGATCTCAGGGAACTCACAAACACTTAGGGGATTATTATCCTCGGAGAGTCAGCAGTAGGAGACTTACAAGTAGGGCTCAATGTTATGAACACAAGTGGAGACACAAATAATGTACAAGCCAAAACGTAAAACTATCATTTTTTATAGTCATGGACACAAATGATTGATCATTATAGGTGCTAGGCAATGGCCTATTCTCTATCAACTGGTAGATTCATTGCTTATTGATATCAAGAAGTTTCAAAAGAAGTGTTTTCCCTATCTCTCAATTTCACCTCTCAACCGCTTCTTTGTTTATTCTCTCAACCTTTTGCCAAGGCAGGTCATTTCTGTACAAAAGTCCAATAAATCTAAATCTAACAAACAAGACTAACATATTTGCATCTATTGGTGGTTTCAGTAATCTTACAGCAGGTGCTAGTCGTACTACGCTGCACAGTACCCTACAATAGTTCTATATCTAAATCATCTACCTTTACTGGGTCCAACTATGTGGTTAAAAAAAATGGAAAATTCATCTACCTACAAAAAATTTGTGTTGGCTGCCCTGGAAAGGATATCTGCAGATACACACAGCAGAAGACATGAGAATGTGAGTTTTGAAGAATTCATGTTTTGCATATTTGAGCTACTTTGATGTGACCTTGAAGATATCAGGTCTTAGTTGACATTTGAGCTTCACCAAGTTGATTTGTTTTTGCGAGTGTACTATTTTTTCTGTTTTGCATATTTTTTTCCACTCCTTAAATAATGTCACACATTTCTTCCATAATCAACAGACAATGAAGAAAAATGAAAGTGTATAGGAACAAAGAACCAACTTACAAAGATTATCGTAAATGATTGATTTCTTACGATCCTTTAGGGCATTGCGGTAAGCATAATCTGCAAACTTCTCCAAGAACAATTCCTGCACTCACAGGTGCAACAAACAATTTAGATTAGAGAAAATGTTGCAAACACCAGATGTCAACAGGTGACATATGTCTGAACTTTATAGAAATTCAATTTGCAGCAGAAAAATAGATCAACCACAGTCAACAAAAAATCTGAAGTATCAACAAGGAGCAAGAAAAGAAATACAGTAATTCATTTCTCCTTGAGAATTTATGTACAGAAGGAGAAGCTCTCTCCAGTACTCTTATCCTTTTAATCTCTCCCTCCTCATATGAAAACAAAGCACTTCAAATTTGACATGAGGGTAATGGTATCTAAATAAGAATGTCCCCAACTACTTACCCTGATAGTCAGACAAGTTCTAATTTGATAATTCATGTCTAATGAATACCATGTAAATGTCAAAATATCAGGGATGGAGCCTCAAACCAGTCTCCAATAAATAACTCATAATTAGAGATGTTCCAAGCCACGTGACCTGATTGGTATGCCTATCAACCCCTTGTAAATGTAAATTATCAGGGGTGGAACCTCAAACCAGTTTCTCAACAACTAACTTACAGAAACATGTGTTGAACGAACCCTTGCAGAATAAAAAATAGTGGGTATTATTTCTATAATCCAATCAACTGGAGTAATTAAATATGGTTTGCTAACATTAAGGCTAGTCGACGATGTAATCCTCTAAGCAACTAAATGTAAGGGTAGACAACAAACTTGAAACTACAGACGAGGACATCAGTATCCACTCTGGACAACATCATAATTCCTCAAGTGTGTTTATTCAGTAGAGTTTTTAGGATAGCTCTACTTTTTAACATGATCTGTTTAATAAAATCCTGTTACAAACAGCAAAAATCAGATGCGCCTGATACAAATGAACGCAACAGAGCATGTATCCATAAGTATACATATCCTCCGCGAAACGTTAAAACACACTAGGAAATGATTGGTCAGAGAACGCCTAGCAAGTTCAACAACATCTCAGACAATTCACCGAACACCTTGTCGGCGCTGATGGAACCAGCAAGGTAAATCTAAGTGTCTCGATAGTAACGGATCCTAGACACCCTCACCCAATCGGAAAGTGTGTATACGATCGATGCTTTAGTCCACTATTAACTAATCGTTAGCACAAAGAAATTTATTTTTACAGTAAAACGAAGAAATGTTGGGGAGAGAAACATACGGAGGCCTTGTTGACGAGGAAGACGGCCTCACTAGAAGCGCGGATGGTGTCGTCCTCTGCCCGCATCAGCTGCCGCACCCGCGCCATGGGGAAGCTGCAGGTGCCCAAGTCGGCCACGGTCGCCTTTTTGTCCTTCTGCTTCTTCTTCACAGGCGTCGGTGCATCTGCATCCCCTTCGCCGGACGCTTTCTTCGGGCTCCGGGCCTCCTTTTGAGGCTCCGCATCGCCGCGCTTCCTCTTGCTGGGCGTGCTCTTCCCAGCTTCGTCTTTCTGCTGCTTCTTCGCGGGCGTGGTCGCGGTAGCGGCCGCCGCGGGCTTCTCTGCCTTGCCGGCTGCCTGCTGCTTCTTTGCAGGCTTCGCCGATTTGCCGGATTGCTGCTGCTTCTTCGCGGGCGTAGGCGCGGGATTCTCGGATTTGGCGGGTGTCTTCTGCTTTTTCGTGGATGTGGCTTCCTTCTGTGGTGTGCTTTCCGATTCGACGCGCTTCTTCCCCTTCTGCTTGGGCGTCCCTGCCTCGCCGGACACCTGCTGCTTTTTACGCTTGGCTCCAGCTACCAGCTCCGGCTTGTCGCCCTTCTTCTTTGCGGGCGCGGCGGGCTTCTCCTTGGAGTTTTTGCGGGGCTTCGCCGGCGAGCGAACCTTGGCGCCGGCGGCAGAGGCCTTGGAGGCCTGTTTAGGCCGGTTCTTGGGGCTGGAGGCGGCGCTGTTGCTGCGCTGGGCGGATGGAGAAGCTGGATTCACCGGGGTGGGCTTCTTCCCGGCCATGTCGCGCCGCCGCCGCCGCCGCAGTTCGAATCGTTCGAGCTCAAGACGGTGGTGGTGCGTGGCAGAACGAGAGGAGTTCAAAATTTCTCGGGAACGCGCTGAAGAAATAACAATACAACAGTGAGGACACTGAGGAGGAGTACGTGTGAACTGGATTTGTGCTAGCTTTTGATCAAGTTTTTGGAGGACAAGTTTAAGAAACTTCATAAAATGTAAACAAAAAAACCACTAAGGCCTTCTTTAAGCAGGATTGGAAAAACAAATGAATAAAAAAATATAGAAATAGGATAGGATGGGGGGTGCAACATAAAGGATTAAAAATTGTAGAAATCTTAGAAAACCTGTTGTTTGGATAGGCAATACTGAAACGAACACATGAATCCTAAAAGAAAGAAAAAAAGAGGTAAGAGTGATGGATTTTTTCCTACGTTTGTCCTCCAAAACATGGCATAGGAAAATTTTCTTTGTTGAATCTAACGTCCCAGACAAATGAACAGTGGTTGATTCCATAGGAATGAGAATCCTTCGTATTTCCTACGAAAATCCTATAAGGCCTAAGACAAATTTACCTGATTTTATAATTAAGAGTGTTAATATTTATGACACTAAATAAATAAACAATAAAAATAGTTCAAATGAATCTAGGGCTAATAATTTTATGTCGTAGATATTACTGCTTTTTTATAAGTAAGATGAAACTTATACCTCATTTGACTTTTATCACTGCTAGAAATACAATCTTTATGAAACAGAGTAGTAGTATTTTGTCGTAGAGCTCAATTGAGATTTAAACTCATCGAGGCAATCCCTATTACCTCTTCGTGTCTTCTTATTGCATTCCTCCTCACCTTTATCCCGCTATCATCTATCACTTGGGTCGGCGATGTTCTCCTACCAATCACCGTAACTGGTAGACCGATCCTTCCTGCTCCCTCTACATTCTTTGGACTTCGGTAACCCAAAACCTGAACTTTGACTTTATTCTCAAATCTAATCTTGCCGGAGTATCTAAAACCGAGAATGAATCTCTAAGATTTTCGAGTGAGCAGAGACATGTTGTCATGACAAAGTTAGTTTGTTTTTTTATCATTTCAATATAATTACAAATACATGATATTTTAAGATTTGCCACTCAAGATTTGTCACGGAGCAGGACTGCGGTGAAAAAATTGGTGTGGCAAAACGCCAAAACCTACGGAATGAGAATCGGGGGGAAAGGGAAAAGAAACCCTTCCCGCTGACTACTGTGTGCTGTCCGTCCCTAGCCGCCGCGCCGCCGCAGCAGACAGCACTGCTGTGGTGACTTAGGGTTTGGTGGCCGCGCCTGTCCTAAAACCCTCCAGCCATGTCGTCCTCTACCCTCAGGCTCCCGGCCGCCACCGCCGCCGGGACCGGCAAGTCCTTCTCCCCGGCTGCGCCGTCGGCGCAATCGGTCCGCCTGCCCAGGAGACGCTCTGCTGGCCCTGCCGCCGTGTCCGCAACGGCGGCGGCGGAGGTTGATTGCGCCGCGGACAGGGTCTCGGCCCTGAGCCAGGTCTCCGGGGTTCTCGGGTCGCAGTGGGGCGACGAGGGGAAGGGCAAGCTCGTCGACGTGCTCGCCCCTCGTTTCGACATCGTCGCACGTTGCCAGGTCAGAAGATGCTGTTTCGACTGTTCTTGTTCGAAGCCATGCCCGACCAGTTGTTTCGCTCGATTATTAGTTGGAATTGTTGTTACTATGCTGAATTGTGCTTCCATTTCATCAGGCAGTAGAGTGTATTTGTATAGAATCCACTCATATTATCTTTGCTCCATACTGTGAGGCATGTGAATTAAGTTATAGTTCCATATTGTTTACTGATTTGTAGATGGAATACATCTTTTTATGTTGACTGCAACATTGGTGGCATGAATTTCTTCATTTTTGATCATGGATGCAACAAGAAAATGATAAATATGAGTACAAGACGCACCTATGATTTTTTTTATTAACTTCTGGAAACATCATTAGAGAAATTGTGGATAGTAACATTTAGCTGGATAGGGCATCTTGCACCTGTGGTTATATAATGGAGAAATGTTTCAGGGATTATGGATAAAGTATTGCTAGATATAGTTGCTTGTATTCTTTGATGGAAGTATCGTGCAATGCTTAACTTGTTTGGCATTCTGCCATGTTTGCCATCTATTTCTAGTAATCTGTGCATTATAGTTTATTGGTACCATGTTCTGTTATTTTTGTTTCTCCTAGAAGTCATGTGTCATGTTTCTTAGGACCTTTTCCTGATTTCAGTGATGAATGCTTCCTGAACCTTCATGAATTGCTTCTGTTTCTGTAATTGTTTTTCTTTTCTTGTTTGTATACACTTTATTTAAAGTTTCAGAATGTAGTAGAAGCAGCCAACATCAAATAGCTTTTTCTAGAGGCTTTATTTGCATTGTCTGAGTTTCCACCATATCATTCATCAGGGTGGAGCAAATGCTGGACACACCATCTACAACTCTGAAGGAAAGAAATTTGCACTTCATCTTGCCCCATCTGGCATTCTCCACGAAGGAACACTCTGTGTTGTTGGCAATGGAGCAGTTATCCATGTTCCAGGGTTCTTTGGAGAAATCGATGGTCTTGAATCAAATGGAGTCAATTGTAATGGAAGAATACTGGTCTCCGATCGGGCACATCTGCTCTTTGATCTGCATCAGACTGTAGATGGGCTCAGGGAAAGTGAGCTGGCAAATTCCTTTATAGGGACAACCAAGAGAGGCATTGGACCTTGTTACTCCAGCAAGGTGACTCGAAATGGACTGCGGGTTTGTGATCTGAGGCACATGGACACTTTTGGCGACAAGCTTGATGTCTTATTTAAAGATGCTGCCTCAAGGTTTCAGGGCTTTAAGTACAGCCCAAGCATGCTCAAGGAAGAAGTTGAGAGGTACAAGAGGTTTGCTGAGCGCTTGGAGCCTTTCATTGCTGATACCGTGCATGTTCTGAATGAATCTATCCAACAGAACAAGAAAATTCTTGTTGAAGGAGGCCAGGCAACTATGCTTGATATTGATTTTGGAACTTATCCATTTGTGACTTCTTCCAGCCCTTCAGCTGGCGGAATATGCACTGGCCTTGGGATTGCCCCAAGGGTCATTGGTGATCTGATTGGAGTGGTATGTTGAAACCAATGTAGAGCAATCCTCTTTTTGTGACACTAGTACACTAGTACTTATTTTCTTCTTAACATGCTGTCTGTGCAGGTCAAAGCTTACACAACTAGAGTTGGCTCTGGTCCTTTCCCAACTGAATTGTTTGGGGAGGAAGGTGATCTCCTTAGAAATGCTGGAATGGAATTTGGGACGACAACTGGTCGCCCAAGACGATGTGGCTGGCTTGACATTGTTGCGCTCAAGTACTGCTGCCAAATCAATGGGTTTTCATCTCTTAATCTGACCAAACTTGATGTTCTATCTGGTCTGCCGGAAGTCAAGCTGGGTGTTTCTTACAACAAAATTGATGGACACAAACTACAGTCTTTCCCAGGTGATCTTGACACCCTGGAGCAAGTACAGGTAAGTGTTGAGATGTAGTTTTTTCAACTGTATTTCCATGGTATCAACTGAACATTAAGGCAGTAAGGCCTTTTCTTAAGTTAATGATATCATCTGAAAACTTGTACTGATAATTTTATCTAGTTTGTAGTCAAAATATCTGTCTTACTAGTCTGAAAGAGACTAGACTGGTAAGAATCAACATCTTTTGTCTCTGAACTGTCTTTGTCTTATGTTTTATTTAGGTCCAATATGAGGTGCTGCCTGGTTGGCAAAGTGACATTTCTTCTGTTCGAAGTTACAATGAACTTCCTCAAGCTGCTCGTCGCTATGTGGAGAGGATAGAAGAGCTTGTTGGTGTTCCGGTGCACTACATCGGTGTTGGACCTGGGAGAGATGCTCTCATATACAAGTAAACTGCTTCATTTGGTCTTCGATTGGGCAAAAATAAATTTAGCCCTAACTAGGCTATGAGCATTTTGCTCTTATTACTCTCTGTTGCCATGATAGCTGAGATACTGACAGGTGAAGTGATGTAATGCCTGAAATAATTAGAACTTGCCATCTATGGAGATATCAGCTAGAAGGCGAATAAGGATGAGTATTTTGGTTGCTTCAAGTTAGCATCTATCATTTGACTCCGCCAATTGTGCGGTGGTTACCTCATCATATAAATCCATATTGGGTTCATATATTTGCTCGTGCATGTCTTTTGGGTTTGAATTCACCTTATCATAACACGTTGGCAGTCTGAATTCACCTTATCAGAACACGTTGTTTGGCCACATTTGCCACTTATCAGTTGGTAAAACTTGGTTTGATGGTGCAGGAGGAGGTTGACACATGCCGATTTGGCAATCAGCATGTGCGGGATTAGCCCATTGGGCAATTTTTTATTGACTAATGCATATTTAAAACATTCATGTGTCCAGTTTTATGATTAAATCTCACCTACCTTGCAAGAAAGAGTGTGATTGCAACTAGAGCGGCTACGGTTGTTCAATCTTCAAGATGTCCGTGCAACGAGGAAACGAAGCGATCATGCAACCGCGGAAACGAAGCGATCGCAGAAACTAAACGCCGACTCGAAAACGTCAGATGAACGGAATAAAAACAATAGTAGGTTTAATAAAACGTAAAAGAGACGTCTGAATCGTAAAACGTAAAAGAGCAGTCTGACGCAGATAATTGTAAGAACCAGAGAATTTTGCATAAGAATGCAACTAAACTCAGATTTTAAAATCACACACAGTAATATATTTTTGCTTGGAATGAACTAGATGATGGACTTGCATCAAGAAAGTTCAAAGAAGATCCGCTCCTTACGCATCTCCTTGAGAATAGAAGCATTTCTTGAACAAGGTGTGTTGTTTGGCATGATCCACGGTGTGAGATTGCAGAAGCGATACCCAACTCTGGGGTACGCACGATATATTTATACATCGGCAATGCCGTGGAGTACAAGATGGTTACAGATAGAGTTACAACAAACATCCATATCTGGACGTATCTATCTCTAGATACCGTGACTACAACTACACGGCATATACATCTAGAAGGTATATCTCAACATACCCCCTCAATCACAACTTGATCAAGTTGAGATTGCGTCTGAAGTCTTGTAGTTGCCGAACCGGCAAGGGTTTCGTAAACCCATCAGCAACCTGATCAGCAGAAGAAATAAACCGGATATCAAGTTGTCGACGCGCCACCCGTTCTCGAACAAAATGATAATCCACTTCTATGTGCTTGGTTCTTCCATGAAACCTTGGATTAGCCGACATATACGTAGCTCCTAAATTGTCACACCATAGACAAGGAACCCGGGGCTGTGGAATCTTCAACTCGCCAAGCACACTTTGAATCCAAATGATTTCTGCTGTAGCATTGGCTAATGCCTTGTACTCCGCTTCGGTGCTAGACCGAGAAACAGTTGCTTGCTTTCTAGCATTCCAGGAAATAAGATTAGGACCTAAGAATACTGCAAAACCTCCTGTTGATCTCCTGTCATCACAACTACCTGCCCAATCAGCATCACTGAACGCACTAATTAACAAGGAAGAACTCTTGCGAATCTCCACACCAAGTCCCATAGTGCTTTGCAAGTACCGCAAGATGCGCTTAACTGCCGTCCAATGAATATCTGTAGGAGCATGCAGAAACTGACAAACCTTGTTGACAGAAAAGGAAATATCAGGCCTGGTCAAAGTGAGATATTGTAGAGCTCCAACAATACTCCTATAATGTGTAGCATCAGTAGAAGACAAAGGAATGCCTTCATGTAAGGAGAGCTTTTCAGAAACAGACAATGGAGTAGTAACTGGCTTACAATCCTTCATGCCAACTCTCTTCAGAATATCAGAAGTATACTTCTCTTGGGTCAACAAGATACCCCCTTGTTTCTTCTTAACCTCAATACCCAGAAAATAGTGAAGGTCACCGAGATCCTTGAGAGCAAAATCAGCACGCAAATTATGAAGGAGGCCAGCAACAGCACTCTCAGAGGAACTGACAACAATAATATCATCAACGTAGATAAGAAGAAACATTGTCACTTTATGATCACTGAATATAAAGAGAGAAGTATCTGCCTTGGAAGAGAGAAACCCCAACTGCTGCAATTTCTGACTCAGCCGAGCATACCACGCACGAGGAGCTTGCTTTAAGCCATACAAAGCTTTATCAAGACGGCACACATGATTCGGATAAGAGGAGTTTGCATATCCAGGCGGCTGTTTCATGAACACTTCCTCCTCCAGAACACCATGAAGAAACGCGTTCTGAACATCTAGCTGTCGTAGACACCAACCCCTGGAGACAGCAATGGAGAGCACAAGACGAATAGTGGCAGGCTTAACGACAGGACTGAAGGTATCTTCATAATCTATACCGTACCGTTGTTTGAAGCCTTTAGCAACCAACCGAGCCTTATATCGATCAATCGAGCCATCAGATTTCCGCTTGACCTTGTATACCCACTTACAATCAATGATGTTGTGTGCTACATGCGCAGGAACCAAATGCCATGTCTGGTTACGCATAAGAGCATCAAATTCCTCATCCATCGCTTGCTTCCACCGAGGATCAGTCAACGCCTCACGAAAATCATCTGGTTCTCCTGTAACAGCAAGATTCCCAAGACGAATGATACCAGGAAACAGTTTCTTAGGCTGAACAATACCATCCTGTAATCTAGTGCGTGGACGAAGTGGGGGTGGAGGTAGCACATCTTGTGGAATTGGAACATCAGCCTCGGGTGCAGGAGGCAGTACAGGTGAGGCCGGAGCAGGCGATCCGGGCGACGCCTCCTGATGCGCTGGCGAGACCGCGTTGGACACAAGTCCCGGAGTGGATGGCGTGGACCCCAGCTGTCCAGGCGGAGCAGGGGAGGACGGCCCAGCAGAGCCCGCCTGGACTGCCGCGGCACCCTGGGCGGTTGGCGTAGCGGGGAACAGCGTGGAGCCCACTGGACCCGCCTGGTTCAGCACAGGAGAGAGAGCTGGCAACACGGCCGGGCCCGCCTGGCCAGCCGCGGCAGAGCTCGGAGCTGCCGAGGAAGACACGGGATCCGGTGTTGATGCTGTGGCTGGAGGATCGTCTGTGGCATCCTGATCCCGTGCGGCCTGAACGAGCTGAGGCAGAAAATATCCATCTGCAAGTTGATGCTGCACTGCAGTTGTTCCTGAAAACTCAGTAGCGGCATTAGTAGGCATAAGCAAATGATCAATATCCCCTGAACTACCACCTGACTCGCTATTGCGCAAAGTTGGAGGAAGGAGGAGAATCTGGGATCGAAGTAGCGCTCCGGCATTGGGATGAAGTTGAGAGAATGGAAAAACCGACTCATCGAACACAACATCACGTGATATATAGATTCGCCCAGTAGAAACATCGAGGCACTTGTAACCTTTGTGATGGCTACTGTACCCAACAAAAACACATTTCTTGGATCGAAAAGCTAGCTTGTGCTCATTGTATGGTCGTAAATTAGGCCAACATGCACAACCAAAAACCTTAAGAAAGGAATAATCAGGAGCTTGTCCAAACAATTTTTCAATGGGCGGCATGAAATTCAACACACGTGAAGGGAGACGGTTGATAAGAAAAACGGCAGCGGTGAATGCTTCATCCCAAAATTTCAATGGCATAGAGGAATGTGATAGTAGAGAGAGTCCTATTTCAACAATATGACGATGTTTGCGTTCGGCGGAGCCATTTTGTTGGTGAGTGTGAGGACACGAAACAAGATGTGAAATGCCAATGCGATTAAAGAAAGTGCTCAATTTTTGATATTCACCCCCCCAGTCGGTTTGTACAGCAAGAATCTTGCGACCAAAAAGACGTTCAACATGCTGCTGAAAATCATGGAATTTTTGGAAAACTTCAGATTTATTTTTCAGCAAATAGATCCAAGTAAACTTGCTATAATCATCGATAAAGCTTACATAATACTCAAACCGACCAACCGAACTAGGAGCACGGCCCCATACATCTGAAAAAACAAGCTCTAAAGGAGCTTTAGACACACTAGATGACTTGGGAAAGGGTAATTGATGGCTCTTGGCACATTGACAAGCATCACACACTTCACTATTATTGGACTCCGAAGCAAACGGTAAACTATGACGACGAAGGACTCTTTCAACTATAGGAAAAGATGGGTGACCTAAACGATAGTGCCACCGAGACGAAGTAGGCCGGACAGCAGCAAAGACGCACTTGGACGACGAGTTCTCCAGCGATGGAAGTGGATAGAGACCGTTCCTACACCGCCCTCGAAGAAGGATTTTCTTCGTTCTTTGATCCTTTACCAAGAAAAATTTAGAGTGAAATTGGAGATAAACATCATTATCAGTAGTAAGTCTATGAACCGAGACAAGATTTTTCGTGGCAGAAGGAACATGAAGAACACGATTAAGAATAATATTGCGAGTAGGAGTAGAAACAGTGGAATGACCAATATGCGTTATAGCCATACCAGAACCGCTAGCAGTGTGGACGCGGTCACCACCATTGTACTTCTCCTTCATGGTGAGTTTGTCGAGGTCGCCGGTGATGTGGTCGGTGGCGCCCGTGTCGGTGTACCAAAGTGGGTCGACGTCGTAGGAGGCCACCGCCGCAGCAGCAGTGCGTTCCTCGGGGACGTAGTTGCGGTCATAGCGCTTATAGCACCTGAACGCGTCATGGCCCGTCAGCTTGCAAATCTGGCAGGGGGGGCGATCGTCAGCAGCACCGTCACCACGGCCCCCGCCACGGCCGCGGCCGCCGTTCTGGCCGCGACCTCCATTAGTGCGCCCACCACGGGTGCGACCGCCGCGGGCGCGGCCACGAGACGCCGCATTCACCGAGGCCTGGTAGTGGTTCTGGGAGTCAAGACGAGCCTCAGTGGACAGCAGCTGGGCGTAGAGGTCGCTGAGAGAGATGGGATCAGCGCGCCCGTTGACGTTCTCCACCATTGGGTTGTATTCGGCGTCAAGACCTGCTAAGATGAAGCAGATCAAGTCATCATCATCGACGGGCTTGCCTGCCGCTGCCATCTCGTCAGCGAAGCCCGTCATGGCGGTGAAGTAGGCCGCAGCAGATTGCTCGCCCTTCCGCGTCGTCGCGAGTTTGTTCCGCAGGTGGATCACCCGCGAACGCGACTGAGAGGCAAATCGCCTCTCGATCGTAGACCAAACAGAGGCCGACGTAGTGAGCCGCGCCACCTGCCCCATCACCTCACGACTGAGGGAGGTAAGCAGGAACGCGAGCAGCTGTTGATCTTGCGCCACCCAGGAGCGATACGCCGGGTTTTCTTCCTCATCGCCTTTGTCGTTCTTCAGCTTGGACGGCGGCACCTCAGCCTTGTCATCGAGGTAGGTGGCAAGGTTGGCGGCGCGAACGACGGCGAGGACAATAATGCCGGCCGTTATTATATAGAGAAAAATTTATGAGAAGCTAGAAGACAAGCACGAATCAAACTCTGACATTTTCATATCATCATCAGTGTCGTGGTTATGGACGGTAAAGATCCCAAGTTTCCTCCAAAGTCCAAAGTAAAGAAATTTTCCAAACTTTCCAAAATCTCTACTATCTATAAAACGTGGTAAACCACGCGCGCCCGCCCCCCCCCCCCCCCCCCCCCCTGCCAAGCCTTTTTTTTCGTCCGTTTCTTCCGCACGAGTCCGTTTCTCCCGCGTAAGGTGTGCGTCCTTCGCTTCTTGATTCTTATCGTAATCGTAACCAATTCAAAATACGGCCGAACGGCAAACCTGATCGGGTCTGTTCCGATCACTGCGCGTATGCGTTGTGCCTGTGTGCGTTGGTTAGGGATCGTCGTGAGTCGAGTCCACAATCCATACGTGAGCCAGTTTTCGTTCCGCTTACGGAACATGGAGTGCCTTTACGTTTTTGCACCGTATATAAAAGACGTCGTCCTCTGCCCACCCTCTACTTCGGACTTTGTATGCCCTCGATATTTACCATCATGCGAGAATAGATCAGGTCGGAGAGAAACGCCGCCCAAGCCGGACATCATCGTGTGAGTGTGTTTTCCAATCACCAAGGGAGTTTTTCAAATCTGAGTAAGGTGAGTGATGAAGAAGGCAAGAGGCACTCCATTTTAGTTGTTTATTGGTATTTCAACCCTTCCATAGTGGGTCGGTGCAAGCTCGCATGGGGTGGGCAGCCATGGTGGAGGAGAGAAGAACGCCCGGTGCTGGTTCGAGGTAGAAGAAGATGCTAGCTTGGGCCATGTTGGGCCAATGTAAAGAACATGGGCTGTTCACTATAACCTCACGCTGGCATGCATGCACACAATAATGGGCTGGACCAAGGTATGCTGTACTTGACTACGTGAGGCAGGAAGGTGACATATTGATTTTCTTCTTGATTTACATTGCATTAGTGGTACAATGTTCATTGATAATGAAGGATAACACATTTTTCTATCGTCTTGTTGCAGTCTAAAGGCGGAGGTATTTTATTTGTCCCACATTCAAATGGATAAAATCAGGATATTGAGGTGTCAGTACAGAAGGAAAGCAAGTAATAGAAAAAGGAGTCGACTTTGGTTAATGGTGTTTCTGTACGTACCGATTATTTAAGGGGTACTTTGGGGATTATTTAAGTGCGATTTTTAGGAGATGCACCAGGGTCATTGGCTCATTGATCATGTAACGGTTAACCTTACTTCGGCGATCGTAGAATGCTTGTAGGAGCAGGAAATACTCAGCATCAGCGATGCCTGAAGAAGCTTACAAGAATACAACAATCCAACGCGCATAGAGAATTAAAGCACACTTTTGCAAGACGCATAAGCAAATGAGTATGTGCTCGGGCTCGGGCAGAGTACATGGATATCCTTGAGAGGCTCGACTGTTGCTCAAGGAATAGGAAAGCGGACAGTTAGAGTTAGCTGGTGTAGATCGATCTGTTGAGGTCAGGTCGGCTGTCTGCTTGGATAGCCGGCAAAGTCATTTTAGGATAGCCGCTTTGTCAACCAAGAAGGCCAATCCAATATCCAGATGGAGACCATCTTCTTCAAATGAATCAGCAGGGGAAAAAAAACGGCTTTCATATTTTCTAGGTCTGTTGAAGTTGATTTTTGCAAATATCAAGCAGAAGATGAAATTCTCAATTTCAAACACCCAAGTTAAGTAAGCGCATCCCCAGCGGAGTCGCCATGTTTTTTGAATCGCAAAAAAAAAAAGTTAAGTAAGCGCAAGGTTGGAGTTGTAAGGGCGGATTTTACCATAACGAGGGTCATTGATAATCCGGCGATGAGGCGATCGTAGAATGCTGGCAGCAGAAGGAAATACTCTGCAGCAGCGATGTCTGACGTTTTGAATAATACAATGACACGCACATTGAGAATTAAAGCACGCTTCTGCCGGACGCATGAGCAAAGAGTATGTGGTCGGGCTCGGGTGGAGTACATGCATGGATATCCTTGAGAGATGCTGGATAGACTGGAGTGTTGCTGCAAGGAATAGGAAAGAGCAGAGTTAGCTGGTGCAGATCGACCGATCTGTTGTGACCAGGGCTCAGGTGTCAATGTTTCATTCACGCCGTAGTTGACTTGGGATTGGTGTCAAGCAAACTAGTACAAGGTACGAAACCGGAAAAGGGAAATTTGCCGTTGTGGGCTTGTGGCCTCCATATATGGTCCGCATGCCAAAGAGAAATATGGTGGCGAGTGACGACGACGCGTCACGGCGGCGTGCGCCTCTGGATCGCTCGCCGGCGCGGGTTGGCATTGGGTGCACGCCATGACGTCGCAAGTTGCGTCTCCTCATTGGTTCCATGGTCGCCTGCGTGGCGGCCGCGTTCAAAACGAAACCCACACAAGGAAACATTCAGGATTTCAGGTAGCATCTTGGATCTCTTGATGATGTCTTAGCCATTATCTCGGTTAAGTATAGGATAGAGAGGGTAAGGTCATGCACTCATCGTGTGCTACATTTGCAGTGGCAACAAGCTTATTACGACAAGGCACATCACAATTAACACCTACATAGTGTGGAGTGTTAGGAAACAAGACCGAGGCAGAGGAATCTCTTTGTTAAACCCTGGACAGACAAGCATCTCCGCTGCTCCTGTCCTTCTCACAACGAACCATATTTCGGTGGTGTGTTTTGCTTGCACGTTGGACTAACTTATCCACGAATATCCGCATCTATGTACTATATATCTCTGAATTAACTCGACACTGCCATCTCAAGTAGGTCCAGCAGAATACTATAAATTAAAAAGCACGATCCAGACACAACAAGCAGGAATACCAGTAGCTGTGCGTGTTATATCCAAATCAAAGCCAGAGGAAGACGAACACGAAGCAGAATGGCGGGGAAGATCAAGACGGTGGTGGTGCTGGTGCAGGAGAACCGTTCGTTCGACCACATGCTTGGTTGGATGAAATCCCTGAACCCAGAGATCGACGGCGTGACAGGCACCGAGCTGAACCACATCGACGCGTCCGACCCATCATCCCGCACCATCCGCTTCACCTCCGGGTCCGAGTACGTGGACCCAGACCCGGGCCACTCGATGCAAGCCATCTACGAGCAAGTCTACGGCACGCCCTTCGTGGACGCCGCCTCGACGCCCATCACGCCGGCCACCGTGACCTCTCCTCCGATGAGCGGGTTCGCTCAGCAAGCCGAGAAGGAGAAGCCCGGCCGGCATGTCGGAGACCGTCATGCGCGGGTTCCGTCCCGACGCCGTGCCCGTGTACCGCGAGTTAGTGAAAGAGTTCGCCGTGTGCGACCGGTGGTTCGCGTCCAACCCGGCGTCAACGCAGCCCAACCGTCTGTTCGTGCATTCCGCCACGTCGCACGGCCTCGTCAGCAACGACTCCAAGAAACTCATTCCCGGATTGCCACAAAAAACCATCTTCGACTCGCTCCACGACTTTTGGGATATATTACCAGTACCCGCCGTCGACGCTGTTCTACCGGAACCTGCGCCAGCTCAAGTACTTCGGAAACTTCCACCCGTTCGATTTGTCGTTCAAGCGGCATTGCCGGGAGGGAAAGCTCCCCAACTACGTCGTCGTCGAGCAGCGCTACTTCGACCTCCAAGCTCCAACTCCTCCCCGGGAACGACGACCACCCGTCGCACGACGTGTCGGAGGGCCAGCGCTTCGTCAAGGAGGTGTACGAGGCGCTGCGGTCGGGCCCGCAAAGTATCCATAAGTAACAGTTTCTAGAAACTTAATACTACTCAATGTTACAATTTCAGAGGCAATAAACAGGCTCAGAGCAGTGAACATCTTGAATAGCAGACAGATACAGGTACAGTGCATACATCACACCAAAAAAAGGTTCCGTAATCACCGATACCTTGCTAACTTGCAAATGTCAAATATAAGTTTATAATCCTACTGTCTATAGTTCAAGACGCTGAAAGCGGAATTGGTCTCACAGCCCCCTGTATGCGCCGGAATGCAGTCTTGATCCTTTCTCTCAGTGTAGCATTTTCGCATTCAACATCACCACTATGCCCATCCAGGTGTGCCACAATTCCATCAACAGATATGATAAATTTCCCTTCCTCTCCAACTTTAACATCACCAAAGAGTGATGCCATAAGAGCATACACTACCTTTTGTGCTACCCTTTCAGTCTCTTCTTTGGTCTTGGCTGCTTCTTCTTCAACAGGAACAACTTTGGGACCTTCACGACTTATGTTCAAGATCACAGCCACAACAGAATCGGACACCATGTCGCTGATGGGGTCAGATGACCATTGCAATGTGACATAGCTCTCTGAGTCTAGGCGAACTGTCACTCTCTCATGCACGACTAATGCAGGAACATCACACTCTTCTGGTGCTGACTCCACACTCTCATAGATTTGCTTCAGTCTGTACCGTATGACTTCGAAAGAACCAGAATATGGGACAGCAATGCGTTGGATAATGTTAGCGGTAGATAACTGTGTGTACACTCGGAGGTCCTCAGGAGCCATAATCTGATATGTGAACCCCTTCCTTACAATTAAGCCATTAACAGGCTCTGAAGCTTCTGGCACCTGTTCAGCCAGTCTGCCAATAGTCTTGGCCATTTTCTCTGAGCTGAAATACATCTCCACTGACTGACAATTCTTGGGAGAAACAACTTTTGTATTTGTTCCATCAAACTGAGAAATCAGTCTCTGTTTCAGCCTAGACATCTCATTTGCTTCTCCATGTACAAGAATAATGTTTGGTGGTCGAAGTTCATCCAAAAATGTGCTTGTCTGAGGAAAATCAGCGTGAGCTGAGAAGGAAATATAGTGGACCTGCATATGAAGAGGAGCAGTGAGTCCATTGGCTAGTGTAACCTCTCTAGGCTCGTTGATAATTGTCTTTGCAAGTGTGCCCTCCACGACATAACCCGGAATAACACAGGAATTCTTCTTATCCGTGCACCACTTATCGAAAAGCTGCCTGGAGAGACCACTCTGAAGACCACCTGGACTTGCCATCACCACTGATGGGCCCACATCATGAAAGTTATCGATGCTATTTAAGGACTCAATATGCTTGAAATGGAAGGGATTGGATTGTGCATATTGGTTCTTGATCCTATCATTCATGGAGTTAATGTATGTCTGATATACAGCCATGCACTTCTTAGCAAGAGGGGAAGCATAGTAGATAGGAATCTTATGGAGCTCTGGGTGGTTGGACCAATACTCATCCAGGATAAGTAACAGTTCTTGGGCTCTGCCAAGAGCAAATGCTGGGATCAGAACACGTCCACCTTGCGCAACAGTTGAGTGCACGACCTCGGTGAAGCGTTTCTCACGAACAACACGCGGTTGATGTTGCTGTATACCATAAGTTGACTCAATAATGCAGATATCAGGGGAGAACTGTGGAGTTTCAGCTGCACGAAGGTGACGGTCTTCCTCACGGGAATAGTCGCCGGTGTAAAGGATGCGCACACCAGCAATATCTACCATGAACATGGCAGCACCAAGAACATGGCCAGCAGTATAGCACCAGAAACGTATCCCATTAACCTCCATTGTCTGATGAAAGTCTATAACCTGCATGAAAATTTATATCAGCAATGTGTGCATTTCCTGAATAGAGTCTTCCAACCTTGACAAGCAGAATTCTAAATTGCATGTACGGTATATGTTAGGAGATATCATACGCTTATTGAGTAATCATAACCAGTACTGTTATAGTGATTTCTTTGCTATCCAGAGTTGAGAAGCATAATCATTTGAGCAGGGAGAAGTAAGTGCTAGAATCTAATTTCACCGTGAAATGCATTGCACACCAGACATCTGCATAACAGCTTCAACAGTTTAAAGCACACTGGCTACTTCCACCCTAAGGCATATCTAATTTGGCTTTAACAATTTGTTTATCAAGTGGTCGTTATCTAACGTCACTGGCATAACAACTATTCATACGAAATGATATGATCGTAAAAATTTACTGGGTGGGACGGTAAGAACCCAACTTTTATAAGGAGATACCTCAATCTTATCTAGAGATCGAATGATGTCTTGTTCGTCATAGAGCATATCGTCCACAGAAACTTTGCTGACTTTGACATAATCCTGAAGCAGCAGCTTGTAAATGGCCTTTGTGGCATGGGTCATAAACACCTTGCCCTTGAAGGTGGTCTGCAAATCGGGTGCCAAATTAGCACCATTGACAGTATCACAGACGGCAGTGTGGCAAGGAAAATCAGGGCAAACTAAATTAGAACCGCACAAATGCCACAGCACAGTTGGAGCTACTCGGTGAACATTACCTTCTCCAGGAAGTAGGGGGAAGTAGGGCAGTGAAGCGGCGTGGTCCAAGTGAAAGCTGCAATTCGTTGTTTTTGCAAATTATTAGCAAGCGCAAAAGCGCGGAGGAGAATGGTTCAGAGGAGAGAAGAGAGGCGATTACTGGGTAACGAGGAGAACGTCTATGGTGGAGGGGTCGATCTCGTCGAAGTAGGGCAGCGCCGCCATGCCAGAGTAGGCCGGGTGAATGCCGCAGTCGAACTACAAAAGCGGGGCAGCAATCAGCGAAGACAGGGGGAAACAGGGAATTAACAAGCAGAGAAGAGGGAACCATCATCCATGGCTGCTAGGGTTTGGTACGGGAAGATGGGAAAGGGCGCGTACGAGGACGGTGCGGCCTTTGAAGGTCATGTGGACGCAGGAGCGGCCGACCTCGTTGCCGGCGCCCAGCGGCGTGATCACCATCTGGTCCCCCTCGCGGCCGCCGGTGGCCGGCCGCTTCGACGCCGCGGCGACGGACGCCATGCCTGTCTCTCCCTGCTGCTTGCTTGTTTCTGAGAGTGGAAGACTGGAGAGAGCGACAAGGCTGGCCTGGCCTGGTCTGGCCTGCCTGACCGAGGCGGGTTACATTCAGGTGATGGCTGTTGGGCCTTCCATTTGGGCCCGCAACATTACTCCTACTATAATCCGAGTCGGATGCCCATTTCGAGCTCTCATCGGCCTCGTGGGGTGGGCTAGGCTGTTGTTGGAGGCCCACAGAGTTCATAGGAAATGAACTAATTAATGGCGATACATTAGATGGTTGATGAGGATGATTTTAGCAGAATATTTACACTTTACCATTAGGGGGGAAGCAATTGGAATCCAATCCGGTATCAGATCTTTTTCCGCATCATTAGGCCGGCCTCTTTGATCATTGCAGAAAGTCAGAGGCCGGAGGGTGGATAGCTCCGCCTATTGGCTGTCAGGGATCACGCAGCTGCTTCAGATGGGGGAGCGCGTCAGCTTCCCAAATGGCCGGACCGTTGCCGTTTCATCCCTTCAGAAAAGGACTGTACGAGTCATGATGATCGACTTTGTACCCGCTGCAAAATCATCATAATTAGGGTGTTTCGGCATCACATGGCGTCGCTGCAATCTCCATGCAGGAAATGGCAACACCGGCGCCGGGTACGGCGGTTGGATGAAACAGAGGAAACAGACGTAGCGAGCAGGCTCCGGGACGTGCCTTCAGAGGAATGGCATGCACCAGCCATGCATGATCAGCGGGACCCAGTATCCAGTCAACCCGGCCGGTCCCATCATTGTCGTTGCAATCGCCGTCTTTGGCTCTCAGTTTCATATGGCGATCGACGCACTGGTTATGCTTGCTAGGTTCCATTTTTCGAAAAAAAAAATGCTTGCTACTCCCTCCGTTCAGAAATAGATGTCACTGTTGACTTTTAGACATCACGTTTGACTGTTCGTCTTATTCAAATTTTTTACATAAATTTTATTTATTTTTTTACAACTTGATTTATCATTAGATATATTTTAATCATGACATATTTGTTTTTATATTTGAGCAAATTTTTTGAATAAGACGAATGGTCAAATGTGATATCTGAAAGTCAACAGTGACATCTATTTCTGAACGGAGGGAGTACGTTCAAACATACAGGACCATGATGTGACCGATACACTAGGAAAGATGGCCAATCCTGGCTACTCTAGCTAGTAAAGGAGGCAAGGAGCATACGCCACAAAGTCGCTGTTAGCATACGCTTGGCACACTCGATGACTCGATGCAGGGCCGGTGGTCTATGTACGAGCAGGTTTCACCGACACAGAGCGTGAAGCTAGTTCACTGAACAGAGCGTGAAGTTGGTGACCAGAGCGTGAAGCTGGTGTACGTACGAACTGTTGGTACAGGTGTACATATGTACGCGTCTCTTACCGTTGCACCAGGGAAAATAATTTGCTTGTTAGACTGACCGCAACAGCTCACTGTATACAACCCTGAATCGTAAATTTAGAGGGTCTCGGCGCCTGTACCAGTTGCAACAACAACCGGTAAAAGGACCGGAATCTTCCAGGTCCCGCCTCCCCTCCGCCAAATCTGGGGGGCGGCGTCCCGTTCGCCAAATCTTCTCCCCCGTTGCAGTGACCACACTCCCATGTCCGCTTCCGCCGCTGTTCTCCGTCCCAGGCGAAGTCGAGCAGCCCGGGAGCTGTAGAAGGAAGTCCCCGAGGTGCTCCTGGCTCGCACCTTCCCTCTCCGACATCCGGTCTGTAGATCGAGCTCCGTTTGTTCCTCGTCAATGGCCGTCAGGCAACCCGATCTTTCGCCAAAAATTCGTTCTCTGTGGTGAGTTGCTCATCGATTCCCTGCAAGCTCAACTCCCTAGCTTCCCTACACTCTTCCCTGACTTGTTTCCTTCCTCGATCCGCAGCTGAGCATGCCGTATTTTGAATTCCCGTCGCCTTCACTTTCTGATGCAGCCCTGCTCGTTGCCTTGTGCGCATGGCGCTGCAACACAGGCAGCAAGAAGCAAGCTGCAGCACAAGCCTTGCTCGTTGCCTTGTACGAATTTTTGGCGAAGGACGGGGTCGCCTGCGGCGGCCGTGTACGACGAGCTGTGCTCGATCTGCCGGTCGAGCGCTCAGTACATCGCCCAAATGAACGCCATGGCCGACACCTATCGTGCCGCCTCCAAGGCGAGGCAACCGAGTCCTCTCCTCCACCTCCACGGCGGGCAGCAGCTTCTTCACCATCAAGCGTTGCTGTCGTCGGCGGCGGCGGCGGCGGCCGGCCTTCTACCGCTACCGGGAGCAGCATTCGCACAGTACCACGCCCCGTCGTCCTTCACCAACAACGGCCGGACGCATCTGCCGTTCTCGCCGCGGCAGCAGCAGCAGCTGGTGTGGCCGTCATCGTCTTCGGCCGCGTCCTGGAGCGCAGGCGGGGAGCGCGGGCGCAGGCACGGCGCCGGTTTGGAGGACCAAATACGGGATCACTGTTGCAGCGAAATGGAATTTGGAGGATGGAATTATTTAGAGGAGACAGAGAATATTCCTTTGAAGGGTGGAAAATAGGGGAGACTGTTGCGGTCAGTCTTATCGACTCGTCGTGGTCAAATACCGCTTAATTACGTTGTTGCCACAGGTCCCTGTAGCAGCGCACAAGCCACTGTCATTGCCAAGCTGCTAGTAGTATAGAAATGGGGGCAAGACGTTGACGGGGTACGGCGGCGGTGGTGGTTCGTGATAGACACGTTCAGTTGTAACGTCCCTGACCGAGTCCATAGCTCTGTATTCCTAGGATTTAGGATCCACTAACACACGAGCTTATCATTCAGTTAGGGTTAGTTAGCTGACTAAGCCTCTGTACATGTACTATATATACCTCACTTGAGATCAATACAAATCGCTGCGCATTGCTCTCAATTCTCTCCACTCTCGTTCATGGTAACAGAGCACGACGGTGACGTCTTTGACAATCCGTTCGCTCCACGATCCAACTACCCTTCCGCTGCCATGGAGAGAAATCCTATTTTTTCTCCGAACACCTCCCCTGCTCGTTCCCTAGCCTCTGAAGCTTCCTCCTCCAATGCCTCTGCTCATGTCGGCTCTGATGCTGCCGCAGCCCAGCCAGCCGTGCAAGCTGCTCCCTCCTACATGCTTCAGAACGTGAACATCAAATCTCACGTTCCAGTCGTCCTGGACATGCACGACGCCACCTACACCCAATGGAGTCGCTTCTTCGACACGGTGTTCGGCAAGTTTGGCATCCGCGACCACATCGAGCTGCCGCCGGAACGCGCACCAACCGACCCCGAGTGGCTGATGATCGACGACTGCATCGTCAACTGGCTCTACTCCACGCTCTCCCCGGCGATGCTCAACATCGTCGTCGAGAAGAAAGATCCGGCGTACCAGGTGTGGCGCGACATTCACGGCGTCTTCCTCGACAACCAGCACTTATGGCTGCATTCGAGACTAGGCACTTATTTCTCTATGAGTGTGTGTACTCTTTTCTCCATGCCTATTTTTCCCACTGGGTTTTTGGGATGGAGTTTTTAGTGAGGCGCACACGAGCAGGTCGTCAAAGGCATTCTTTGCGGCCACGCTTCGAGTTGTAGTTGGTCCTCTTTTAGTTTTAGTCAACTATTCGGCCTTACTGTGCCAGCCAAGACCGAATAGTTGAGGGGCTACTGTTGGGGGATCGTCATAGGCTTGGGCTCCCCTTCTAAAAGAGGCCCAAAGAGGCCCAGTCTAGAGGTCTAGGACTCAGTTGTAACATCCCAGGGTCTCATTGTGAAGTCTACAGACTCGTTGTAATATTCAGTCCCACCAATAGAAATAAACAGAGATAGCCATCACTCTCCCCCTATAAATAGACCCCAAGGGGTAGGGGGAGAGGGACTTCTGGCCATTCACTCATTTGCCCACATGCTGTCTCTCTCACTCTCTCTCTCATCTCTCATGTTCGGAGGCTAGAACTCCAACCAAAAAAAACTCGACCTGCCAGGGAAGAACCGCCCCTGACGGCATTTTTCTAAGGAGAAGAGCCTTCTCACGCAGGCCGAGAAAATCCCCGAACCCCCTCCCCATCCATACACAGGGACTCAGCTGGCCGTTGTGAGCTACGGCGCGAGTCTTTACCTATGCTTTGACCTGGGGAGGACGAGGGGATTTTTTTACTCCGCACTGCAGCGTAGTATATCTCAACTACAAGTGCTACAGTGCGGGCCGAACTACAGTGCCCGCCGATGCCGCCGCTCGAACCCGGGCCGCGCGCTCACGGGAGCGAACGCTCCCGGAGCCTCGCCGCTGGCCACTCGGGCTGCAGAGCATTGGCAGGCTAGAACTCCAACATCGAGTTGCACCCGAGTTGAACCAGAAAATTATCCAACTTTGTATATTGGTGCAACTCGATGAATAACAAATCGTGTCATTGGCCAAAGTTCATTTCAGGCTCTATTTTAAAGTTACAAATTTCTGAAAGCAGCTGAGTGTTAAACACAAACTGATTCATTTTAGTCACTTGTGGACCTGATAAAATTATAAAACTTTCAAAAAAATTCTTATGGACGACTGTCGTTAGTAGTGGGTAGGAACCGGTGGCCGGCGCCGAGAGGCATGGCGGTATGCAATTGTACCACGACGTCAAAAGATGTGGTGTCGTTCTGACGTGACAATTGTAGCACGGCGCCAAATCATTCGGCGCCGTGCTATTTACCAACGGCGCCAAGTCATTTGGCGCCGTGTTAGCTGACTCAGCACTTGCGCAAGCATCCTCTAGCTGACATGGCAGGGCACGACGCCAAGGGACCTTGACATCGTGCAATGTACCAACGGCGCCAAGGGACCTGGTCCATTTCTGAAAATACTATTCTCAGGGGTCCAAATATAAAAATCGTTTTTTAAAAGAATCAAATTGTAAAAATTTGCATCTGCACCATCGAGCCCAACCGCCGAAACGGTCACAACGGACTGGAGAAGAGGACAGATGGCGATGGCGATGGCGATCGAGGTGGTGCCCGGTTGCCATTGCGGCCCATGGCTTAACGCATGAAGCTGCAACAGAGTTACCCACCCCTTTGCAAGGCCCGAGCTCAATATGTTCTGGGTTGGATCGGATAATCATTCTACATGGATCCAGGTCCAGATTGAATCATATGCTCTTAAGAGATTGATATTTTCCCATACAAATCGGCGTATTTGGAGGTAAACGCCGCTGCTAGCGCTGCTGAAGCCGATGGGGCAGATGGTGGTGGTGGGCGTGCCGAACAAGCCGCTGGAGCTGCCGGTGTACGCCATCGTGCCCGGTGGGAAGGGTGTCGCCGGGAACAGCGTCGGCAGCGTCGGGGACTGCCAGGCCATGCTTGAGTTCGCGGGCAAGCACGGTATCGGCGCCGAGGTGGAGGTGATCAAGATGGACTACGTCAACACGGCGCTGGAGCGGCTCGAGAAGAACGACGTCCGCTACCGCTTCGTCATCGACATTGCAGGTAATCTCGGCTCTGCAGCCTAACTAGTTTATGTCAGGTTCAGTCAGAGTTTCCGACATCTAGTAGCGGAATGATCGCCGGCTCTGATAGTGTTTGATGAGCAAATAAGAGGACACATGATCGATGTTCTCGTTTTTGCTGGATTACATGGGAAATCAACTCTCTATCTCTATGACGTACTGTACATCGAATTGGCACTATCATAATGTTCTTCCGTCCTCTTATAAGTGTCCCTTTTAACTTTTAGACATCATCTTTGACTATTTGTCTTATTTAATTTTTTTTATATAAATTAAAATAAATTACTTATAATTAAAGTATATATATACTGATAAAATAAATCATAACAAAATAAGTAATC
The DNA here is from genome assembly GCA_007726485.1 of Eragrostis curvula. Taxonomy (NCBI): domain Eukaryota; kingdom Viridiplantae; phylum Streptophyta; class Magnoliopsida; order Poales; family Poaceae; genus Eragrostis; species Eragrostis curvula. The sequence continues at coordinate 54,420,843 of CM017441.1, forward strand.
GTGAGGGTCGTAAAGATGGATGGCCATTGGCCTATTGTAAGGGCATGTACAATGGGCTGAGTCAGCTGTCTGGGAGAAGTGGACACATTGGATTTCATCCCAGCTGGAGGAGAGAGAGGAAGGAGAGAGAAGGGAGCCATCGAGCATGCAATCGGCGATCCATTTGCGAAAATTTAGCTTCCTATCGTCGACTTTTGGTCCGTTGTATCGATGCCGTCTGCAACGTCACCCGCTTTCTCCGTCCATCTCGATCCACTGCTCCAAGCCAGCCCCGATGGCGCGAGCACAATTTCTTCGCCCGCGCTCTGCTTCCTCCCGCGCGCGTAGAGTTCTCTTCCAGGCGCGCCATTTTTTGGCACGATTCCCCCCTTCGAGCGATTCTCTTGCCATGCCCCCGCTGCACACGCTAGCACGAACTTCTCCGAGAATGAAAGGGGATTGATCTGTCCCCATCTCTTCTTGTCCTCCACATCAAAATCCTGTCTTTGCTTGCCCATCTGCAACCCCAAGCAAGGATGTCTCGCCGGTCTACTCGGGTGGATGCGCCGCCACCGCAGACTACGCCAGCAGCTCGCACGAACCCTGTGGAGTCTGCGCCCATGCCGCTCCATCCCGGTGCCGCGGCTGCCGCCGGTGTTTGGTGGGGCGGCGGTGTACACCCAGGCAGCGCCGCCGCCGCCGCCTTCGCTCATCCAGCCCCCACGGAGAAGCAAGGCAACCAAGCAGGACAACCGGAAGCCGCATCTCGAGCCTCAGATCCACACACCTGGTACTGTTTGTTCTTTTCAGCTCCTTCCATGTTGCGAGGCAGATTCTTGTTCATAAATTTGGTTTGCTGTACTTCCTTTTGCTGATTGGAAAAGATTGCAAATGAGATCATGCGTACAAGGTGCATTATCTTTCTAGAAAAGCAGAGTGAGGCGCTCTGTATTTGGAGCAATGTAAGAAAACAGAAATTATTCAGATTCATGATGAATGATACAATAGAAAAGTGCTTATGATACATCAAGATTAGCTTGCCCTGTTCAGTTTTGGTTATTAGCTCACACTTTACCACCTATAGTTAACAGGAAATTATCATTTTATTTTCATTTGTTGTATAGGTTTATACTTAATACTCAGATGCAACCACCGAACTAATATGTTTTAGTTGTCAGACTTGCATACATATACTCTCGCACCTGAATGTGTTGTTGGTATTATTTATTCTTTTCAGCACCTATCTAATTTTTTTACAGGGATAGCGATCCTCATCCAATTGGTGGCTTTGTTAACCTTCTCAATAGTCCATCAAGTTTTCCCTTTCCAGAACAAATACCTCACCATGTACCTGTCTCCAATTTTCACTTTGCCACTGGTCCTGCTCCTGCAAATTCTGCTCATTCTATTCCACCATGGCCTCCGGTGTCCAATGGGATTCCAACACCATCAGTTGCTGACATGAGCTCTTCACACATGCCATCTGGTTCGCAATCCCAGCAATCTATCAATGTTGATGCTCCCGACAATGAAGAAGTGAGGACTACCAAGCGACTTGTATGGACTCCAGATGAGGACGAAAGGCTGGTTCGTTTATGTGCACCTTTATGTATGATTAACTACATAATATGACAAATGCGCTGATTATATTATTTCACAATGCAGATGAGCTCTTGGTTAGACAATTCCGTAGATTCAATAGGGGATTAACAAGAAGAATGAACAATATTGGACTGAGGTTGTTGATGTTTACAACAGCACCACTCCAAAAAGTCGGTGGAGAAGTGTGAAGCAAGCCAAGGACCGATGGCACACTGTTAACAAGTTGGTCTTCCAATTCCAATACTCTTGGAACAAGGCTTCCAAAATATACGCTAGTGGACAGTCCGCTGATCAACTGATGGAAAAGGCTCATGCATTTTATGGAAGTGATTGGGGAGGGCAATTTGTTCTCATGAAAGTATGGAAGATGGTTCGTGACCGTGATACCTGCCGCGTCATCGCTGTCCCTCGGAGGAAGCGCGCATTGCTAATCCATCCCAACGGTGGGAACGGACATCGTGGTGGCGAACGCAACCGAGCCGCTCTCGCTCGTCTTCTCCACGGCAATGTCCCGCCTCCGCTGCTCCACCGCCGGCAGTGGCGCCTCCACCTCCAGCCGCGTCTCCTCACGCGGGCGGCCACGGTCGTTCGGCGCAGCCTTGGAGGCCTTCAAGGAGCGGCTTCGATACGGGACGCTCGGGCCGGAGGACGCACGCAACCTGTTCGACGAATTGCTGCGCCGAGCCCGCCCCAACTCATCTTTCACGCTGAATGGTCTTCTCGCCGATCTGGCCCGTGCTTCTCCGTCCGAAGCCTGCAGCGACGGCCCTGCGCTCGCCGTGTCTCTCTTCCAGCGCATGTCCGAGAGCGCCGTTCGACCCACGGCACACACCTACAGCATCCTCATGGACTGCTGCCGTCGTGCGCGGCGCCCAGAGCTAGCGTTTGCCTTCTTCGGCCGTCTTCTCAGGACGGGACTGGGTGTCGATATTGTCTGCTACTCGATACTTCTGAAGAACTTATGCGATGCTAAGAGGAGTCAGCAGGCGCTCGAGTTACTCCGGACAATGGCTCAACAGGGAGCCGCCTACTCGCCGGATTTGGTTTCTTACAACACAGTCATCCATGGTTTCTTTAAGGTGGGTAATGTCCCTAAGGCATGTGATCTGTTCTATGAAATGATACAACAGGGTGTTTCACCCGATGTGGTGACTTACAGCTCAATTATTCATGCACTGTGCAAGGTCGGGGCAATGGGCAAGGCAGAGGTGGTCTTTCGACAAATGGTAGATAAAGGTTCTAGGCCAAATAACAGAACATACACTAGCTTGATCTATGGATATTCCACTTTGGGCCAGTGGAAGGAGGCGCTTAGGGTATTCAAAGAAATGACAAGGCAGGGTTTTGTGCCAGATGTATTCGTTTGGACCTCAATCATTACTTCTCTTTGCAAGCATCGCAGAAGCAAAGATGCTAGAGAGATTTTTAACTCTATGGCTATGAAGGGTCAAAAACCTAATATCGTCTCCTACCGTATTATGCTTCAGGGGTACGCTGCTGAAGGATCCTTTGTTGAGATGACTCATTTCTTTAATTTGATGGTCAGAGATGGTATTGTACCTGACCACCAAATTTTGACTATATTGATAAATGGTTATGGGAAGTGTGGTATGCTGGACAAGGCTATTGATATCTTCAAAGAAATGAGGCAACATGGAGTGAAACCTGACGTGGTCACATATACAACAGTAATAGCTGCCCTTTGCCGTAACGGTAGGATGGGTGATGCTCTCAAATTATTTAATGAGATGATTGATGAAGAAATCAGACCCGATGTAGCTGTTTACTGCTGTCTTATTCAGGGTTTTTGTACTCATGGTTGTTTGGTGAAAGCCAAGGAATTGGTTAGTGAAATGATGAATAAAAGTATGCATCCTGGCGTTGAGTTCTTAGGTTCAATAATAAACAGCCTTTGCAAAGAAGGACGGGTGGTAGATGCACAAGACATATTTGAATTCATTGTAAGTACTGGTCTGCGTCCTGATCCTATAATGTTTAATAACCTGATGGATGGATACTGCCTAGTTGACAAGATGGAAGAAGCATTGAGAGTATTTGATGATATGGTGTCTGCTGGCCTGGAACCTGATGTTGTATCTTACGGTACACTAGTTAATGGCTACTGTAAACATGGACGGATTGATGATGGATTAAATCTTTTCAGAGAAATGTTGCTTAAGGGAGTCAAGCCAACAACTATTATGTACAACATCATATTGCATGGGTTATTTCAGGCTGGGAAAACAGGTGCAGCAAAAGAAAAGTTCAATGAAATGATTGAAAGTGGAATACCGGTGGACACTGAAACATACAATATTGTTCTTTTTGGGCTTTGTAGAAACAATTGCTCTGGCGAGGCAATCATACTTATCAAGAAATTACATGGAACAAACGTTAAGCTTGATATCATATCTTTTAATATGATGCTTTATTCAATGTTTGAATCAAGAAAAATCGAAGATGCCAAGGATTTGTTTGCTGCTCTCCCGGCCTATGGGATGGCTCCTTCTGTAGATACCTACTGCGTAATGGCGACAAATCTGATAAGACAAGGATTTCTGGAAGAGGCAGACAATATCTTATCATCAATGGGGGAGAATGGGTGTGCTCCCAACTCTCAATTGCTAAATCTTGTGGTCAGGGTGTTATTGGCGAAAGGTGAAATAATGAGGGCGGGTAATTATCTTTCTAGAATTGATGAAAAGAAGTTCTCACTTGAAGCTTTAACCGTTAAGTTGTTGATCTCTCTCTTCTCAGCAGAAGGGAGATGCCAGCAATACATAAACTTACTCCCTGCAAGGTATCAGATTCTTGTGGGACCCAGCCGCAGTTGATACGCTGTGTATATAACGTTACAACTCTCTTGAGTTTTGTTGGTCAGAGCTCAGAAGGAATATTGTCTGACAAACAGTCAGTTCCCGATCCTTTTTATTTTGTTATTTCCTGTTAAATTACAAGAATGGCAATTAGACGTGAATTTTTTCTTGTTGTAGGCTGTCGGCACAGGTATTTTGCAGAACTGGTTTCATTTTTATGGATATGAGATATTGAGATAAAACTTATGTCTGGGAAGCTAGGCATATGTTTTTCAGATGAAATGCTGGATTGTAGTTCAAGCATGCACCAGCCACCGGGGTCTACATGATTTTGTTAAAACACCTAGTTCGCATCATGTGAATGCAATTTTGCCGCATGTTCTAGTTGATCTGCTTGGTACATTCATTCACTTTCGGTTTGATAAATGTGCTATCTGCTAGGTCAGATAAGCCATAGAAGGAACATAGTTTATCATGTACAAATGGAACAGAGCAGGATGCAACTGCAGAAACCAACTACGTAAGTGATCAATCTAAAGGAAGTTCTCAAAGCCTTTGATCCTGTAATATCGATTGCTGGCATGAGTAACTCTGTTGGATGGTTTGCTTCGCAATATATGAGAAGTCTTATTTTGTTTGAGCCTCAGATTGAGACAAGGTTCACATCTGAAAGTGCTAGAAATAGCGGAGAGAAAAATCGAAACCTGGATGATCTGTTGCATGGATCTGCGACCACATATCAGGAAAAACTGAAATTTCTGAGTCCGGGCCTGAACAAGCTGCTGCTACAATGTTTAATTTCGGGCCTGCGAGGATAGATTTTGAGCCCCCCAAACATGCAAATTCAGCCTAGAGAGGAAAAGGTGTCCAAATGCTTGGAGAAACATTTTTTAACACGGCAAAACAATTTCAGGCCATACCAAAATTTTTGTAGCTCGCATAAAATAAATATATATTTGTAGGTTACTGTACCTGGTGTCCATATGCATAACCTAACGTTTGGATTGAAGATATGATGTATTCTTTGCTGTATTATAACTATACATTCCTGTTATGCCATGCTTTTGGCACTTCATTCACTGATTTGAAATCATTGTGATATCTATTTATGTCTTTGTATTAACAGTATCATCCCGTTTGTATTACGTTCGTGATTTCTGCTACAATTGTATCCACTAAGAATTATGTTTGTGATGGATGGGCCGTACTGCTGTATAAGTATCTAGGAAAGGTTTGGTGATGCACCATTTTTTGGTGAAATTTGATGGTCTGTCTTGCCCTTTTAACTTGTAAATTAATCAAGTCAAAATGCTGTTTTCTATTGATGGTCCTCTAATCCCAGCTGCATTCTGCTGATACTTCTTCCATTTGAAAGGCCTTTTTTTTAATAATTTGGTGAAAGGTTGGGCGAGTAGCATTGAGAGGCTGATATGTTGTTCTGATGTTTTGCCCTTTCCTCTCCGGCTCCCATGAAGCTCAGCAACTCGTCTTCTTCACAAAGATTAAGCAGTTGTGCTTTTCTTTCTTCCATTCCTTTTTATTTATTAAAGTTTTGATCTCATGGCGGATAGTTTGATGTGATTTGTTTGTTTCGATGATTTATGTTGACTGCCTGAACCTTCTCAAACAACGGTTACAGCTAGTAGAGGAACAGGCTTCAGTTATTTTCTTAAACTCTTCCGGCACTTCGCCATTGGTAATTTGGCATCAAATCACAATCTAGCAGATGCTCGACGTTTAAGGCTCGTACCTCTGAAAATGTGAGTCAGAAATGTACACATGGTCTCCCCTTACTATACACCACTTCTACATTACTGTTGTTTGGGGGGGGGGGGGGGGGGGGGGGTGGTAAAAACAAAACAAAATGGGTGCAATACAGCACTCGAAGCCCAAACTAAATTAACAAGGAGATCTCATCCCTCGTTGTAATGTCAGCTTTGCTAGTAGCTTTGGGGGGATAGAGCTCCCACAACGCGACCGTTGTATCCGCTGAGCATGAAGCCATCAAATTGCAGTCAGACGCGAAGGTCACCGCATTACACTGCAAACAGAACAGAAGCATAGATATTACTACCAGTTCTGCAGAAATACGCATTGTTAATGTGGAGGAGAAACTGAACATATCAGTCTCACTCAAAGAAAAAGTACAAGACATTTAAATTCAGATAAATAAGAGAAATAGAAAAATTAAAATTACTTCAACTTAGGAAGATAACTGAACTGAAGGAGGTAGAGCCCATGTAAATTGGATGCAAAAGACATGAAAAGAAATTTAGCAACACATACCGAATCACTGTGATACTTTAAAACAGCCAGAGCGTTTCCGTTATTGTAGTTATATACTCGAATCCTGCAATTGTGCAAAACCGCCAAAAGATCACTCGACTTAAAAAGTTAAGCCAAAAAAACACAAGACATAACTATAGAGAGTTCTCAATATCTTTCAGCAGCTTCTATGATCGCATTGAACCATATTAAGATTAACTTGAACAGCCAGCAAATAGTAATATCATCAGATAAGATGCAACCTCTGATTTGAGCAAGTTGGTAAAGGAAAGCCACTAAAATTGCTTGTAAGCCAACCATATAGGACTGTAAAGCCAAGGATGGTAAAGGACCTGTGATCCCAACCAGCTGTTGCTGCAATCTTGTTGTCTAGCCGAATAGCAGTGCCAGCGACACCTGGTCGCTCAAGTTCTATTTCCTTCCTAAGAGTAAATGTACCCTGTAGCCAAAAAGTTGTAGCAGTCTTTACATCAAGGCAACACCATCAATGAAGAAACTAAAAAGTTGTGGTTCACTGTGTGCAATTGCAAGCATTCCCATGAAACAAGATCAAAATACATCATCAAGTTGAGATTTATCACCGGGCTAGCAACAATGCAACAGAAGTACAAAGCATTTTGTCAATAAAATGGTATGTCTATATGCTGTTATAAAATAGTTAACTGATACAAATCAGCTAACTCCAAAACACGTCTCTCCTATACAATGATCATTTCTTGGTTACAAACACTTCCCATATATATGTTAGAAAATTACTAATGCTGCACTGACAAAGATATAGCTAGGAAACCTGCAAGGAACACATTCATGCATGTGGCAAACAAGAACAAATGGAAGATCATTGCTCATAGTACGCCCCACGAGGATATAGATTCACAAGTACCAAGGAAATAAAGCAGACAATGGAAGGCGCACCTTCAAATGATTGAGAGTGAACATGACTATTTTATTGTCAGCGCCTCCTGAGATCCCACCATTGCATAACCCATCAACAGCAATGGATAAAGCTGAATACAAGCATATGATTACATCATATATCGTTCCAGACTATCGAAGGAAGATAAATGTAACATTTACTGACAAGTACGAGTTAAACAGTTAAGCAATAAAACTGAGAAGGGACAGCACAAAACCTGATTCTGAATGATATTTCACTGAAGACAAAGGCAATCCAGGCTTTCGTACATCCCACCAAAGTGTGCTTCCATCTTCGTAACTGGTATCCATAAAATAAGATTTTGTTAATATCTCGCTGTTTTCAGTAGGAACGATCAATATAACTGATGTTCATCAAAGACACAATGTTAAACGCACTGAAAGGAGATAGTTGCAAATCAAATATTAAAGTGGTAGTAGTTAACCCTAGAAGCATAAGACAATATACAAATCAAGTACTTAGCTAGCAACAATAGAATGAATAATTTGAGTAGTTAGAATAGAGATAAAGGTACCATATTTAGTCCTCAATTTTTGAAGATCAGAATGGAGCATTGGAACAGAGGCCAGAGAATGAAAGAGACATATCAGGCTTTCAAAAGCTTGATCTGGATATTAACCTTGACAAAATATTTATGTAGCCGGCAGATTCACAGGGGATGAAAGCTTGTACAGCCATACATAGTCCTACAATCAAAAGAATAACTTTTAGTGGAGGAAGTGTGATTACCAGCAAACAGTTTAAAGGGAGTTCTGTGCCTGTCATGCAGATGCATAACCATAAACCAATGTTGTGGTCTCATAAAGGAAATAGGGGATCCGTCCTATGTTCCTAAACCATGTATATATAGTCTTTGTCCTGAGTCCAGTGATGCCTGAGACGTTGGTTTATTGCAAAATACAGGTTTCCAGGACACTCACATGAGTTGACATTATTTTTTTCTTCTAGATGTGTCTAAGGCTCTAAGCATGAAATGTGGTGCCCATGCTTGAATATGCTCTATATTACAGAAACAAGTAAGACTATGTCATAAATGAAGAATCAGGAAATCCTATCTTCCATGTCCAAGATATAATGTCAGCAACCGGCATAAAAACATTAACACTGATGCAGGTTTTATTACTATCACCAAGGGGCTACAAAAATTTACACTAATGCAGCTATCCAGGCTCTAACAGTATGGTCTTTGAAGGCTCTACAGAGAAAAGCTCAGTTCATAACCTGATCAATATACTAAAATTAATGTGCATTAATATTTTTGTCAAGAGAGATAACAGCAACAACAGAATGGTGATAATGCACCTTTTTGCTTAGTAGGGTGATCTGTCATGTTAGCATTACATGTCTGGGGCAAGCATAACATCTTTCTTGCACTTGTGATGTCCCAAAGTTCAATCTGTGCATTTGTTTTTCCATATTAGTTACAGCACGAAAATAAAGGTACGAAAACAAGCAACGACAAAAGGTTCAAAGTTCATAGAGTTTGACGCCTTTTCAACAGCTCATTGTATATGCTTGGATGAGCTGAATGTCTTTTAACAATAAAGTAATTTTATACAAGGAGCAAGGACTAACATGGGATGACTCTTGACCAGCAATTGCCATCAAATTTTGTCCGTTAGAGATAATGCCTAACAAATCAAAAATATGGTAAAGTCAATGTTGAGGAAACAATCAACAAAGAGCTGTGGTGCACATTTTCCATTACGAAAGTGACTAAATTGTTGCAAAGTACCTTGTTCATGTCCTTTGAGGCTTTCTGTAGAATTTACATCATGTGATTCTGTATTTTCTTCAATTATTGCCCTCTGTGGCTCTACATCACTAGTTGAGCAGCTTGAACTAGATTGTGGGGCATGTGAAAGAGAAGGAAGCTTCACCAGTGACATCTTGCAGAAATGGTACGTGCTTGTTTTGACAGTAAATATGGCCCTCCTACAAGAAGACAGAATATTGATTTTGTATTCCTCCAAGATTTGTACAAGGAGAACCCCACGTGAACCATAAAGCCTGCTAGAATTACATATCCCACCAGGGTCCAGCTTCCCTGGTGAACCACACTATAACTCGTCTTCCTTACAACTTACGTGGCTCTCAACAAAAAGTTAGGAGGCAAACATTTACACAGATCATACAGTGTAAGACTACAAGAAAAAAAAATAGATCTTGATCATATAAATTGCTTTCCTAAATTAAGAAGTCTCTCATATATTTTACACTGCAGTTTTTAGATGGATGTCATAATCTACAATTAGGCCCAAGCTGCTGTCCAGGGTGGCTTAGGCAAGCTACGCGGCTAGGCAAGTAGTAGTGTCAAGTTCCTAGGTGACACCTAGGCAGACTGTGGGGCCACCCCGCGCAAAAAAAAAAAACAAAAAAAAAACATGAATAGTTGCTAGTCAGGACATTATTCAGATCTTGCTTTTAACCAAGTAATAGCATGGAGGATTGCAGTGGGTTTGGCTGCAAGATCAATAGCAACAGCAGTAATCTGACAAGCATGGTAGTTGGAGGAGAAATCATATTAAAGCATAAGAGCCCCAGTACGATTATGCATTTGGCAGTACTATCACAATCCTGCTCTGATTTATAGGGCCTACAGCATATGATAATTAGCACAAATGGGATAACTGTAGATTGCTTGAAACCTAATGACAGGTCTTCTGCATTTAGGTTAGAAGTCATCTTTATAACATTTTTTTTGAACCAATATCTTAAACATTTCTCACTCAATGCGTACATATGCGTGTTCTTTTTTTATTTACTTGAATTGTCTGAACCTACATACTGTACCCCATGCAAATTTTGTTCAAACTTCAAGTAGAGTGCATACATAATCAAGGAGTCATACCTTGACAGCCCGGCTTCTTCAATCACCCAGCATTTGCAAGTTCCATCCCTGCCCTGACTGCACCGGGACAAGAAACACAATTATAAATAAAAATCATCAGAGTGACGATACAGTTTGTTCAAAATATGTGCTAAGTCCACCCTATCTTTCTTTATTCTACAACACACTGAAGAGTATAATCCCTCTGTCCCAAAAAGACTCTTAATGCAGAACCAGATTGATTGCTCAGTTATACAACATTAAATCTTGCCTTTGTTACAATTCCAACTCTACATAACCATGGCCTGCAATTGCACATCAAACATAAATTTTTGTATTGATTCAGCTAAACTGTCATCCACATAGCTACATTACATGTTTCATGCGATAGCAACAATTCAAAAATCTCAGATAACTTGGTACGAGAGAACCAGTAGGACAAGCCAACTTTGGATCATCCTCGAAGCAACAGCTACTGACACAATTTACCTCTATATCCACTCACCTGATAATCTTGTTCCCAAGTCCAGCACTAGCAGCCACAGAATATACCCCAGCAGACCCGCCATGAGCCCTGCGAAACTGCACGCCGTCACATGGAATTGCCAAAAATTTAACTCAACCCGTACAGCTGCAGGTGTAGAAGTTACCAAACCGAGGAGATGGTGCGGTGGCTGATGGTGTCCCACGCTCTGAGCTCCCCGTCGGCCGCGCTGGATGAGCAGCAACAAAACACAGCCGTTAGACGAAGGTTTTTCCGCACGCTGGTGTGGGGGGGATGGGGAATGGGTTTAGGGCTTAGAGCTTGGGGAGTGGTGAAGTTTACCCAGAGAAAAGAAGCGGGAGGGAGGGGTGGAAGCAGGCGTCGTTGACGGCGGCTCGGTGGCCGCGGAGCACGGCGACGGGGTCCGGCGGAGGGCGGCGGCGCGGCCTCTCGGGGTTGGTCATCGCCATGGCCGATTGGCCTGTCTACGAGTCGGAGCACGGGCGACCAGAGGCGACGGGGATTTCCAGCGGTCGAACGACGGCGGTCGGCGGTGAGCCGTGAACTGGGAAGGGCGCCGGGGATGGAGGGGGCTATTTAGATACATAGCACTACTAAAGGGCTACATCCAAGCAATGCCCTTAGTTCCAACTAAAGCCACTACTTCCTTCTCTTGTCTCCAATGTGTAGCATTATGATTTTTTTTATTTATTTTCTTCCCTAAATCAAACATTCATGGACCCTTTTGCCCCTTACCCAAACGAACAGAACCGGACTGGATCGAATCAATCGAACCCGACGAACAACCACTCTCCCGACGAACAACCGGACTAGGGTTAGGGTTCGTCGGGGCGGCGACTGGGCGGCGGCTGGAGGGCGCGGGCGCGGCTGCGTTGCGCGGGCGGCTGGCTCGGGCGCGGCTGCGTGGCGTTGGCGCGGGCGCGGGCGGCGGGCGCAGGCGCGGGCGGCTGGGCAGCAAGCGCTGTGGTGGCTTGGCGGCGCGCTGCTGAAGTTGTCGTCGGGCAGGAGCGGGAGCAGGACTTGCAGCCATGGATGAAGCCGTCAGCTCCTTGCGGCTGAGCACAGAGGAAGCCGGCAGCAATACTATGTTCACAAGGTGAGTCTATTAGGCTGCAATTGATGCATGTAACATTCGAATTAGGAAATGCAGGATTAGTGTACTAAATGCAATCAATTTGCTCTCTATTGTAGGAATGAATCAGTGCCAAATTTTAGAATCAAGCTTACGATTCCGGGATATACAGCAATTTTTGATGATGGCAGTAAGAAGTTTTTTGAGAACTCAGACCATGAACTTGAAGTAATTTCTGATGGGTATGTGCTGGCCAATCTAGTGGCTGATGTAGCAGCTAGAACAAAGTGGGGGACATGTCAGGAGGCAAAATTTTGGTACTGGAATGTTGAGAAAAAAGGGATGGTGTGTGTTGTTACAGATGCTGATTTGAAATCTGTTTTCCAGCAGTTTTCAGAAACTAAGGTTGCATGTTTCGTTGTTGAGTTTGTAATAAAACCTGTATACAAGTGTAATATCGCTTTGGACTTCAAGATGGAGAAATTGCCTGTTAGGAGGGCTCCTGATGTGTCTCATGAGTCAGCTAGTTCAGGAGAATCCGATGATGAAAGTGTGGAGGAGGAGGACAATGTGGATCCTGCTTTGATGGATGATGAGGACATATTCATGGAAAATAATGAGGTGTTTGTTTCCTTAGGTTTGAGAGCTGAGGAAGTGGCAGCAAGGAAGAACATGGAGCAAGATGGATTGGGGCTGAATGTGGATGATGTGGTAGTTGATGACCATGCAGACGATGAGCCGAGGTTTACAATTGATAAGGAGAATCCAAAGGTCAGTGTTGGTGAGACATTCCCAACGATGGATGATTTTAGGATGTCTTTGAGGCAATTTTGTATACTAAAACAGTTTGTGGTGCACAAGGTGAGGACTGATAAGAAGAGATATAGAGCTGAATGCAAGGCAAACGGGTGTCCTTGGAGGATTGTTGCAAATAAACTTGTGGGTCAACCAACTGTAGAGGTGTGTACCCTTTTTTTCCGTGCATTTCATTGCTGCATAGACATAATAAATGTGGAGATTTACAGTTACTAAATGTTTGTTCTTTTTGCAGATCACTATGATGCCCCATGAGCATAATTGTGTGGGCACAGCAAAGTTGGCAAGCCCCATGGCATCTCACCAGTGGGTTGCAGAGAGGGTTGTTGCTTGGTTGAGGAAGAGGCCAGAACTTGGTGCAGCTAATTTACAAGACAAACTGCTAGAAAAGTATAATGTAGAGATTAACTACAACACTGTTTGGTTGGGCAGGCAGAAAGCAATGGAGGCTATTTATGGTTCATGGGAAGATAGTTTCCATAATTTGTTCAATTTTAGGGCTGAGCTGATTCAGAGGTCTCCAGGTACCATTTTTGAGATTGCCACCAAGGAAGTTGAAGCTGGAATAATGTTTGACAAGCTTTTTCTCAGTTTGAGGCCGTGCATCGATGGATTCCTGTGTGCATGTAGACCTTATCTTGGTATTGATGCAACGGCTTTGAATGGAAAGTACAAAGGGCAATTGGCGGCTGCTATAGCTATAGATGGTAATAACTGGATGTATCCAGTTGCATGGGCTCTCTTTGATAAAGAAGATACAGATAATTGGATTTGGTTCATGAGGCAACTCGAGAAGGCAATTGGTCACCCACCTTTTTTGGCAATATCCACAGATGCTTGCAAAGGTTTGAATGCTGCTATGAAGGAGGTATTTCCTGGCATCGAGCATAGGGAATGCATGAGGCATTTGTGGTCATACTTCAAGAAAAAATATCGTGGTCAAGTCTATGACAAGAACATGTGGCCAGCAGCAAGAGCTTACAAATCTGATAAATTTTTCTATCATTACAACAAAATAGTTGAGGCAGATCCTGGTGTTGTTGATTATATGAAGCTTCATCACCCTAATAGGTGGAGCAGGTCCATGTTCTCTAATGACAGCAAGTGTGACTATGTCAATAACAACATTTCTGAGAGCTTCAACAATTGGATAAAGAAGATAAAAGACTTGCCTCCTGTTGATTTGCTTGATAAGTTAAGACAAATGACAATGGACTTGTGGGACAAGAGAAGGAGGATTGGGGACAAGCTATCAGGAAACATTCTTCCTACTATAATCAAACAACTCAATGCAAAAACAAGAGGTTTGGGTCATATGAGGGTTCACAAAGGGGCTCATACCGCTGAAGTATTTGGGACAAACTATGACTTGACACCATGGAGGCATGTAGTAGAACTGAACATTCATACATGCAGTTGTGGGGAGTGGCAGATGACTGGGAAGCCATGTCTTCATGCATTAGCTTTTCTCCAGATGATTCCTGATGTGGACATGAGTTCCTATGTCCACGAGTACTACTCCGTGGAGAGGTTTAGGGCAGCCTACAATGGCATCATTCCACCTATGACAGATAAGTCACAATGGCCTCAAGTGGACATGGGTTTCAAACTGCTCCCGCCCCCTTTGAAAAGAGCCCCAGGTCGACAAAGGAAGAATAGATATAAAGCTAGCCATGAACCGGGTGCAACAAAGTAAAAAAGATGCAACGCATGTGGAGAGTTTGGACATCGGGAGAATGGAAACTGTCCTTTAAATGAACCAAAAAAAAGGCAAGTGAAGTCCTTTTCTTTTTACTTATCACCTCATATTCATGCACAAATCATTGTTCTCTAATAAAGGATTAATTTTCATACAGGAAGCGAGTGTCTAAACCAAAGAGAAAGCCACAAAGGCCAAAAATAGTGGCAGGTGAAACCATTTCGCCGGGTTCCATTACAAGAAGGCTTTCGGATTTGGTTGAAGAGTGGCAGGTCCATGAAGTTGGTACAACTTCCACCTCTACCAATTCAGCTAGGCGCTCTCTCAACATCTCTCAAGAAGATGGCAGCACAAGCAACAACTAAATTTCTCCATTTGCATGTCTTTTATTTGATTATCATGAACTGTAATGTTGTTGTTGAGCCATGTATGAACCCATGAACATTTACTGTTGGACAATTGTGTTTAGAAGGCTCTATTTGTGTGGCTGGATAAATTTCTTTTCATGTGAGATAATTGTGATGTTGCAGTTATAAATATGTGAAGAGAGGTCATGTCGAATTTTCTTGGCTGATTTAGTTTGGCTCAATTTTCTGATTTTCGTTTGATTTATTTTGTAATTTTTGAACCAAAAGTATTGTCCTAAAACATTAATATGATCATTTCTGTAATTTAAATGATTAAATAAATATTTACGAATTTTTCCAGCCGAAATTGCTTTTTTTATGCGGCTGTACATGCCTGGGAATGTTCAGGGGCAAAATCGTCCAGCAAAGTCTGTTTGGGGGGTGGTGCTACATATTGGAGACAAGAGAAGGAAGTAGTGGCTTTGGTTAGATGTCCAGTTTACTAAGAGCATTGCTTGGATGTAGCCCTTTAGTAGTGCTATGTATCTAAATAGCCCGGATGGAGGCGGCGCACGGCGAGTCGAATGGTGCCGGGCGCCGCCGTGAGCGTGACGAATGGGTGCAGGGGGCCCCGGTGCACGGACGGGATCGTTCTGGTGGAATCACAGCCGTTCAGCAAGAAACTGACATGTAGGGTCCAGAATTCATAGCCTAGAAAAAATTACACCATCCGTTTTTAAATATTTGATTCTTCGACACGTGTAGATTCGCCTAAAAACAACATTCATAGCGACATACTTTTAGTAAATGTTGAAATTTATGTTACAAATATGAAGAAAGAAAAAGTCAACAGTAACATATATTTAATAACAAAATAAATAGATAGGCATATTTCCAAGATTAAAAAACAAACCGATCCATTCTTCTCTCGCAATAGAGCGAGCATAGAGTACCTTTTATGCATAGACTGTATTGAGTATATGTGTGTCGCACACCTCATGGTTTTGTTTCCATTGAAATATTTTGCAAGTCTTGTTACCCTGATAAGTGAATGGTTGGCAAAATAGTTCAAAAAGTCGTGATGAAGGAGTAAAGAGGGTGTGTCAAGCTCAATTACAAAAATATCATCGAAGCCTTGGTTGAACCAGTTAGTTCTTTATAAGAACCAACAATTTCTTTATGTATTCTACAATATTTTTTTCCCTCAAACTTGCCTGTAAGTTTCTAAATACGAATAGAGATTCACTTAGGTCAATGTAGCAAGGATGAGGTGGGTTCAACAATACCATCGAAAGACATAATGGATTGGTGGCCCGGGGATCCATTGATTTTACAAGCTTAGGAAATCGTAGAGATTCACTTAGGTCAATGTAGCAAGGATGAATGGTGGGTTCAAGGGCACTTGGAAGAAATGTACCGTGTACCCCTCCGCGTCGCCTCTCTCACGGCGACGGGAGGGGCGACTCCGCCGCCAGCCCAGCAACCACCTCCGTCGAGCTCCCTCGGTCGCCGCCGCCGCACCGGTCGGCTGCGGCGGCCCGCGACGGCGCTGCACAACCAGCGTCATACGCATCCTTTGGCCTCTCTCGTTGTCCCTGCTCCATCCCGCACTCCCTCCTCCCTCCCAATTCTTCGTCAAATAATCCCCATGACCGGAGCCTAGCTCACCGAATCTGGGCCTCCTTGCGCCGGATCTAGGCCTCCATGTGCCGGATCTGGGGGTCTTCAAAGCTTTGGGCTGGGCACACCAGTTGGTGCTTGGCGCCATGGCAGCGCGAGCACAGCCAAGGGTTGCTCGTGCAGCTGTGCGCAGGCTGCGTGCGTGGCGTGCGCAGGCTGCATACGTCAGTATCCTGGTGGCAACGACGACGTTCCTCTGCCTCAAGCGAGCGGCTTCGCGTCGTATCTGCAAGGCCAACGTCCGGGCGAGCTCTGCTCGCGGTGACTGGACCAACGGTCTGGGATTGGCGACGCCACGGTGGCGTGGCCAGCCTTGTGGATACGACATGGCGGCGGGGCACCTTGGCTCTGCTCCATGGTGGAAGCCAGGCTACGCTTTGCTATGGTGGTGATGGGTGCCGGGCGAAAGCCAAGCTCGGCAGTCTGCCGATGCCGTAACTATGCGCTCCTCGTTGGAGGCGTTGCCGTGGCCCCCTCACCCACCTCCTCCGCTTGGCTGAGTTCAAGGTGTGTGCCTCAAAATTGCTTCCTCCTGGCACAATGGCTGTGTCGGGGACTGCCCCTCCCAATGTGTGGCTGGTGGATTGACGTCCATGGTGGTCGTACCGCCTTGCTACATGTTGTTGGTGGGTTGAGCATGGTGGTGATGAAGCTTCTCAAGTGGCCGCTCGAGCACGGATGACGTCCAACGAAAGTGCCAGGGGCGGAGCTAGAGGGAAATCAAGAGGGGTGCTGACCCTAAGCTGATTAAGCTTTTCTTGTTCTTTTTTACCTTGTGGGTGCAAAACTTTAACTTCTATGGATGCAAATATGGTGGAAATAACCAGGCTAAAGCTGATTTTTCATCTTAGCATGGGTGCGGCTGCACCCACTACCAATAAGGTGGCTCCGCCCCTGGAAAGTGCCGCACACGAAGTGCGGGGAGGTGGTTCACCTTCGGACAATCCAACATTGCTATACCTCTGGTTGTACGTCAAGCAATCCCTCTCTGGTGATTATCTCCACTCCGGTGCTTTGGAGATTTGTGTGTCTCTGTGACCCTTCTCATCTCGTCTCCTTGGAGCTGGTCTTTGGTTTCTGGCCTTGTTGTTGGCTGCCACTATGGTTTGGCAGGTGGTGTTGCTGGCGCCTCTGCTTCGTCGTCAGACTCTTTGTTGATTGTGTCCTCAAATCGTATGTCGGGTGCGTCCACGCTTGCTGGCTCTCCCTCTTTTGCGGGTTTCTCCCCACAGAGGGCGTTGGAGGGTGGCTCGTGGAGACCGGATGCGCTGGGAAAGGTGTACTCGTCAGCTTCAAGGGAGGTCAAGGTATTTTGGTAAGCATCGGTTCTTCAAGGCTTCCTCCCCTTGTTGGAGGCGGAGGGAGGCAACGGATCGGCGTAGCTACGAGGGGTGGTGTGGCGGTGCAAAGCCCATGTGATGCCGGCAATTATGCTGCTCGGTGATGCTACTTCGTCGATGATTGGTGGTTGTCCTTCAGCTAGGTTCAAGGCTAGGGCTTGGCTTTTAGTCGATTGAGAGTTGTGTTTTTTTCTTTGTCTATCTCTATTGTATGTTGTAACTCCGGGTGTTCCTGTTGCCTCAACACTGCTGTAATTTCTTTCAGGTAGGGATTCTCTCCCCCGTTGACCTTAAAAAAAATGATGGGTTCAACAAAACTATCTAAAAACATAATGGTTCGATGGTCTGGTGATCCATTGATTTTACAACCTTATGATTCCAAATTCATGGTCAGTAATAGCAAAACTACTCTTCATAACTATGGTGGTTCAAATTTCCCTTGTTTAGTTCAAATCGACACTCAAATGTGGCCCAAACCAAGAAGCCTGAGTCGGTGACAACGGTCATGCTCGCAAGTGGGAAACGAATCGGCTACTCCCGGTGCGCTGCATCACGCGTTTCGTCCAAAACCCCAGCCCACACGTACGGACCACTGGTAGTCGCTGACAGCCATGGCCCGAACCTCCCGCCACGTCACCGATCCGAGGCCTCCCATCCTCTCCACCAATCAGCAGCGCGGAAACGCCGCACACGGATCGTGTGCTTTCTCCCCGCGCTCACGAGCCGTCCGATCACATCGCGCGTCCCGAATCCACTTTCCAAACGGTCACAAGAAACCGCCTCGGTCCACGCGTCTCCAGCCGCCCACGCCCCCCGCTCCCTCGTCCCAGACTATATATATCGACCCACCACCCCACTATCCCATCACTATTCGCCTTTCCGCACCCGACGCCTGCCTAGTACGCCTTCGAAAGCTTTTGCCCCCAAATCCGCCGCCGCGCTCGAGAAGACAGAAGGGGAAGCCGCCGCCCGCCGAGTTCGAGGTAGATGGCCCGTACCAAGCAGACCGCCCGCAAGTCCACCGGCGGCAAGGCCCCGCGCAAGCAGCTCGCCACCAAGGTTAGCATCCCTTCCCTTCCGCCCGTGAATCCCTTCCGTTTCGGATCTGTTCTGTTCTCGCGAGATTTGTCGGTGACGGTTAGGGTTTGTTTCTAAGACTCGTGTCGGTTTGATGATGTGCAGGCTGCAAGGAAGTCGGCCCCGACCACCGGCGGCGTGAAGAAGCCCCACCGCTACAGGCCCGGCACCGTCGCGCTCCGTGAGATCCGCAAGTACCAGAAGAGCACGGAGCTGCTGATCCGGAAGCTGCCGTTCCAGCGCCTGGTTCGCGAGATCGCGCAGGACTTCAAGACCGACCTCCGCTTCCAGAGCCACGCCGTGCTGGCGCTCCAGGAGGCGGCGGAGGCCTACCTCGTCGGGCTCTTCGAGGACACCAACCTCTGCGCCATCCACGCCAAGCGCGTCACCATCATGCCCAAGGACATCCAGCTCGCGCGCCGCATCCGCGGCGAGCGCGCGTAAGCCCCGCCGCATCTGACGGCCGCATCCGCGTGAAGAAGAGGAGGAAGACATGGCCTCAACAACTCGTGGACGGGCCTCCGCGTTTAGATATTGATTAGCTGTTATAGGTGTTGGTTTAATTAGTGGTGTAAAAACAGGCTACAAAGACTTTTGTGCTGTTTATTGGTATTTTGTGGTTCGCTTTGCGACTCGGCAAAGCTGTGAAAGGACCATTCGTGGTGTTAGTAGAAGTAAAATTACATCGTTCTTAATCCTGTTCTTTGTTCATCTCCCTTTTTCATCTTGATAAAATGTTGGCTGTGCCGTGTTTCGATTGATATCTGGAGGGTGGACCAGTCCACATGTGGACGCGGCCCCTTCGGCTAACGCGCTAAACACGCTTCTTCGGTCACGCAACTTCTCAAGTTAACCGTGTAACGGACGTGGTAGAATTCGTATGGTCATGGGTGCCTGTGGTCGTGGGAGACGATAATTTGTCCTATCCGTGCTTAACAGCTGTTCATTTTGTATTCGCAAAGGAAATTACGTGTTCAGGGCAAATCGAATTTGAGGGGGGATGGGAAACTGGTAGCACGTGCTGCACGCTTTGTGATTCCGGATTGTTAGAAATTGGATAGAATTTACTGTTTTATCCATGAAGCTCGATGCTTGTTCAGTGTGACCGTTGCGGCTAGAAATAGAATGGCCCAGTCTGTCAAATGCATCTGGCGGACATGCCAGGGAGCGATAAGTCGCGATCGCGAGGCGGGCTCGTGAAATGGATACGTAAGGCGGGCTTGAATTGTAGTAGGCCTGTCTAGCTGCTGCGAAGCCTGGAGTAATACGGGCTTGTTTCGTTCACCTTGCCTCAGCGGACCGAGCCCAAAAACATGCCCTTAGGGCCCATTAAGAAGTTCACTTATTCGGCTAATTCGCGTTTCAGCTCATTCCGCTGCGGCTCTTTTTTTTTTTTAAATAGGGATTTTTTTATTCCAGCCTCTGCATCGGTAGATGCATGTAGCTCATCAACAATACAATGAAAAAAAGGTAAAGCTAATATCCAATCCCAATCCCTCTTGCACAAATGCATAGGGAAACAAAGAGCAACAAAAACAAAAGAAAAAGAAAAACCTCCAAGCTACCCTTCGTCGCCCACTAAACATTTCATAATTTCTAATACTCTAATCCTCTGGCCACCATCACAACAAAGAGGTTGAGATCAATAAATCTGGAGAGAAGTGATATTAAAATGATGCCGCCTCGCCATGATTCTTCAGACCACTTTACACCTCAGTTGCATCATGGTAAACTGCCATTCCAGTCACCATATCTTGAAGGTTGCGTCCACAATCACATAAATTGGCCACCACCAGAACAGATTCCCACGCGTTCCAACGCCTCCAAAGAATTCTATGCCTTGGCCGTCGTCAATTTGATCATGCTGCGGCTCTGCACCGTCCATCCCAAACGAAGTATTGTGTGGCTAGAATTATTACCAATTGGGGCAGTGAGTGACTTATTCCTAAAAAAGAAGCATTTCTCCGTGCCTTCGAAAAGAAGTATTGTTCGGCTAGAAATATTACGAATCGGGGCAGTGAGTGACTTCTTATTCCTAAATGCTATAACAGCAGAGAAACCAGTGATGAACAACACAAGTAGTACCGGCCTCGGCCCCAAGTTTATGCTCACCCGATGTCATTGATTATTCCTTGTGATCTAGGACAAAGCACATACCTGAACGGAATCTCGAAGCCAGTGCAACTACTCTCCAGTTAAAACCCCGGACAAGTAGCAAATTATCACACAGCACCTAAGACAAGACCCAAGATCCCCAGTTGCCCACACAAACACAAAACACACCCCATGTCACAACCCATCAAAATTCTCCCTGGAATCAGAACCGTTCACCGAAATTCCAAATCCACAACACCACACCCACTCCCAATTTGAATCCAAACTCAATCCCCAAACCAAGCGCCGTAGTTTCACCCCCAATTCGGCCTCCAAATCGGCACCGGAAAAACACACTCGCATGCCTCCAAACCACACGCACGGCAGCTTGAACAAGTCCAGAAGCGACGAGAAGGCACACGCCCGCATCGTCGTGCCACGTGGACGCCCCGGATCCATTGTCCGAGGATCCCGATCCGCGTGCGGAGGTGTCCGACCAATGGCGGTGCGCCACCGGCGGGTATAAAATGGCGGGACACAAACCGCTGCTCGTCACGCCACTGAGCTTTCCGCTTACTTTTGAGTACCGAGCGCACAGAGAGTGACAGTGATCTGCTGCTCTGTTTCCATGGCGACCGTGACTGAGGAGGTTGCACCGGCCGTCGCCGTGGAGGCGCCGGCGCCGGAGAAGGTGGATGAGGTGAAGGACGCGCAGGCGGAGGAGGCGCCGAAGCCGGAGGAAGGGGAGGCGAAGGTGGAGGAGGCGCCGCCGAAGCCTGAGGAGGGCGAGGAGAAGAAGGCGGCGGATGAAGGGGAGCAGGGGAAGAAGGCTGAGAAGAAGCCACGGAAGAGGAAGCCCAAGTCCGCGGGCCGCACCACCCGCCCTACTTCGAGGTGAGCGAACGAACGGAAGACGAATTTCATCTTGAATTTGATTTTGATCATGAGGTAATGAGTAGAGGATTGTAACGAGTGATTTTTTTTTTTTTTTGGCGGGAGCAGATGATCAAGGAGGCGATCCTGGCGCAGGACGGCAAGTCGGAGTCGAGCCCGTACGCGATCGCCAAGCACATGGAGGAGAAGCACCGCGACGTGCTCCCGGCGAACTACCGCAAGGTGCTGGCCGTGCAGCTGCGCAACTTCGCCGCCAAGGGCCGCCTCGTCAAGGTCAAGGCCTCCTTCAAGCTCGCCGCGGCCGAGGAGAAGATGGCCGCCGGCCGCCGGCGCGAGGAAGAAGGCCGCGGCGACGGCGACGGCCCCCGCCAAGCGCAAGAGGACGGCCCGGGCGCCCGCCAAGAAGCCGGCGGTGGCCGTCGCGTCGGCGGCGCCCAAGGAGGCCAAGAAGGCGCGCGCGAAGCGGGCGAGGAAGGCGGCGCCCGCGCCGTCGCAGCCGAAGCCGAAGCAGGCCAAGCCCGTCCGCGCCTCCGCCGTCACCAAGAAGGCCAACAAGGCCAGCGCCTGAGTCCTGGCCGCCGCCGTCGTGTCCTTTTGGTTTCGTCGCCTGCGCGCCGCCGTGTATAGCTATCTGGTAGTTTGCCGTAGAAGTAGTAGCACTCCAGTGCAGTAGCGGTCGTTCGTCTACGCCTGCTCGGTCGAGCACTGTGCTCCGCCGTGTTTTGTAAATACCACGGCGACCTGTGTGATGTGATCGCAATAAGAGCGCGCGGTTTGGCTTCTGCTGATGATGTTTGGTAGGGCTTGATCTCACCGTAGTGTGTATCTGACGAGGTTTAATAAGATCGTTCTGGCATCTGCTCTTCTTTACTCAACGCGCAATCCTGTGATCAGCAGTTCGAAAATTTCCTATTGTCAATGCTCTGCGTTCAAATTGATGCTTCAAACAAGGATCGCTTGGGCTGCTCTGCTTTCAAATTTATGCTTCAAACAACGATCGCTTGGGCTGTGGCCGGATCAATTGCGGGATTGTACAAGAAGGGGATAGAAGCTTCTGGTTGGGTGGCGCACGGCGCACGCCGGTGGAGGAGGCTCCGTTCAAGAGAAGCCGCCTCTGAACTCGGGCTAGAGCAGGGGAAAGTCTCGGCGGACACGCGTCGGATGAAGGCAGCGTGAGCATCAACGGCCGCTGGGGCAGCTAGTACTGCTTGGCTGGCAGATGAGGACGGCTTGCTGGCGTCGACGTGTTCCCCAAACCCGCTGCGCAGTAGGGTCACGAAACCGTGGGGTTGTCGACACGGTGTCATGGTCTGCATCTCGGCTCTTGAGCAGCACACTGAGCTAAACAAAGCAGTAATTTCTCTATACCATATGCCACCTCCGGAATGACGGTGCATAAGCAACATACTGATGCCAAAACCTGCCTGAACTGTAGAGTTGAAATGGACGTAGATTATTGGAAGAAAAAACGACGGGAATCAGAATTTCCATCTCCGTAATAACCAGGGGAAAAAATGAGAATGCAGAGGAAAGCTGCAGAGGACGACGCAAGCGCGCGGGGTCGGTCCCCCGCGGGCCGCGGATAATCATGTCGTCCTCTGGCCTGCAACAGTGAGACTTTGAGAGGAAAGCTGCGTCCCATCCCCTCCACATCCGTCCATCCATTTACCCGCGCTACTCTCACTGACTCGTGGACCTGAGCTCCCGTCGACTGGGGTACTGCCCAGTCTCTGACAGGTGGTACCGAGCCCTCCCTGTCAGTGACTGTACCACCGGGCCATCAAGGCCTCCTCAACGCTCGCTCTCGCTGCCATGGTTTCCCCCTCCGCAACCCCATCAGCGGAACAGAAAAAAAAACGGAGCGAGACAGGGAGACGGAGAACCACGGAGGAGAGAGAGAGAGAGAGAGAGAGAGAGGCCGTAGAGTGACAGCAGCAGCTAGCTCCGAGCCCCTCCTCTCCTCTCCTCCGCACCGCCGCGGCGCCCTCTCCACGCTGCCGCGCCCGAGCCGCTGCCCGCTCGCCACCAGCTGCGGCGTCCTCTCCTCTCCTGGCCGATGGGAGAAGCCTCGAGGAGGAGGAGGGGAAGCTGCTGCTAACAGTGCGCGGTAATCCCCCTATCCCCGCGACGACCGAATGGTTTCCCCCAAAATTTCCCTTGTGTTTCGGCGGCAGGGAAGGCTGCATTGGACGGACGGGGGCGGCGGATTAGGCGGGCGGTTTCCCCTCAGCGATTCCGCGCGGGCGGAGTTGCTCTGTGTTTCGGTGATCTAGGGATTGTCGCTTCCGATTTGGGGGTCTCGGTGTTCCCCACCCCCGTTTATTGATCAGGGAGGGATGGAATCATGCTTCCGCCCGATTGTTTAGACCTGCCGCGGGATGGGGGCTGACTGATTCTTCGTCTGCCTCCGGGGCTGTGCACTGCATGTGATGATGTGAGGTTTATGGGCCGTGGAGTGGCTGTAGTGCTGCTAGTAGTGGCGTTCGTGGTTGATGTGTTGGTTTGGTGGTGTCAATCGCGCTTGTGCATTGGGAGTAGGAGTGTCCTGCCGTTGGAGTTGGTAGAATGGGAATTCAGTGTTTTAGCCAGTGCTACATCTCCTCCCTGAGCTATGTTAGCTTGTTGGTACCAAAAATGTTGATTTATGATACTATGAGGATTGACTGATGAGGAGCTTGATTGATCAGCTGGTTGGGAGGTCATGCTCTGCTGCTGATTGAACCACCTGTTTGAACTAGGAAGAAACTAGAGGCCGAGTGCTTGTATTTCCAGTTGGATAGTTTAGTTATCCTTTGTCCTGTTTCAAGGTTTCATCACTCGGTTTGCTAGGGTTTGGTTGGATATGTGACAAACAGATTCCCAGTCACGCAAATGGTTGTTCCTGAGCCGTTCGTTGGAAGTTGACTTCCTGCAATGATGTCTAGGTGTTATGCCTGGTTGTGTTATGCTTTCCGGAGGGCTTGTTTGGATTCTGCCTGGGGACTGCTGCCTGGCCAGCAGGGGCGAAGCTACGTTGGTCCATTGGTGTCAGCTGACACCGACGACCTGCGAGCTTCACCTTTACCCCGTTGTGAATTCACCAGCATTGACCCCAGCGAAAAATCCAACGCCCGGGAGCAAAAAATCTTTCCTAGCTTCGCCCCTGCTGGCCAGGCAGCTGCATCACAGCCCAAGGCCGACAAAATCCAACGACCGGGAGTGTTGCCTTGCACAGGCAGCTTTCCCAGGGTCTGAACCAAAGAAACCTTCCATCGTTGCATGCATGAGTCGCATTTGCGTTACTGCATGGAATCGGTTTCTGCTGGCGATAGTGTTGTGGAAGTTCACCGCCTTCTAGGAGAACAAAGCACACTTTTTTTTTTCACTTATGGAGCTTTGGTGATACATGTGCGACCTTCTTAGGCATTGAGATTCTTACAACTATCTGGGAATTATATTCTGGTAGATACCCCGTGCCATTTGAACGTTCTAGAAAATCAGCACTGTGTGTGTTTGATCATGCGTCCTGACACAAGGGGTTCACAACTGACTCTAGGTACTAGCACATGTAGCTGCAAATCAATGTGATAACTGGAGCCTCTTTCAATTTTGACAGTCCAAGGTGAGGCCATCTTTTTGGTAATTGAGCTTCAAATGTGTTGGGGGCTTGACGCAATAGTTAGTTATGTATAAATCGTTCTCATTTCCAATTAACGGTTGCCTTTTGTTTTCATCTCTCTGTAGTTTTTATTCCACTTTTACTGAGAACTAATGTGGTTCCTCTCCGCTCTATGTGAATCCTTGCATTCCCTTTCTTTCCATTGCTACAGAAACTTCAAGAACTATAATTGTGCAACATGATAATCTATACAGCTTACTGTTTGCTAAACACTTCTCTGTACTGTTTGGTGTCATGTTGATTTTTTTCTCCTTGTGTTTTGCAGGTGATCCTGTAGTTGCTCTATTTCCAGGCCGCAAGGAGAAGTAATAATGGACAACCTTGGGCATAGAGAAAATGGCAGGCCGAGGCCAGACCAATATAAAGCAATTCATACACAGGTTTATGTGATTCATCATCTAGAATTCTTGTCAGCATTTCTTATTTACCTGTCCATGTTGTGAAAAATGACTAAATGTGTCATATGGCATTCATTTCAATTGCTTTCTCCAGTGGATATTGTGCCAGAGTAAATGTTCAACTTTTTAAGGATGTACATCCTAGGCAGAAAGCTAGTGGACCCAGCTTTATTAGAAAGCTGGGCGTCTGATTATTAAAATAGAAAAAGATAAAATATGGGATACCATCTGTCCAACTTTGCAGACCTAATGGATTAAAATTCAGACTACTTTTTTATTCAATAAACAATTCAAACTACTACCTATGTATGAAAAATATTGACATTGGGACATCTTCATTAGTTCAAATTTGAACTAGAGATCATGTCCTAATGACAATTAGAAATATCCGGAGGGAGTACAAGATATGATCTACGACAATATTTAGCTGACGTATACATATGTCAAATAATGAATCTAAACATGGGAGAGCTCTTTATTGTTTTGTAATTTTCTTTCCCTTTTTGTTCTGTCTGGACGGTAGTGAACACTTGCAGTTCTCATAGTAAAGACGTCCGTTCTGGGGCAACACATCCAATCAGCTCTATCGTTTTGTACTGTTCATATCTGTTATGTCACTTTGAACTTCCTGTGTTGTGATGCATGTGCTGTTTCTCATTTTGGAATGAATTATTATGGACACAATCATGCAGCTTCATGTACCATGATACGGAGTACTCAAAGAGAAATATTGAACTTGTTAGCATGCACTGTTTGTTCTAATTAAGAAATGAAACGTAGTATTGTAAATTCAAGATAAGCAATGTTACAGCCCACTTTAATTCTCTTTTGCTCTGGTCTCTTGTGCCATATAGCTTTATAGCAACTGGTAGGATTATATGTGCACCCGGAACTTCATGTACAGCTTTTCAGCATAGGTTACAGATAATTATAGCTACTCTCCTCTATTGCAAGCGTGCTTTGCTCAAGGACAGTGGAACTTACAATGTGTATTTTGTGTTTTCAGTGGATGATGCCTCAAAGGCAGCTAAAAGACCATCATAGTATGAATATTCTGGCGCTAATGAATGAGAAAGATAGTGCCATTCGAGAAAGAGACCATGCCCTCGCTGAGAAGAAAGCTGCTATAGCTGAGAGAGATGTGGCATTTGCGCAGCGAGATGCTGCTATGGCTGAACGGAATGCTGCAATTGTAGAAAGGGACAATGCCCTTGCTGCACTTGAACTCGCTCGTACAAATGGATTCAATATGAATAATGGGAACGGATTTCACCAAGGACCTCTCAACGAAACAAAGAACATCCACCACCATGACCAGCTTTCACATGTTCAATCTTCCCCATTGCAGCTGGCAGATTCTCCATATGATCATGTCAGAGAAATGCACATATCGGAAGCATACCCTATCTCAACAGCTCCAGGCAGTGTTGGCAAGGGAAAGAAGCCAAGGAAGAATAATTCACAAGCTTCTCCATTGAAGAGGCCATCAGGTGTCCTCCGAAAAACCAAGAAACCAACCGCTGACTGGAAGAATGGGGGGATCTCAGGTCTAGGTGAAGATGCATCTCGTGCCTCTGTGTCGAAGAATGAGTGGAAGGACCAAGACCTCGGTCTGAACCAGGTCTCATATGACGAGACAACCATGCCTGCACCTGCCTGCTCATGCACCGGGGAACTTCGTCAGTGCTATAAGTGGGGGAATGGCGGGTGGCAGTCGTCCTGCTGCACCATGAGCATTTCTATGTACCCCCTCCCAGTAATGCCCAACAGGCGCCACGCTCGCATGGGGGGAAGGAAGATGAGCGGTGGTGCATTCACAAAGCTGCTAAGCCGACTAGCGGCTGAAGGCCATGACCTCTCGACACCGGTGGACCTGAAGGACCACTGGGCCAAGCATGGCACAAACCGGTACATTACCATCCGGTAGCTCCGCGTCCATTGGTGTATTCACCATTCAAGCTAGAAAGGGGGAAATCAAGCCAACTGTTGCTTCTCCTGCATTCCCTGAAGCCCAATCGGTGCCATATTTTGTAATGTCATTGGTTTCTAGTGGATGTGGGTAGAGTTTTGTATTCACAATGCTGTAGGTTCTCCCTGTTTCTGAACTGGTAATTGTGCTCGTGGCTGTAATGCTGCAGTCCATGGGAAATGAAGTGTAACTGTAGTCCTCAGGCATTCATCGTGCAATCATTGTATAGTTAACATCTGGATTCAAGTGGTAGTAGTGGAATGTCTACTATAATTAGCTTCAAGATCATGGTTCATCCTGATTTGAATCTGAAAGCTGCCACGGACAAAAGGTGCAGGTTGTCCACACCCATATGAACGTGTAAATTTCCCAGAATTTCCCGATAATTCATGGATACATGATTTGTGAAAAGTGAGCAAACAGGTCAGCCACAAAGAATATGGGCAGTGTCAGCTTTCTCGTCTGATCTTTACGTAAATGAGCAAGAATATTTTGTAGACAGGTAAACCAAGAAGATAGAGCTCGTAATGACACAATATACCCAAGGCTACTGCTGCTGATAATATCTTGACAAGCAGTAGCCCAATTCATAAACAAGTACGAGCAAAACAACTGCCAAGCTTGGATAGCAGAAAGTGAACGCTTGTCAGTTAACACCAGCTGACACCGTTTGTCTTGCAATAACATTCAGGTAGTATATCAGATCCTTAGCCCAGAAGGCAGAAGCTAAGCATTTCATTTCAATGGAGACAAATGGAAACACCAGATTGAACGACGCAAACATAAAAAATATCAATCGTATCAATGGAGAAAGGACCAAACACCTGAGTCAATTACATAGTTATGAGGATTCACAAACAATGCGTCGCTGCAAATTTGCATTTCACATCAGAATTCAAGTGTCAGGATGATCAAGAAATCCTTTAAGCATGCCATTGCACCATGACGCGCTTTGCAATAATATTCAGGCGGATCATATCAAGATACAGAGAAAGGCAAAACAGAAAAATAACAACTATGGCCAAGGGAAACATCAACGAGGAATGCAAACATGAAAGATACCAACAAGTTAAATGACCCAACATCAGAGTCAATCTACAACTCAGGATAGCGAGAAAGCGTTACGCAAATCAGGTACACATCTCCATTACAATATGATGTGCTTCGCAATTAAATTCAGTGCAGATCACATCAATGTATTAGCCAAGATGCAGAGTGATCTCTACAGGCCCTGGTCCTGTCTTCCAAGTTCCAACAAGGGTCAAGACCACTACTACCAGAACCAATTTAGCCTGCAAGTGGATTGGCGTGGATGGTAACGCGGTTGAGCCTGATCTCCGCGAGCGGCCGGTCCCCTGGCCCCGTCTGCGTCTTCTCCATGAGGTCGAGCACCTCGAAGCCGTGGATGACCTTGGCGAAGATGGTGTAGTGTCCGTTGAGATGCGGCTGCTTGGCGTAGGTGATGAAGAACTGGCTGCCGTTGGTGTTGGGTCCGCTGTTCGCCATCGACATGATTCCACGAGCGTTGTGCTGCACAATCAGTCAGTAAATCAGTAAGCGAGGGTTCTAGAGACAGATCAATCAAGCTGGAAACTGCTGGGAGCCGGATGCTGAGAGAGCAAAATCAGAGAAATCGAATTACCTTGAGGGACTCCCTGAACTCGTCGGCGAACTTGGTGCCCCAGATGGAGGTGCCGCCCTTGCCGGTGCCGGTGGGGTCGCCGCCCTGGATCATGAAGCCCTTGATGTTGCGGTGGAAGACGGTGCCGTCGTAGTAGCCGCTGGCGCAGAGCGCCAGGAAGTTCTCCGCCGTGCGGGGCACCTGGTCGCAGAACACCTCGCACTTGATGTCCCCCAGGTTCGTGTGCAGCGTCACCGACTACACCCATATCCATCCATCGAATCGATTCAGTCAGTAAGTGGAAAATCGGGGGAGAAGAGCGAGAGAAGGAGGGGTAAGAGGCTCACCATGGCGCCGGGCGCGGGGA
Organism: Eragrostis curvula; assembly: GCA_007726485.1. Taxonomy (NCBI): domain Eukaryota; kingdom Viridiplantae; phylum Streptophyta; class Magnoliopsida; order Poales; family Poaceae; genus Eragrostis; species Eragrostis curvula. Next base: position 54,450,830 of record CM017441.1, read on the forward strand.
GGCGGCGGCGGCGGCGGCGGCTGCAGGTTTAGAAGGCGGTGGCCGGCGAGACAGACGACGGGTGTGCTCTGGTTCGTGTTGTGTTCGGTGTGCGGCGAGCGAGCGGGGTACAGGCCGGAAAAGTGTAGAGGAGTCTGGACTCTGGAGGACGGTGTGAACTTGTCGGGCTTATTATAGATTTGGGCCACCACAAAGCCCAAAAGACACTCTAATGGTCAATACGAACTGCTGCAATTCTCAAAAAAAAAAAAAAAAAAAAAAAAGAAAAACTGCTGCATCATCAGCAAACTTCAAACCAAACCAACCCTAAAATACTCATCAATATTTTTTTTCGAGTACAAATAACCATCAATATCCTCTAGTTTGATGACAGGACAATATATTCGATCAGATCAATATATTCGAGTCGACAAAAGAAACAAGTTCCCACTCCACACTTAACCTCTCACAAATATCTTGTTCTGTAAACGATATCTCATTCTGTGTGATCGACATGTGATGCAAGAGACATTTGATGGAATGATAAACGCCAGCCGGCTCCACAAGTATGTGCATTTACAGGGGTGAGTGTGCGTGCGTCGTGACTCGTGAGTGTCTGAGTTGTACTGTGTAATCACAAAAAAAAAAGGTAAAAATCATGCAAGAATCACCCACTCGATTCCTCATGTTTCTCCACTTTTTGACAGACTTATTTGGAAGTGTTAACTGTTAAAATTGCCAACTAACGAATTACTCCCTCCAAAAAATAAATTACTTTCAATGACAACATATGAGCTGCGTCCAAAACCCTGGCACAAGCAGGAACTGTTGCTTTACAAAGGACAAATATAACTGAACACTACCTTATGTCATCAAAGAACTAGAAGGAAAAAAAAAAGAGTGAATGAAACATTTTGCTCGAACTATAACCAGATAGGCAATTCCCCATCTGAAGCACCTACAGGAGAAGGCAGCTGTGATCAGCAAGGTATAACCATCCAAATTGCTGCAGCATGACAGATTTCATGAACAGTGCGTAAGTGACCGATATGAACATGTTTCCAGAATCCCATTCTTCTTTTCCTCCACTCAGCGAGTAGTGGCTGCTTCTATCAACTGTCAGCTCCAATGGCAACGCAACCTGATTTCTATGACCAGAAAAATAACAGATTGAGCCATTTTTCCTGAGTGGCATCTTCATTCCATTGTGAGGCACCCGAGCAGAAGTAGTTAATTCAATACCTCACGGGTTCAAAAAAGGCAACGTAGACCTTCAACTGTTCATTTGTGGGTATCCGTAACCCTCCTGAGCCTTTCCACCAAGACAGTGATGTCCTGCTCACTCAATGTTGTGAAACAACACCTAAACCATCCAGGCTCAATGCAATGGCAAGATGAACCTGGGGTAACATTGACCTTTGCCTCCTCCAACAGCCTGTCCCAAAGCTTGCGCTCTCCTTTCTCGCTGTAAGACCGGATGTACTTGCTCATATCTGCCCAGCAATAGAACCCTCCGCTGCTCTTGAAGCATTCAATCCCCACTTGTTTCAATGCATCAACAAACAAAAGATACATTTTCTGGAGTCTCTCCCTATTGATTCTTAGGTAATCTGATATGAACTTTTGGTCTGAGAGCATGGAAACAAGCAGGCGCTGTGTCGGCGTTGACACAGATGAGAATCTAGCAATCTTTGCAGCAGCTGCCACAATATTTTCATTGTATGAATATATTACTCCAACTCGAAACCCAGCAAGAGATAGATCCTTCGAGATCCCATAAATGATGTGAACCCGGCCCTTATCATACTCTTCTAGCTCATTTGCAACGTCTGCCACACTGACAAATTTATCACTTCCATATGTTGAACCAGCAAATATTTCATCAGAAATCAGGTGTATGTTCTTCTCAGCAACAAACTCTAGAAGATCATGCAGTGTTTCCCTGGGCACAATGCCTCCTGTAGGGTTGGAAGGGTTAGATATGAGAACCCCACGAACCCTTATTCCTCGCTTCTTTGCCTGTTTGTAAGCTATTTCTAGAGCAGTGATACTAATGTTAAAGTTGTCAGTGCTACGGCAAGGAACGGGTATCAACTCAACGCCAGTTCGCCATTTTATGTCCCTGTCCCAACTGCAAAATGAAGTGTTCAAGTCAGTGCTTCACGTTAAAGATCAAATTCATGTATACAAATACACCTAGAGAGCGAACCCATACCCAGGGTAGTAAGGTGATGGAACAAGAAACGCATTTCCAGGATCAGCGAGACAGAAACTCAGTATTTCCATTGCAGGAGTTGCACCAGAGGTAATCACCATTTGAGATGGATCAAAGGATACTGATTCATGCATCACTTGCCTCATAAATCCAGCAAGAGCCTGAAAGAGAAACCGAACAGTTCATACCGGGGGAACTACCACATCAAATGACTGAAAAAACAAAGTGGCATTTATGGATTTAAGTTCAAGTAGAACAACGAATGTATCGATCCAAGTTCCAGTTTGATTGAAGCATCCCAATTCAGAAAAAAGGGCATATTAAATTCTCCCAATGATTTGGACGGAATTAGGTAGTTCACTGACAGCAATGAACAGAAACGGTAAGTAATCTGAAAGCGAAAAAGAAGTCATTCCAAGACCCAATTAGCATTGCCACCATTTTATCATCTTCAGCAGGGCACTAGGTGTTTTAGCAGAATACGTTTAAGCATTGAACTATTTTGTACTACAGTGTGACGTGACATAAGATCTCAGGTCAAATGTGCCATTGTAATATGACCCGAAATCACAAAATCCACAGCAACAACAGGGACAAAACACTAGAAATAAAGCGCATGACTTTTCTTCTTTAAGGACGTGCTAACAAAGAGAGAGATTTTCTCAGTACAAGTCGAGACTTGACAAATGGTGCAGTTCCAGCCATCATGATTCCATAACTAAAAATGACAACCAGGAAAAAACAGAGCTCGAATGGTGACTCTTTGCCACATCTGCTCCGGATAGCATACATATGGCTACAAAAAATTCAAACGAAAAAGGGAACACAAATAACACTGCGACATGTGGACAAACACTTTAGTCTTTGGCAAGAAGCTCAGATGGAACAGGCATGATTTGCAGCAAATCAATAATTAACTCGGCACTGTTCTATGATGGGGCTACCAGTTCCAAAAACGGTCTAGAACAGCATCCATCCACGAACGAAACAGTCACATAAAAGTAGCAGACAGCAGGATCACAGCATCATCAGTGCTTAAAATCGGCTGATTATATCGACAGAACTGAAGGTGGCTAATGGGTGGAGTACATATCATAGGGTGGCTAATGGGTGGAGTACATATCATAGGTGGAGTAGCATTTTAAAGCAGACATCAAAGGCATATTGCTGATAGAATCATAGAATGCACTGCTTTAGGGGGAGGAAAATGGGGGCGGATTGATTCCGTTGGCTTACCATCTTCAAGGCAAGTATCCCGTCGTACGGTTGGTAGGTGGCGAGCCCCCTGACGGTGAGGTCCCTCTCCTCCGTCATCCCCTCGAGCAGCGCCGGCCCCGCGTGCTCCTCTATCCACCTCCCCACCAAATCCAGGGACAGCTGCACGGACGCGCCGACATCAATGAACACCAATTTAATTCCAGGGACAACACAGGATGGGAGAGAGGGAGGGGGGTGATTCTTCATACGTGATTCTCGGCGATGCCGAGGTTGATGAAGCCGTCGGGGTTGGACACCGGGTGGTAGAGGTCGTCGGCGCAGCGGCGGAGTCCGGCGTAGTAGAGGGAGTCCTCGTCCCCGGCGCGCACGACGGCGCCGCGGGCGGAGAGCGCGGGGAGGGCCGCCCGCGGGGTGAGGAGGCCCCGCGAGAGGGAGCGGTGGATCGGGGAGGCGGTGGCGTTGGCGGCGGAGGAGGAGGGGGATCCGGGGCGCGTCGGCGGCGGCGGTGACTGCGGGGGGCGGTTGCGCTTGATGTAGAGCTGGAGGAAGTAGAAGAGGGCGCAGGGGATGAGGGAGCCCAGCACCAGGCCGCCCCGCCCTGCACCACCCCCTGCAGCGGCACCACGATGCGCATCCCCCCGTCCGCGCGCGGCCGCCGCTCGCGCGACGAAGACGGCTTGGTGGCCTCCTCTTGCCGGATAAGGTAGTGGTGGCGGCGTCGTCGTCGTCCCTCATGAGACGAGGCCGTGCGCGCGGCGTGGGTGGTGCCGCGTCGTCGCTGGGGGCGCGCGCCGGCGCCGGGGGAGCATAGGCGGGCGGGGCGCGCGCGCTCCTGTGGTGGTGGGGCAAGGGATCGGGTTGGCGCGGGGAGCGGGGGATTTGGGGGTTTGGGACGGCGACGCGACGCGAGTGGGGGCGGGGTTGAGTTGAGAGGAGGGCCAACTGGCCGAGGAGCGGAGCGGAGGAGGAGGGGACGCCGGGTTTGGCGCCTTGCCGGTTCGTTCCTCACGAGACGCGAGCGACGCCGGCAGAGCAGTAAAATAAAATCCCGTTGATTTGATTCGGGTGGCTACCTAAGCTAGCTACTACACCAAACAGCGGCGGCTCAGGTTGATTCATCAGGTGGTCCATTTCACATGCCAACCATGAAGGATCACAAACTCTGATTTCGTTCAACATTCAATCGGGTGAATTTGGCCGGAATCCTCGGTTCAAATCCACGAATCCGCACAGGGTCGATCGTGATCGTGCAAGCGCAGCCAGGTGTTTGTTTGGTCCACATGCTGTCTACTGTACTCCAGTTTGGAAATCCGCCGTCCATTCGCACCCGAAATGATAGTGTCGTCAAACGATTGGAGTGGCGCTCAAGATTTTTTTAGCCGGGCGGAGAACCACGCGTGTCATCGAGTCATGTGGCGCTACCGCCCAGTGGTGAGGTCGCGCTCGCGGTCAACACTTCTCTCAACTCTCAAGTTGGGAGCCGCGACACGCGACAGCCGACAGCCGCCGAGACCGCGACCTGGGTGAGATGTGCAGTTCAAGCCGCGAAAACCAAAGCCTTTTTCTTGTTGATGATTTTCCGGGCTGAGATTGAGAGACTCGCAGAGCCGTCGAATCCTCAGCGAAATGAAAGTAGAGGGGCGGCGTGAATACAAACGCCCAGGTCCAGCTGCAGCCCCTTGTTCGCATCTTCCTGCCGTGGCGTACAAGTCCGAGTGATCTGATGAGCAAGGAGACGAAACCGCACAACCGGTGCAGAAAATGATGGGGGCGTTGGCCGTTTCTGTGTCCCGAGAGCCGTACGTGATGGGAGGAGAACCCAAAGCCGGGCTTTGTTTGCCTTTTGCTCGCGTCCTTCCGTTTCTCGTTGCTTCCGTCACGCCACAGACGGGATGAACTGAACAGATCCAAGAAAGAAATGTGTTCATCTTCAGATAACACAAGCAAGCCATATGTGATCGCACAAGAGCCAGTAGTGTATTGTTGTGAAGACCAGCAAAGGAAGCGTTTATCTGAGCGCACGCAAAGCGTTCCCTCGGCACGGAGAAGGAAAGAAGGCATCAGAGGCTTGGACTGGCCGCGAATTGAGCACGGAATCGCAGATGCTAATATCACGGACAGATTCACTGAACCTGTGCTTAAGAAAGCGACTTGTCAGGTCGCGGAAATTATGCACTACATGCATTACTAGAACGGAAATTGCCCAGCAGACTTGTGATGGAATCCAACAACTCTGACGAGCGATACCGACAGGTAGTGTTGGCAGAAGCAAAAGGCTCTGAATGATGATGCAGTGCAGTCTAGTACGAGTACTCCTCCACGGAGTGCCGGAACAAGAGAAACACGACGCGGACAGTGCAACTGGCTGCTCCTCCAAAGTGGCCGGAATCCCTACATTTCCAAGCTTCCCTTTTCCTTTTTCATGATTCGTCGTCGAATCTGGGTCACACGTTAGGATTGCGATCTTGTCCACACCCTGTTCAGACCACAAAACACGATGGCCCAGGTGAGCGCACGCCCTGCCCCGTGCTGACGTGCAGATATCCGATGTCTAAACACATTTGGCTTTCATCGTGCATCATCAGATCTCCCCGTTGTGGGACAGACAGGCGGCCATCGTCAGCAGCCGCGGCTCTTCTTCTCCGCATGGACCATGAGGAGACGTCCGCCACGCACAGACAACTGGACGGTCCCGAGAGCCTCTGCCCCAGATCACGGACGGAGAGAGGAAGCAGCAACGGGGGCGCATGCATGTGTCCTGCGCGCAGTACGTGCGAAATGGAGGAGCTGTTCCTCTAGCTAGATAGGGCGTTTGCTCGTTGCAACGTCGCTGTCGCTGGAAAGAGCGGTTTGGCGGGAGCAAGGCAGGCAGCCGGAGGAGCAAGGGAGGGAGGGACCTGTCAGTCAGCGTGTGGCCGTCCTAGTCGTAGGGCGGGCAACGATCGCGAACGTTTGGCTTGAGATATTTGTCTCTGGAATGGATATCGGCGGCTTCGCCTTGGCAAGATGCGGCCGCTTTGTAGCCTCCGATTCCCAGGAGAGCAGGGGACGGCTACAGAACTGGACACATCTCACGGACGGAGTCACGGGAAGCCTTAGCCCGTGGATGAAATAGTGGGATTTGTTGATCACTAGATTTGACTGAGATTAAAGCCATGGTTATGAGTCAAAAAGAAGCCGAAGAATACTTACACGAGTTCATTCAAAGGAAAAGAAAAGGCAAAAGTTGTGGTCTGAAACAGGGAATTCTTCTGGCGACATCCAGGCGGCAGCAACAACTGCTCTCTCTTCTTGTGCTCCTCACTTTCTTTCTCTTCACAAAAGAGAAAAACCAACACCGCCTAAAACAAAGCTAAAAACAAACATAAACAAAGCATCGATCTCCACTAGGGTGTCTGGTGATGACGCCGCGTTTCCTTTTGCCTTCTCGCATTGTCGGCGAAAGCCGCCGCGGCCGTCATATTAGCAGGAGGATTAAGGTTAAAGCACGCCTCTTTCTGCAGCGAATCTCCACCAGTCCACCGGTTTATATAGAGACACAGAGCATGAGACCAGCTTCGCCGTCCACTGGCAAAATCGAGTCCATGGGAACGAGTAAACGCAAACACTGTCACCAGCAGCTGCTTTGCTTTGCTGCTGTCGGTCGGTCATTCTTGGGCAAAAGGCCGCATGTCCCAGGGCCCGTCGCTGCTGCCGTCCTGTTAATGGGCCTAGATCCATGCTATCAATAGATTCAGCCCAATCCATGGCTAGTCAGCAAGTGAAGCGGCTGCGGACCCGAGTCCGAACAAGTACCCTTCTCCGTCTCGCGCTCGGAATCGTCGCAGTCCGAATCCTGTTTTCCGGCTGCCACACGAGGAGTCCGCAGTATTTACACATTACGCGTGGCAAGGATGACATATCCAGATCCCATACGAAGTTGTGTCCGCATCGTCGGAGGTTATATATCTTGAATTGCTTCGGCCAAGTCGGTTCCTACCTACCTACCGTCGATCGCCCGGCCGGTTGTACAGCAGATCGATGGACAACAACGGCGGCGACGGGATGCGCGACGACGCCCACCGACGCGACGCTGTGGACGACGGCGCCAGCGACCGGACGAGCGACGCCTCCTCTTTGTCCTCTTTCTCCTCTTCCTCCTCCGGCAGCAGCGTGGGCGAGGTACCGTTGCGGCGTCCGTTCCAGCTGGTGGACCTGGACTACGAGTTCGACGCTCCCCGGTGGTTCGACCTCGCCCGTGAGGAGTCACCGACGGAGGCCGACGCGGCGCAGATGTGGTTCCAAGTGATCAACGAAACGCCCGAGTGTTTCGATCTCGGCCCGGGTGAGGAGGAGTCGCCCCCAAGCTGACAATATCGTGCTCTCGTGCTGCCATCTCGGCTGGCCCGCCTGGGTGCGCATGCTCGTCGTGGCCGCCTTCTGTTTCCACGGCAAAAGGACATAGCTCTTCATCGAGGTTCATGTGTAGAAACAAAGGCCAGAATTGGACCTCGGCGCGATGACAGAATCTCGCTTATCTTGAATCAAGAACAAGGAGAGGAGGTAGGAAAAAGGACGGTGAATGCAAGTGCTTGCATACAAAAAGATTGTACATGCGTGTCGACCGTCCAGAGAGGAAGTAGGCAGCACAACAAACTCATCTCGCCTTTCCCAATTGCTTTGGAAAAGGGGGAACCAAACAGATCAGAAACATTGAAGCTACCACTGTGTCATGTTAGGAAGGGAGTTGCTTGGGTTCACTTAGGTTCCAAAACGTCCGATGCCACTAGTTTAGTAACAATCGCTAGAAATGCAACATATATATACTTCTTTGACCTTTCAGCACATGAATCCGCCAGGTTCCTGTATAGACACATCATAGAACACTAGTTTCATGCAACTTCTCATCGTCCTTTCGGACTGAAAAGAATGATTATTGCGATATAGAGTAACACAGCGTTTCACGTATATCTGTCTTTGATTAATTCGAATACTCTATTGAGTTATAGCTAGTGTCATCACATAAGCCTAGATATAATGACTAAACATATAATTAGATGTACATTATCACATGGTTGATGGTATCGCCAAGACTATAAAAGGGGCATATGTCCCCCTTCCCCTCCCACGCATGCTTTCATTCTAATCAAAACTCAAACTTATAGGAGAGGAAGCCACCTTTTAAATAGAGGTGATTGTTACCTTTTGCAAGTCAATACAACAATCTATCTTGGACGACTTCGTAGAACAACATTATGTCATTGGTTTTGCAAAACAATGTTACAACAACATATAATCTCATAAAAACAGGGGGGGGGGGGGGGTGTTGCCGAAGGGTGCACACCTTATGTATGATCCATGGTGAATCTTCACACGCATGACTTTTTACCGCTCCTTTGTGAGCAGAGTATGGAACAAAGTCACAGATATGTAGGAGTTCCGAAATCATAGATGACTAATCTAGTCCAATAAAATCGTAAATGGTGAAGTCAAGTATGAAACACGAGGCCAGCATACCAGCGGAAAAGAAACCATGTGGCACATCAGTTGTACATTTACTAGAGTGGGAATAAAGGAACATACACATAATTCAAAAAAGGGAATTTTGTCTCTTGGACATCCTTAAATTGTGGTTTTGTATCATGGACATCTCAATTTTTAATTTTGTCTCCTGGGCATCAACAAAATGTGTATTTGTCTGCAAGACACCGCACCAAATAAAGAAGTCATTTTAATGGTACAAAGACTATATTGCCCTTCTTCTTCCTCCCGAATCCCATGGGCCAGCCGAAGCCGACCGTCCTCGCCGGCTCCACCCCATCCTCGTCGGAGCAGGCCCATCCTCGCCGGAGCAGCCCTCCCAATCCTCCATGGGCTCGAGCTCATCGAGGCTCCCCACCCCTATGGGCATGAGGTCTCCCAGCCGCCCAATCACATGCACGAGCTCGGCGGAGCCTCGTCCTCCCCAGTGTGGGTGAGCTCGTCGAGCCTCCCCCATCCCCATGTGGCTGTGCTGATTCCCCACCTGAATTGCCGCCATAAGAGGCTTCTTCATCTTTCTACGGAGCTACCCATGGCCTCAATTCCCTCTAGACATCTACACATCCCTAGGGAGGGAGATTGAGTAGTTATTCTTCCGCTCTGGAAATCAACTGCCATTAGTGCCGCCATTGATTCCATCTATTTCAGCAAGCCATCGCAAAGTATTTTATTCGTCTTCAAGTGCTGCTCTCGTGCATCTGTTTAACCCTTGGGCAGCCAAAATATTACAGCCAAGCTCCCGGATTCGGACTCCTCGTCATCGCCGTTTTCCATCCCGTACAAACTCGCCGCCGGCATAGCTCCGGCTATCGCGTTGGTGCCTTAGGCTGGATCAGCCGTGTCCTGAACTTGCTCCCGGCACGTGGTGGTCCTGAGCTCAAGTCTCGAGGTGCTGCTCCCGTGCTCCGGGCTGGATGGCTGCTGCGTGCCGCGAGGGGGCCATGGGGGAGCACCGAATCGAGCTTTGCCTGAACCAATCAGGGTGGTTAACAGTTGGAATTGGAAGGGAAGAAGCAGGGGTATTTTTGTCATTTTGGAATTATTGTCCTGCCTCCTCAGCAAAAAATGATTAAAATAAAAGACGCGGTGTCCTGGAGACAAAATCGGTTTTTCTCAGTGTCCAGGAGACAAAATCGACAATTGCGATGTCCATGATACAAAACCACAATTTAAGGATGTTCTATGGACAAAATTCCCTTCAAAAAAAGAGCAATAATCTTGATTGTAGAGGAGGCTAGGATATCACCACTTTGCTCCTCATTTTAGCTCAGTACACTAACCCTCCATCTATATCTTTGCTTAAAAAAAATGTCCTGTCTCTATAATGATACACTTTTATAATTACGATAAATTTTGAACTCTAAAATAACTTCACGAAACTTGTGTGGACACCTCCCTGCACTACGTCGCTTGACTTGCTTTTGGCCCATTTAACGGCAGTCCGACGGGGCGGGTCGCACCTGTACTGACGTTTCTTTACTTGCTTCTGGTCCACGGAATTTTGAGCCCAGATGCAATCAACGAGCCCCTCCCTGACCTGGTCGAAGCAATTTCGGGGCCCGTGTCGCTCGCCTCTCCTCCCCGCAGCTGCAGTGGATCCACGGATCCAGTGCCACTGCGCCCTGCCGTGCATACTGTAGAGCGGTGATCGCCGTGCACCTGCGCGCATCCATCGCCATCGGGATCGACTGCCGATTCGTCGCAGAAGCCGCAGCAGCAGCGTTGATGAATCCGAGCGAGTAGAGTAATCAAGGCCCTGACGCGGACGACACGGCGACATGTAGCTGTACTCGCACAATCGCTTTTGCAACAGTTCTGTACAATACTGTGCCGTAGACTACCAACACGCGTCACTTCTACTACTACGAGCAGTAGTACCTTGCACTAATGACCACTGCGTCACTGCTACCGCTGTCGCATACATACGCCCTGTGCCCGTCTGCCGCCGTGAGCAGTCACACGGACCACCTTTTCTGCACGCGCGCATGCGCCGAAGAAAGAAGCCGCTCGAGAAATTATACATGCGATCTTTTATTTTCTTTCCTGCGACAAAGAAATTTATACGCTTGTACTGCAAGCCGGACTCCCTCTCCTCTCCTGCGCGTGCCTGCGTTCTTGTCTCTAGCAAATGAACCACCGCGGACCTACGCGGACGCTTCTGTTCATACGAGTAGTACAACAGAGCAATAACCGCGATGCGTGTACACTTGTGCTCCTCTGACGCCACAACTGTCCACCAACTGCCAAGCCAGCAGCCAGCAGCCAGCAGCATGGCATGGGCGCGCCGGCCGGCGACGTCGTCAAACAGCTTCGCGTCACTCGACACTGGGGGGCAATGGCAAAGCTACAAGCATGAGGTGGACAACGACTAGTTGACAGTTGACGAGCAAATGCGGAAAATGCTTTCCCGTTCCCAGGTTCAAAGATTTGAAACTTAAACCAGACTTGTCACGCAAACAAAACACGTTTAACTAGGGTGTCAGGTTTGGGTTTACAGCCTCGAGCTCGCGAACCCGGATCTCGATGCGTGCGAACACACATGTACAGTAGGCAGCAGCGCTCCTGAACGGAACGGAGGAGAAGGCGACAAGGAGGCTCGCAGCATCGGATTCCTGAGCGCGTGTTCCCAGGCACCCGGGGAAGCGAAGTGAAGGGAGGCGGCTGAGAATTTACGATGCTACCCCTGCTCGAGCCTCGTTTGTTCTGGTGTTCGATTCGATTCGAACCGGGGCTTTGTTTGTTTTTCCGGCGCAGCGCCACGAGGCGAAGACTTCTCTCCTCCTCGCCTGCGGAATGGAAAATGGCTCGCGACGACGTGGGGCCACGCCTGAAAAAGGTCCAATCCAGCAAGTACCTGTGGCCTCTTTGCGCATAGCACCTTTTGTTAGTGCTTGGTTTGTATGGGCTCCACTCCAACGGCCATTGCCTGGGTCATTCGCGGTTCGTGTTAAGTTTGAAGAAAGAAATAGGAGTATAGGCATATTTGGAGGAGCATTGCCCAAGCATTATCGTTCTTCACACGCCATGGGATCACCTCAACCGCGTAGAAGAACAATGTTGAGAAAGAAACCTACAGCTAGTACTAGTACTTCCCGATACGGACCGCGTCGTCTGCCACTTGTCTCCCCCGTTCCGGCAGCTCCGCAGGGTATAACGACAACAGTACAGTGCTGTAATACACGGTACCATTGGCACGCTGCATTCTCCGGCGCTGCTGCCCTGCAGTGACTGCAACCCCAGGTCCACAAGCAAAGCAACACAAAATGCCGAAACCACAGGGGCCAAAATGGAAATGGTCCCCGGGGTCAAATCCGGCACTCGCAGAGCCTCTCTTTTCCGTCCGTCCCGACCCCGCATTTCAAATTTCCTCGTCCTTCTCTCCCTTCCTTTCCTCCTCTTCGCCGGCCACCTTCAAATACCTCGCCGCCGGCGGCCGGTCCGCACCTCCGCCTGTCCCGGCGCGGAACTTACCTCTGCCGCGACATGGACAGCGACGACGAGGAGATGCGCGACGCCTCGTCCTCCATGGACGAGGGGGGATTCGAAGACGACGAGGTGGAGGCGGCGGCGGCGGAGCAGGGGGTGATGACGCTGGAGGTGACGTGGTTCCAGGTCGACCTGGACTACGAGTTCGACGCGCCCCGGTGGTTTGACCTCGCCCAAGAGGAGGCGCCGGTCGAGGCGGCGGCGGCGCAGCACTGGTTTGCGGTCGCCCCGGACTACCCACCCTCGCGTGCGTGCCTCTCTCTCTCTCTCTCCCTCCCTCCCTTCCTGCCCTCGAGATTTCTCTGTTTCGTATTCCGCGTGGAGGGACGGTCAATCGGTCATTCGGGAAGTGGCTTGGGCTTGGTTTATACTGGAATGGGAGTGGCTCCTCACTCGATCGGTAGCTTGCGCTTGAAATGTGACGCTCGAATGTTCCTCCTGAGTATGATGTTTACGCAGAAGATGCCAGGTTGATTCGGTGGATTTAGGAAGTGGCTATGCTGCGAGATGTTTGCGATTTCTTGCTATTGGAGTGCAATCACGTGCATAAATGATCAGAGATAATTTCGGACTTCAAATTTGTGGTGCTTAGAGGGGTAAAATAGACAGGAGCATCTTATTCTTTCCAGCATTGTGATGATTTTGGTGAGAAGACGAACTTATCGCCATTTTGCAGGCCACCCAGCCTTGGGAATTTGTTGAAAGTTGAGGTTTTTTGTCAGGGTTGTACTACGATGGCCAAACGTCTCCCGTATATAGGTTGGTCTATTCGATAGTGCCACTGTTTGCAAGCAGCCGTCCAGTTTCAAGTGGTTAAATTAGTGTGGACATGTAGAGCTTTCTTTGCAGCAACAAAATCTTGTGCAATGGATTTTTGATTTGCAACTACTGCTGGAAGTCAATGATGACAAATGAGTAAAACGGGGTTATTATTGTGATAATTATTGATTGATTGACTGTATGGGAAACATTATATGCTACTACATATTGCTTCCTCAGTGTCACACTCGCTAAACCTTCCTCTTTTGTTTTTGCAGCTTTAATTGCAATGTTGTTAGCCGAAGATCTTGGATTGCAAAGCTTAAGAAGCACTGCAGATAACGATGCTGTTCATTGTACCACAACTTCTCACGAATGTTCCAGTGGTGCTGAACATGGACTCCATAGAGTTGAAGGTCTCAGATATCTTAACACTATCATTGAGTTCAACAAAGTCTACTTATTTCATTTCTGATCTGTTAATTTGTTTCATCATTCATTTGTTATCTACAGATGTATTCTTCTTTATTTTTATGAATACTATGGCTGAACATATGTCTGTGTTCTGCTTCTGCTCAAATTTCTTTGGGCTTTGTCTGTTAATTCTGAGTATTGCAGATCCATTGCTTGATTACTTTTCTAGAAACCATTGGGATTGCACTAGGAAAAAAAAAGGGGGGGAACTCCAGCTTTGCTGATACAAAGACTTGCTAGTCTTCTTGATTGAGAGGTGTCTCCTAAGTTACAGATCAACATGTTTTGCAGCATGCCAGTGGCTGCATCCGAAAAATCAAATATAAGCCCTCCTAATAGAACAGAAACAAGCTCTTGAAACTTCTCCCCACCCACCTTACTCTTGATGAGAACTAGACTGCACTTAACCTTTGTAACCACTTCTCCATTTACTTTTAAATATGCTTGCCTAGTCTGTGCCTGATATTCAGCCTAACATGTTTTCTGCATTTTCCTTATTTATTTTTTAAAACATATAATTATTGTGGTTTTGTGCTGTAAAATAGGACGAGGACCATGCAGTGTAGCATCAGAAAATGATCGAAAACCTATCATTCGAACAACGAGGAGGTGCACTTCCTCGAAAAGCTCCACTTTGATGAAGCCTACAGCTTGTCAATTAGCAAGGCAAAACAGACAAGTCGAAACAAAGAATTTGATGCTGTAAGTAATATTTTGTGTTACATTCTACCTGCCAGATTAAGATCCTCAAATTTATTGTGTTACACTTGCACTATACATGCTTTGTTATTCAAATTAATCATGCATTGTTAATTGTTGTCTTAAGCAATGGCCAAAGTAGCATATGCAAAATATTTTTTTTACTCATAAGTACTTCTTCAATTAGTCTTTCAACATTTCCCCTTCATTTTTTTTTCATCGAAACACCTGGTATTATTAGCCACCATTTAATTAATGTTGAGCAATTAAATGCACGGCATTTGCCCTTGTTACTTTGAAAACAAATGTTTGGACCTGAATTTGTTTTATATTCAGGAGTAAAAAGTCAGTGGGCGTGAGAAGCGAGAGAACTACCATGAGTTCAAACGATTGCACATATCAACCTGCAAAAAGGCAGAGATTAGAAAATGGGCATCTTAACAAGGTATGCTGCATTTCCTCTACCAAGTAGTAGTGTCACTTGTCCGCACTTTCAAGTTTTTGTGTCGTTATTTCACACTGGGACCTTTAGCACTTTACTGAAATGAACGTAATATAGAATGCTGAGCTGCATATTACGTGCCTTGATGCTGGGCGAACATGCCAATTAATCGTTGGTTCTCTGTTGCCTACATATCGTGTCAAAGGGCAACCCTAGCTTTCTTCAAGTAGAAACTGAAATTTAAGTTCCTTCATCAATTGTTGCCAGTTTGTTATTGAAAGTGCGGAGAATCTTTAGAAATTGGCAAGAACTTCTATTTTTATGCCGAAATATTAGCATCACCAAACATCCTTTAAAACATCTTATTAGTAAGAATTGTGTGTGTATAGTGCACTTGGTATCTTAAGATGTCTGTGAACCTTGAGGTGGAATTCAGTGCGACTTTTACTGCATGACTTTGTTGCTTGCTCTTTACTGAAGCTGTTTGCTCTTGGTACAGGCTGCTGCTACTCACCAGCCTGTGTTTATTCATAAAAATCATGAAAAGGTAAGAATATCTTCAAATACAGCCCATTAAATTGACTGTAAATCGATGTTAACCACCCATATTCTCTTATTTGTACTGTTCCTATTCTCAGGCTATTTGTACTGTTCCTATTCTCAGGCTATTTATATTGACCTGTTCCTATTCTCTCTCTCTCTCTCTCTCTTTTTTTGTAAAAGAAAAGTGCATATGCTTGCTACTTTTATAACTAGTCATAGCTGTTGTATTGTGCTCCACCTTACAGTATCTCATACGGATATCGCTAATATGTTACAAAACACAGGCATTATACTAATTTCTTTTAGTTTATATTAGTTATGCCTCATTTTGCTGACAGCATAACACAATGTCTTGTACGTGCTCCAGAATGCTGCGAATCGTAACATTGATCGTCCTACTGGTTTACCTAAATTAAAGATCACAGTACCTAGAGAACCTGAGTTGGCAACGAAGCAAAGAGCAGAGAGATCAAGGATTCTAAGAGCAATGTAAAGTTATTTTCACGCCATGTTTCTTTTGTTTCCCGAACGTGAGGTTGTTCTATTATATTAGTTTTGACACTTTGTATAATAAATGCAGGCCAACTAATACAAAGCAGATAAATCAACGGCATGCACCATCTGCTACTACAATGCATGCGGCACCAACTAGGAAGGTGGGGCACCATCGAGCAAGTGGCATTCCATTGTGTCATTTGGTTCTCTTTTTCCTTTTTTTTAAAAAAAAATAATCTATTTGCACACATTTCTTGGGTGCTAATCGAAATCATTGTAGAATCACTGTCTCAAAACATAATGAGCAACCTTGCTAACTGAGATATCACTAAGTATCATGATCTGTGGAAAGCTATAGTCTTACACTCTTTATGTGATTCTCCAGCAGGTAGTAAATCCGACTCGAGCTACTGATCATCAGCATACAAGTAGACATCATGTTGATGTTGGGCCAAATGTTCCAGCATGTACATCCAATCTTTCGAAGCATCTTAACAAGTAACTCTATTTCACATGTACTTTAATGTCCATTTCTACAATATCTTTCGTCTGCTGGAAAAAGAACTTATGCATGCTTTCTCTGTTATCTATTAGCAGTGTTGATAAAAAGCCAGAAGATTGCAGAGGTGACCTGTTTAAATTTAAAGCTCGGCCTGTTGATAGAAAGGTAGCTGACATGTTTATATCTTCTATTTCTATTTTTGAATGCATTTTAATTTGGAAGACTCTAAGTTTCAGCTGGCCTGGACACTTACTTTAAAGTGCCTTTCTTGGACTGTATTCAAACATTGATAATTCTAAGTATTGCTTGATGATATAGTTGAATAGGGAACAGCTATAGACAAACTATATCACCATATGAAGGTTCATGCTTTACAATTTGTTAATCTTGCATCTTCACTATCTGAAGGTTCATGCTATATCACCATAAAAAGCACATGCAACTAGTTAATCTTGTATCTTCTTTGTGATACAGATACTAGCAAGCAAAGGTGACGTTGGTGTATTTAGAACTGCAAAAAGGAATACAACTGTGCCTAAGGTAGTTTCTATACTCTTTTGCCTTCGCTCTCCTGTGGCTGAGAATGTTTAGCCCCTCGATTTCTCAACAAATCAACCTTTTTTTTTGTGTGATTTGAAATTGTAGGAGTTCAACTTATCAACAGGCAGGAAAGGCAATCCAACTCAACCTGCTCCATTATCTGAACTCTTTAACAAGGTTTGTACTATTACACAAAATAATAGTTAGCACTTGCATTAGTCGCACTAACATTTACATGAACCATTTTGTCAGCTTTCTTTGACTGCTGGGGCACACCGTGGAATAGAGCGTCAGACCACCGGTCTGCCTAATTATATCACCACCAAGGTTCCCTCTTTGATCCCCTTTCATTTCTTGTTTGTGCTTCCCTTCCATTTCAATTCGAAGTGCTAAAAAACTCTTATTATATTGCAAGGATTGCAAAGAGAACATGATTGGAAACGTGCAATGCTAGTACTGGTAAGCTTTATCTATCGACAGCTTGAGATAGCTATCATGTTGTTTCTCAGAATTTTTTTATGTAAAAAAATGACTTAACCTTGCATTTATTTTCATTTTCAGACCAACTCATTCAGAATACAATATACTTAGATTTTTCTTTTGACAATGATTGGTTCTGAGTCCCCATCTGCACAAAGGTAAACATTTATCGTCTGGACATCGTTGTGCTTAAGCTTTTTTTTATGCGAAGTGTAATTAAGTTGCTGTATTGACAGCGTGCCCTATCTCCTTGTAGGCTAAGCGTCTGTTTTGGACAGTAGGGCCTGACAAGGGAGCCATACATTATTTTGGCATCAGCTAGTTTAACCCGGGGAACCAAACATTGTTTCTCGTTTCAGCCTGTTACATAGTTGTTGCTGCCGGGCAGCATTTGGCTGGGATCGTGTTTTGTACAGCTAGAGAAACCGTAGCGCCTAATGAGCCGGCTCACGTGGTGGTGTTTTGTGCATCCTGCTTTCCATGATCTGCAAAAATGTAACATGTTGCCATGGCATGCAAAGCTGTTCGCTTCTTCACCATGCGTCTCTCTTCCATGATATGTGCTCTCTTCTTCGTTGCTAGTCTTGTTCCATGACCTCCAACCCGTCGTCGGGGGTAAATGTCGTCGTTCCTGTAGATGGTAGCAGTAGCACCAGGAGTCGCCTGTTAACAGTTGAATTGAGCAGCGTTGGCTGGCCGTGTCTCAGGGAGCGGTCAGGCTCACGCATCATCACCTGGGCCCTGGATATCCCACGCCGTGCACATCGGTCTGTCAAATCGTGTCCGAATAAAGCGCAGCTCCTGTTCATCTTCCCCGTCGCTTCGCGCGGATCCCGATCCGTCTGACGCGGCGTCAGCTTCGACATATTCCTCAGACCTGCCTGCTGCTGCTGATCGGACGGCACGTCGGCGACCCTCGTCTCTCTCTCTCTCGTCCGCCGCCACGGCCTCACGGGCGCAGCATGCCGGCACGAACTGGCGCCGTTTGTGGCCTTGTCGTGAACCGCATGCGTGACAGGAATCCGGAACGGTACAGTGTGGCCGCCACCGTCTCAAGTGAATGGCGCCAGGACATGTCTCTGCCCTGCTTCGACCTGCTGCTTGTCAGGGAGAGCACCTGAACTGATGCCATGGTGTGTGCGTTATCAGCTACAGGGCACAGCAACGTCTGCTGCTACACAGAAGGCTTCCATGCTTCAGTTCAAAGGCTCAAAGCAGCCATAGCAGCGGCTGGTACCACGCATGGTTGGGTCAAATCGGAGAAATGAAGGGACATTTGCTCGCAGAACTGGCATTGACTAGCAGACGACACAGAACTCGCCCTTGCGTGCAATGGTCCAGACTGTTTATAGTTTTGACTGTCATGCGTGTCTTTTACCTGTTCACCAATACTCCCATAGCTCAGAGCATTTCCCAGCAAAGATTCCAGAAGCAGCAAAGAGCGAACAAATGAGACGAAGTTATCCACACATGAATCCAAATTTCGCTGTGAGATGCACATGAGGTTGGATGTAAAC
Source organism: Eragrostis curvula (assembly GCA_007726485.1). Classification (NCBI taxonomy): domain Eukaryota; kingdom Viridiplantae; phylum Streptophyta; class Magnoliopsida; order Poales; family Poaceae; genus Eragrostis; species Eragrostis curvula. The sequence continues at coordinate 54,469,699 of CM017441.1, forward strand.
AACTCGTATTACTTCACAAGATGTAAACAACTCGTATTACGTCACAAGAGTTGCTAGCTAGTACATTACTCCTTATCCGAGCAACAAGACAGGGAAACAGCCAAAGAGGCATAAATTCAGATCAGCCATACTCCAGACACCTACCCGTACACAGAATGGAGCAAGCAGAGCAAGTCATAAATTCGTCAAAAAGAGCGGTGGCATTTCATTTACATTGCACAATTCTGTCCAATGCAGGATGCATGGTTACAATTCAATGCGTTTTCCAGGGTCAAGAAACTCATGGCTTCTGACTCTGAATCGAAACACATAAATGGCTCGGATTCAAGGCCCTCACGGGACACCTCTGATCCATCCACTTCTAGATTACACCAAAACCACACTGCGATCCTAGCAACAACAGAATCTTCTTCCGATTAATGGAAATTGACAAGAACAATGGACATCATCAACAGCTACTCCAAATCCTAAGCCTATTTCCTGCACTGTGCTACTATGCTTTTACTAGCTTCTTACTTCCAGATCTACTTGGGAGAAAAATTTTGGAGTCTCCAAAGTGAAGATGAGAGAATCACGATATTGTGTGCTTTGATATGACCTCGCCGAACTTCACGAACCATTGCTCGTCGGAGGAGCTGTTGTCTCCAATGTCAGACACGTCGTGTGTCATGTCAGCTGCTGTCGTTGCAAGGAAGCGAGTGTAGTCGACTGTCTTTGATGAAGGAGGCTTAACAGCAGGGGCCGGCAGGAGGGACAGAAGAACCCTTGCGACCTCGTGCATGGTTGGCCGGTCGGAGGGGTGCCTCTTGGTGCATAGCAGGGCGAGCTGGAAGGCCTTCCGGACGAGGCTCATGTCTGTGCACGTCACTGACACCTCTGAGTCCACAGCCTCCATCACCGTGTTGTCATCAGCTTTAGAGAGTATCTACAAATGCAAGGTACATCCAGTCATGCAAACCATTGCACGAAATCACAGTACTAGTAGTTTGGCTAATGCAGCTACATCTCATTACATTTCACTATTTCCTTTTATGGTGTAATAGTGTAATAAAAGGAGGTAAGAATCTGATTAGGAAATCCAGTATGGGTAACTTACCAATTGATGCAAGTTTGATTCGTTGTCGACAGCCTTCATCCCGGTGAGCAACTCCAGAAGAACAATACCAAAGCTGTAGACATCCGATTTCTCATTGAGCCTTGATGTCCGGGCGTACTCTGGATCAATATAGCCGATGGTTCCTAGAACATAAGTGGAAGCATGGGATTTGGCAGCCGGGACACATTTGGCGATGCCAAAATCCGAGAGATGTGCTTCAAAGTTCTCATCAAGGAGGATATTAGAGGACTTGACATCCCTGTGAACAATGCGTGGGTTGCAGTCATGGTGGAGATAGGACAGCCCTTGTGCAGCACCAACCGCGATCTTCAACCGTGTGTCCCAATCAAGCTTCACCTTCTTTGATGGACCTGAAACGGAAGCAGAAATCGTAAGGACAATGCTTAATGAGATCAACAGAAGGGCGTAAGAAGAGAATGTGATGAAAATTCAGAATCCTAACCGTGAAGAAGATCCCACAGGGAACCATTTTCCATGTAATCGTAGAAGAGCAGGTTTCCATGTGGAGAGAGCGAGAAGCCATGCAGGCTGACAAGATTCCTGTGCCGGATGCTACCAATCGTCTCCAGTTCTGTCTCGAACTCTCGGAGGCTGTGGTTATATTGACTGTAAAGCCGCTTGACAGCAATGGCCTTGCCACTCTTGAGCACACATTTGTACACTGTACTTGATGCGCCATAACCAATGATGTATTTCTCGCTCAAGTTCTCAGTCAGCCTCATAATGTCTTCATATGTATGGATAGCCATGTCCATTTGAAGGCTTACAAGCTTTGGTGGACCTGGGACATGATCAAGAGAGGAATAGATCAGTGTCATTATATTAGGATCTAGCTCTGGCATAGACTGCAATTCAAGGGGTGAGATAAACCTTGCACTGGCTTGTCAGATCCTTTCTCCGGTGGTTGTGGTCGATTTGTTTTGTATATTGCCAATAGCATAAGGCAGAGAAATATTACGAAGCCTAAGATGATGCAAGCAATTGCCGTCCGAGAAATAACTGGATCATATGTTATGTAAGCATGAGACAGAAGAAAATAGTTTGTGACTGTTGAGTATTAGCTTAGGACCAGTTTGGTACCTTTAGTTCCATGAGAGTGTCCACAGGTGGAGTCTTTGCAGTACACATGCAGCATTGGATTACCCATAAAGCTGCATTTATTTATCGGTTTCATCAGAAATAATAATCCAATAAAAAAGGATACCAAAAAAAAAAAAAAAACAGATGGAACTATTGGTTAGTACCTATCCATTGGGAATTTTGAGAAGTTCTTTGCGGACGGGACACGTCCAGAAAAGTTGTTGTTTGACAAATTCCTGAGGAGATGATCGTGCATAATTCAGTGTTGGCGAAGTTGTTTTCGATGCTTATAGAACAAATTTAGCACACGGAACTTACAAGGTGTTTAGGCTGAAGCAATTAGCCAACTGAGGTGGGATCTCTCCAACCAAATTGTTGTTGTTAAGAATCCTGCATTGCAAAACAAAGCTCTGTAAAATGCCACGGTGGCATGCAGTCAAATTTAACAGATAGTATCAAGAAAGGGCACTCACAGACTATCAAGATTCTGCAACTGTCCAAGTTCTTCAGGGAGATGACCAGATAAGTTGTTGTTGGATATGTCACTGTGCATTAAAAAATAGTTAAGATGATCCATATGTGGTCAGAAAATTACTTTAACATATCACAAGAGTGTTTACTTACATTACTTGAACGCTCCTCAAGTTCCCAAATTCAGCAGGCACGGATCCGGTAAGATGGTTTTTACTCAAATTCCTGCATTTACAGTTTGAATGTTAGGCAATAATTCCATTAATGAAGACAAGAATTCAAAAATGTCGGTCCTCAACATACAATTCAAGAAGATGCTCAAGATCACCAATAGTAGGAGGAACTGGTCCAGAAAATTCATTGTAGGAAAGATCCCTGTGCGAAAATAGAAAGAAAGGTAGGCATCATGATAAAAGAGCAGCAAAACAACAACATAACTCTGAAAATTCATAGCACTATGTAGGAGACATAGGTAAAGGATATACTTACAGTGTATCCAAGTTGATGATGTGACCAAGTTCAGATGGAATTTGTCCTTTGAAATTGTTCGAAGAAAGGTTCCTGTAATTTGTTTAAGCTAGTAAATGTTCGACTCCGATATGAAGGAACAATAATGTGTTGTTGAGTAAAATTTTGTAAAGAGGCCGGTGCAAGTGCAACTACTCACAGGAACGTCAAACTCTCAAGCTTCTGGAAACCAGCAGGGATAGAGCCATTTAATTTATTGCCATAAACATTGCTGACAAGAAAATAAACATGATTAAGCATGGAAAAGCAAAATTGTGTCGGGTTCTACGATAAATATATCCTTACAAACTTACAATTTGTTTAGTGCAGCGCAAGAACTGATGTTTGCAGGAATATTACCCTCAAGATTGTTGTTGGCAAGATTTCTGTAGAAATGCAGAACTAGTCTCAGATCACACAGATCAAAATATATGCTAGTTTGTACATGTTATAAGTTCGTACAATTCAAATAATTCGGTGAGCTTGCCAAGCTCAGATGGAATTGTGCCCACCAGTTCATTGTCATTCAGCTGCCTGGATGGAACAAATACCGAACCTCATCAAGATTACGCATCAACAGAACGCCAAAATTGTTTTGTTAACAATCACTTACAGGTAGCTAAGTTTACTCATGTTCCCCAATTCTGGTGGTATGTGTCCAGTAAGTTTGTTGCCATGTAAATAGCTGAAAAGAATGGTGATATAAACTATTAATAAAAGGCGAAAAATATGGTTTGGGAAAGAAGAGTATTGTTGATGGTACTAACAGTTTGCCAGTGTAGGATAGGTTGCCTAGTATTGGAGGAATTGGCCCAACCAGTTCGTTCTCGCTCAGGTCTCTGAAGCATCAATTAAGACAAAAGAACTCATTTTAGAACTAGTAAAGAAACCAGCAATGTGGATTTAGCTTTTGGAACTTAATTCTACTTACAGAACTGCAAGAGCTTGCATGAGGCCTATCACTTCTGGAATTTTCCCAGTCAGTCTATTTCCTTGAAGTGACCTGTAAAACAAAAGTGCATCCATCAAACGGAAGGCAAGTGCAGCATTTACATATGCATGAGTAGGTTAGCTAAGGAAACAGAGCATTGCAGTCGTATAATTTAAAAGCTTAGAAGATTTCAAGAAATCAGCAAGACTTACAGTGTGGCTACTTGAAGGTAACCTATGTTGTAAGGTATTTCTCCTGAGATTTGGTTGTATGAAATGTCCCTGCATAGTTCATACAAAGAATTAGTATCATACTGCCCGATACTGAAAACCAATACAGTAATCGAATTGCCAAAAGAAAACATACAGAATCTCAAAGCTAGTGCAGTTCCCAATGCCCTCTGGAATGGTTCCTGTGAGATTGTTTCCCCTTACATCACTGCAGATATGGACGGCAAGCAATGTCAGTTAATAAGATCAAGCTGGACCGTATGCATCAACAAATACATGGGGGCAGGTTAACTTACAAGTACCACAGACCAGTCAGTTGGCACATGTCAGGTGACAGTGTTCCAGTCAGTGAGTTACCCCTCAAGCCTCTGAAGATCATGAGAACAGATATGTCAATGCTTGGAAAAATCTTCCGAGTAAGTAAAGGGACATGATGTAGAGTTCTTACAGGTACTGCAGCACTTCATTCCAGTAGATGAGCCGTGGGATATCGCCAGTAAGCTTGTTCTGCGCTAGATCCCTATTCCAAGAGAACAAATGGACACTTCATTACCAAAAACTACAGAAAATACAAGAGATGTGACAAAAAAAAAATCTTAGTCTGCACATCATATCACAAAATGGTACTAGCTTTCTTCATACAAACAGGGCAGAGAGAACAAAAGGGCAGGGTTTGAACAAACAGGACACAAATCACCAATTACGTCCACGAACCATAAAATGGTAAAGAGTCACAGTTAGAGAAAGGTCCTAGGAAACTTACAAGATCTTAAGATTTGGAATCTGCGACAATGTGGAAGGAATGGGTCCCGTGAGCTGGTTGTTCTTCAAAATCCTGGGTGAAGAAAAGGGGAAGAAAAATATCACATGACCAGCAATACAGAGGCATTAAATAAGTAGGTAAGAAGCAATAAATCACAACGAAACAAAATCACCGATACTGCTTGTATCATACAGTAAACATTACACGACAATCATGAAATGCAAATTACACAATTGAGCTCCCAGTTTCCACAGCGAATCCCCAAATATCCCACATATGGGTAAAAGGTGATCACATCTCAAAAGATAGTACTAAAAGGCAGACAACAACTAAGAACAGAGATCTTACAGCTCATCGAGCTGCTTGAGCTTGGAGATGGAGAAGGGGATGTCTCCATACAGCAAGTTGAAAGACAAATCCCTGCAAAGGCAAGAACAAACAGAGCCCAATTAAAAAATACACTAATCTACAGAGGAAAGAAAGGTGATAATAATAACACAATAAAAGAAGACTTGGATTGGGGCAGTACGTACAAATATTTTAAGGAGACACAATCCCCAATCTCATCTGGGATTTGGCCCGTGAGCTTGTTCCCCTTGAGATCCCTACAGGAGCAAACCATTAGCAAACAAATAAACTAATCGGGAAGCAAATCAACGTGCGTCGGCTCAAAGTAAAATACTCCCTCCGTCCCAGTTTACTTGGCATTCTGGGAGTGTTTTCTAGTGTCCAGATTCATGGAATGTTCAATTAACCTGAACAGACAGGTTGTCCAGGTTCAAAGAATGTTTAATGAATCTGATTCAGAGCCAGAATGCGAAGTATTCTGGGACTGAGGGAGTACTAAAGAACCTTGTCACATCATGGCGTGAGGGGTCAAATCAGGTGTAGTCAAATGCACAAACACACAAGCTGATGCAAGGAAGGGGGAACTGTACGGGCACTCACACGGACTGTAGGCTCTTGAGGTCTCCTATAGCTGGCGAGATCTCCCCTCCGAGGTTTAGATTTGACAGGTTCCTGTTTGTTCACAGTAAACAATCTCATCAGACGATTATTCCTTCGCAGCCAAGAGATAAGAAAAGAAGGCTCTCTTTTTTTTGCAACGAAATGTGGGATACTCCTCTAGAAGCACAACAGTTCCATAAAGGATCACACTTCTACTACGGCAACGAAGATTTCATTTCAAGAACAGAACTTCAGAGCGAGAAAAACGTGCTGCAAGTGCTAGAAGGCAAAAGCTTCACAGTGATTTGCATTTTGCTCTTGATCAAAAACCAAAATGCAAGGGAAACAACAGCAAGAACAAACTTGGAACACCGAATGCAGACAGGAAGAAGCAGGAGATGGAGATTTCAAGGACGCCGTCACGCAACGGCAAGGCGGCAAAGCCAAAGCAAACAACGAAAGAGAGGGGTCGAGGACTCACAGGGCAACTACGGCGAAGGAGGCGCTGTCGCAGGCGACCCCGCGCCAGGCGCAGTGGTCGCGGCCGCCGTCCCAGTCCGCCAGCGCGTTGGCCGCGTTCCCGAATCCCGCCTTCACCGCCATCAGCGCCTGCCCATCCCCGCCGCCGCCACCTCCTCCCGCCTCTGCCTTCGCCGCCGCAGCGAGAAGGACCAGCACCACCGCCCACCGCCACGGCAGCAGCGCCGCCGCCATCCCGCGAATCCGCAAGCACCTTTGCTGGACTGGTCCGCCCAAGTCCCCAGCCCCAAAGGCACCACCTTTACCGCCTCCTTCTCCCTCTTTAACAACCAACCAACCCCGGCCGGCCAAGAAGACGCCGCCACTTGCTTGACTACGAGCTAGTAGTAGTACTCCTATCCTAGCTTGCAGAGGCACCGGCACCGGCAGCGCCGCTCCATGTCCATGTGAGATGGGCCGGCCTCTCGCAGGATGATGGAGGAGGAGTAGGAGTAGGAGGGAGGGAGACGGGGTCGGCGTGCGATGCGAACGGTGTGATTTGTGGTGGTGGAGGCGATAGCGACGTGACTGTTGTTGCTTTCGGGGGGCAGGGCAGCCCAGCCGCTGCACTGCGCTTGCTCGCTCCCTGCCGCTGCCTCGCGGAGAGAGAGAGAGAAAGAGGTGGTGGTGCTAGGAGAGAGAAGAGGTGGTTTAAGGCTGACGATTCTTGGCCCACCGCGTCAGAGACCGGCCCCATGCAGAGGGGTAAAACGTGTAGGGGGCCCGTGGCCTCCATTTTTAAACCTCTCCATGTCCTTTGGCTCGTTTCGCCACTGTGACAATGACACGCTGGTCCTACAGTTCTAGGGCCACGTGTCAGTGAGCGAACAAGCAGCCTTGAGTTCCACGGCAGCGTATTGCCGTGCCCACCTGTCAGAGTGGGTGGGTGAAGGGTTTAACCCGGGTTTAAGCGAGGCTTAACAGCGCGCGCAAAGCAGGCAGCGCCCCAGCCGCTCTCCGGGATCGGCTGCGCGCGCACAACACAACCTTGTGGCCACTGGTGTGGCTGGGGCCAGGGCGGCAGGCAGGTTGCGCGGCGACAAACCTGTACGTACAGAAGATTGTACCGGCGCAGGGGTCACGCCGCGGTCGTGAGTCGTGTCGCGGCGGCGGCGCTCTTCCCCCCTCCTCGGTTCCCGTGGTCACTGACCTGATGACAAGCCGTGCGCCCGTACCAGCACCTGTTGCTGATTAATACAAGCTCGTCGAGCAGATGTTGGTTGATTAGATTAAGGGGAGGTGTAGACGGCTAATGGCAGCTATTATTGGCTAATAACCATGGTTGGTGGTCTGGTTAGACCAGACTACGTGTCGAGGAACCAATAATGGAATGAGGGTTTGTCATTCGGTTACCAAAAGGGATGTACTAGAAACGATGAAGAATTTAGCGGAGTCGATGGGTTTGTCATTGGGGTGTTCGTTGCATGGGGTCTAAACTTTAAAGGGGTTTAAATTCTAGATAAGCTATATTAAATAAAGTTTAATTACAAAACTAACTACAGAACCCTGGTCTAATTCGCGAGACGAATCTAATGAGGGTAATTAAGCCATGATTAGATAATTATACTGTAGCATTACTGTACCAAAACAAAGATTAATTAGGCTTATTAAATTCGTCTCGAAATGAGCATTCATCTGTCAAAAAGGTTTTGTCATTAAATTTTATTTAATGTTCCTAAATAACAAGATTCTTTTTAATGTGACATGCTCTAAATTTTAGAGGGGGTGCGCCGAACGCACCCTCGGTTACCAAAAGGGATGCAGAATTTTGAAATTAGCCTCCCGTTAATCGTATTCTATTATGCCATTCAAAACAACTAAACAATATCTTAATATGATCAAATACAAATTATTATTATAGGTTATACAATTGATTTTCTTTTGCAAGGTTTTGTTTTGGTGTGCCCATTCACACCCCATGCCCCATGTTATCTCCGCCTCTGGTGAAGCAAGTAGCATCGACCATAAGGTGACCGAGGAGCCGCATGCCAACGCCTACAAGATCGCCGATTTGGAGGCCATGGTGCGCACCCTGATGCGCAACAAAGATAAGATAGAAGGAATTATCCTGCAGGAATCGAAGAAGAACTGGGAGTGTGGCAAATAAGTTCCGAAGTCACCGACTCATTGCTCAACCATGACATTTGTGGTCGAAGCTGTTGCCTCAGACTTTCTCTAAACCGATCCAACTCACGCTAGGCACTCATTTGAGTCATCTCAGGGACCTTCCAATTCATGAGGATGTTTTAACCGTCGTCGTCATGTTCCTTGCTCCATCGTAGCCCTGATGCTTGGCTACGAGGACGATGAAAGGCCTTTGTTGCCACCGACGGAAGACGGCTGCCACAATGAAAACGGGAAGCCACGGTCAACAGGTCACTGCAGGGCATAGCAAAACAATGTGCGAGCTGCAACTGGCTCTGTAGGTGGAGAGGCTAGAAGGGACCGATGCCCCCCAACCCCCCCCCCCCCCCCCCCACCCCCCTCCTTCTAAAGTCATTTCGCCATCAAAAGCAACTGAACAATACTCTAGTTATCAACTATTTAGATAATATTTCATAAAACGAGCAAAATAGTAAAACAAGAATCAGTTGTCAACTATTTAGATAAAATGAGAATACATTTGACTTAACCTGACCAAATAACAATTATCAAAGGTTATACAATGGATTTTATTTTGCGGAATTTATTGGGTGTGCGTGTGACCCATGCCTCACTCTAGCTCTGCCTATATATGTGCATCAATCTCTAGTGCAAAGTGTTTGAATACCACAACGTTGCGCTGTGAATTAGGACGTTAACGTTGTATCGCTTTTGTTCATGGGTGGACCATCCCATACAACAAGGTGCGCGCTACCCATGTGCACAAACAACAAGGTTCAATGGAAGGTGTCATGGTTCGTCATGGCTGAAGTATAAGTTACCCCTCCTAAAATCTTAGGCATGGTTCGCTACCACTTTTATTGACACAAAAATGTGTATATGACCACCCCATACAAGAAGGCGGAGTTGTTTCTCCATCTACCTATGATGGCATCCAGTGCAACAACAACAAGATTTAATGGAAGGGTGTCATGGTTCGTTATGGTCGAAGTATAATTTGCCCCTCCTAAAATCTTATGCATGGTTCGGCACCATTTTGCTTTACACAAAAATGTGTATGGTTCTTTGATGCAAACATATATTGCTTTTTGGGACGAACTACAATGCGCAGACAATTTTCTTGCCTAGACTTCTATTGTATCGATATGATATGCGAGCATTGGGATACAAGATTATGAGAAAGTTGTATAATACTAGTAATAGGAAGAGAAAACCAAACTAAGAACTACTCCATGGAATTGGGTTAATGTCAGCCATATGTGTGCTCGGGGACAGGCGGCCATGCATGCGGTGCGCGCGGTCGCAGCAGCCAACGTGTACGTACATGAGAACTACCAAATCAAGGCCATTAACGCGATACACAAACACGGCGCTCTGATTCGATCCGTGAGCCGCATCTACTTCTCCTTGCGATTTCTTCTTCGTTTCACGTAAGCATACATCTCTGCATCCATGTACCAGAAAATTCAGAGCGCGCAGGCATCAGCGAGCTGCAGCGCCATTGCCTTGAAGCCGATTACGCAGGCAGCTGCGATCGAAAGTAACTGCTGCTGCTGCCTCCTCTGCTCTCTGCATGGCTCACACCTGCGACATGATCTCGAGACGGCTGCAATGGCGAGAGCTCTCTGCATCGTGCACACACTCATATGTTGGGTCATGTCATGCGACCATCGAAATGCTAATCGGATGTACGTACGCTCGCAGAGGGTGGGTCTATCTATATTTGTGTGTCGTTGCAGGACCCGAATTAATCCACCCGTTGATCGATCCAAGACAAGGCGTGCATTGCAGGATCCAAGACAAAATAATTGATACTAACACCCTACTAGTGTTTTTAATGGATGATGAGTATACACATGCGGCTATACGCGATGATCAATCTCTCTCATGGGGCTAGGATATGACCATATCATGCATTTGTAACTCACAAAGACACAGCAATTATGATGGAGATTGCTCGAGCCATGGGCTATCCGATAGTGCCATACGACGTGCATGGTTCCAGTGTTGCGGTTTTGCTTGAGGCTTTAACAACTTCACAACACCTGATCTTCTTCTTTTTACCCCATGGATGAGCTACTGTACAAACATTTGCTGCGTAACAGTGCCTATAAGTACGGATGATGTGCCAAATCATTTTCTTTCTTTTACAGATTTCCTCCCCTGACAAAGCTGATACGCTTGCTACACTCATTTCATTTGAGCGCCGCGCCGCAATGCATGCCGGCCTGGCTTCTTCTTGTAGGCTAGAGGCGAGACAAGGCAAGTACTCAAGCAGCAAGAAGTCAGATAATATACTTCAAAAAACGATAAATATTCACATATGCAGATCTATCTCATGCGAGTCATGACACGTCTCAGGCTTTCAGCAAGTAGCCTCAGACTTGTGCTGTGGCTTTGCAGCCTTGATCCCCACACGGATAGTAGCTCTGCCCGGCATCGATTACACTGCGGCCTATGGTTAAGCATACACCAAGTGGCAAGTGTGTGTGTGACAACACAATACAGGCCAGGAAAATTAAGTAAAATTATGCATAAAGGCAGCCACACAGGGGCCAGCCAGCTAGAGACGCTGCACAGTGTTGCACAGGACCTACGCACACACGCACACCACATCCAAACAAATATGAACATTCCAAAAAGACCCTTGTCTCTCTCTACACACACCTTCTCTCTCTTCATCTCTGTGGCTGGCTCTGAAGAAAGCCCAATTGGACGCATCACGCATCAAGTTCTTGCCTTCAATGGGAACCAGTGCCCTCGCTCTCTTTTCTGCTGCCCTGGCCGAAAGCCTACCCGAAACGATGCAAGATGGCGCGCCTTTGTAACCGCAATGCAATAACTGGCTGGCATGGCAGCGAGCTAGCTAGAGCCGGGCATGGCCAAGCACTGCAGCATCTACTAGCTGGGCTCTCTCTTTGGCTGCCTGCATCGCGACGCATCACAAGTCAGCTGCTACTGGCCGGCGATGACACATGGGGCAACGGCTGCGTGCCTAGTTTTGGACTAGTCAAAAGGTTGCCGCCGATGCTGTTGCGATGTGGAGCTTGCAAAGAAACGCCATATAGCAATGGTGAAGTGCAGAGAAGCCAGCTCTTGCTGCGTTTGTTCTGCGTCTCGTGGCCTGTCCTTGCTTCGTTTTTACTTGGACTTTCCTTTTGATGATCCGAAGAGATGTGGTTGAAAGATGGGAGAGAAGCAAAGGGTGTGTGTGGTAGGGGACCAACTGAAACAGTAGCAGGGAAATTTCCACCTTCTCCCGGCTTGATGTCAACTCTTTGGAAGGTTTCGGTTTCAGGTTTCCCGGGTACTAGCAAAGTTCTGAAAATCTGTTGGACAGTTGCTCAGGTCAATTCAGCAGACTAAGTTAACATGAGTGCAGATGATCAGAAAATTTTCTTAAACAAGTTCACCCTCTGATGCATGATTGGAAGTGTTTTTAGGCTTTAAGCATGTGTGATCAAAGAGTTCCAGGTTTCATTTGAGGGAAAATGGTCTGAAACTCGCCCTGTAATTTCTGAAGCACAAACAAGGAATGCTGCTGTCCTGCAACTGTTCTTTGCAGAGTAACAGGAGCCCTTTTTTGTGCAAGATCACAGGTCCCATCAATCAGAAACAGCAACAAGCAGTTTTTTCTTGTTTCCGTGCACACAAAACCACGGGAGATCATGAACAGTCGCAGGCCTCCATAGCATATTGGAAAAATCCTTTCTTTACATTTCGTCTTCTGTGCATGGAGCGAATGGCCGGGGCTGCATCTCAGTCCACAATGGATAACGTAGTAGTGCTGGTGCATACAGGTGAATACAGTAGTAGTGTATCCTCTGATTTCTGGATCGTATCTGTATTAATCTACTCCACTCTGTATTTTGTACGTATACGTGAAGTGGCTAGGACCATGCGTTGCATGAATGGGGATGGATTGATTGAACCCATCATAGAATCCGTGATGGGTATCTCATCCACCTTTATTTACTTCGTCTTCTCTCTCCCTACCCAATGAACAAAACATGATGGAAGAAACATACGGCATCCAAAAAGTACAGAGAAAAAGAGAGTGTCGTGTTTGCAACGTGCCGCTTGTGTAGAAGCCCATGCGCAAAATGCAATGTTGTTTTTTCGGAAGCAAAATATAAGAGCATGTGCCATATGTCTACCCCTTAACTCAAGCAGCTTCAACCCATCCTTCTAGAATGGTTTCATGTGATTGAAATTTTGCAACATCTAATCCATAACCACCACAATAAGCACACAAGCCAACGAGTTGCTCTACAAAGAGAATGAGCCACACCATGGACCACACCTGGGCAACCCCAGCCTGCACACACAATGCAAACCCACCCCTTGTATATAAGAAAAATTGCAAATGAACCCTTGACTGCATTATCCATGCAGCGAGGTAGCCAAATTTGCCATTTTGAGACGCTGAAGGGCGGGTTTGCAAGAATGGTAGGCCAAAAGGGGAAGGGCACAGTGGTACTGATGCCTCCATTAACTGGGCCCAGTGGCCAAATTATTGCTGGCACAGCCGCACAAGCCATGTGGTGTGTGAGGATGCAGAGCAGAGCGCAGCGCACACAGACAGCAACGAGTGATGATGGCGCCCCAGAACTGGGGAAGATGATGAGAAAAAATGGTTTGTTGCTCCGGTTGGGGAGGGGGAAAGAGAAAAAGGCCAACAGGATTCCACATTGGTGGACTACAGTATCGCACATTGGTGGAGCACTGTTGTAGCCTAGGAGGCTAGAAATGTCCATCACTTGTTCGTATGTAGAGTGGACATTTGTTGCAGTTCGTGAAATGATTCGTGCTTGTTCTATGCGTGTGAGAATGTACCGCTCCATTCTTCACGAGCAAACAATACAGTTAGTTGTTCATATGCATAAAAATTCCATAACATCCATCCATGTCTCTAGCAAATTTTGAGCTCATCCATAAACCCAGTACACTGCACAATTGTACATGCGTCGAGGAGAGTACTCGTGTCTTGCATCATCTTTGTAGCTTGTGTTGGAGGAGCAGTGATGGTCCGTCCTGGCAGGGCAGTAGGGGCGTGGAGAGTATAGGGTGATGGGGCAGGCACTCACTCGCTTGCATGGCCCCAAAGAGGGAGCCGAGAAGGTTTCTTTCGGTTTCATTTCATTTCAGGGAGATCGAGATGGAGGACGATCGGAGGAACGAAAAAGCGTGACGGGACGTGAGCCCCCATCGATCAGTGCCTCCAAATCTGAGGCATTTCTCTGGACTTTTGGTGCTGCCTCTCGATCCATCATGGAATAACAGGATTCGTTCTTGTGACACGAGCTAGCTTTAGCCACGTAGCCTCTGTGTGTGTGTGTGTTTGTCTGTGCGAGTATCGTAGGACAGTGGAGCAGCGGCGGCGGCAGCGTAGGCGTCTGTTTGATGTGAGGTTTTTAGGTGCGGAAAGCGGCGTCCTCGCCCTGCGCCGTGGTCGGCGTCGTACGGACCGGCCGGCCCCATGGAGATGAACAATCAAAGATCAAGAACGTGGGGTCCTTTCTAAAAACTGTCAAGCACCGTGGTTTCGATCGGCGGCATTTCGACGAACATTTAATGGTTACATTAGTAACATTACATTCACTATGGTCCTTTCTTTGTTTGATGGTAATTAGCACGTCTCATGCTACATTTCATTTCCTGATGAAGCAATGCAAGGGCATCTGGCATTGGGATAGAATAGAACCTGGCGACCTGACGTGACCAGCACAATCTCCTGACACTGTTTGAGACAACTTTCGGTGCTGCTAACTCTGATGAACAAGCATGAAACCCCGGTACAATCTCGCGTCCGATTGGCGCTGATCCCGCATTCCACTTCACCAACCAGAATGCAGTAAGCAGTAGATCAGTGCACATCCCGCGCCAAATCGGCGGGACCCGCTCACCAGAACTCGCACGGAAACGTGGGCCCAACCACCAACACAGTCACAGATAATGCACCACCTAATCAAGAATCCTAAGCCATGATTGTACACATGGATTGTACATTTGTATTGAAGAAATGTTTGAAACCTGACACAGTATGTTGCACATGATTGAGAGGAGACGGTCAGGCTCTCTGAGGCCCAAGCAGCATCACAGTGTCATCGCTGTTCACCCCTAACTAACTAGTGCTCCCAGGTTGAGCCAGCCCGTGGGTGTCGCCGCCGACAGTCTCCTGTGCGGCGTGGAGAGCTCGTCGTGATCCCAGGTTCGTCCCAGATTAGCGTCCGTAGATGCAATGCAAATCATCCTGGGCTTCATCCATCCAGATCACACGCTTCGCTCACTTGTTTTGCCTGTTCCTGACATGTGAAGACTCCGTACGGATGCCCCGCGGAATTCGTTCCGCTGGCTCCGTTGGTTTGCGAGGATTTTTCACGGGTAAGCTGCTGCACTCGTGCCCGGTGGTGGATTGGGATCAGGATGGGTAGGGACGCCGCGCGACGCAACGCGGTGGAGGACCAGCAGCTTTGTCTGTCTGTCTGTCTGTCTACGCGACGCGAGCGAGATCCGTTCCTGGGAGGCGGCACATGTCCGTGCGACGCGACGCAACCTTTCTTTGGCGCTGTGACGAGCGTGGGTCAGCCAGCCGATCGCGACGTGTTGCTTCGGGCTTATCCCGGCGAGACGAGATGAATGCATGAATGGTCGGGGCCGTCGGCACACTCACCGCCCGCTTCTCCAGCAGTTTATGCGCAGTTCCAGTCTCTCTTGCAAGCATAAACTGCGCAGGGAATTTGGTCCAGCAGTTCATGCGCAGTTTCATCAGTCTCTCTTTGCCGCCAAGCCATATAAGAATCGGTCGTTTGTCTTGCAGAGAATTTGGTCCAGCGGAGGCTTGGCGGCAAAGAGAGGTATCTACAGTTAAATAATTTGTGCAGCCAGACAGCAGAAAGACCGAAGAACAGTAAAGGTTTGACATTGCTGGAAAGAATTTAAGTTATAACCGTGGGTTTTTACACCATGAGCTGCCTTTAATTTGCCCCAGCAAAGAACCCCATGAACTACGTGAGTAGCAGCAGCCCCAGCAGTCAGACAACACCAGCAGCCAAACAAGCGGTGCATAGGAGGTTTTTCCTTAAGCAAGGACTATACATTGTTACATACTGCTCCAGTGATTTGCGTACCCAATGTGGACCAATGAATGGGCGTGTGAACATTTGTGATTGTAAGCCATTACGCCGGGGAAATGATGCACAATTCAAACTATGGCTGTCTAGTTGCACATCATTGTCAGCTCGAACCGAACTCCTCGTTCCATTTCTCCAAGTCATCCCATTTGCTCTTCTGCAAGCTTGGCCTAATCACAGTCATTGCGTTCTTGAAGTCATCATACCTCAAAGGTCGCAACTGAAAGAAAAGGTAAAACAACAGGGGCAACTTCTTAAAGTGTGTTCCAACAATCCCAACTATTAGTGAAAAATAGCTAAAGATAACAAGTAACCTAAAGTACAGAAACAGCACAAGTTTATTTCAATGTTTGCACAAGTATTGTATATAATGTTTAAAGGACACAAAACAAAACCTGATTTGCTTCGATAGTAAGAATATTCTGTGGACCAAGCTCTCTTATTGGCATCATTGCGGCTTCCTCGCATAAGGCTCTTAGGTCACTGCCAGAATATCCTACAAGCACATTTATTTTAGCACAGTGGACCACATAGATCACCTTTGCAAGTCGACCATACACCAGAATAAATTCTTACCTTCGGTCTCTGCAGCAAGCCTTTCAAACTCACGAGCTGCAAGGCACCATATCTAATTTAGAATCTTGAGGTTAAGAGTTGTTTACATACACAACAACTACAACTTGCACAAATAATACAAAAGCAAAACTTCAAGGCTCTAACAAACTCATTTGTCTGCAATGCCACCTTCCAATCACTACATCCCATATAGCTTATGCTTATAAACATGACATGGGACTTAAGGAGGAAATGTGATAACAGGAATTCTGGCAAAACTGATAAATCACTTGAATACAATATGTAACAGTATACTTAAAATAAGAAGATATGTTTCCTAAGTGGTCAATGGAATATTGAGACAAGAATAAAAAGAATACTTGTATCAAAGAATAGCTGGCAAGATAAGCCCTTAAAGATGACTTACTTGATAATTTAAATGCTTGTCCTTTGAGCTGGTTTTTCAGAAGCAACCTCCGTACATTTATGTCAGGTAGCGGCACATATATTCTTTTCACCTGTTTTTAAAATTCGAAAAAAGGCATTAAAATATAGCAAATTCATGCACTATTACAAATGTTATTATGAAAATCAGTAATGAGAACAATCATGCACTGGCTAATACAGACCATAATAACCACACTATAGTAAAGATGAATCATATGTCACTTTTAATAGATGCACATGCAGTAATCAGCCCTCAAAAAGGTTTCATACTCAGATGTATATACATCACTTACTAAAAAAAATTAGATTATTTCTATAGTAACCTGGTTTCTTTTTGCAAATAGAGTTGGCAAATACAAAATATGCTTTATAAGTCTCGGTTCTTTATGGATTTGCTCTAGTTGCCACAATACACTATTGAAAAATATCTCAGGGAACGGGCTTCCAACTCCAAATAGTAACTCTAAAACTTACAATAATTAGTAGCCCTCAATATATATATTTGAACTTAGCATCATCTTACCAGTCTTCGAAGAACAGCATCATCCAATTCTTGTGGTTTATTAGTAGCCCCTGGTAAAAGAATTTCCATTAACAAAATACAGAAGAAAAAAAAGAAAAAGATTAAAGCATTCGGAAAAAGGCTAGCATGTAGACAGTGCCTTAGCAAATAGGTTCATACAAGTTGTGCGCATAACTAATCTAGAGATGCCCAAAATGAAACCACTCGATATGTCTCGGTGATAAAATTAAGGACAGAAAAGGTGAAGAAAAACTGTTATTTCCTTGCCTATCTTGTTTTTTAACACCCATGAAAGAGGATGGGGAGGACTCAAAGCTAACAAGGTAAACAGTACAGTAAGGAATATACTGATCGGATAATGCCAGCCCATCTAACATGCTATGTAATGCTAGAAACATTTTCATGAATGACAGAGCTACCACCCGAAAGAAGCATAATTTTGCAAGTACTGGCTAAGTCTGCTGAAGCAATAAAAAATATATGTTCAGTAATAGAGACTGAGGTCATTTAAGTTGAAAACCCAGATGTGGTTTGATATGCTTATTAGGGGCAAGAACGAATAGAATGAATCTAAGCAATAGGATACTGGGTCCGAAACAGCAGATGTAAAGAAAGTAGCAGGGCAATCTAGTTGCACCTTACAATGCCACCTATGACAGATACATCATAAATATTTTTCAATAAAACTGAGCATCAGGCCAAAGCTAGCCACAATAAATCAACTAGTGAAAGAAGAAAATGATGCTAACCTATAACAATTACTAAATCATCTGGATTCGAAGACACCCCATCGAACTGGATAAGGAATTCAGATTTCAGTCGCCTGCTAGCATCATTCTCGTTAGCTAATCTTGTAGACATGACGCTATCAATCTGTATGGTATAAGTCGGCCACCATAAAGAAAAGGAAGTCTTAGATTCCATTCTTACAAGAAAACAGTTAAAATGAGAAGAATTCCAAATAATTAAAAAAAAATCAGAGACTTGAGAAGCTAACAAAAATGATCAATATCAGAAGGGTTTATAACAAAGACCTCATCCATAAAGATGACAGATGGTTGTCTTTCAATAGCAACCATGAAAAGTGTCCGAACAAGCTTTTCAGCCTCCCCTACCTGTTTTGCCAACGAGGAATTGTTTTAGATTATGCAACATATAATACCAGATTTGAAAACAATGATGAGATAACCACATACCCACTTTGATGTCAACGAGGAAGCCGAAACATTAAAAAATGTTGCTTCTGATTCTGATGCAACAGCTTTGGCAAGCATTGTTTTTCCGTTCCCAGGTGGTCCAAAGAGAAGTAACCCTTACAGATGATATGAAATTCACATCAAATTGCTAATTGTTATAACAGGTCTCTAAAAAGCAAACTTAGAACGGAGAAGCTCACCCCTAGCAGGTCTTCGTAGTCCAGTGAATAAATCCCTCCGTTTAGTAGGCAAAATAACCATTTCCATAAGTGCTTGCTTCGCCTTGTCAAGCCCAGCTACAAATCAAAAGGAAAATCAAGGATATTGTATAGAATGTTGTACTGGAGTGTACATCAGACAGTGTTAGCTGCATACCAACATCATCCCATCTAACAGCAGGGCTTCTATCCACAATTGTTGTATTTATCATTTCGACAAGTTTGTCATCATTGCC
Organism: Eragrostis curvula; assembly: GCA_007726485.1. NCBI lineage: Eukaryota > Viridiplantae > Streptophyta > Magnoliopsida > Poales > Poaceae > Eragrostis > Eragrostis curvula. The sequence continues at coordinate 54,488,676 of CM017441.1, forward strand.
TCCACCAGCTCTTTGAGCAGGCCTAGAACCTCCAATAATATTCTTCTGAGGTGCAGACGCTTGGCCACCTCTGTTAAAGGTAGGGCTATTCTGAAATGTAGACTTTTGAGTGCTAGTTGCTGCTGGTTTTGAATTCCTATTGATAGGATTGCTTACAACAACCTACAATAACGACATAATTAGTTTTCTAATGTCCGATAATTGAAATCTGAAAATACTTGTGCGATGAACGTATGAACAGGAGCATTATTAGTTGGCCAAACAAATGGAGCATTGTATCAAATCAACATATCAGTAAAATAGTGTTAGTAAGGAAGGGCCAAAATAAAGGCCAAAAAGGTTCTGTGTAGAGTGTATGGCTATCTAATTTCACTGGAACAACCTATGTATATGATAGTGCAAATTCAAACAACCTAGATGCAGACTCTAAAATTGAGAAGCGACAAAACAGTTAATTCATGACTCAAAAGTTTGAAAAAAGATAACATCACCACACATACAGCTCGAAGTATAGTAACTATACCTTCTTCGGCGCCACAGCAGCAGCAGCAGCTCCTGCAAAACAACAAACAAGAAAGCACAAAATTAACTCACAATGAACTACAGTGAACAAACCAAGCAGGGAAAATTCATGCACCCAGCACGAAAAGGTTAAAGGGAGACTGTAAAACTCATGACATTCAGGTGCATCACATCCGGACAACAAATCAGAGCAGCACAATATAGCAGTTGTATCGGAAACATGGCTCACAAATCAGGCAATAGTTTGTAACTTCATACCACACTACTGATACTGATCCCTACATTCACACAGATAATAAAATCAACAATTGCTATCGGGCTACAGCTTGTAAGTGACATCAATCATCCTAAGACACACAGCCGATCACATTTCAGTGGCACATTATTACAAGGCAGCAAAATTGATGAGAAAAGAGTAGATACCTTGACCACCCCTCTGGCCAAGTACTCTGAGCCGCTCCTCCACCTGCGTCTGCCACTTGGCGATCTTCTCCTGGTACACCCTAACCTGCCCCCTCTCACTGCAAGCACAGCCACCCACTGATCAATCAGCAGCCCTAGCAGCGATCAGGAAGTGAGTGATTGGCAACCGGACACACCTGGACGAGACGGCGTCGGGGACGCGGGCGGCCTTGGCCTCCAGCATGACGCGGAGCGCGTTGCGGTAGTGCGCGGTGGCGTCGTCGGGGAGCCCCCACTCCTCGGCGCGCACGGCCTTGTCGATCTCCTCCTTGGCGAGCTCGAAGTAGCCCTTGAGCTTCACGGCCACGCGCTCCCCCACCACCGCCGCCGGCGAAGGAGCTGCCGCGTCCATGGGCGCCCCCGCCCCGCCCCCGGACGAGAAGAGCAGCGAGGAGAAGGTGTCCGCGAGCGTGCGGAGGAAGCTCATCCGCCGATGATGCAGGGGAGGGCGTTGATCAAGGCTGGGAGCATCGGGGGGAATCGACGCACGAAATTTTTGGGGATTTCGGTGGATTTTTCTTGAGCGGTTTGATCGAGCTGGAATGCTTTGCGTGGGCAATCGGGTTGTTGGGGAAAGTCCATGCCATGCTCCCGCGGCACGCGAAGTGGACGTGAGTTCTGGGCTGCGTACATGGGCCAATACAGAAATTTAACGAGGAAAGTAACTGGGCTTCTTGGGCTGATTGTATTCGTCTTATTGGGTTCTATGAAAAACGAGAAACAACATTTCAATACTTCAACTTTGTCTCTCTCAAAAAAAAAGAAAAAACTTCAACTTTGTGACAGTGTACGAACACAATTTTCAGCAGACAAAGTTTTTGACAAGCATCAGAAAGGGGCAGCTGCATGCAAAGCAATTTCGAGTCCAAATTACGCTTTCACCTCAGTCAACGCATGTTGTGCCAATATCGACATGGTCAATTGCTTTTGATTTCAGATGACCGTCGGGCATTCCTTCAGTCTTCACCTGGACAGTAGTGATACACACAGGACGTGTTTTCTTCTGGATAGCCGTGAATACTGGTCAAATAATCTAGCACGGTTGAAATGGTAATTGCATTGGAGATGCATTTTGTACAGAAAATAAAAGGAGACAAGAGATAATCACCTTGCAACACACAATCATCGTAGAGGGTTCGAGCACTTTTACAGGTGACTGGAACTTCCATTATATTGCTTCCGGCAGCATTGAGGGTGCGGCTGCATTCCCTCTCTGTTGTTCTGCATTCTCATGGCTGAACTCGTACTCCCTAGTGGTAGTTGAAATACAAAAAAGACACGTTTTATTTTGTGTAAATAACGACTATAGTGCTTAGTGATGCAAAAAAAAGAAAGAAAGAATGTGGTGTCGATAAAGGTTTGTTACTTAAACAAGTGGGAAAAAACAAATTGAGTTATAAACAGTAAATAAAAGAAATAAAAGAGAAGAAGATCCTACTGAAGAAAGCAAAACTGGCAGTAGGCTTCACTGGGCGTGCTCGGCAACCTATCTATCCGGCGGCAGGTGGAATGCAAGATATGCCTTTCGGAGCAAAATGCTCAGATGAATCATCTCCGGCCCCTGACTAGAAACGTGTACGTAGGGATGAGCACGTGTTCAGCATCACAACCGCAGCCAAGTGATGCGTGACGAAGGCATTGCTTGGCCAGCTGATCGATCGGGACGACACGAGCGAGCACGGTAGGCGGCGCCATGCATCCAGTGCTGCTGCTCATCCCGCAAGCACAGCTTGTAGGAGTAGATGGTTTGGGCGTGGAAGAAGTAGACGGCGTCGTCGTCCTCCACGTACGCTCCGCGGCCATGGTTCTAGGCGAGCGTGGCGCAGTCGAAGGTGAAGAGGCGGCCGGTGCGGCGGGTAAAGCGAGAGAAGGATATATGGTGGTGGTGCGCGTGCGGCTGACGACGGCTCCGGAGGTGTCGTGGACTCGTGGTATATATCCCCACTCCACTCGACGCCGGCGTCCTCGTCGAGGCGTTGCATCACGAGGTCGGTTGGGCCGTGGAGGATATGTTGTGGTGAGGTACGGCGTCCGGAGGTCGGGAACGGGGGACACGGCGGCGATCCTCGTTTCGTCGTGATCGGCGGCGGCGAGGTCCAGACGCAGCTGCAGGGGACACGGGGGATCGACTTTGTTGAGGTCGGAGGAGAAGTCTAGCTTGTTCCCGGGAGAAGAGGCAGAGCGAGAGCGCGCGGCCGTCAGGGCTACGCGTGGCCGCGGCGGCCGGCGGCATGCAGTCGTAGTCCCTACTCCCTGCCCGGCGCGACGCGCGGGATCCCCGGGGAGCAGAGCACTCGCTACGCCAGCGGCAAAGGCCGCCAGCGCATGACGACCTCATGCCGTGAGCGGCTCACACAATATGAATGATCCGAGCCACGGCGGCACAAGCTAGGCGCGGCTCCATTGTCACACCACCATATGGCTCTCCGTCATCAAACAGATCGCCGAGTGCAGTTAGGACGTCGGCGGTAGGTTCGGGTTGGGTATGCCGTGTGCAGGCGACAACGCCCATGGTGGCGGGTTGACGAATTGAAGGTCGCATGGACATGGTGCTCCCTCCAACATTTGGTGCCCTCTATCACTGATCCACTAGCGGAGTGCACGGATGCGGTAGCAGCTTGAGCAAGACAACAGAAAGCTAGCTTCATTCGGTGTCGAGAGTGCTGGTTGCCGTTGGGCTATGATGGTGCAACGACAGATGCCTAAGACTCGATCGGATGGTTTGAGATCGATGGTGGGCGGGATCACACTTTTACCACGACCGTTTGACCCTTGGCAAATCTTTGCTTGCTTTTGCGGAAAGAGCTTGTGAGCTTCTTACGATACAATGCTATAATATGGTGTCAATCATGGAAGAAAGTTCTTGTTCCAATATTCAGGCAACAATATTGTTCGTGGGCATCATTCTCCTCCAACAAGGCGTCACCTGGGTCTTAAACATCCTTTTCTTGCGAGTTTTTTTTTTTTTTAATGGTGAAGACCTTTGATTTGGTTATGACTAGCTAGATCAAACAACAACATCATTGGATGTCGTTCCCCTCCGCGAATACATCGGTTTGGACTTTTGGACTTCAATTTCTTTATTGTCATAGCAGACCACATAGCTTGACTTAGTTCGTTTGGTAGTTACTTCGGCACAATAAGGTTTTCTTTTCTTTCTTTTTTCATCTCTTGTTGTTGGCCCTTTATCCCAAGTCCTACAAGGCTACAAGGATTAGAAATGGATCTTATTTATTTATTGTTATTATACTTATATGCATATTTTGAGTTGCAGAGGACGGTCTCATAACAAATACCAATTTTTCTTAAAAAATGTTGTGGTGTATGAAAAATCCTACTCCCTCCCGTTTTTAAATATATGACACCGTTGATTTTTTTCGGTTGAACTTTGACCAACAAAGCAACAATATAGATTTAAATAATTCATTTTCGAATGTGAAATGAATATCATTGGATTCATCCTTATACACTTAACTATTTACACAAATATTTATAGATAAGACGAATGGTCAAAGTAACGAAAAAGTCAACGGTATCATGTATTAAAAAACGAAAGGAATATAAATTTTAAAAAACAAAAAGATACACAATACAATAAATAGATTAAATTTTCGTTATAAATATATATGATGCTAAGATTGGTCTTCTTCCTAATAAACGTACCAGTACACAAACATAAGAGCAACTCCAAGAGTTCTCTAAAAAATTACTCCCAAAAAGATGGTATTGGGAGCTTCCAAAAAATATTGAGAGCAAAGAAAAAATTCCTCCACCAACAGTTCCCAATATCCAGTTCCCAAAGAGGAAAAAAAACATCATTTGGGCCTCGTTTCCCGTCTGGCCCATACGTGCATCCAGTCCAAGTCAATAGGCATCTTCTTCCTCTAACCGTAGACTACGGATGGCATCTAGCCTGGTCAGTCCGTGAAGGCAACCGGCGGCTGCTGCATGCCCGTTGAGGCCTGGAAGCGTCCGTCGGGTAGGAGGAGCGCGACAAGTTAGTGCGGCAGTCAGGAAGACGAGGTGGCGGATACGACGGAGCACGACGCTCAGGCGACCTCCGTCAGGGTGCCGCGGCCATGCAGTTTTGTCAGGGCGGGAAGAGAGGAGGGAAGGGAAGAAGTGTTGCCGGCGGGAGATTTTTGTGCGCCGGAGGAGCGAAATTAGATATTGGGAGCGCGAGGAAGAGGCGGAAAGAAGGCAAGTGAACCTGCCCGGATCGGGAGCGCGAAAATATTAGGAGCGGCATTGGAAATCTGTTGGAGGGCTGGTTTTTGAAGCTCGCTCCCAAAAACGACTTTTGGGAGTGTGAATTGGGAACTCTTGGAGTTGCTCTAAGGTTCACAAATATGTCATGGTAGAGAAAGGGCGTTACACGTCAACCGTGGTCAAGGAACGCACGTGACGGAAAAAAAACCCTCCCAAAGCCGCCCTCGCCGTACTCTTTCCCATGACTATTAAGAAAACAGCCTGTTCGTTCCGCTGCAGCTGCGGCTGCGGCTGCAGAAAAATAACTGCGAGCACTGTAACTGCTGCTGAAAACACTGTAGCGGCTGCTGAAAAAATAACTGCGAACACTGTAGCCGCTGCAAAGCAGCGCTGCAAAACAGCGAGACGAAGAGAGAAACTAAGTAGTCGTTATCCCCCTGCCATCCGTAACCGACAAAGACAAGCGCATGTGAGCAGTGCTCCCCGGATTCAAGCTTCTTAGCCCTCTCTGGACTATAATCGTAAATTTCCCCTGCCTTCAACTTCGCAAAGGTATCATCGATCCTTACGCTTCCAACGACCGGTGTGCCTTGGCTGATGAGGGCGGCGACATCCGAGAAGCTCGCTGCGCCCATCGAGTGATAGTTGATTGTTCGTTTTCCCATGTCAACTCCGTCTTCAACATACTGCACTCCATCGGTCCGAAACAGTTCAAGGGCAGTGTGCAACCTTGTATGGGCCGTGTCATCCAATGGAATAGACCCTGCACACATTGGCATAGGCAAATTGTTGCAACTCAGTGTATTAGTTCTACCCAGTATACTCCTTTGAATTAACCGAATGTAAATCCATAAACAATTCGACATATCTAATGTATATTTTTGTTCCATTTTTTTATGTATTATACATAGAAAGGCATTTGAATCAATGCAATAAGCATATCATCTACCTTTGAATATGACGGATGGAAAATATAGCCATTACTCTTTCTTAAATCTACATAACTCTAAATGTATATTTAGGGCAGAGAAGGAGTAAGAGTCAAAATAATACCATGCACCATCTCGTAATCTTGTACGAAGAGGTCCGTCAAGAACCTGACGTTGCAGTGCCTGTGACGCAGTGCGGCATTCCTCTTTAGAATGATCTCAACTGCAGTAGTCAAAAGCTTAAGACGCAAGTCAACGTCCTCCCTTGGTCTCGGATCTCAGGCAGTATGTTGAAAAGGTCATTGAACAGCTCCGTATGCCAGGAGAATTCGTCCAAAAAAAAGAAACTTGCCATCCTAAAAGAAACCAAAAAGAACCTCTGTTAAAGTGTGATGTGATTAATGGAGAGGTATCAATATTAACACTAAAGGAACTTTAACAAAAGAAAGGCATTACGGTCACAACATTTCAGCAAGCGCCATAGCTCTAAATGGATGCATCATTAATGGATGCATCATTATACATAGCTTTTCTAATGATAGCCCCAGTATCCTACACATTAATGCACAAGTCAAAATCAACTAAAGTTTAAGATCGTTTTACTTACCCCCTGCCAGTAACATTATGATTTGTGCTTGGATATTGAGACCAAAGTGGCATGGCTGTAGTGGCTAAAGTACAAAAGAAAAATAGGACAGCATAATGGGCCAAATCTTTTTTCTTCTTCTTCTTCATTTGACTTCTACTAGGTCAGCCCAATGCGGGAGGTTTCTTTTACCTCCAGCCATCCACAACTCCTGATGTCGGATTTCATTTCAGCCCATCTGTGAGGCTGGGAAAGCGTGTGTTTACTTATCTTGAAAGAGAGCTATCAATTGGAGGAATATTTATTTTGATTCAGTAGCCTAAGCTATACCATTAGCGTGTTTAAGCTTCATGATGTATGAGACTGAGGAAGAGAGAGTCTGGAATTTTGTTTTAGGATCAAAGGGTGGAAACTGGAAAGTGAAAAACTCATTGAATTGCACAGTCGAATGGAGTGTGTTCAAAGAGTTGACGCAATGAGATGTCAGACTCAAAGATTATTTAACTATGCTCTAGTGGCGGAAGGATGGCTTCTTGCGGAGTATCCCTGCAATCTTCAATGATTTGTGTCTCCAAAATGCAACATGCGCATGATTTATGTGTCCCCAGACTAAATACTTTAAAAGTTATTGATAGCCAAAGATTCAAGAACATTGTCCAAAACAACGAGGTTCTGAACATTAAAGGGAGTACACGGAAAGTTAATGGTAGGTTCTGAAAGAGGTAATACTGAAAATGCCAGAGACTATCCATCTTTGAGAGGAAGCAAAACATTTAGTGAAATTATCTTTGAAATCCAAATGCCTCAAAGTCCAATGGGCGAAAATCTTTTATGGAACAATGTTTGAAATCCAAATGCCCCTTGCAGAATTAGAAAATCTGTGCTTTTGTTTGGTGAGCGATTTGTTAAGTATTGCCTCTTGTAGAATTAGAAAATCGTAAAGACACACCAGTGAGGTTCTTTTGTTTCTCATTGTCAAATTAGATAAAAGAGAAGTGACATGAACAGATAATGTGCAAAGGGATATAATTTGCTCTTGCACATCAATACATCATTCAAGGCCGAGGGCGAGGGAAATCGAGAAGAAAGGACGTGATAATGGGATGGATGCATGTGTAGAATGTGATGGAACCGAGAATTGACATGGACAGCCCACGGGGTCGTCCGTTTTAACCTTCTGTGTCACCCTTGTAAGACTACAATTAGTAGGGCAAATGAAACAAACAGAGTGTTTTGTGGGCGAGAAACAAATTTTAGTGCCAAAAGCACATCAAAATAAGTAGAAAAACATCTTAATTAATTACACCTCATGTGAACAAGTGATAAAAATAAGGTATCCCAAGCCTATCATCCTATTCAAATGCTAACTACATACACCCCATGTCGTCATTGTAGTCACTGCCTCATGAAAACTGGACGGACGGACGTTCCAATGGTTCCAAAGTTCCAACATGATTCTGAAAAACAATACGCGTGTGCTTGAGTAATACAGTCAAATGAAAACAACCAATAAAAATAATATTACTTACCTCAATAGACCCGTAATAATAATATTATTTACCTCAAAAAGGGGGAAAGGACCCCTGTTAATAGATACGGATCACCTCGTCTTGAAGAGAAGCGTCTCCTGCAAGAAAGGTCATGGATCCAACTCAGTTTAAGTCATGGATCCAACTCAGTTTCACGGCACCAGAAACGAGAGCGGAGAAATGTCAAATGTCACGGGATGATGACCTTGAGAAACCGCCGCCAGCACCGGTGAGCTTGATGACGCACGCTACCGGTGACCTTGGCGACGCGGGATGGGCCTCCCTCGCCTGTTTCGAGATACGGATTGGTGAGATCCATGGGGGCAAATGAGCTATAATAACAGTGGAGCGTGGAGAAGAGAAACTAAGCGAAGGGAAGGGGACGAGGAGAAGCGGCACCGCGGCACCTGTAGGGGAAGCGGTGGCCGACAAAGCCGTCGCCGCCGCCGCCGCCGGAGGGGAAAGGCGACGCAGCGATGGGATACAGCAGGCGAGGGAGAAACCCTTTCCGAGTTGCTCCGAGGATTCGGGCCTGGTTATATCAGCGTAAAGTTGGGCCGATAGCTCGGCCCATCTACGATAAATAATTGGATACTACCAAATCCCAATTATTATATTAGGGTTTCAAATTCCCTCAAAAAACAAATTAGGGTTTAAAATTTGGTAATTCAAGTATATATTGGTTAGTGGATGTGTTTAAATATGAAAAAAAATTCAAAATTATCTTGTTTAAATTACCTGCGGGATGAGTAAGGTAAGAACACTGTTCCAGTTTTATCGTTCGTGAAGGCGACAGTGCGTAGAGCATGCTTCACAGTTACCTAATGTTATTAACTTGGTGAGCTATTATCTACTAGTGTAGAATGTTTGTAACTTGGGTGAGCTATTATCTAGTGTAGAAGTAAATGAAACGACGCGATAATTAATCAGGGCCACATGCAACTGCATCGCTGTGTAGCAAGGTTCAAAACGTCACATATCTTTACTCATTATTATTTGGGTTACGAGTCCACTCCCGTGCGACGTGCGTCGCGCATGAAAAATTCGGCGCCGACAGGTGGGACCCACCCGTGATTACCACCCCGACGGAAAAGGAAAAGAAAAAAAAAACACGCATCGGCTCCTTCGCTCTCGCTCGCTCGACGGCGCCGCCTCTCCTCGCTCCAAGCCGTCCCTCTCCTCGCCCCTGCAGCGCTGCTCGAGCGCTCCTCCTCCCCCGAGCAAAAGCAGCAGGTGGCGTCCGTCTGTCCTCTCCCCGCCGTCGAAGCCGCCAGCCCGCCTCCCCTCCCCAACCCTAGCATCCGTCGAGGCCGCCAGCCCGTGCCGCGCCTAGCACGAGTGCCGTCTTGATGATCCTGCGTCCTCTGCCTCCACAACATCGGCGGCGATGGAAGTGGTCCGCCTCCCTCTCCCCCTCCATTGCGTCCTCCTTCTCCTCTTATCGTCGGTGCCGAGGTGGCCTGCCTCTCTGTCACGCGCCGCACCTGATTAAGCAGCTGGAAGTTGTAGAGGTTGAAGCAGAGGACGTCCTGTCGCGGAGTACGAGATTCAAGGTGAATCCATGGCAGAAACTTTGATTTTCAATGTGTTTTGCATCGATCTGGTTTTCCATCGCGTGATTCATTTGATTTGTGTTTTTGACAGTGGATTTCGCGGAGTATCGAGTGTGACAGCGCTGCGTGCAGGGAAGTCTCCGACTCCTCATTAGCTCACCAGCTTTAGCCCACATCAATCCCACATCCAGGTTCGTCCATTCCCTCTGTGTTCCTTCTCCTGGTGTTTAGAGATGAGTGGATGTAGAAATCTCCACTGAGATCTATTTGAAATCAGGGGCTGCTGTTATATCATTTAACAAAGCTTAACATGTGAGTATGTATCCTTGGTATTTGATTTTTCTGATGCATACCCATTACTTATATTGTGATTCTGAAACCTATTTTAGCGGTTAATAATTGGCAACTTAAGTGTCAACTAATCTTATCTGTTGCTCTCGTCGTTGTTGTACCAGGTCGACATGGACTGAAGCATGCCGACAGTTGAAGCTCCAGGTGTCTTAGAGACTGGGAGCTAAAGGACTCCACCATTGCTTACCTTGAGGTCATCCATTCTTACCTGTTGGTACATTCTTAATTAGTTGCCAAAGTAAATTTCTATGGTACTTGTCAATTGTGGACATATTAGATAGCTTGCACGACTCTTACCATCACCACATTGTGATTTTTGGAGTCAGATTACCATTATTAGCATCCTATATTTCTGAATAGTACCCCCCATCTCGCTATTGCAGTTGGAAGGAAAACACATAAGGAAGAGCAGTAAATTATAGGAACCACTGACCTTAAGATTGAGGGCTTCATTTTATTGCATTTTTTCAGTATAAAAGTCAAATAGTTTCATTGTATTCTTAGTAATATAATTGGCTCCCTGGTGCAGGTCAAATTCAGTATGTGCCCAGTGAACAAACTGCTTTCAGATATAGGTTTCTGTGTGGCTTCAGATTTATGCAGGATTAATTGGAATTGTTAGGTGAAAGATTCAGGTTTGTGCAATACGCTGTCCACTAGAGCATCTATCTGCCCAATATACTACTGTCATCTGAACTGATTGAGAGGGGCTGATAATTTATTTATTTTCACTTGCAATGTTTTTTTAAAGAAATGTTATGGTACTTGTAAAGTATGTGCTAGGAAATCTAAATGATCATTGTAATTGCAGAGTTCGACTTCTTTCATTTAATCCTGTCCCAAAATTCGTCATTGTCAAATCAGTTGTGTTTCTCACATATTGGCAGTTAAGCAAAAAAAAACTACAACAAATATTTTATCTTCTTTTTCAAATGTATTTTGAAGCCACTTATTGGCTCATTTGTTTATATCTGAAGTTGTTTCAGTTTGCAATGTAGCCTTGTGCCATATGAAGTATCCATGCTTTAATTTGAGGTATTCCCATCCAGATTCAAATTTAGATAATGCTGGTGTCAAAATCGTGAAGTGCTTCCCACAACAGAACTTAATTACTTTGGGTCAGATCCTGTGAGCCTCACAATTTCCACATGTGGACATCAGGCAATGTGATCGATGAAAAATCTTCAGTAACCCAAACAAGGTAATCTACCAAATTACCCTCTTGTGTAAAGGAACATCTGAAATGTGTGAGTTGTAGTATTCTGAAAATAATTTCAGTGCAGAGAAGGGAGGAGTCATAGATCGACAAATAAGTTCAAGTTTTAATCTTTCTAAACAGATATATACCATACTTGCATATGTTATGTTTTAATTGTGACCTACTCTAATTTCTTTGTTTTTTTTGTGGCAACTCTAATTTCATTGTTGATTATGATATAGGGGTTACTCAGCAGTAAGAGGTCCATGTTGCTTCAGTACATCCTGCAAGCGGTCAACCAGAGTAATTCAGTTCGGGCTCTACAGTCAGCTCACTACATCTCTGACAACCAACAAGCACAATGCGTTTCGGGCGCCCACTGCCGACCCCGTTGTCCGCACCTACTTCCCTTAGAGAAGCGGAGTTGGTGGGAGGTGGATTGGTATTCCCTCATGGAGGAGAGGGAGCTGCCGGTGTTTGTCAGGGCGCTCAAGATATGTTCAGGGACGAGGTCCAAAGCCGTGTCGGCACGATGGCATCAGCATTGCTGTCGCTGCCATGGAAGGAGAAGCAGCAGCAGTAATTAAGATCTAATCAGGTTTGTGTTGCTACTAATTGGTTTTATTAGTTACCAATTTGAGCAGAGCTCAGATGCATATAAGATTAAGAACATGTGTCATGTTTGGTGATTAATTGGTTGTACCGAGTAGGTTCCAAATTACAATTACAGGGTAGATTTTGCCTGTTGATTTTGTTTATATGTTGCTATAGTCTTATTGGAACAGCTTATTTTTTATGTTTAACACAGTAATCGTCGACAATATCTATTTTGTGTCATTTTGCTTCTGCTAGGTAGTGTTCCTAGAGTATAAGCCCCGCTAGAAATAAAATATGTTATTTTGGTTATGCCATAGACTCCATATATAAATGTATGAAGCCATACTATTGAATACGATATTTTAGTTATGCCATAGACACCATATATATAAATGTAATAAACATGAAGCCATGCTACTGAATGATATAAATTCCTGCTTAGCATAAATGGAACTAAAAATGCAGTCTGATAGAAGTATATAGTTTCACCTTGTTGCAAAAAAAGAAAATTAAAATGTGGCCAAACTTGAAATTACTTTAGTGGGACTGAATAAAGGGTTGAGTACTGGCTGCATCTACTTCTTTTGGAACTTGATAATGGACTCCAGCCGTTGCCAAAACGTTCACACATATGGTGATGGTACTCGACAACATGATTATTGTGCTTACAGGGCATTAGGAAATTTACTTCTGGAGTTGAAGGGTGCTATTGAGAACCTATGTGGGAATTTGCAGTCAAAATATCTGGCTTTTCTCAGGTAATTATACAATGACTGGCTGGCTCTCTTTGTTAATACATAAGTGCTCATATTTTTTTCCAGTCTACGCACACTTCTTTGCTGTTAAAATCATTCCCCAATTGTGTATTTTTTTTCCCTTTTAGGAGATTGTTGAAGCAGAACAAGAATTAATTGAGCTACAGAAGCATGTATCTGCCCAGGGTATTCTTGTGCAGGATCTAACGAGTGGTATGCGTTGTGAGCTTGAAATTGACGTCTTACTTGCATAACACAAACTAGATGAGACATTGCTTGCTCTGGACTGAAGAGAAGAAATCTTTAATTGCAGATGAACATGGAAAAGAATCAAATGCAGAGATATCTGCCTTTAAGGCAGCTCGTTAGCTATTCTTGCGGAAATCCAAGAGTTTAGCCGTTCTTTTAACTCTTTTGATTTGATACATGTATAGCACTCGGTGAACTCGGCTGCACAAGCTTGCGCCAAGGAAGCCACGGTCAATAGGCTAGATGGCATCTGGGTTGCCCAAACCCCCAATTTCATGCTACAATATGTGCAGGATGATTGTAATCTAGCTGGTTCGAGAAAAAAAAACTGTAATCTAGCTGATTAATGAAAGAGGAAGTGCTCTTGGTCTAAAAAAATAAAACTTGTTAGTTATTCTGAACAGCTATCTGTGTATCTATTACACAACTAAGGAAATTGTTGTCTGGTCTTATTAAGATCGGCAAAAGTTCTTTAGCGCATCAAGCACTTCTGAAAGCTTATGGTTCGCGTGTTTAGAAAAGCGCTGAAGCATTTCTTCCAACTTGTTCAATCTATAGAGACTTTGCTACTTTCTCCCTGCTTGCCATGATCTTGAAGATGACCAGAATTGCAAAGGGTCCTGCTGTGGCATGTGCTCTACTAACTCAATAAACTCTAGGTCATAAATGACCCTTCCTTCTCCCAGGCATGAATTAAAGACTCCCTTTATGCATCACCTGAGTACAGGGACTGGGCGTGCTCGAGTTTGTGTAAATAAAAGAGGAAAATCAGCAGGGAGGATGACAAGCGGGACCCAACTGTCCTATCATTTCATCTCCACCAATTTTTGTTCCCTCACAGATTGACTTTGAACGAATGAAAAAACAATGTTACTGAGTATCTTATTAATGTTACTTTTGCAATTTTTAACAAAAAACAAACAACTTTTCTTTTGGAGGAAACAGATTTCAGCTCTGTGTTTCGAGACCAAATTTTCTTAACAAGGCTGATTCAACATTAACTATTTAGATAAAAATCTGAATAAATCACCAAAAGTATACCTTGTGATGCAGATTATGGGGATCAATTCTCCAAGGTGTGTTTTTGTTTTTTGTTTTTTTAGGGGATCCAAGGTGTGTTTTTGTTGTGGATTCAAAAGTTTTCATGAGCCACTTTTGGATATTTAATTAAACGGTTCAAATACAATTTTGTTTAAAAGCTAAGATTCATTAAATTTATTTGAACAACTGAATTCCATTTCCCATTAAGTACGTCTTTGTTAAGAATTCTTAGATCTTCAAAAAGTCTCTGAGTACGTATTCATGACTACTTTGCTTTCTCTTTTTTCTGGGCTGCCAGCAACATCCAATTGGGTGAAGGCGAGATTAAATATTCAAAGATAAAATCCTCAGATGTTAAAGCTAATAAAACTAATAAAAGGAACACCTTGAAAGAGTTGTAGAGATTGAAGACCTTACATGGAAAACTTGATGGTGCTATGTAATGGCGTTCATAAAAAAATATGGTCTTCTATCATTAAATATAATTTCATAATGGAAAATATGGTTGTATGAGTAACATTAATAAGTTTATTAAACTAATATTAAAGGTTTTTTTTTTCAGCTAGCCCGTGGCAACGCACGGGCACTTTTGCTAGTATATCTAATCTAATCTAATACTAATAAGTTTGTAATGCGTGACATGTTTGCCAGTTCTAGGTCTGCCTCCCTTGAACCGTATGATGTTGCCCTGTGCAGCGCTAAGCCACACGATCTTAGTAGTCTGCCACCGTGAGTCCGCCTCAGCGTGGTCGTCAGACTCTTTTTTCGTCCCTTGCCTGCCTTCGAGTTTGCCTCTGTTTCCGTAATGTAATCGATTAGGCGTTCGAGTCCGCGTCTCTTTGGTCCCTCTGGCTCCGTTGCACGACGACGGTTTCTTCTTTCCCACCAGACATAATTATTTCCTTCTTTGCATCGTCTTTCCGTACTGCACGTGAGCTCCTCCACATGATCGGCAATTGATCATGATCTGATGAAGGCATCGCGGAAGGTTGCCGGCGTCGTCCTCGACCCTGTCCGCTACGGTCGCGCCTCGCCCAGCTCTGCGGCAACGAGTACCCTGACTGGCGCACCGCTCGCTCAGGCTCACGGCTGAGGTCGCCATGGTCGTGGGCGCGGGCATCCAGGAGGTCATTGTAAGCGCCGTCGCCATCAAGATCCTCACCTAGGCGTACATGCATGCCGCTCTCAGGACCTGCGTTGTCGTCGCCGCCCTGGACTTATAGTCCGGATTGATCTTGGCATGCTCATATTCATCTGAGTTTCCTTCTCTGCCATCGCTGGTGTCGCGGGCATCCTTGATGCCTCTCAAGAGGTCTTTTTCTTTTTTCACGAAAGCTTTGCCTCTGTTATTGACTCCCATCTGCCAATTTCTCTGTAGATTCAGCAGGATCAGCAGTGGGCAAACTTATTAACGATGGATGCAAAGCAAAGATCATAACTTATAGTCTATACAATAACTAGAGGACGAAATGATGTGGAGTCCACTATAGATACAGCACTGATGAATTGTCCAGTTTTGTAAGGCTTGGACGTTGAATTGTCGCTTCATTTGGATTGCTAATCTAGCATTGTTTGGGGGACAAATAGAAACAGCTCTGCTCACCGTGTAAGCTTTCACGATCTTTGGCTGGTGCGTCTCTATAAGTTGTCTCTTGGAGTAATTCTTTCTAGGAAACATGTTTGCTCAATCCCATTGAGGAATTAGATAGTTTTTTTCACTATTGATAAATCAAATAACATAGTTGCATGCATTAGCTTCAGGTTATTTCTCATCATTTGATAATGATTTGATCTGTCAACAGGTAGCCTGCTGTCAACGTTGCTGCGATATACATCATGTAGACTCTATTTTCCGACTACAAAACTGCTTGGTTGCGAAGAAATTTTCAGCCAGCACAAAGCCATGATTAGCATGGTGTGTCGCACTACACGGCAGTAAATCGATGATGTACTCCTAAATATATTTGCACTTGTGCGGCTTGATCACCTTGGTGACTTGGCGCATGTTCGGCTTTGGCACATAGCAAGTTAACAACAGCTAGGGGAAGGCACGCCAAATTTCTGAATATAATCGACATCTAAGTTTGTCCTCTCTTGTTATTAGTGTGAATCTATGAGCAAATTTTCAGTGTTATAATCCGCATCCAAATTTGGCTTTGGTGTGTTACCTGCAGTTCCTTGTGCATAGGTGTAGTACTGTAGAACCTGTCACACGTGACCCCATAGTTCAGGTGTTATATTTGACAGGCATTCAGGCAATGAGTAGGTTCAGTCTGACATATTAGTGCTTTATTATGTAATTAAAGTGAGTCGTCAGCCTAAAATTTCACCATTGGATTTCAGGTTTCAGACCTCTGCAGTTTCAGTTCATGTCAAATCAAATTGAGATCGCATTGCTATCTCTTATAGCTACAAAATCGCCTTTACTCAGAGTCCCACATGTGCTCTAGGGTAGCGTGTATTGCTTAAGTTCAAATCACATGGTTTTTTTTTTCAACTATTGAATTCTTATAGTAAAATATGTTAGAGGTCAAAATTAGAAGCAAATACTATACAATATTTTTAATGTATTTATTACTTTGTACACTACTAAAATTATTTGTTTTATAACCCGTAGCAACGCACGGGCAAAATGCTAGTAAGCTACAACAGGCCCGGATCAAAAAGTCATCTGCCAACAGGGCATATTGCCAGAAGCAGCAATAAAGTAATTTTCCCAAAAAGTATATAGCTGTGCTGAGACCAGATAATGACCAAACAGAATAACATATGTGATTATTTATACATATCAGTATAATACTGCATTGTCCATCAGCTAAAGAATATAATTCTCCCCAACAAAATATAGTTGTGCTGAGACCAGATAATGACCAAACAGAATACTACACTGCACTGAGCGTTATCCGTTTCATCCCTCTTCCTGGGGTGAAACGCCTAATTTTATCCCGATAATCCGGATCGCAGCGGTCCTAAAGAAAGTCAGAAAAAAAAAAAATCAGTAACCATCAAGAAAAGATCACACTACCACATAAATATACTTGCACAAGATACGGCTCACAACATACCTTGAACATTGCCCTGAGCATAGCCTCAGATTTCTCCTGTAAATAGGGGGAAACAAATGTAATTAACAACAAAAAATACTAAACTATTTTCATGAACAAAAAAAGGAATAAATGTCATACCTCGTCGGAGCTGCTCGATTGAAGCCCAAATGGCAAATATCCATCCAGATGACCACAAGTGTATGCATCAGAATCAGTGGGGTGCCTCATAGCAGGACTTCCATTTGTTCTACAACCATAGCAGTGACCTTCAAAAGAATGCAGGCGTTTGTCAGTAAACTGCCAAATCGCCAACCATGTATGTATACTAGTAATAGAGAGGTAACTGATGGTAAGCAAATGCATGTATGCAGGCTAGTGAATGAAAGGGTTTTCAACCAGAGGTCATGTACATCTGGAATTAATCGCACAAACATAACATAAAGGGCTGGCAAACCAACATGTCATGGTAATAAAGAAACAATAATCATCATTTCATATATTCAGCAAAAAATTTACAACTATATCTAACAAACGTTCCTGCTAGTGCAAGTAAGAACCTGCATCTCACTGTCAACCTATGCGCTATTGTACATTCAGGTGGTCTCTTGGTATGAGTTGAGAAAGTGTACAACCATGTAAAATATAATGCAGTCACTAAGCACAAGGCTACACGCAGCTTATAAATGCAGCATAGAATGTATATGAATGTAAACAAATACTCCTCCATGATAATATTTGAAGTAAAACCATAGAAGAACCACATGTATATATAAGTTATAACTTAAGTAAGATAAGAAACTGAATTACCGTTATCGTTATGTTCGATAATGCAGCAACA
Source organism: Eragrostis curvula (assembly GCA_007726485.1). Lineage (NCBI taxonomy): Eukaryota > Viridiplantae > Streptophyta > Magnoliopsida > Poales > Poaceae > Eragrostis > Eragrostis curvula. The sequence goes on from CM017441.1 coordinate 54,506,542, forward strand.
GTTGACCTCACAAGCACGTTCAGTTTTAATATCTGACACTTCAGCAAAGAACAGAACACACGTGCTGTGGCCATCAGCTTCTTTTTTCTTAGCAGCGAAATTGAAATGGTAATACCACCTATGATCCTGATTCTCATAAAGCCATTGCTGCCCCATAAGACCTTCAAGTTCATATGTGGGATTCTAAAATAAGATCAGCAAAAATGTTATATCAGTATGAGTCAAGAGAGGGAGGCATGGAGGAAGTGGGAAGGGAGCAGGGCAAACCCCGGAAAGCTTCTGGTCTTCATTATACTGTTCCAGTAGAGCTTCAACCAAATAGTGCTTCTCATCAACTGAATTCTTACTAGAATCTGTCTTTGGCGTGCCATCAAGATAGTATTTATATTCATGTATTAGCCTATCCACAGTCGAAAGTTCACCTTGCCGGCACCTAATTCAGATCAGAGTAATCCACATTACAAGTATGTTAGTAAGTGTACTTTAAAACGGGGAAGGTTTAACGGATAGTTACAGGGAGAACGTGTTTAAAATATAAACAAGCAGGGGCAAAACACTCCAGGATGCCTTTAGAGTTCATGGAGTAACTGAAAAGAATATTGTCTTTGAAATTCTATTAAAAAAAAAAGGGGAGAAGGGGAGCTGCACAATATCAGTGCCTACAGGCCATCAACGTATTGGTAGGAATCCAAACACTCCATTTATGTATTCCCAACTAGTCTGCACCTGTTACACTATCTAAACCAATTACTAGGGCTAATTGCTCTGGTTATTGCCATTATATAGTACAGTAGACAACACAACATGCCCAAATTTAACCAACTGAATACATTACAATTCAGATTAAGATATACTCCTACCTAACAAAAGTGGTACAGTTTGTATTTATCTTATGAAGCGATTGCCATCGTATGGATTACGACTTATACACAACTGATTTTAATGACTCGATGGTTGACCGCTAAAAATATATTATTTCTGAACAACTCTTACCTTTCTATACCTCCAAATAAGGACATTTATTTAGTTCTATTTCATGCACTAGCAAAAAATAACTGTAAAATCAATTATCTGATACAAAAGGGTAATATATACCCATCATATAAACCACATAAGTAGAGACGAGGCATGCATTATAGGTGCAGCTATGCAGTCCGTTCATACACTAATCATTCCAAGTGCTTGTAATGGATAAATGAATGAACTATAATGAAGTAAAGAGTTTTACCGTGCTGTACGCCGCAGTTCATCAAGATAGTGATTGATGGTATCTTCAGCTTCCTTTAGGCTCTGAAATGGTCCACCCAGATCAGGATACATCCAGAAAGATCCTCTAAGGTCCATCCTAATATAAAACACCTGATACCAATTCGGGCAATGCCGGATCCAGATTTTAGACCCAAGAGATGAACGTGACAGAGGAGAGTCATCAGTGGTGTTTTTCGGCACTGTCCATGGACTGGTAGTGGTAGATTCTTCCAATGATGTAGTGTCAAGCAACTCCTCCAAGGATGAAAGTTCTGGCTCTCGCAGACTATGTGCAGATCCGGAGTCAGCAATATCTATCAGAAGCTTTTCACAACTGGATGGGGAAGTGCTGGATGAGCCATCAATGGTGTTGTTCAGAACTATTGGAGGGCCGGCAATGACTGACTCTTTAAATGATCTAGCATGGAGCATCTTCTCCAAGGCTGGAACAACAAGCTCTTGCAGAGTTAGCGCAGATGTAGATTCTGCAGATTCAGCCACAAGCTTCTCGGACCTGAAGGGGTAAAAGGCACGATGAGTACAGACCCTACAGAACCCACATTTGAGAACAATCATTGTGCTTTGATCAAGTAAACATGAGTCAAATTTATAAACTTCTATAGTATCAATTCGATGAAACCCATACAAATGCCCTGGCTAGGGAACCCTTTTATCATGCTGATACTTGGGGGGAAAAATCCCTTTCCAGTCTTCCATCCCGCGCAAGAATCACTAGTCGTTCCACTATGAATCCCGATTATCCCTACGCATGGAACTATAATTCCATGGGGCTAATCCGATTATACGCTAAACAATATGTAAGCCTAATACCGTAATACGGAATCTACCAATATGCAAAATTAGAGCCACCTCTAGCACTAGATCATCGCAGATCTAAACATATTGAAGTGAGAGAGATCGTACGGTGGAGGCGGCTGCTGCAGTTCCTCTCCTACACCGGGTGATGGGGAAGTCACCACCGGCGGCAGGCTTCCACGAAGAAACTGGATCGTAAACCGCTCCCGTGCCGTGGCCTGGTCGTGGGGGTCCGGCATGGCCGGCGGAGAGAGGAGGAAGACGGCGATTGGGCGGGCGCTAGGGTTTGGTGAGGAGGCGGGGGCTCGGGGAGGACGAACGGGGGCAACAGTTCGAACGGTGGGAGAACTTTCCTCCGTTAAGCGTTAAAAAATGTTTTAATCGATAATGATTTGTTAATACGTCATTATTTATATGATACAAGTCATTTTAATATGAAACAATGACATCATTGTCATGTCTAGAAATTATGCTAGTAACAAACAGATATGTCTCACACTAATTAGGACGTTATAATTAGTGCAAAATTACACTAATTAGGATGTCATGACGATATAAAATATCATACAGGGAGTAAAAGGTAGACGCCTTTTGTGGAGTAGATTTTTCTTAAAATACATGATCGGCTCAATTCTAGCGAGCATCCATGGCAGAATATTTCTGTACGCCATGTAAGTTTCTTTTTTTTTTTTTGCGAAAGCCATGTAAGTTTCAATTATGATGATGTAGTAGAGTGTCCAATCTATCACCGATTTAAATAGATGGCATGTAATTTTCTTTTTGTGGGAGCTGTAGAAAAAAAAAGAGGGTTCAAAAGAAATTGATATCGTTAGTTCATATTTTAACGATAATAAGGGAAAAAAAAACTAGTCCATGTAATCACACACACAGAGACACCGGACAAGGAGGTGAGAGACTTACATAGCCCTAAGATCAAGAAGATCCTCCCAGCTCAATTAATCAACTATATCACCATGAACGCCTCTTCGGCCTAAGAAAATCGCTGACCTGAAATCTGTTTCTCCGAAAGGAGTGAACAGCGACGCATTGAGTTGAAGTTTTATTTGTAGCTTCTGTTTGGTTGCACCCTAGATCGTGTCGGAATCGAGTTACATCTGGTAAGTTTGTTTGGATCGATTAAGACTCTGTCCAGTCTGGTTATGGGCCGGGCTGTAAAACCTTCCTGGGCTGTAGCCTGTAGATGAATCCAAAAGAACCGATGTCCAAAGCAATTTCCACCACGTCGATAACGGCCTTCATTTGTACGCATAACGGGTACGGCACATATCCAAGTTTATGAACCGGGCAACCGGCAAATCAAGGTAGTGCATCCCTCGTTACTGCATTGGCTATGTCTTCTTCTCTTCTTTTTTCAGGAACAAGCATTAGCTACATACAAGACTCACTCCTACGAACACATACATGCATAACTTATGTCTATAAATGCTTAAAGAGAAATTGAGTCGGCTGATCATGAGATTTGTGAAGTCATCATAGACGTATCGCTGTTGACATACCACTGAAAAAATAATTAGTCATATAGACTTTTTTTAGAAGAAGTAGTCGTATAGAATTAACACAAGTCTACGGAAAAAAAAAAAGAAGAGAGTCAACAGGTAAGGCCTAATTCCATAAAAAAAGCCTAGCACCGAGTGTATATATTTAACAAAAGGAGGATTGAGAGCAGTATACAAGAAAAACGAGGCAGACATAAGAGCAAGCCCAATGCTTGTCTCGTCGACCATTACGTAGAGTAAAAAATCTATATAAAAGAGAGAGAGAACATGCTCCTGACACGGACACCGTCACTCCTGCCGGCGACCGTCGATTGCCTGTCCTGCTCACCCACGCAAAGCAAGATGTGGAGCCTACACGAAATAAACAATACTTTTATGCGTCGTTCACTCGGCGCGTGCGTTGAGCAAGCGGGAGCGCGTGCATGGGCGCCAGGGGAGCTGCATTGACATGCGCCGGTCGTGTATTGGGCTTGCTCTAATGGACACATCGGTAACGCAGCAGCGGACAAATCCAAATGGTACGTCCTTCTACAGGTTCTTGTCAAGTTTATCATTCCAGATCTTTATCCTGAAACATTTGTCTTTCAAAGTACATCATGATGTAGACACAGCCATCTCTTCATCGTGATCAGCAAAACTGTATGATGCAGATGCAGCTATTTTCTGACTAGCGTAGAACGGAAATTGCTACTCCCTCTCTTTTTAATTATATAACATCGTTAATTTTTTTTTTGAATTTTGACTAACAATATATATGAAAATAATGAGTTGCTTAATGTGAAATGTATATTGTTGGATCTATCATCAAAAGCACTATAAGATTAACTTATAATTTTAGCTATTTGCATAAATATTTATGAATAAGACGAATGATCAAAGTAACGAAAAAAGTCAACGGTGTCATATATTCTGTATCAAAAAACGAAATAATGTTACTGATCACAATTGAGGGAAAAAAATAAAATAGTAGCATGCACATCCAAGCCCAACATGGGAACAATAGAAAAAGCACAAGTATATGGTGAAATGGTCTCAACGGCAGCAACGGCCGCAATGGCTTCCCAGCCGGTTCTCTGAATTGGCTCACTCAATTCAGAGAACAGTAGATTTCGCTACAGTGTTTTTGTGAAAAGAGCTACAGGACCCTGAAGTAACACTGTAGCGAACACTGTTGAAACAGTTCATCCTTCTACTGTTCGCCATTCTCGCTACTGTTCATAGGTTACTGTAGCAGTCAACCTCATCCTTTCTTCTCCCATCCAATGGCTGAGATGGGAGTTAATGCCAAATTACTGTAGCGTCTCTGAATTTAGACCCCCAATTCAGGGGATCCAAATCCTTCCCAGCTATCCTCCCTCGCTGCACCCGCAGCCCTGTTCTTGCTTTCATCTATCGCCATAGCCTTGCTGCTGGTGACCCTCTACATTCTGGGCACTGTTGCATCTTTCGCCGTCTTTTGTGTCAAAGAGTTTGCACAGAGAGCCCAGGACCTGCCACCGCTCATCGGGACCGTGTTCTCGATGCTCAAGGAGTTCGACCGGCTCTTCGATGTGCATGTGGATTATGCTCTTGACCATCGCACCAGCAGGCTGGTCTTTCCTGAGCACAGTGAGATCTGGACCACTGATCCTGCCATAATTGAGCACATACTCAAGAAGAGTAAATACAGCAAGGTGACCCTCTTTATCCTCCCTATAGATGGCCAAACGGGCTGGTCAAAATAGGCGGGCACGAAGCACAGCCATTTTGGCCCGGCCCAGGCACGGCACGGCCCACGAAAGTTTGGGCCGGGCCGGCACGGCACGAAGCACCGGGCCGTGCTTGGGCCGAGGCTTTAGCCCAATGGACGGCACGGCACGACCCGCCTAAGAAAATACTAATTTTATTTTTACTTTTACTTGTACAACTAAGGTGTTATAGCATGATGATGGTAAGTTATTTGACTTGTATACTTGAGGTCTAAACTTCAAATCCTCACTTTCTCACCATTTTGCACCATTTTAATACTAAAATACAACTACCTAGCTTTGATGGGCCAGCATTATAGATGGCCCCTTCTTGCCTAACAGGCCGGCCCGACACGATTAGCTAAAGGTGGGCCGTGCCATGGACTGGCACAGCACGACCCACCTAACAGACGGGCCGTGCCGGCCCGATGTTACAAGAGTCGTGCCTAGACGGGCCTGGGCCAGGCCGGGCCGGGCCGTCCATTTGGCCACCTATAATCCTCCCTCAATGCTAACTGATAGTTCAGTCTACATTCAGATGCGTCAGTCCTGCAAGATTTCTGTGAAGGGTGATTAAAAGCATTGGCGTAGCTAGAGGGTGGACAGGGTGGGCCGCGGCCCACCCTGAGATTTGGGCCGCGACCCACCCCCACCCCATTCCCATCCAGGTCGAGCGGCCACTGGAAGGAAAAAAAAAAAAGAACGAAGCGACGGCGACGCGAAATCGAGAGCGGGAGCCGGAGCTAGGGTTGGCGACTCGGTGCCGGCCGCCAGCGACGGCGTCGGCGACCCCCGGCGCGGCGGCGCGCTCTCCTCCCCTGCGCGGCGGCGCCCCCGGAGCCCTCTCCTCCCGGACCTCCCCTGCGCGGCGGCCCCCCGACGCCCTCTCCTCTCCTGCGCGGGGCGCGCAGGCGCGGCGGCGCGCTGTCCTCCCCTGCGCGGCGGCCCCCGGAGCCCTCTCCTCCCCTGCGCGGCGGCCCCCCGACGCACTCTCCTCTCCTGCGCGGGGCGCGCAACGCGCTGCTCCTCTGCGCCCCTGCTCCATTGATTCATTGCAAGGTTCTTCTCCCCTGTCAATGCTCTTCAATTGTTTTCTCAATTTCAGTTGAACGAATTGGATAATGGACATTAGGATTTGCCGATTTAGGGAGCAGATTAGTGACATTTGGTGTTTTGGATTGGATTGCAGATTGGTGAAAATGAAGAAGAAAGATGGAGATATTGCATCTCTTATTCGGAAAATGGCAGCAAAGAAAGCAGAGTCTTCTTCACCTTCGGCTCCCTCGACCGATGCAGCAGCTCATGGTTCAAGTGGAGACATTGAACCATCGATTCCCTCAACCGATGCATCAAGAATAAGTCCAGACATTGTGCCTACAATTCAATTGACTAATGCCTCAAGAGCAATTGAAAACAATATGATTTTAGAGGAAGAGGAAGTGCAAGAGCAAGTGGGTAGTGCCAGCACGCCTACTTCTATTCCACCAATGCAGCCCCCACCACCGGTTTATGATCCGGATCGTCTTCCACAAGACCCCGCCGAAAGGTTGCCCATTGTAAGTTATCCCGTCAATGATCAAGATGCCGTTCGTAGGGCATATATCTTGAAAGGTCCAAATCAGCCTACTACACATGAATTTAAGAAAAGGAAAATTGGCACTAGAGATCGGTGGTTCAATCCTGTATGGTTTTATAGATATCATTGGTTAGAATATAGTCCTAAGAATGATGCTGCATTTTGCTTTGTATGCTTCTTGTTCAAAAAAGGGGGGAAGACTAGTCCATTTACTGATGGTGGATGGAGGAATTGGAATAGAGATGATGCACTAGATAAGCATATGGGTGATGTTGGTAGTGCACATAATGCAGCCCAAGAGAGGTTCAACTCTTATTTGACTCCTAGTACAGCAATTGATAATAGAATTGTGGAAATTAGTAGTGAGGAGCTGCGGCTATACAAGATTCGATTGACTTATTCACTTAGATGTTTGAGGTTTTCTTTTGAATCAAGGATTGGCATTTCGTGGGCATGATGAAAGTGAAGACTCTAAGAATAGAGGGAACTTTTTAGAGCTTTTGAAATGGCTTGCAGCTAATAATGAAGAGGTTGACAAGCATGTTTTGAAGAATGCTCCTGGTAATTGTACTTTGACTAGTGCAGACATACAGAGGGAAATTATTCAATGTTGTGCTATGCTCACTAGGAATAAAATCATTGAAGAGGTTGATGAGGGTTACTATGGAATCTTAGCTGATGAGGCAAGTGATGTTTCACATAAACAACAACTAGCTGTTTGCTTGCGTTATGTTGATAAAAAGGGAAGACCATGTGAACACTTCCTTGGATTGGTTCATGTGCAAGATACAACTTCATTATCATTGAAGGAAGCAATTTAAGGTTTACTTGCTGATAATCATTTGACTATAACTCAAATTCGTGGTCAAGGTTATGATGGGGCTAGCAATATGAGAGGTGAAATCAAAGGGCTGAAAACATTATTCATGAAAGAGGTTCCTTCAGCTTATTACATTCATTGTTTTGCTCATCAATTGCAGCTAGTTCTTGTTGGTGTTGCTAAGGGAAATGATGAGTGTGTTTGGTTCTTTGATCATGTCTCTACATTGCTTAATATTATTGGTGTTTCTTGCAAGCGTCATGATATGCTGCGGAATATTAATCTTCAAAATATTTTGAAAGCAATTGAATGTGGTGACTTGCATACTGGAAAGGGGTTGAATCAAGAGATGGGGTTAGCTAGGCCCGCTGAGACTCGATGGGGCACTCATTACAAAACTGTTGTCCACATTATTTCTATGTATCCAGCCATCCGTGATGTACTCATAAGTCTTGAGCAAGATACTACAATAAGAAGTGACTGGCCAAAAATACGAGGTATGGAATTGGTGTTTCAATCATTTGACTTCGTTTTCAGTGCACACTTGATGGCTCACATTCTTGGATACACTAATGATCTATCATTGTGCTTACAAAGAAGAGAGCAAGATATTCTTAATGTATTGTCTCTTGTTAATGTGGTCAAGAATAGAATGCAACAATTGAGGTCTGATGGTTGGCTTATATTCTTTCAAAGAGTCACTTTATTTTGCAACCAACATGGCATTCAAGTTCCTGAAATGGATGCTAATTATGTGCCTTTTGGAAGACCACCTAGGTATTATCCAAACCAAACAAATGATGATCACTTTAGAAGAGAAGTATATATTGGCATTATTGATCGGATTATTCAAGAGTTTGATACTCGATTTGATGAGGTGAATATGGAGTTGCTCTCTTGTATGACAGCCTTGAATCCTTCAAATTCTTTTGCTTCCTTTGATGCACAGAAGGTATGTAGGCTTGCTGAATTTTACCCCAATGACTTCACAAGTTCGGATTTTATGAGACTTGAAATGCAACTTGATAACTATATTGATGATGTGAGGAGAGCAAATAGCTTTCAAAGCCTAAACAATCTTGTTGAGCTCTCGGTTAAGCTTGTTGAAACAAATAGGCATAATGTGTATGATTTGGTATACTTGCTTCTTAAGTTGGTATTGACTCTACCGGTGGCCACTACAAGTGTTGAAAGGGCATTTTCAGCTATGAATTTTATCAAGAATAAGTTGAGAAATATGATGAGTGATGATCTCTTAGACGATTGTTTGCTCATTTTCATTGAGAGGGCTGTTTTCTTGAATGTGACGGAAGAAGAAATTATTGATACCTTTATGTCTATTAGAAGGCGAAGGCCAGATAAAAAGAAGAAGAACTAGTCTTTTATCTTATTTTCATCATTTTAATTGTGTAGGCTTGTAACGAACCATTATTGTTGATTTACTATGTTTGTAAGACATTTTATCTAAGTTATCGAACTTTTATTGTATGTTGGCCTTTCAAATTTGTTGTGCGGCAAAAAAAAAAAAATTGGCCGGCCCACCCTGAGTTTCAATCCTAGCTACGCCACTGATTAAAAGCTGACCTTTTATTTCAGTATTCACTATGTGGTAGAGTATACTACCTTATTTAACTATTGCTTTTTTTTGTAACGAAAGGACTTAACTCATCTGGATTATAGTTGTGAAGAAGAGATTTAACTATAATCCAGATGAGATGAGTTAACTATGGAAATAAGAGGTTTGCAACCAGAAAAATAAAAGATTCACTTACTGAAGAAAGCAAAACTGGCAGTAGGATTCACTGCTCGGCAGGTGTAATGCAAGATATCAATGCCTTTCGGAGCGAAATGCTCAGACGAATCATCTCCCCTGACTCGAAAAGTGGTGATCAACACGTGTTCAGCGTCACAACCGCAGCCGAGCTTCGTGCTGATCCAGACACAGCACAGCACATCATCCGGCCGCCGAGATGCGCGACGAACCCATCACCTGGCCAGCTGAAAGGGACAACACGAGCGAGCACGGTAGGCGGCGCCATTTGTCCAGTGCTGCTGATCATCATGATCATCCCGGCGGCAGCACAGCTTGTAGGAGTAGATGGAAGAATTAGACGGCGTCGTCGTCCTCCACGTACGGGCCGCGGCCATGGATCGGGGCGTACGGCTTCACCGGGGCGGTGGCGAGCGTGGCGCAGTCGAATGTGAAGAGGCGGTGCGACGGGTAGAGCGAGAGGAAGATGGTGGTGCGGCCGACCACGGCGGCGTTGCTCCGGACTCCGGAGGTCTCGTGGTATATATCCCCTTGGGCAAGTGGAAGCGGCCGCCGACCTCGACCCACTCGCCGCCGGCGTCCGCGCGCGTCGAGGCGTTGCATCACGAGGTCGGTTGGGCCGTAGAGGTTGTTGGTCAGGTACGGCGCCGAGAGCTCGATCGCCGGCGACGGAGACGGGGCAGGTCGGGAAGTGCGGACACGGCGGCTATCTTGCTGTGTCGTCGTCGTCGGCGGCGGCGAGGTCCAGACGCAGCTGCAGGGACGCGGGGGATCGACTTTGTTGAGGTCGGAGGAGAAGTCTTGTTCCCAGGAGAAGAGGCAGAGCGAGAGGGATCGGCCGTCAGGGCTCCGCGTTGCGGCGGCGTTGTTCCGGCCGGAGCGCGTGACGCGGAAGCGGTGCAGGCCGAGCGAGTGAGGTGACCGCGTGACTCCGGACATGACGCCGACCACGCGGGGCTTTCGTCGTCGACCGCGCTGGCCGGTAAGTAAGCAGACGTACCCCCTGTCCTCGACCGCGTTGGGACCAGGTCGTGCCGCCACCGACGTCACGGTGATCGTCGCCGGCGAGCAGCCACCAAGGGCGTGGCCCTCTCCTCTGCTTTTACATCTCGGCGGACCGCGGACAGACACCGTCACCTCCTTTGCTTCATCCGAGCCGCACAAATCCAATCCGACAGCGCCAAGGTACCCAGGGACGAAACAGCAACCACTCCTGGGGTCCGTCAGACCGCCAACCGCACGCCGGCCGGCCCTTGCTTCCCTCCTTACTGCTCCTGGACGCCTCGGTGCCCTGCCCCGATTTCCCAAACCTTGCTCGATCCATGGCTCAGGTTTGCGGCTGCTGACAGCTACCCATGGAAGCGACGCGCCGCCGGGTGTATATATATGGCGCAGACGACATTGCGAGCATCGGAAGCTCAATCGAAACCCGAGACAGCTCCCTGTTGCATCACCATTCTCGTTGCTGACTGGAACCGGAGCCGTCGTCCGCTTACCTTTTCTGCTGCTGCACGCCTGCAACTGCATATGCAATGAGCAACTTATTGTTGGCAAGATAGGGTTTGGGCCCCTCCTCGTCTCTTTTGTGCTGCCGGCGAAGTCGTACGTGGATTGGAATCGTCAGGCTATGCCCCCCTCTCTTTTTCCTGCTGCAAACAGCTAGCCCGGCCAGCCGGCCTTGTGTTCAATATCTGAATCATGGAACCAATACATGATCGAGCCTTCCATGTGACGAAAGTTAAGTAATTGTTTCATTCGTCTCGTTTTGTGGCAACACCATGCTCGATATATTCCTGCTGATCCGAAAATTACGGAAGCCCCCGCGTCACCTCCGCAGGCGACACGGGCGGCGAACGCGGCGCCGCCGGCCTTAGGTCCCCTTCCCCCTCCATTCCCTGGCCGCCGCAGGAGCCCGACGCAGGAACAATCCGGAGCGATGGCGAGGAAGGCGACGGCTGGATCTCAGGTCACGGTGATTGGTGCGAGGGGATTGATGGATCTCGCGACAAAGCCATGGCCGGAGAAGCAAATCGGCGAATGCCGTCCTCCGCCGCCGTGTTTGGCGACCGTCGTCGTCCCACCGTATGTACTCTTCTTTGCCGCCGCAGCCCGCACATGTCCATGATTGGTTCTTCACGAGGCGTTCAACCCCATGCCCTGCCATGGCCGCTGAGCTGCCAGGGTGATGGCGTTGACGGTGGTGGTTGCCAGGATTGCGGCAGCGACAGCCGGCAATTGTGCCAAATGGCGCATGCGGCCTTCTCCAATCATCCTGTTTCCCTTTTCATCCTTAAGATCTGAAGCCCTGTGGAATTGGTCTGTCGGTCGCTGTGGTATTGATCATGTCGTTGCATTCGTCAAGGTTGGCCAACTGCTGTGGTGGCAATTTTTCCTCGGATGTTTGCAGGCCACTGATCAATTCGGCCATTGGAAGCGACAAGTTGAAGGCAGCCATTATGAATCGATGGTGGTTTTGTTATTTAGATTTGCTTTGTTCTGATTAGCAACAACTTGGGCATTGTTTTTTGTCTAGCGTGCAGTGGGCTGCTGCTGTTGTTTTGCAAGGCTGCGTGACCAATTCAATCAATTTGAAATATTTACAGCAGCAAGATGCATGGAGGTGAGATCGTCTCACTAATGGATTTGTCGATGTGTACGTATTGATTTGATTGAAGGTCTCATGGTAGTTTTGGCACTGTGGTCCTGTTCTCTGTTCTGCCTCGAGGCGCCATATGTGAGATGCGTGTGTACTGATCAACTTTAGGTGCCAGTATACCTTGCAATAGATATTGCCGTTGCCCAGGTCACCTTATAGTCGTCTGGCATGGTGGCGGATGGACCTGTGTGAATGGTCAGATGGCCAAACAGGTGTTGATTTGCCGCTGTTTTGGACCTCCATGGTCTATGGTCGGCTGCAGTATGTTTTTAGATGGATGTGACCGTTTGGTAGAGATAGTGTTTCAGTTTTGTTCAGATCCAATCTTCAGTGTCTGTTTGTGCAAGGATCACAGTGATTCCATTGAGGACTTTCTACAACTTTGGTCTATAGAATTGTGGTGATCGCTGAAACAAAATCGAAGACAAGTGCGGAGATGAACTTCAGAGTATGAATGTCAGTATGGATTTGCGGTGCTATCCAACAACTCGTGTTGGTCAGATCAACGGCTATGGTGTCGAGGATTTTGTGGCCTCGAGTTCAGCTGGATACACTAGCGTCAAGTAGTACATTAGGTGTGTGGCTGTTTTTTTTCCCTTAGATATATGGTGTATATGTCCTTGTTCTTCTGAACTTTTAGGGATTCATCAAGATACCTCGAAGCAAGGTTTATGATCCATGGTAGGTGTTAGGGCTTCAGTTAGAGGGTGGAGGTTTTGTCCTTTTTTTTTTTGAATTTTTTATCAAGCCGATTTGTCTCGGTTCATGGTGTTCGATGTTTTAGGCTACATGTACTTACGCGGTGCAGAGGCCGGAACATTATTTCATTATGAAATAAAGCTTCCCTTATTAAAAAAAAAAAATTGCGATGCTTCATGTTATGATGTGGGGTGTAGACACGTCACATGCAAAGCCAATCACTGCATCGTTGTGTAGCAAGGTTCAAATTATACCAGTAAACGGCATCCAAATCCGAATAAACAATTCGACCCAAAAAAAATATAGTTGTGCTAATACCAGATAATATTAAATCACAATTTCGTTGTTTTACATGTTTTAATTTACACAGAATTGTCCTTCCTGAGCGTTATTCGTTTCATTCCTTTTCCTGGGGTTAAGCGCCTAATTTTATCCCGATAATCTGGATCATCCCGATCCTAAAGGAAATCAGAAAAAACTCAGTAATCATCAAGAAACATCACACTGCAACATATATATATACATGTATACATGTATGGTTAGTAGTCATAACATACATTAAACATTTCCCTGAGCCTAACCTCAGATTCATCCTGCACAACAGGAGGTACAATTGTAATTAACAGCAAAAACACTACATTCTCGTCACGAACAAAAACAGGAAATTATGACCATACCTCATCGGAGCTGCTCGACTCAAGCCCGAATGGCAAGTATCCATCCAAATGACCAGTAGTGTATGCATCCGTATCACTGGGGTGCCTCATTTCAGGACTTCCATTGTTTTTACAACCATAGCAGTCACCTTCAAAAGAATGCAGGCATTTGTCAGTTAACTGGCAGATGACTAACCATGTATACTAGTAATAGCCAGGAAACTGATGGCAAATAAATTGCATGTATGAAGGCTTGTGAATGAACGGCTTTGAAATATCACACGCATGTAAACAAATACAAGATCTTCCATAATAATATTTGAATTAAATCTGTAATATAACCACATGTATAAAGTAGGAGTAAATAAGAATAATGAATACCTCTATCGCCATGTTCGATCATGCGGCAACAATTGACCTCACAAGCATGTTCAGCTTTAATGTTTGACACTTCAGCATAAAGCCATCAGCTTCTTTTTTCTTTGCTGTGAAATTGAAATTATAGTACCACCTATGATCCTGATCCTCATAAAGCCATTGCTGCGCCACAAGACCTTCAAGTTCATATGCGGGATTCTAAAATAAAAGCAGCAGATTGTTAACATCAGTATGAGTCAAGTGAGGGAGGGAGGATGTAAACAGGAAGGGAATAGGGCAAACCCCGGAAAGCTTCCGATCCTCATTGTACTGTTCCAGTAGAGCTTGAACCAAATAATGCTTTTCATCAACTGAATTATTAGTAGAAACTCTCTTTGGTGTGCCATCAAGATAGTATTTATAAGGCAAAATTGTCTGGAACACACCGACAAAATATGGCTTTGCTCACAACACACTGATAAAGTCGAATTCGTCTGAGACACACTAAGATGTTGTGGTTATTGTCTGAGACACACCGCGTCCATTAAAATAATATTGAGGTGAGAGCAATGACCGTTCTGCCCTTCTTCTTCTTCCCCAAATTCCACAATGCACATGACCAGGCCACGGCAGCCCCTGGGTGCTCCTCCCTCCGGCGGCCGCTGTTGTCTTTGCCTTGGGCTGCGGCACGCTGCACTGCAGCGACTGCTTCCTCCCAGGCTCCCAGCGTGGCCACGGACGTGACCGGCCTTGGGGTGCCGGCGGCGACGGGGGCGCCGCTGACGAGAGATGCAATTCGAAACCCAAATCTCGCTGCTAATCTGCGGCCCTGCAACACGACAATGGCCGCGACTGCCTAATCGAGCTCTAACCAAGTGTGAGAGAGTAGCGCACCCCATCGCCCATCCCCACTGCATCAGGTAGCACACGCTCTGCCTCTTCGTGTCTCTGAAGAATCGAATTCAGAAAAGCATGTTCGTTCAGGCACATGAAGCTTGGGGAGAAGATGCAAGCAAAAGCATTGTTCTGTGATGAGAGTCAGACAAGAGCTGCTCGATCTACCGTGTACATGTCTACACCAGTTCACCATGCTCTGCATTCCCAGCTCACCAGTTCGCGCCTCATACAAATGCAAGTCAATCTCGATGGCCAGTGAACAGACTTGAGGGAGGAAGAAAATGCTCTGCTCTTGAAGCAAGGGGTTGGTGAGATGCTCTCTGCTGCGGCGTGTTCGTCGTCTTGGACAGCTCCCATGGCAACATTCACTTCTTTATCTGATGATAGCCAGGGTATCAGCCGTCATTTTGTAAAATTTCTCTCACCTTCACCTACTAAAAATAATATTTTAATAGACGCGGTGTGTCTGAGACAATAACCATCAAATCGTAGTGTGTTTCAGACGAATTTAGCTTTGTTAGTGTGTTGTGGGTAAAGCTACATTTTGTCAGTGTGCTCCAGACAATTTTACCTATTTATAATCATGTATTATCCTATCCACCGTCGAAAGTTCACCTTGCCGACACCTAATTCAAAACAGAATATTCCACATTACTTGTACGTTAGTAAATGTACTCTTAAAAGTAGGAAATATAGAAGTGACACGAAGTAGCAAACTGCTTCAGGTACATTTCATGCGCTTAACAACTCTCACACTTTCTATACCACAAGCTTAAGGACATTTGGTCTGTTCGTATTTCATGCACTAGGAGAAATTTACTGTAAAATCATTTTCTGATATGAAGGGTAATATATATTCACCACATAAACCACACAAGTGCTTACAGTCCTGTTTGAGTACAGAAATAAGTTCAAGTCTTGCAATGGATGAGCTAGAAAGAAGTCAAGAACTTTACCGTGCTCTACGCTGCAATTCCTCAAGATAGTGATTGATGGCATATTCAGCTTCCTTTAGGCTCTGAAATGGTCCACCTAGATCAGGGTACATCCAGAAAGATCCCCCAAGGTCCTTCCTTATATAGAACATCTGATACATATTCGGACAATCCCGGATCCAAATTTTAGACCCAAGAGATGAAGCCGACGGCAGAGCGCCGTCGTTTTGGGGCAATGTCCATGGACTGGCAGCGATGGATTTTTCCAATGGTGTCGTGTGGATAAACTCCTCCGAGGATGAAACACCTGGCTCTTGAAGAGTTAGCGCAGATGCAGAGTCCGCAAAATCAGCCATACGCTTCTCCGACCTGAAGAGGGAAAATGCACGATGAGTACTGACCCACGTAATAAGAGAGAAAAAAAAATGGTCTTATGAAGGGTGATAGACTTGCATAGCCCTAGGATCAGGAAGACCCTCCCTGCTCAATTGGCCAACTAGTATATTACTACGAACACCTCGGTCCTCTGTGCCATGAGGAGATCGCTGATCTCGCAACCCGTCCCCCTGAAAGGAGAGAACAGCGACGCATTGGGTTGAAGTTTTTATTTGTGGCTTCTGTTCGGTTCGTGTCGTCGACCTTGTGCAACATGGATGGTGTCGAATTCGAGTTATATCCGGTAAGTTTGTTTGGATCGATTTGGACTCGGTCCAGTCTCGTCATGGGCCGGGCTGAAACCCTCTAGGCCTACAGAAAATTTTACCCTTTCAGCCCATCAGAACAGCAGTGAATGGGAGGTGACCGGCGACAGCGCGGAGAAAGCTCTGCTCGAAATTTCGATGGTTCGCAAACATTCATCTAGGATGACATCTACGTAATTTGGACCCAAGGATACTCCCATTTGCATACCTCGAAAGTTCAGGACGATATCAGGCATTCAGTATTCAACGAGAACCATTCAGACATAGGCGCCACACTGGTGATTAAAGTATACATTGGATTGTTCCCATTGTCAGTGACGCAGGAGAGCAGAGAAATACAAACGCGATCGACCACTAGTTCATCCTAGATCTTTATCCTGAAACATTTGTCTTCCATCGTACATCTTCGTACTGAACCATCAGCAAAACTGTATGATGCAGATGCAGACACACCTTCCGACCAGCGTAGGATGGAAATTCCTACAACTGATCACAAGTGGGGTAAAAATAAAATAGTAGGATGCACATCCTACCCTGACATGGAAACAATAGAAAAACACAAGTCTGAGTATATGACAAATGGTAAAACTTGCTCAGCGGCAGCAACGCCCGCAATGGCTTCCCAGTTATCCTCCCTCGCTGCATCCGCAGGCCTGTTCTTGCTTGCAGCTGTTGCCGTAGCCTTGCTCCTGGTGACTCTCTACATCCTGGGTGTTGTTGCATCCTTCGCCTTCTGCGTCAGAGAATTTGCACTGAGAGCACAGGACCGGCCACCGCTCATCGGGACAGTGTTCCGGATGCTCAAGGAGTTCGACCGGCTCTTCGATGCGCATGTGGATTATGCTCTTGCTCACCGCACCAGCAGGCTGGTCTTTCCTGGGCATAGCGAGATCTGGACCGCTGATCCTGCTGTGATTGAGCATATCCTCAAGAACAGCTTCAGTAAATACAATAAGGTGACCATCTTATCCTGCCACAGCGCTAAGTGATAGTTCAGTCTACATTCAGAGGTGCCAGTGCAGCCAGTCCTGCAAGATTTATGTAAAGGATGATTAAAACTTGAGTTTTTATTTGAGTATTTACTTACATGGTACAGGAGCATCTATGATCTTATTTAACTATTGCTTTTTCCTAACGAAAGAAATTGTGACACTTACTATTTCACACCGAAAATCATCTATTGGTTGACAACAACTGATATCTGGTAGAAACATAAACAAGTTACCTGTATTATTTGACAGTGTAAACAATAGCATAAACTGAATAGCTCTGCAGAAATTGAGCTTGATGGTACAGTTCTAACAGTGCTGTGACCTAATTCGCAGGGAGACTTCAACTATCAAATAATGAAAGATCTCTTTGGGGATGGGATTTTTGCAACAGATGGGGAAAAATGGCGGCACCAGAGGAAGTTAGCAAGTCATGAGTTCTCAACTAAAGTGCTACGCGATTTCAGCAGTGGTATTTTCAGAACAAATGCTGCAAAACTGGCTGAGAAGATCACATATGGAGCAGCCAGCAGAATTACCATAAACATGCAGGTGCTTTCATCAGTGCCATAATATAAGATGAAACTAACGTTAAGATCATACTTGTAGCTGTAGTCTATTCTATCTTTTAATTTAGCAATGAAAAGTAAAGTGAGGGACTGAGCGTAAATACCTTGCTGCTGAATTGTGCTATCTTTAACACACTTTTATGAACAAACAAGCAATCTTTGACTCCAAAATAAAAGTTTGCAGGAGCATGCTTGTTAGAAGTAAAGTAAGCAGTATGTGCTGATTTCAGAATTAACATGGTGGTAGTTCTTATTTTTATCCGTCAAATCAAGTCACTGCTGTGCAATTTTTCTCAGGACCTTTTGATGAAAACGACTATGGATTCAATCTTCAAAGTGGGGTTCGGTTTCGAGCTTGACACCCTATCTGGATCAGATGAATCTAGCATTCAGTTCAGCAAGGCTTTCGATGAGGCCAACTCTCTTGTTTACCATCGATATGTCGATATATTGTGGGAACTGAAAAGGTTTCTTAATATCGGAACAGAAGCTAAATTGAAGAGAAATATTGAGATCATTGACAATTTTGTAATGCAGTTGATCCAGAAAAAGAGAGAGCAAATGAAGAATGAACTTGATCATGTAAGGGCTAAGAAACTCTCCCTATATTGTGGCTTGTTACAATATGAACAAAGATACTGCCTTTCTCTAAAGACTCACTCGATGCATAATGTTTCATTCGGTGTCAAATACGATATACCGGTACATAACCATTTAAAATTGGCATCCTAGCATAGCATGGATTTGGCAAGATTTTCTGTAGCATCTGTACTGCAAGTATAATTTTTAACTTCATATATAGAGCTGTATTATTGGTTATTTTGGTCTTTGGGGTGCTATTGCCGTATTGTGATGCATTCCAAAATTTTAGAATAAGTTCTGAATTTAGTCATTTAGAAGTAGTAGGATCTCGAGTTATATAATTTACCACAAAGTTATACTTCTAATATCTTATCTTTATGACACGTGCAGAAAGTTAGAGAGGACATATTATCAAGATTCATATTAGCAAGCGAGAAGGACCCCGAGACAATTAATGACCGTTACCTGCGTGACATAGTCCTCAACTTCCTGATTGCTGGAAAAGACACTACAGCAAATACCCTACCCTGGTTCTTCTATATGCTGTGCAAGAACCCCATAGTGCAGAATAAGATCGCCCTTGAAATCAAGGAGTCTCTTGAATGGGCCAAGGAAGATAACATCGAAAACTTCGCTGCAAGACTGAACGAAGGTGTTATTGACAAATTGCAGTATCTTCATGCTGTGATCACTGAGACACTCCGGCTCTACCCTGCTGTTCCATTGGTATGAATAACTTAACCAGCTATTACTTCTACAAAATTGAAGCCAATAATAAAAAAAGTTACACATTTTGGCTTAATTTGGATCTAGCATTCAGTCGATAGTTACATTGTAACTTGATCATAGCATGCAAGATATTAGTACAAAATAACGGCTACTTCCACTGTAACTTAACATAAAATGCAACATTGAATATTAGTGCAAAATAATGGAATTGAATTACTAGGATACTTTAGTATTACCTACTGAGTGTGGTAACCTAGAAAAATAATCACGAAAGGTCTACAACACCGGCATTTATGTAGTTAACAAGAAGACGAAATTGGTTTTTTCTCTTCCTGGGAATTCAGTGGTAAAAACTAAAGTATAACTCTAAAGTTTCAAATGGTCCAATCTTAACAAAAAAGAAATAAACAGTGCGGGTTGAAGGGTTGCACAAAGGAGATTGCGAAATACTGCAGGGCAGTGCTGCAAAAAGGAAATGTTGCCACAATTAATTGAACAAATGTATTGCTACACCACTATTGAACTCACTAAAGATATCAATATGTGGAATTTCTACGATTCACAGTCAAGATATTATAACAAAAATGGCATCATTGCAGGACGGTAAGATGGCAGAGGAAGATGATACCCTGCCTAACGGCTATAGAGTGATTAAGGGAGATGGAGTGAACTATATGATTTATGCCATGGGGAGGATGACATACCTCTGGGGTGAGGATGCTGAAGAATTCAGGCCTGAAAGATGGCTTGTGAATGGGGTGTTCCAGCAAGAGAGCCCTTATAAGTTTGTATCTTTCAATGTAAGTATGAGTGCATGACTCGTTGACTTGGGGAACCATCCTTACACATGTTTAAAAGGGTCTACATTTCATATTCCAACATGTTAAACTCAAGTCAAATCAGATCCAGGCCAAGCACAGGCTGGATCATTACCAAGTATCAGATAGAATAAACGCAAAATAGTAGGAACTTCTAGTGATATTTAGATCCTCCTTTCTGTTGAGAAAGAAGAAAAACAAGTACCTGATTGAAGTAGTACCGATTAGCCTCTAATACCAACTACAGAATGAGTACTGCAAGTCTGCAACTAACATATTGCAGGTTACAACAACAAGGAGAGGACAGTGTTGACATCAGTTCTCATTAGCCTTAAGACAACCAGCTGCATTTGACAAATCTTTCTTCAATGACCAGGCGGGCCCACGAATCTGCTTGGGGAAGGAATTTGCATACAGGCAGATGAAAATCACGGCTGCTACCCTGCTACATTTCTTCAGGTTCAAACTGGCAGATGAATCCAAGGAAGCGACATACAAGACAATGTTTACGCTCCACATAAACAATGGCCTTCATTTGTTGGCATACCCACGTTCAACATCAGAATGAACTGGGAAGAAAGTAATAATTAAGGTACATGGCCTTAATGTAATACTTTATATAAGAGAATATGAAATCGAAGATGCATGGAACAACCTTCTGGGTAAAATTAAGGTACATTTTAGTACACCATGAGTTTGTTAATTACGCTCCGAATACAATCCCAAAAGCATGGAAGTAACCAAACATGGTAAGAAACTACTCTGATTCACGACCTCTTTACTACGATTATAGGAGCTTCAAAAAAACAAAGCGGGACACAGCTCAGGAGGTTGGCAGAACATTAGAGCAAGATGCCGGGATACCACTGAGAACCAGACACGGATTCTCTGCTTACCCGCGGCCGCTGCCGCCGCCCGCCGAGTCCACCCCCGCCCCCCACCTTACCGCACAACGAGAAGCGCAGGGATGTGCCCGCGAGAGCGCGGAGTTAGCTCGACGAGGTTGAAGGGAGCGGGACGCCGCTGCGAGAATTCGGCTTCGAAGCGCGAAATTTTGGGGGAAATTTGACGAAGTTTGATCGAGATGCTATCGATTGGATCATTCGTGAGGACATAAATAAACTCAACTCTGTTGGGCTTGGTGTTCCTAAAACCTTGGGCTTCGTACATGGGCTGACACCGTAATTCATTTACGAGATGTTTTACGGTGTTTGATGTTACGTCGGTTGCCTCAAATCTAACGCTCCACAATTAGAGGTATCAACATAAAGTTATTCAAGTATTGATGGAGGTACTTAAGTAGGAAGAGTAACTAAGTAATTTTATCGTTGCAAATATAGAAAGAGAGGAACGGAAATTGACTTCTACAAAAACAAATTCGGTAGGTCCTTGGCTAAGTTTACTTAGGTTTGGTGATTTACTTGGACATGTCTGTACATTTCTCTCGTAGCCGTGGATAGATACTGGATTCACGGTTGCTTCTAGCAAATAGACAAACATATTGCGGAGATCAAGAACAAGGGTATTGGTTTAATGATATGTGTGATGGTGTTTACGTACTCCTCTCATCTATCTTTTCTATAATTGCGATCCCATAAAATTCAATCAAAGAATTAAAAAATTATGTAAATCATCGCATTGCATGTAAGCAACACTGATATCACCAACAACACGGAAAAAAATTGTCACAGCGTATGTTTTAGGCAAACTACTGTTGCTCCCACCTAAATTCTCTCTATTCCTCTTTCTATTTAAATTTCTTTTGTAATATTTTTTGAGTTAACTTTTTTGCTAACGATCATTGTCACAGACATGAAAATTATTTTGAGGTGATGCACAACCTTCAATAGATATTTACATGGTTTTTCATCATTTACATGGCTTTTTACTGATATGTGTTGTGTTTTATGGAGAAAGAAAGTTTATTTGTTTCTTAACAAATTTACATGATTCCTCTAACTCTACGAATAAATCTGAAAAAGATGCTACCTTCCATTGTTATTGCGTCAGTTTATAATCTAGCCATTAATGTTGCATACAATTAATGATTTAATTAAGATCATTTACTAAATTATGATCATCCTATCATAACTCATCTGATTTTTTATTCCATACCTTGCCCCTCTATTAATTAACGGTCCATGATGTGATACCTCTCAGTACCTTCAGATACCTCGCAAACACCGTAAAATTTCTCTTCATTTACCGCAAATTATTCTGGAGAGCGATTGGGTCAGAACATACGTATTGCATGACGGCATCTATGATGGACCAAAAGAAACAACACGATCATCAGTTAAAAAGAACAAGAAACAACAACATCATCAGTTAGAGAGAGAGAGAGAGAAGAGAATCAACATAGTACGTACCTTGGATTGTTACCCATGCCAGTGACGCACAATAAAGCACGGAAGAACACAACTGCCACGTCGTTGCTGATGTGCTTGTCAAGCTGTCACTGCGTGCTCCGTGTGCTCGCCAACTGATCGACAACTTATTTCCATCTCGCTATCCCTGATATCTGTCGGACCCATTTCTGGAATCCACTGTGCTTACCGTACCAATCCCTGGATCAATAGTTGATACGCACAATACAAAGATAATACCAAGTCCATACTTCGATTATTATTACAATACCGCAAATGTCTTGCAAAGACTTCAATTTTACAATACCACAATGACCGGCAAGCCTCGTCACAAGCTAATAAACATAAAGCGGAAAAACGCAGAGTCCAACTTCTACAGGCAACTTGGGCGATGAACGTAAACCCTAATCGTCGTCTCCGCCATCTTCATACTCAACATCTTCCTCTGAATCATTAAAGCAAGGGTGAGTACATAAGGTACTCAGCAAGTCCTAACACTACTCAAGGGATTATAGATGCATATGTGGCTGTATCAAGGAGCAGGCTATAGGGTTATACTTTAGCGGAAAGCTCGTTTTTAATGCAGGGTTATTTTAGAAACATAAGAACTTTTAGAAAGGATTTAATTGTCATATTTATGTGGGTTGGCCCTGGGGGAGCATGGCCGTACCAGCTCTTATTTCCAAAAACACGGGCAACTACCGCCCACTCACACTTCAAGGATAAGATAAGACTAATCATTGTGAACTCAACCATAGCGCGTCAGTGACCGCGACACGGCTATCTGGATAGATTTAACTCTGCAGAGGTTGTACACTTTACCCACAGACTACATCGCTCTTAGCAAGGGAGCGACATAGCGAAACCCACCTTTCCCGAGTGACACCACAATCCCACCTACGAGCCATTACTGACCCAGGGACTTAAGATTTCGACTATAAGTAGTCAAGGACCCAAAGGTCAAGTCGGACAACGACCAATGTCGTGCCTGCTCCTGGTTGCTCGCTGCACTACCGCCTCCGAGGTGGATCAAATGGTAGACACCAGAAAGTTAGGGTCAAGTCCTGCCGCATACAGGGATCTGTCGGTTGTACGAAGTTCACTAGGGTGAGGTCCGATGAACCGGTCCTTAACCGGCAGAGGCGAGCATCTTCCACCTATCCCCACCTATGCGGGCTCACTAGTCAACAATCACCATCTCGCCCCTGCCTTAAAATTCCCACTTCAGGCCAACACACTAGTTGATTAACATCATTCCCCAACTTATTTTAATCACCAAACACTTATTTTCACACATTTCAAAAGCATGTAGTATGGTGAAGCAATAAATAAATATTGCGGTAAGTCCCTAAGCATTTCTAGTGTCAAGGCAATAATCCAGCATTATTATAGTATAATGAAGGAAGCATCCTAGGTTGAACAAGTAACAGACATCAATATCAAGGATTTCTATTCTAATAGGTTTTTAACTAGCACAAAATTTCAAATAATAAAATAAGCATGCATGATATAAGTATTTAAAACAGGCCATTCATAGGATGTGGTTGTAAAGCATAGGATCAACATGATCAAGGAGAGATAGGATTTGCCTTCAAACTCTTCCTCGAGCTCCTCCTCGTAATCCTGGTCCTCGTGCTCCTCCTCGAACTCCTCGTTGGCTATAGTACATAAATTATCGTCGAATAAGCAACTACCGTAAAAATAAAATAAAATAAATAAATAATTCCAAATAAAAACCAAATAAAGAATCAATTGACTCAAATCAGATAGATGAAGATTAGGAAAGGACGGGATTTGATTGACTAGAATTTAGGGAAAAGAATCTATTAAATTGAGGCTAAAAGGAATGAGGTTATAGATTAAGGAAAATGGAATGCTAAAGATTCTATATGCTTCTATTTATTTTGGCAATACTATATTTTTATAAGGTTAGCAAAATATTCCAGAGATTATAAGGTATTTTTGGGAATTTTTCTGGAATTTTTCTAAATTGGGAAGGTCTCGAATTAGTTCTCGGGGTACACTAGCCGGGTGGATCTAGCAGAAACGGGCCGGTTTCAGAGGCTGACAAGCGGGTCCAGGCTGCATAATGCACCCCGCGGTTTACTGTGCTGTGGACTAGGTGCATGGGCTGTGGACCGGGTCTGTGCATGTGAGTGTGGTCTATGTGGACCGAGTGCACCAGGAGAGGGGAGAGGCCGTGTATGGCTGACGAGTGGGCCCCCGGGTGACGTGGCTGCCACGTCGGACGCGGCGGGCGACTGGGTCAGCGAACGGCGGTGCTGGGCGAGGCGCGGCGGTGGCTCGCCGGAGAGCTCGCCGCCGGCTGCTAGGGTGGACGAGGGACAACGAGACATCACCGCGGAGACTAAGCGCACGACGGCGGAGCTAGGAGGGGTACATGGTGTCGACGGGAAGGCCTAGAGCGGTGGCGCGGGCTCACCGGAGTTGGCCGCGGTGGCGGCGGGTGAGGGAAACGCGCGTAGGCGCGCGTTGATGCGTGTTTGTGTGGTTGGGGAGGTGCGCGTGGACGCGTGAAGTGCGTGCGTGTGCTCAGTTGAGCCAGCGCGGCCATGTGTGTGGCTGGCGACGAGGTCCTGCGGCGGCAACGGGCAGCGCTCGGTGCAGGCTGGGCCACAGCTAGAGGGAGCTAGGGTTTGGGCTCGACGTGAAGTGAGGGAGATGCGGCGGTGCCGAAACAGTAGAGAGAAGGGCCAGAGACTCACTGGCGAGGCGGATCGATGCGGCGGCCGGAGTTGGGGACGAATGGGGAATGCCGTCGATTCGAGGGGAATGGAGGTTGATTCGTGGAATGGTGGTGTTGTGGAGTTGCGCAGAGGGGCTGCGAACCTATTTATAGGCGGAGGAGGGCGGTTCGGGCAAGAAATATCGCCGGCGGCGATATTTCCCGGCGACGTTCTTATCCTCGCATTAAAGACGGCGAGGGGACGTTTGGGTCAAGCTTTGCGGCGCGCAAGAGCTGGTGTCAGGTCGGCGGCGAGCCGTACTTCGAGCTGGATAAGGGCCGGGGTACCTGGACAGTGGAGAGGCGGTGAAGCATTAACGGCGGCGAACTTTCCGGCAATGGCGCGCTACACGGCGGCTGGGCATTGGCTAGAGCCGCGACGTCGCAGGTCAAAGGCTGCAGCGCTAGCAGAGTTGAGCTAGGGTGAGTTGACGCGCGACCGGCGAAGGGGTGCACCTGGACGGCGACGACGAGCTCCGGCGGTGTAGCGGGTGAACGGAAATTGCGGGGAGAGTTGCGGCGCCCGCAACACTGTGACGCTCTCGGGAGGCGAGCTTGGCAGAGGGACGACGTCAAGGAGGGATGGCTACAGAGGCGCGAGTACATGAGCCGGAAAGGGAGAGAGAGAGAGTGAGAGAGAGGCGATGGCGCGGCGAGAGCTCGAGAGAGCTCTGTCTCTCTGAGGAAGACGACAGCGGCTGGCTGGGCTGGGCCGCGCGGGCGGCTGGGCCAGGGAAGAAAAGGGAAAGAGGAGGTGGCCTGCTGCGGGAAAAAGAAAAGGAAAAAGGAAGGTGGGCTGGGCTGGCGGGGAAGAAAAGAAATGGGCTGCGCCCGGGAAGAGAATTGGTTTAAACATTTCCTGGTTTTTGATTTGAACAAATTTGAATGAAATTCAAATTTGGGGAAGGGAAATTAAACACCAAGAAGATTCCAAATGACAAATAAATCAAAATCAAACACTTGAGCATGAACTTTTATTTTTTAGAAAATCTTCATATTCTATTGTTCAATTATTTTAATGAATTTTTATTTTTGTAAAAACATGAAATTACCTATAAATCTAAAAAGTTCAAATTTTGAGTGATTTTTACTGTATTCAAATTTTGGGCTGTTACAATATCTATCTGGTTGCAGACTCGCAGCATTAGCAAGGCGACTCCGGGCCACATTACCCTTGATCACAGTGTGACCATCCAACCTTGTTCTTTATCCTGAAACATCTGTGCATCTGGAAACCAGGGGCGGGCTCACCTTGGTTCAAGGGTATTCAGTTGAATACCTATTATTTTTTGACATATAATTTTGTTTATATAGTGTATACTACATATATGCTTGAAAAAAAATAAAAACACATACCCAGCCTAAAAAACAACCAGCACACTCATTGAAAGGGATTTTTTTTTTGGAAGTTAATGATCATTACTCATTTCGAAGCATGAAAGATCAAAAAGTTGTTATGTAATTTGAAAATTCTCTCCTCATTTCGTTGAGCAATTAGCGCTTACTGCTTCTGTGTCCTCAATTTCAAGTTTAGAGCTATTATGCGCTTGTCTTCAATATATTTTTAACGCAACTTAGCCTTCAATTAGGCTAGCATAATTTTTCTTTCCGTCCTTAATAATTTTTGAATACCTACACGTCAAATCCTGAGCCCGCCACTGCTGGAAACTTGATCACGAGGAAACCGCCAAGGGTATGGAGATCAAGCTCCATATGTGCTTGTCTTCTGGAACTCGGCTGTGATTTCATTGCGAAAGTAATGAAATTCCAGGGGGCGTTCCCCCTGTCATGCAAAAAATGTGCTTGTCTTCTGACCAGTCGCCACTTGCCGATCCAGTCTGAATACGAAATGCTCAAGTTGCCGTACAGCACTATCCTGAAAACCCAAAATATCAATGTCATGTTTCAGTATAGGACAACCACAACCTTGACACGGAACTACGGACCAACAGAAAACACAACTCGCACGCTGCTTCCATCAACGAGAGGACAGGCTCAGGGACCAAAATAAATATGCCCGGTTACAACAAGTTAACCTTGCAGTGAGCGCAAGCAGCGGCACAAGCTCCAGCTCCAATGGCTTTCCAGCTATCCTCCTCCGCTGCATCCGCAGGCCTGTGCTTGCTTTTGGCCTTACCCGTAGCCTTGCTGCTGATCGTCCTCTACATCATGGGTGTTGTTGCGTCCTTCGCTGTCTTATGCGTCAAAGAGTACGCACTGAGAGCTCAAGACCGGCCGCCACTCATCGGGACCATGCTCCGGCAGCTCAAGAACTTCCATAGGATCTTCGACGAGCACGTGCAGTATGCGCTAGTGCATCGCACCAGCAGGTTGGTGTATCCCGGGCACAGCGAGCTCTTCACCTCTGACCCGGCCGTCATTGAGCATGTCCTCAAGACCAACTTCAGTAAATACAGCAAGGTTATTCCCCCTTCGTCCTAAGCTGGTCGACCTTTTCAGTCTACATGTCAGATGTCTAAATCCTGCAGCAAATTTCAGTAGTCTACCAAGCAGTCCATCCAAAACACATTCATTAAGCTCGTGACTTGCAGTAAACTGAAAGAGAAAGGGTCCACGTTTAACACATGTTTCATGTAAAATAGGTGTAGATCATCATCAACCTTCAATGTAATTCAAAGTGAACCGTTGTTCTTTTTTCTCTCTCTATAATAGACGATGCAAACAATGAATTAACTTAAATAAGTATGGCAAAGTATCACAATATGAGGTTTATGGACATGATTATTGAACATGTTTGAGGCTAATACACAGGGGGACTTCAATATTGGAATTGTGAAGGATCTATTTGGGGATGGAATATTTGCAACAGATGGGGAGAAGTGGAAGCATCAGAGAAAGCTGGCAAGCCATGAATTTTCAACCAGAGTGCTACGTGAATTCAGCAGTGTTCTGTTCAGAACGAGCGCTTCAAAACTGGCATATAAGATATCATTAGCAGCAGCCAGTGGAACTACCATAAACATGCAGGTACCTCTACGACTTCCACAAAATGCATATATCATAACTAATAGGTCCACAATGATATAAGTTGCCTTAAACATGCAGGTGGCAACGTATCCTATGAGAACCAGGTTCGTGTGAGAACTATGAGAACTCCAATCTGGGCCACATGATCTTGATCCAATGGTGCGCTTGAATTCAGGTGGGAGGGGGGATTTGCAAAATCACCGCCCACTTAATCATACTTTTGCAATTTTTGACCACTGCTATGCACAACGAATACCATACATGTTCCGTAAAAAACGAATACCATACATGCAGGCACATCTATGAATGATGACATCAGTAAGCGGCTGCATTAGGACTAGTTTCATTTAACGCAACAGCTGGACATATTGTCCAGATCAGAAAGAATTAAAAGTCAAGCATGATATCCAGATCAGAAAGAATAAGAATTCATCTATAAAAAAGAATAAGAATTTGCTTCAGCCCTACAAAGTATTCTTTGAAAAAACTTGAGTGGATACATATCTATACTTTCATAGATCACCCCGGTATTTTCCCTTATAAATACATATTGGATGCCAATATTGAGTCTACTAATGCACCCTTCTCAGGATCTTTTGATGAAAACAACTATGGATTCAATCTTCAAAGTGGGATTTGGTTTTGAGCTGAACACACTATCTGGATCAGATGAATCTAGCATTCAGTTCAGCAATGCATTTGATGAGGCAAACTCTCTTGTTTACCACCGATATGTTGATCTATTCTGGCAGCTGAAAAGATACTTCAATATCGGATCAGAAGCCAAACTTAGAAGAAACATCCAGATAATTAATGACTTCGTGATGAAGCTGATCCATCAAAAGAGAGAGCAAATGAATGGACAAGATGATGTAAGGCTGAAAAAACTGTGTCCGCAACATATTTGTTAATGTGTCTACAGTGCCTTTTGCGTTAGTTAATGTTTAAAGTATCAAGTTGATGCAGTCATGAGACATTAGCCTCCTAACAGGACGGATACTCCAGATCCATTAAAGTGTATGATTTGCAATCTTGTTAAATTGATCACTAACTGAACCTAAGGGATGGTGATGATTTTATGGGTTATATTTGATCTTATGCATAGTGGACAAAAGTACTCCACAATTTTGGAACAAATTTTCAATATACTCTCGGTAGCCAAAGCAATTTTGGAGCATACTGTAATTTTTTTACTCCATAATACCGTCTCTTGTTCTACTTCTAATTTATCTTCTCCTTTATTATGCATACAGAAAGCCAGAGAGGACATACTTTCAAGATTCATAATAGCAAGCAAGAAGGACCCTGAGACAATGAACGATCATTACCTGCGTGATATAGTTCTCAACTTCCTGATAGCTGGGAAAGACACAACTGCAAACACTCTCTCCTGGCTATTCTACATGCTCTGCAAGAACCCTATAGTGCAGAATAAAGTTGCTCTTGAAATCAAGGTTTCAGTAGAAGGAGCCAAGGGACATAACAGCATGGAAATTTTCACCTCAAGTTTGAACGAAGGTGTTATTGACAACATGCACTACCTCCACGCTACGATTTCTGAAACGCTCCGGCTATATCCTGCCGTTCCAGTGGTACACATTAGTCTTGTCTAGCCTATACTATGCAAAGTATTGGGTCCATGAAGATAATATCAAATACAACTGGACTAGTTTGAATAGGACATCACTAGGCTACCATTACCTACAAGGCATCAGCATGCCTGTTCTCAATCTGTAAAAAAATTCGACCAAGGAGATTAACTAGATGGCTGCATTCCTTCTGAATATGCACTATTGCAAATGCACCTTTACTAAAGATAGGAAAGAGGTTCTAAATTCATGTAAAATTACTAGAAGTTACAGATACATTTGCTTTTGGAACCACCTTCAAGTTTCTACTAGCTTCACAAGCTGCATTTGCTTTTGGAACCTACTTTTACAAACATAGGGCAAGAATGGGAAGAGGATACAAATTTAGGAATACATTGTGACAGACCATCGGCAATTTCTACTCAAGAAAAATCCGAAGCAGAAAAATAATTATGTTTTATACCAAAAATGTCGCTAGGCACTAAGAAACATAAGAATGCTCTATTCAATAATACGTTACTCTGATTTCGTAAAGATATATGACCAAAAAGGTATTCTGCGGCACTCTTGCAGGATAATAAGATGGCCGATGAGGATGATCTACTACCAAATGGCTATCGAGTGATAAAAGGAGATGGAATTAACTACATGATATATGCAATGGGGAGGATGACATACCTCTGGGGTGAGGACGCTGAAGAATTCAGGCCTGAAAGATGGCTTGTGAATGGAGTCTTCCAGCAAGAGAACCCTTACAAATTTGTATCCTTCAATGTAAGTAAAATTTGCTTACTATGCACTATTGCACTATTACAATAAAACTTAAGTAGGAACTAAAATATGCAATGGCCAATGGTAAAAGTGAAAATTATTACATAAAATGGTTAAAAACAATCCCCCCAACGTCAGTTCTCAAGTTAAATAAACAATAAAGTCCAAAGAAATTTCATTAGCTTTATGAGCCACTTGCTTTTCACAAATAATTTTTCAATGATCAGGCCGGACCCCTCGTCTGCTTGGGAAAGGAATTTGCATATAGGCAGATGAAGATCTTGGCTGCTACCCTGATACACTTCTTCAGGTTCAAACTAGCAGATGAATCCAAGGATCCAACATACAAAACAATGTTTACCCTCCACATCGATAATGGTCTTCATTTGTATGCATACCCACGTTCAGCTTGAACTTCCAAAGAAGCTAATGCATCCTTTGTTTTGTAAATAATGCAAATATGTACACATTCCACAACTGTTCTTCTGGAGAAGTTTGCAAAAACATATGCTGAGTGCCTCTAGTACAATAATGAAGCAGAAAATAAGAATGGCGCAATCTGCTGGGTATAGGTAAAGTGTGTAGTGAGCCTAAAATGCATGTACTAAGCATGGAACATATCTTTAAACTGCCAATCAAGTGTCACTACGCTTTCTCAATCAAATTATCCATCGCTGAAAATATTTCAAAGCTCATTTGGAGAAGGAAAAGGGAAAAGACAATCTGGAAGCGACATATAAAACAATGTTTACGCTCCACATAGATAACGGCCTGTCATACCCCATTTCTAGGGTATGCTGTGCTTCATGTATCAGTCCCTGGATCAGTAGCTGATACGCATAAGAACATAGATATGGTAATCAAAAGCATATTTCGAATAGGTACATAAGTATAATACCTGATTAATCACCCTTAGTGGCGGTACGACAAGGATTCAGAAATATCCAAGTCTCTCCGACCAACTAACGGTGAAGCAGACAGCGGAAAGCCAAGGCCCAACACCACAAGCAGACTTGAGAAGCAGAACCGAAAACCTAATCGTCGTCGTCGTCTTACAAAGTCTTCTCTGACTAAAAACAACAAATGCAAGAGCGTGAGTATATAAGGTACTCCGCAAGCCCTACACTACTCAAGGGTATATGAATATGCATATTTGGTCTTAGCAAGGAGAAGGCTGTAGGGTTTCATTTGCAGAAAGCAATTTTATGCAGGATTCCCTAAAGCAAGTCAAGTATTTAGAGGTAAAATCAGAGAGTTATTTGTCAGTATTTTAGTTGATTGGCCCTGGGGGAGTATGAAACATTCCCGCCAGTTCCCAAGTTTTAATTGGGTCTTCTGACCTCAGCGGCCATACCGACCCGGCATCCATGCCAACACTTCCAAAACACGAGTTGACTACAACTCACTCACACGCCAAGGAATAGAAGAGGTGGCTAATATCAAGGAGCGTAGAACCATAACGTGTCATATGCCGTGACAACGTCCATCCGAATGAATTCTTATCCTCTGCAGAGGCTGTACAGCTTTCCCCACGGGCTATGCACTCTTGTACGGAGAGTGACATAACGCTTAGTCCATCTTCTCTGAGCACTTTGCAAAACCACCACGGAATCACACTCAGGGGCCTGTGACAATGAATTGTCACACTACGGCACAACACACCTGTAACTGGTGCATTCGTGCTTCCACAACGAGTTGCAGGATCCAAGTACAAACAAGGACATGCGGCTTTCCCATGCACCGACAGTGGGTTCCGCGATCGGACCGCGGGTACGTTTCCCGGGTCTTTTCCTGAGCTTCCATTGCTACTATCAGCCTCCGATGGTGTTGCAAGAGTACCCAAGAAGGTAGGATAAGTCCTTCCCATTGAGGTTCCGTGGTTGTACGGGAAATCGTTAGGTTACGGTCGAGAGGACCGGTCCTTATGTGACCGGGCAAGCACCATATCCCACACTGGTGGGCTATCTCACAAACCCATCGTGCTACAGTAACCCGAACACGCATGCACCCGCTTTTGGGCCGAAATTCTCCTGGGCTGGGCCAGGATCTCACAGAGGTGGTGGCGCGCAGTGTCGGGCTCGTGGGAGTGGAGGGGAGAGAAGAAGGAGAGGCGAGGGAGGGAGAGGGGAGCTCGGGAAGCCTCACCGTGTGCTTGGTTTCGCGGGAAAGTGACGGGGGAGGATGGCGTCGAGGCGAGGTCGGCGGCGACTCGGGCTCGCCGTCGATCTCCCTGTCGGAGATGTGGCTGCGCGTACTGAGGGAAGACCGAGGTGGCGCACGTCGCGGGGGAGCTTGGTGAAGAAGAGAGGGGAAGGGGGACGCGCTCCCGGCGGCAGAGAAGCTCGCCGGAGGGGCTTGCCGGAGAGAGAAGAGGAAGGAGGGAGAGAGAGTTCATGGGCGCGGAAGAGAAGGGGGTCTCGGTCCATTTGTAGGCAGAGATGACGGGGGCGCCAAGGCAGCGGTTTCGTGGCGGCCAAGGCAGCGCCCGACAGCGTGGGATGGGCGGCGGCGGTGATGCGACGCGACGGAGGTGGGGGATGACAGGTGGGCCCCACCTGTCAGTGGGACGGAGAGAGGAAACGGGCTGTGCTGGCTGGGCCGGAAGGAAAGGGACACGGCCCACTCGGTGTTTTCCCAAAAAAAGAAAAGAGGAAGGGAGCTGGGCTGGGCCGACTGGAAGGTTTCGGCCCGAAGGCGATTTAGGAAAAGAAAAAGGCTTTTCATTTTTCTGGAATTTGAATTTGAAAGAATTTCAAATTCAAACAAAAACAAAGGTTGATCAAACACTCAAAACAAATCAAATAGAACACAGAAATGCATATGATGAGATTTTGATGCAGATTTAAATTCAAAATTTTGAAAATCAATTTTGAATTTAATCCTACTTTGATTCTATTTGTTGGAAATTCAAAAGCTTCAAATTTTAATATATTTTTAAATGAAAGCAAACACTTGAGCACACTTTTAAATATTTAGAAATTTTCAAATTCAACTAAGTTTGATTTATTTAGTGAATTTTATTTTGAAAAATCATTTCAAGGTGAGAGGTTGGACAAAAATTCAAATTTGGAGTGGTTTTTATTCCTTTTTATTTTTCTTTTCTCCTTTTCTTTTTGGCTCCAAAAGTGGGGGTGCTACACGGCCTTCATTTGTTCGCATACCCAAGTTCAGCATCAGCATGAACCAGGAAGCAAGTTGTTGAATCCTTTGTTAGAGCGGTGAGTGTGTACACGCTTAGTTCTTGATAATGAGTGAATATGAAGATGGCGGGTAAAAATAAGATACATTTAGTACACAATGAGTTTGTCAGGCTGTGATTACCATCCCGAAATCATGAAACATTGGAACCAAACATGGTAAGAAGCTACTATGATTCACGACCTCTTTACTACGATTATCAGTCAAGTCTTAAGCACCATGAAGAACAAAGCAAGACAGACACACAGCTCATCGTGTTGGCTGAACAGAACATTAGAGCAAGCGCAGGATACCATTGAGGACCAGACACGAATGCTCTGCCACGCGCTCCCCCGCGGGCCCGCCGTTGCCTCTGCCCCCACCCAATGGCCCAACGAGAAGCGCAGGGATGAGCGCCGAGGAAGCTCAACGAGGCAAGGACGCCGCCGCGAGAATCCGGTTCCGAAGCGCCAAATCAAATTTTGGGGCAAATTTGACGAAGCTTTATCGAGATGCGATCGGGTCGTGGGGGATAAGCTCAACTCGGTTGGGCACTTGGGCTTGGTGTTCCTAAAAAGAGAGAAAAGTCATTTTTGCCTCTTTCAATTATAGAGGGTAGCGCAATCTATACCTTAAATTACAAAACCGGGTAACCGCAGTCCTCCAACTATAAGGGTGGGTGCAATTCACCTCCCTCGGCGGTTTTCAGAGCGGTATTGTCCGACGTGGCATAGTGGGTCCCACATGTCGGGTGCCACGTCATCATTTCTTTTCTTTTCTTTTTTTTTTTCTCTCTTCCTCTCTTCTTCTCTTTCTTGACAGGAGCGGGAGCAACACGGCGCCGCCGCCGCCGCCGGCGCACCTGGTCCACCCCGTCGCGCGCGGCGTTGCGGACGTCAAGCGCCTTCACGGCGCGCTCCCCGAACTCCGCCACCAGCTTCTCCGCATCCAGCTCCCGCTCATCAACCGGCGCCGGGCCATCCTCCGCGACATGGCGCGCGCGCCGTCCGACCCGAACGAGGCGGCCATGGGCTTCCAGCGCAGTCCCTAACCGCCGCCGTCGCCGTCACCTGAGTCCCCCGCGCGGACGCCTATCCGAGCACTGTCGATGTGCTCCGCACCGCCGGCCGTTTGTGCGCGTCATCTCCACCGCCATTACCGCTGCTAGCCAGAGCTCGCTGCACCGCCGCATCGCTTCACCCCAGCTTGACATAAGCCCACTAATGGAAGCGCCTTGAACCCCTCTATTATTCCCAAGAAACACCATCCAAAACCGTCCACGGAGCTAAGAGTAATTTGAGATTTACTCCGGCGGTCTCGCCGACTACCAACTTCGACGCCGGCCTGAAATTCGTCGTCTACGGTGAGACTTGTCGCGCGATTCTTCTTCCATTACGTGCGAAACTCATCGTAGCACCTCTCTGATCCCTTTGCTTATTGGTTATTCGCAAGAGGTCCGAGCAGTTCGTGTTTTCCCCCGCTGCCTTGCTCCGGCCATGTCCGCGCTCGCCGCCAGGAGCAGGGAGGGGTGGCGGCGTGGGCGGGCAGAGGCCGGTGGCGTCGGCAGGAGGGGTGGCGGCGTGGGCAGGAGGGGTGGCGGCGCGGGCAGGAGGGGTGGCGGCGTGGGTGGCAGAGGCCGGCGGCGGGGCAGAAAAAACGAAGGAAGA
Organism: Eragrostis curvula; assembly: GCA_007726485.1. Classification (NCBI taxonomy): domain Eukaryota; kingdom Viridiplantae; phylum Streptophyta; class Magnoliopsida; order Poales; family Poaceae; genus Eragrostis; species Eragrostis curvula. The sequence continues at coordinate 54,541,909 of CM017441.1, forward strand.
GAGGAAGAGAAAAAAAAAGAAAAGAAAGAAATAATGACGTGGCACCCGACATGTGGGACCCACTATGCCACGTCGGACAATACCGCTCTGAAAACCGCCGAGGGAGGTGAATTACACCCACCCCTATAGTTGGAGGACTGCGGTTACCCGGTTTTGTAATTTAGGGTGTAGATTGCGCTACCCCCTACAGTTGAGGGAGGTGAAAAGGACTTTCTAGTTTACCACATGGTCTGATACTGTAATATATTCAGCCCAAAAATCATTGGGCCGAACAGTCCAACTCTGTAACAGTTAAATTACAGTACAACTAGTACTTAAAAAAAAGAACGCGGTTTTTTTATTTTTTTTAGATGGGAACGTTTTTCTTGAGCGCATTGGGTCAGAGAGCTGCAGAATTTATAACTCTGTACGTATGCATGACGGCATCTACATTGGACCATCTTTTCAAAAAAAAAAAAAAAAACCAACATGGACCAAAAGAAACAGCACAGTACCTTGGATTGTTGCCCATCCAGGACGCACGCAGATAAGCACGGACGAGCCCATCTGCTGCGTCGCTGCTGATGTTCTTGTCAAGCTGTCCACTGCGTGCTCCGCAACCGATCGACGATTTATTTCAATTTCGTTATCCTGAACTATCTGACCTCAGCATTAGCAAGGCGACTCACTGAAATCTTTTTTTAAAGCTATGCTTTGCCGCGGCGGAAATCAAAGCTTACCATTCTTCTGCAAAGGGGGGAATAAATGTTACCTTCTTCATCACATTGACCATCCAACCTTGTTCTTTATCTTGAAACATCTGTGCATCAGGGAACTTGGTCGTGAGGAAATATCCAAGAGTAAGGGGACCAAGCTCGGAATCTGAAAATATATGGGTGTGTTTGGTTTGCGTAGAAGAGCTAACCAGGCTTCAGTTATGCAGAACTTTACCTTTTAAGCTGTTAGTTGTCTGGATAGTAAAGAGTCTGGCTCTCGGTTTATGCAAAAGATACCTCTTAGCCTGTCAGGCTTGCACAAGCCTCCGCTGCATAAAGAAATGATCGCTAAATATTAAATTTTTTTCAAAGCATAATATATAGATTTAATGTGTTTTTCTTCTATAAAATAATAGAAAACATATGGGTGTTTGTGTTTTTGACAAACATTGCAATGAAAAACGGTTACACCTAACTAAAGGCAGCCAACCAACAAGATCTTGCATTGTCCAATCCAGACACTAAACAGGTGCTCTTTTTTTTGTTCTTCGCACTAGGTAGCCTGGTTTGAGATAGACTGATTAGAATCTTATACAAACTTAAACTTATGCAAGTAACCAAACAACCCTATGTGTTTGTCTTCTACCAGTTGCAACTTGCAAATCCAGTCTGAACACGAAATGTCCACTTGCCGTATAGACAATCCTGAAAAACACAAAATATATGTTACAGCATAAGATAACAACAACCTTGACCCGGAAGTACCAACAGAAAAACAAA